>OY728129.1:1841730222-1842980222 GCA_963277665.1 Viscum album | reverse complement strand
GGATTATCAAATATTCAAGATATATAAATTATTCTAATGAAATAAATCATAAAATTAAATTAATATCTCTATATTAAATAATATTTCATTAAAAATGCATATAAATATTCCATAAATTCTCTAACTTTGATCGTAATCGAAGATAATTTTTACTTTATTTCTATAATTTAATCGCAGATTATTATAAGTCTTTGTGATATTTGAATCCATAAAAAAACATTAGGCATGATCATAATTTATTAACATTATTAGATATTAAATATTGAAAAATTACATTTCATCTAGTAGATTTTAGAAAATTTCACAAAGTATATAATTCATACACTGGATAAGGTACCTCATTTCATAAGTATTTAAATAATTACACTCACAAATTACAATGATGGGGACTTAAAAATATATAAATAAAAGTATTATTATTTTATTTTGATGTTATATAATGTTATAGACTTATACAAATAGATCAAATACTTAAAATGAAGTCATAGGTCTTATTTAAGTAAAACGATCCACTATGAGATTCATACACTCGATGCCTTTTCCATTTTCACTGGGAGATGAAGTATGATTCCCCATTAAATCCATACATTGATATCGAATTCATATTTAAAGGTTTTATGATATTCTTTAAGTCAAATGATAAATTCTTATGACATAATCCCAATGTTATATGGTCTATAATGCATTTATAGACATCATCAAACTTTAACTAGACTCTCTTCGACTCATCTATATACATGTCAAATAATTTCAAACCTTCATCCAAGTGTTTTAAATCACTAAAATTGGTATCATTTAATCCATATTACATAATAATCCTTAAAAAATTTTACAATTCAATCTCTAATTTCAAATGAATTTGATCATTAATTATTATAACTTATTCAAGTTGTTCACTACTGCCAGTAATTTCAATGGTTTCCTAAATTTTATAGAATTTACTAGAACATTTCCATCATAATTTTCCATGTTCTTCAATGAATATCAGTACAATTAATTTACTTATATTAAATATCTAAAATCAAGAATATTTCTATCCATATATTCATAAGTAGGAACACATATTCTCATACACTATTAACAAAAATTGAATATACCTTTGAAAATCCAATGTAATATTCATCAAAATAATTTTCCCATAATTTATATGCAACAACAAATTATTTATTCAGTATATAATCTAATACATAACACATGTCTATTATGTATTGACTGAAATCCAACACAAAAATTGATAATAAATATAATATAACAATCAAAAATCCACATGGAAACATCACAATACATTCTCTATACTAGTATAGTTGGAGGATAGGTTAACTAAATCCCCATTGATTCACTAATAATAGAGTTATATATGATATAATCACTCTAAACATATTTTTTCAATGGAATAGTTAGTGTGTGTTTCAAGGGTTTCATGTCTATAGTTACCTAAACCTCATATGACTAAAGAGAAAAAACAGACTAATGGAATAATTATCAGGAATTTTTCCCAAAAAATATGATGTATTAAATTATCTCCCTATTATAATTTTATGATATTTTTTATTCTTCATCATTACCTTTCCAAGGGTCTCAAATAATCCCTTTAAATATTTGATGAACCTAGAAAAAATTAAGACTAATGCGGTTAGAAAAAATGCATACCATTCACTCATGAATTTGTGTAATGTCATGTGATTATTAATTTTATTGAGAGGGAATAGGGAGTGATTTTTATCAGTTATATGAGGGATTTATATGTGTTAAAATAACTCAATGATGACAGAGTCAATCAAGTTTGGGTAGATAAATATTCCAGGTTCAACCTCATTCTTTCATGGACCCTCCATTGGATTAGATTCAATGTGGAGAATTTATTGTCTTTAGATTTGATGATCTATGGATTGTAAAAAAGTTGGAAAAATATTTTGGGATGATCAATCTGAAAAATATTCATGGAACTTTGGTTAAGAATTAAGTTGATGAATTTCTGTTGAGACCAATTCTTGAATTAAGGAATGTTTTAGGAGAATATGATATTGGGGGAGATTTTTAAATAACCAAGATTGTATTTTTTTTATTGAGATATTGTATAATATTCTATATTAATCTTGAAATTAGCTAGATAATATGGTTTACAGAAGTTTTATGTGGATATGATCTAATGTATTGGATTTTTTTGTCAACTTTTAAATTATATTCAAACTCACAATATATTTTGTTTATTTATATGAGGTGAAGGTTCATTATTTTTTAGATTTGATTAAATTAATTTTTAAGAGGTTTTATAAACAATATAAATAATTATAATTTTTCAGAGTAAAATATGCAAGTGGAAAGGCATGAGTAAATAATTTTAATTTTAGAAATTTGTAAAACATCATAAGATAACATGAAACATTTAATCTATGGTATGCTATTTGTTGTTGTTCTATAATGCATTAAATTGAACATATGACTTCATCAAATGAATTTGGGGACTCTTTATTACTTTAGTATATGAAATTGGGGACTCTATATGACTTTAGTGTATCACTTCATAAATTGTATGACTCTAATATTGGTAGTGAATGAATTTGGATTTTTATGATATAAAAAGCCATATAAAGTGGAAAACCAAAATAAAGGGGTTAACTATGTTTCATAAGACTTCCAAAGTGAGTGAAAAGTTGATAATTTTAGTATATCAAATATTTAGGATATCAAGAATTATTGTATTATGGAAATAAATCAGCTAATTCATTATGAAACATTATTCATTAAAATAAATATCATGTTCTTTAGTTAATACATGATTCAAGAAACTGGTATTTCATGATAATATAAGAACTCTTCAGGAAAAAAAATCACGTGTTTTGATTGAATAAGTAGTTATGGAGGAAGTTTACAGTCATGTTTTTTATGTACAATTATTAAAAGAGATTTCAACCCAGAAATTTAAGAAGAAAAATATATATCCCTAATAATTTAAATATCATGAAGAACATATATCAATGTTTTTAGGTATATTTAAATTGATATATATATATATATATATATAATTGTTCCATACATGCGGGAGACTGAAAATCAAAGTAAAATAGGTGAAATTTCATATAGTGTTACGAATATATACTCGAAGAAGATGACTATGAGGTGTTTGTGTGTATGAACTAGTGAAATAATAATATATAATTTTACATTAAATATTAAAAAAATTATGAAATAGGGCCATGAATATCTCATAATAGAGTGAGATAAAAGAATTTTTTGTTTCCATATATTTTGAAGAACCTCCTCCATAAGGAAGATGAAATAAATGGTGGTTGTATGCATTATTTTCCATGTTAATTAAATTGGGGTGTTGTTTATATGAAATAATAAAATAATAATAATAATAACACTGAACACTCAATAACTTTATAATGGTATAATGGTGCATGAAATATTAGTTATTACTAATCTTTACTATCATTATAAACTATGGGATGAACTTTTGTTCTAGATGCACTAAAGCATAGTTAGGAGACCTAAACACATAATTTTAATGAATATACCATGCCTTCTTGTACCCATAAGATGATTCTAATAGGTAGTGTGATTTCAAAGGAATCCATATTACACCATGGTCTAGCCTTCTCACATGGAGTGGTAAAACCTTTAAATTGTTATGTGCCTAGTGTTTGTGTATGTTTGTGAGTGTGTGTGAATAGAAATAATGAATCATATCAATTATTGGGAATTTTTTTTCCATAAAAACATAAAAGTAATTATGATCAATTATTTAATACCTATCTCATGTATCTTCCATAAATTCTTCTAGTTGTTTCACAAGTCTAATTAGAACATCGGTTTCCCATCATTTTTTATTGGTTATTTGGAATTTGGTATTTGAATTATCACTATTTGAATAATTATTCACTAATACAAAAATATCTTCAATTTATAGTTTAAACTTATTAAACAATTTGGTGATTCCATTTTTTTTCATCTGTAAAGGTTATTATATACTGAAGTATATAATGTTTCCATACCTTTTACTATCAGTTCTGATGTCTTGGAATCTATAACTGATGGATTCCCCCTATGGATTGAAAGTAATTCCATAATAGTAGAATACAATAATAATATAGAGAATTATGGTAATTCTAAAAATAATATTTGTTTTATATTTTAGTGGGTGACCTTCAGTAAATCAACGGAATCAAAAAAAAACAAAAGTTATTTGGGAAAAAATAGTGTTTATTAAGGAAATACCAAACTAAAGTTGAAAATGTTCCATATTTGGAGAAAAAAGTATGAATATCTCTGGATTCATGATGGCGATATGATTTAAATCTTAGTCATTGTATTAATTGAAGTTATGAGCATTATTATAAGATGTGGTGAGAAGATGGAAGGATCTATTAATATAGAGATGCCCTTTTGTAACCTACCTAAAATTTTTGGTATGTTTGTATCCTATTTAGAATTTAATGATCCAGGTGACCTACCTATTTATGAATCACATCATATTTTGATATCTTATGAGGTGAGAAAAGATAAACTTTTCAAAAACAAGGGAAAATATGAAAAATGGATTTATTTTAAAGAATCAAAACCAACAAAGTCCATGATTCTTTTATTAATAAAGAAGGTACAAAAAGGTTAAATTATAATAAATTTTTAAATGATAATTCTGAGGAAATTTTGAACCATATTTTAAGAAAAATTATAATAGGTAATTAAAACTAAAAAGTAAATATCACTTAATTGTGTTTTAGTTGTTCAACTTTTGGTCACTTTACAAAAATCATCTGGAGTTCAAAATTTGAATAATATTGTGATGAGGAAGTGTTTGGTCCAAGAATATTCTAAAAGAAAAAATTGAATAAGTTAAAGTATTCTTATAATGAAAAGGTTAATATTTTATCAAAATTTCAATGGGGAAACTTCTAGTCTAATTAAAATGAAGGTAGTGATGATGAAGATGAATATTTTACTTTTAGTGATGATAATAGTGAAAATAAACATTTTAGAAATGTTAATGATAAAAATTCTTCATGTTATTAAATAAGTTCTAAATTTTAATAAGTATAGATACATATGGAATTGATAATGAATGGATAATTAAGGGAATGTCTCTTAATGATCTATAAACTAGTGAAAGAGATCAAAATATTTTAACAGAAGGAATCGACCCCACTGGTTGGCCTGGGAGAAACTCTACAAATCCAAATTAGAGGGAGGTATGGGTTTTCGGAATCTACGTCTCTTCAATGATGCACTGTTGGCCAAGAAATAATGGTTCCTTCTTAACTGTCCATCATCTCTTTGTGCATGAGTTCTTCGGGCTAATTACTTTCCCCACACGGACTTCCTTGCTTCCTCTCTTGGTCCCCATCCTAGCTTCCTTTGGAGAAGCATCTGGGGGGCTAAAAAGCTTCTGGAAATAGGTCTAGGATGGAGGATTGGGATTGGATCATCGGTCAATATATTTACTGATCCTTGGCTTATCGACAAGGATGGTATGTGGGATACATCCCCAGTCCAACCAGAACTTGAATACGCCATTGTCAGCTACCTCCTCTATGACCAAGGACATGGGTGGTGTATGGAAAAAATCCTTTATTGGTTTAATGAAAGGGATCAAAGAATTATCCTTAGCATTCCCAGGGTCCCGGATACAGGCCCCGACTATATTTTTTGGATCAATGACATCTCAGGCGAGTACACGGTGAGGTCTGGTTACAGACTGGCCCTTGGCAGCCACTCAGTCGGCCGGGATGAGGGACCGTGGAATTTGATTTGGAAGCTCAACGTTCCCCCTAAAGTTCGCCAATTTTGGTGGCAAATCTGCACAGGTACTCTCCCAACTATGAGCCTCCTCGCTTATCGCCATATGGCCAGTACTTACTTTTTCCCCTTCTGCCCGAACATTCCAGAAACTCCTTTGCATGCCATCATTCACTGCTCAGAAGCTATTCAAATCTGAACTAAATGGGCCCCAGCTTTAGCTGCTTCAATGACATCAGCAACTGACCTTCCAGATCTCCTGACGCATTGGTTCTCCTCTATTTCCTCGGCTTCTTCAGGTTTACTTTTTCACTCTGGTATAGATTATTTGGGTTCAGTGCAACGATATTGTTTTTAATCAAGCTCACAAACCCCCCGAATTCTGGATTGAACGGGCCACCTCTTGGATTGAGGGATGGAAAGACTACAATGGACACTTTACTCCATGTGTTACCCTCCCCTTCCCCCCTCATTTTAATCCCTCAATGGAAGGGAATCTTAAGATTAATGTGGACGCATCTCTCCCAAAGTTTGGGTTTGTTGCTCTCAGCCTCCTGGCCCGAAATCATCTGGGGAAAATCCTTACTGCAAAGTACGAACCACATCGGACTTTCTGGAAACCTGCAGTTGCTGAGGCCATGGACATCCTTGCTGGTATGTTTCTCACCTTAGAATGTGGATGGAGTTATATCATTGTTGAGTTTGACTGCCTTACCGTAATCGATGCTATTAACCACAATGATGGTGGACTCCAGTCTTTTGGCATCATCATTAGGAGAATTCTCTCTATTTTCCAATGCTTCTCTTTATTCACCTTCTCCTTTACCAAAAGGGAAAGGGAACAACGTTACCCATCAGCTTACGGCCTCAGGCCCTTTCGACTCCAACCAGCTCTGGCTGGACAATTTCCCTTCATGGCTTTGAACTTGTACTTCTGCTGATTTTAGTCATTAATGTTTCCTATTTTAATAAAAAAAATATGTCTCTAAAGAAGGAAAATATATATTTTTAAAATATATTTATGATCTGAAGAATATTCTGGATGATTATAAGAATCTTAAAATCTATATGTAAAAAAATGTGAAGGAAAAAAGGCAGGAACTTGACTATATGAAAAAGAAATTGATTAGTGAAGATGAATATTTTAGCAAGTCTAGATATAATATTTATAATTCTCTTTCAAAATTTAAAGAAATCTAAATTAATAAATAGATTCATTATGTCTATAAAGAAACATCCTCAATGGAAGAAAATAATTCTTGAAATGTTTTTGAAGATTTGAATAAGAAAATGGATGTTGTGATAGATAAATTTATAGCAAAATCACGCGACACTAAAAAATATAGAAATTTTGGAAACACTAACATGAAGTCTTAAACTAATATAACTAGAAACTTTGGAAAATTTTAGATCAATATTAAAATAATTAAAATGAAACATTAGGAGTTCCCAATAATTTTGGATAAAAAAATGAAACCATGGATAATGACTCGATGTTAGAATGAAGATGAGTTCTATTTTTTGGAATACTTGTTCTAAATAATGGAATATATGTCATATATGGTTTCTGATAGAATTTTTTAGGACATGAAATTATTTAAAAAAAATTATGTTTAACAAAAAACATTATAACATTCTTATAAAATTTGAGAAAAACGTTTTAAGGGTGAATCAACCCTCCCAAATGATGTGTGTTCAAAAATATGATAAGAATTTATAATAGATTTCTAAGAATAAGTTTGAAGTGATTCAGTAAGTTTATGGAAGATGTGACCAATCTGTTTAGCATGTTAATAATTGTATCATACTTCTACCAATGTAGAAAAACGCAACTTTTACTAATAAAAACATCTGGAGATTAAGAAAAAAGGTGAGGAGAATGATTTTTTGGTTGAAATTTCACTCAAATAATACAAAGTAGAAGGTCCATGGGTCTTGTATAGTAGATGAACTTCTCATATTAAAAGATATTTAAAACATAGGAATGATTTTTTAATGTGAAATTGAGTCTCATATACCATTTTAAATGATGGATCACTCATGTTTAAAGGATTTTTTCTAAAGTGATTTGAAAAACATACTAAATTCCTAAACCACATTATTTGTTTACCATTTAAAACACAAACTATTATGTTCTTCATAATAGTGTGATGATAAAGATATATTACATTTATTGATGGGTGGGTTCTTTTTCAATATATTTTAAGATGCAAGAGTTGTGAAAAGAGGAAAATATAATAAAAGGGATTTTATTCAGGTGTGTGATGTTGAAAACTCATGTCATCTAAGAATGAAATAAGTGATATATTTGTAGAAACAATGACATATGAATGTTATACAAAAAAAATATGAATAAGATCACCTAAGGAGAATATTTTCATTAGGTTCCTTTTTTTATCAGAGAAAGATATTATCAATGCTAAACATGAAAAAGGGGGGAACATTAACACTTTACACAAGAAGGTGTAAATTCTGTCAAGTATTCCATTGAAGCTCATTCACTTATATGTTTATTTCCCCTTTAAGAAGTAATCAACTAATAATGATATTTACTTTAACACTTTTATTGATGAATTTAATAATATTACATTTATTATGTTTTTAAAACATAATCTTGAGGCCATAAAAGTGTTTCAAAATTTGTAAATAAGTATAGAATAATTGTTTTAATTTTCTTTAAAAAAATCCATATAGTCAATGTAATAGATTTTTAAATGGAAATTATTATTCTTATTTAAAAAATAAGGAAATCTAATATGAACTCATTCTATACATTCCACAAAAAATTATTATAGATGAATAGATGAATATATATTTGTGGGATATATAATAGAGAAATGTTGTATGGGCATAATACTTATGGATATTTTTAGAGGAAATATATTAGTTAATTGGATCATATTAAAGACTATTTTTTATATAGGATAAATTTATATATGTCATATTGTGATATTTATTATAAAAATATAAAATCTTGATTTATCTTTTTATGTTTTTGAGTCATTGTGTTATCAAGGTTAATGATGTAAATCATGGGATGTTTGAAAGGAGATGGGATGATATCATTTTCATATGATATCCACCAACTGGAAAAGGCTATCATTACTATAGAAAATTCGTTATAAGGATTTTTAATAATTTTCATTTTACTGTTCTAGAAAATTTAATGAGAGAAATTTTTCATGGTGATGCAAGTTCCAAAAGTGATGATGATGCTTGTTTCACAAAAATATTAAAGAAATTTTAAGAATAGGTGAAGGTGTTGAAGATGTACATGTTGAAGAATAAGATTTAATCCTTTAAGTGATAGGGAACAATCTCATGCATCTCATACAAGGTGTAGAACACAATTACCAATCCAAAACAATATTTGATACCAAATATAACAGGTACAAACGAGAATTACATTGAGGAAATTAGTTCAAACCTTTTTTTTTCTTAGTTTGAAGAATTATATGTTAAATAATAATTAAAACAACAATAGGAGCCTCATTATATGAATGAAAAATTATACTATATAGAGATGACCAACAATTGGTAGTTGGTACCCATGCATAAGAAGAATAATCACATTAGCGAAAAGTATATGTTTTGAAACAAATTGAATGAAAAAGGAGATGTTATGAGAAATATAGAAAGGCTAGGATATAAAGTATAGTAATAGTTTGAAGAAGTGTATATTAATGATACTATTTCACCAGTTTTATGGCTTGAGACCATAATAATATTAATTTCTATTGCATCCCAAAGGAAATAAAAGATTTTTCAAATCGATGCCAATTATTCCTTCAACAATAGAGAGTTAGAATAGTTGGTATTCATTGAGAAACCGTGTGGGTTATTTCTTATAAAGTATGGCTTGATACCATAATAATATTAATTTCTATTTCATCCCAAAGGAAATAAATGATTTTTCAAATCGATTCCAATTATTCCTTCAACAATAGAGAGTTAGAAGAATTGGTATTCATTGAGAAACAATGTGGGTTATTTCTGATGCGTTGGTGATACTCTCTCTCCCAGGCTGATGTTGGTTCACTCTACACTCTGGCCTGGATTATTTGGGTCCAGCGCAATGACGCTGTTTTTCATCATTCCCACAGACCCCCCAAATTCTGGATTGATCGAGCTACCTCTTGGATTGAAGGTTGGGAGGGCCACAACGGATGTTCTATGCCAGGTGTCTCCCCCTCTCCTCATATTCCCTAGAATCACCCAATGGAATGTATTCTCAAGATCAATGTGGACGCATCGCTTCCAAAAGCTGGGCTTGTTGCCCTCGGCCTCCTTGCCTGAAATCATCTGGGGAAAATCCTTGTTGCTAAGTATGAACCACATCAGAAATTTTGGGAACCAGAAGTCACTAAAGCCAAGTCCATCCTTGCTGGTATGTTTCTCACTATTGAATGTGGATGGGGTGACATCATCATTGAGTCTGACTGTCTTCCCGTTATTGATGCTATCAATCACAACGACAGAGGACTCCAGTCATTTAGAACCATTGTCAGGAAAATTATATCACTCCGCAAACGTTTCTCATTATGCACCTTCTCATTCACCAAAAGGGAAGTAAACAAATCGGCCCATCAGCTGGCATCCTCAGGCCCATTCGGCACTAACCAGCTCTGGCTGGACAATTTCACTTCATGGCTTCGTGCAAGTACTTCTGCTGATCTTTATCATTAATGTTATATGCTTTTATCAAAAAAGTATGGTAATAATTTTTTCTGGTTAAATAATGAATTATATGGGTTGAATTAATCTTGATATCTTGGTATTTTATGTTTCAAACCTCCATCTAGATGTTATATTTCAAAAGGGGGAGAGTAGACAAAAATATATATATCAAAATGAAAAATAGGCATCTCTCAGTGTTATTATATTCAAAGATAATATCATACTTTATATAAATGAATAATATTTATTTAATTTTTTCTAATGATATTAAGAAGTTATTTGGAATGTTCATTCTTGGATAGAATATGTGCATTCCTGGCCTATATTTTTTCCAAGGGATAGATCACATTTTTACTTATTAAGAGGCAATTTATAGGGGAATTTAGAAATTGTTGGTATAGAAGATTAAAAGAATATTTACACACCAATTTTAGTGTGAACAAAACTACATAAATATAAACTAGACAAAGAATTTGATCCATGGAATTTATGATAGATGATCAGAAGTTTACCATACATGAAAAAATCAAGACTAGATTCGGTTTTTAATGTTAACATCTTTTCCAAATAAAAAATTTCACGAAAAGAGTCTTATTTCAGTTATACACAGAGGATTATAAGGTATATTAGTGGTACCTGAGGTTTTGGGATAACATATGATAATGAGGTTGTGCATATTATATTTGTATACACAGATTCAGATTGTTTAGGCTCTATTGATGATAAGTGGTCCACATCTAGTGTAATTTTCTTTCTTAGAGAAAGGTAGGTTTGTTGTCAGAATAATAAATAGAATTATGTTACTCTAATAAATGTTTATAATTAGTGTATTAATACTACTCAAGATAAAACTAAATTATTATGGATGAGAACATTATTGGGGGATCATAATATTTAAGGGAAGTTGCAACTACTTCTTGGGAGTGATCATAAAAGTGTTATCAATATTATATTGAATATTTTTCATCATAAAAAATATATAAAAATTTATATGAATAATCACTTCAACAAGGAAATGGTTAAGATAAATGAAATAAAGTTTTAATTTTTTTTCAAATAAAAGATCAATATGAGCATTTTTTACTAAGCCATTTAAAAATGATGAATTTCAGAATTTGATGTTGATATTTGGATTTCAACCTCATCCCACTTAATCCTATAGTACAGTGTTTCAGTCCCCCTCCCATATTATCTCTACATATTATTTTCAAGGGGTGATAAAATAAAACATAATATAAATATTCCATTATGTTTATCTTCATATGTTATATCAAATGTATAGAATATTATATAGGGGGAGTATACATTGATATGTGCTAAATTATGGGCATGTAAACTCTTGCAGAGAGAATATATTTAAAGAGAATATTTAAAATAGGTAATCATTGAATTTAGAATTATTCATGTGTGATGTTTATAATAGTTTTTATATTGATTAATTAATTTATTCTTTAACATGTTCCTATGAATGATCTATCATTTTAAGGAAAAATATGACCTAATAATGATATACTGATTGAAGAAAGATTGTTTCTTATATGTAATGATGAATTCTTTATGATAGAAGTGTTTATTATCAAATTTATTCCCGATGAGGTATACCTATCAATGAAAATAAAGAGAATCAGGTTTGGAAAGGTTGAATATTGATAAATATTTTTATGGATAATTTGATATTATTATTCAATATTCTAATTTACAATTATGATTTATCTCATCAATGATTATAATTATTGGATGATGATTAAAGGATTTTTTATGTGTTTGATAGTGATTTATGTGACTTGGTTGACCACAAAATCCTATGATGGGTATTATTTAGACCAAATCTTAAATTGAGTAATTTTGAGAAGGGGGTTATATTGGTGTGATTGGTGAAGACATGAGAAGAGGTTTTTTTGTTAAGAGATAATATATGTTCCTATAAAAATATTTAAATTTTCTAGATAAGAATGTTTTGATAATTTTGATATGTGTATGGTCCATTGTGTCGAATTTTGTTTTTAATTCATAAATCATATTAAAAATCACATTATATTATTTTTACATGTGTGAGATGAAGGTTCTTTGTTTTATGGAGTTTTTCATATTATGTAGGAAGAGGATCTATAAAAATTATAAAAATATGTATTTTTTACATTTACGGATAAAAATGGTAAATGCATGAGGTCTACATATGAAATTAGGAAATCTGTAAGACATCATGTTATCCTATATGACTTTTAAGTGGGGGTATGAATTTTCTTTTTGTTATATAAGACTTTGATCCAAATACATTAAATCATCATATGACTTTATGGATTCTTTTTGACTTTAGCATATAAATTTCTATACTTTGTATGTCTTCATCACATGACTTCGGAAATTGTATGAAATTGTTCATGGAAACATATAAATATAGTTTTTTTATGACTCATAAGGTTTTATGAAAATTAAATGTCATATTAAATGAGTTAATAATATTTTATAGGAAATCTAAAGTGGCTTAAAAGTTCAAGTTTTTTAAAGATCAAATTTTTAGGATTTCTAGAATTAAGAAATTCCAATGAAATTAATCAGGCTATACTTCCTGAACCATTCAAAATTAAAACATATATAATATTTTATAGTTAAAACATGATTCAAGTTGTAGATAATTCAAAATTAATGAGAAAGGAATCATGATATTAAATAAAATCTTTTTTAGTGACCAAATAAGTTTTTATAGAGGTAATTGGAAGTCACATTTCTATATAGTTATTAAAGATGACTTCTATGTTTAATGTTCAGATGGAAAAGAGAAGTATATTGTAATTCAAATATCATGATGAACATCAAGGGTTGTCTTTTGAGAAAATTAAATTCTAATATCTATAGCTATTTTATAATAAGCAGAACACCATAAATGAAGAACAAATAGAGAGAAAAGTATTTATATTATATTTTTAATATATACTAAAAAAAGACATATTTGTATAGGAACTAATGAATTAACCATACAAAATATTATCAAGAATATTTTAAATAATAATATGATAATTTTCCTTAAATTTTCATAGTAGAGATAGATAGAATAAGTTGATGTCAAAGTATATTTTAATGAACCTAATTTACTATAAAGATACTGATAGTGATGGTTTAAAGTGCTATGAATGATAGTTTAAGTGGAGATTTTTTTAAAAAATGGAAGAATAATAATAAATTTTCACAATAAAAAACATGATATAATTCAATTAGTTTATAAAATATCAATTTATAAAATCATTTGTAATCATTGTAAAATACGGATGCCCTTGTTTGTGTGATGAATAAAAGAATATCTATGAGAAAAAAATGTAAGTTTCAGGGATATACCCTGCTCACTTGTACTGGAAGGATGAAACTAGTTGGTAGTCTGATGATAGAGGAATCCATATTACACCACAGACTAGACATATCACATTGAGAGGTAAACCTGTAAAAAAATTCTTTTTATGTTGGGGTGTTTTTGTATGTTTTTGTAGATAATTAAAATAACTCATCTTAACTGACGGTCAATATTTTTTTTGAAAGAAACATAAATGAAATTAATAACACTAATTCAACCATGTCCACACTTTCTCATTGATCTTCCATGAATCCTTCAGATGGATCCAAAAATTATATAAGATATATCATTCAATACCTATGATGGTTTTATGATCATGTCTTCATATAGTTCACCTAACACTAGATCCTATAAAGAATTTTCATTAGAAAAGTGGGAGTGTTTCATTTCCATTTCCTTCCTTTTATAAACATGTGATACTTGATAAATTGATACTAAGTACTGTAGATGAGAGGAAAAATAAATCCAAAAAGTTAAAACCCCATAAGTTTTTTTGGCTTAATAGGATGGACACTACTATCTCTAGTTGTTCAAATAATGTGGAGGAAATATTTTGGCTACCCATTCACCATGTTGAGGTGAAAATTCTAAATTTGTTTATCCATATCATGATTACATCCAAATGTAAATACTCTTTTAATAACAACTTCTCATATAGAGGAAAACAAGATACAATCATTAGATAACCTTATTATATATAATTGAAGAGTATTTATTCCATAAAATCCATGATTAGACCACTATATGAAATGTTTCTACTAGATTATTTCTCTGAAGGACACAAAGTCAACACAACCAAAAAACCATTATGATATAAAACAAACTTGAAAATAAAATTTTCAAGTCTTGGGAGCCTTGACCACTTTTCAAATGATTTAAATGAAACTATAAAATCACATATTTTCTCCCAATAATAAATTCCCTAACAAACTAGTTTTCTCAAACACGTCCCTCATCTAATTATAATGATAAGGATCTAACCACTATTTCCCCTGATATTAAAGATGAAGAACAATATTATTCTCCCCTTGCATTTAATGATTTTGTCCTAATGACTACCAGTAAATTGAAAATAGTGAATATGGGTACAAAACAAGATCCAGAACTAATGTTAATCATTGTTTCCATAATTTCAAAATAAGGAGATCAATATTATATGTTTCTTTTAAAATATCGGGATATTTTGTGTTGAATTACACAAAAATTCTAGTTTTATACCACTATGTTTTTATCACTATATTTATCTTCTAACCAATTATTGTTGAAAATAAGGATTCAAAGAGGATTTATTTTTCTCACAGTTCAATGGATGATTCCAAGGTGGAAAAAATATTAGGGATCATTTCATTCGGTTTGTCTAGTATCCTAAATATCTAGCTAATATCATCTTTTATAACAATAATAATTGATAAATAAATGTCTCCATAAACTTTTCGGACTATAATCAACACTACCCAAGGGATTATTTTTCATATCATCATCAAAAAATTATTGATCAACATTAAAAATGGATTTAAATACCTTTAATTTATGAATAGATACTCTATAAATAATCTTATTAGAATGGATCTCAAAGATAATGAATTCACATCCTTCACAGCACCCCAAGGGGTGTATAGTTACCAGGTGATATCCTTCATCTTAAATAAAATTCAAGAAAAATAATACTTATCAATATAAAATTTTTCAAACCCATTATAATAAAAATGATAAAATTATATATGGATAACTTGGTATTAAAACCATACTAGTCTTGTAACCACTTTTCCAACATTACAGTATTGTTCCCCAGTACACAAAGACATATCCTGAAGATAAACCCATTGAAATGTGACTTCAAAATCACTCTATGAAATTCCAATGATTCATGGTCTATCACTATGTCATTAAATATTTACTTAAAATACCAAATAATTAAATAATATAACATATCCTTATAACATTGAGAGTTGATAGGTTTTTAGAGGTTTTTTGTCTATATCAGACATTTTATTGAAAAAATCACTAGAAAATGTTTACCCATGATAAATCTATTGAAGAATTAATGAATATTCCAATAGGGTTATAATTGAAAATTTTCATTTAATAGACATAAGTAATATTTTTTCCACCCATAAGTCTTCATGTATCTCATAGAAGGAATACCTATTATCCTATGTGTGATATCTATGAAATGGTCACTTGGTAAACTTCTAGACAAAAAAACGATTATGGTAAAGAAAGAATATATATTATATCATCCTAAATAATTTTAAGGTCAGAAGAAGATAAATTATGATCAAGAATAATTTTTTAGCATGATATTTGTGGACTATAATCCATGTAATTTCCTACAACACTATGAGGTACACTTTCCCTCATGCATGTATCCTTTGTAATTAATTCTTAACCACCCTATACTTAATAGTTAATTTTACAAATATGATTTCATCATTTATAAAATATACCTATGAGAAGAAAACCAAGATACATGTTCTCATAAATGTTCTATAAACCCACTAAATCTGAAGGAATTCCCCTTAGCCTTGATATCCCAGATGAAGATGTATTCTTTATTAACAATGCTTCTGAAACATGGAAAATATATTTTATGAGGCCTCTAAGAGTCCAACTGATAAAATTATAGAGGATACAATGGTTAATAGGGTCATCCAAGGACTCATTTGTATCTCACAAATAAATTAACTCTTTTCATGCTCATTCCATCTCATGGAAGGACACTAACAATGAGGTGGAGTACAATGATTTTATAAAAAAGCATTTTTCATAAAATTTTCCAATCACTTATATCAACATAAATGGACATGAATCCCTTAATTTTCATTTCTCCTTTATCAATCTGTATCATTATGAAATGGTTATTTCTTTATTGTATTAGAGATTGGTGTCCATTTTTACTAATAAGGAGATAATAAATGTCAATGGGATTGATCTCACCCTTACCTAGGTGTAATTTTTATCCCCACAAATTAAACAAAAAGCCCATAAGATGTCCCAAATAATGTATTGGATAGTATACAAGATTTATCTTCATGATTGAGTCAAAAGATAAAAATTACACAAATGAGAAATAAAATTTTTCCTCTATAAAAATTTGAACTCCATGAAAATAAGTTACATGAATAGTTTTAATGAAGTCATCCTTGGGTTTTTGGAAGGAGGGGGAAGCTCAATGTAATGAAATATGTAATTGATGTTACATATAAAACCAATAAAATAGAAACCAAGATCTCCTGCAAAATAAATAGGCTTAGATATATTTGTCCCATAATTATGAATAACTGTGTAGTGACTATAAGGTAATTTCATGCATTCTAATTCCATAATAATTTCATTTAAAAACACATGAATTTTCATCATGATATAATTTTTTTTACCCATTATACATTTAGGGAATGGATTTCACTAGAACATACGCACCAGTGATGGTTTGATAGATTAAGTGTATTATCTTTGAAACTGATTTCTTTTCCAAATACTTTAAGGTTGTTCCATTAAAAGAATTCTGGTTAGAAGCATGATCCCTCTTTTTATATGCCAATATCATTTGTTTATTTTGAGTTCCCCATACTATCCTCACAAATAATAACTAAAATTTTTATACATATTGGTTAATAAATATGTATTCAGAGCATAATATCTAGTAAAACCTTTCATCACATTATCACACATCTGCTAATTGATATATAAAGAGTCCTTTAACAGGTCCCAATCTAATATACTATAGAATATATTGAATATGGATAAAAAGGAATGGCCTTAAAAAATCCTCAATGTGTTAAGTAATTATATTAACAACATAGAAATACCTAACAAAGATGCATCTTAATTCCTAGTTTATGAAATTTAAGTTATGTTTCCCATCTATATCCTACTTCCTTTACTTAAAATAGCTATTTATTCCCGTATTATTTATGATGAATGGTATCAAGTCCAGATAGTGTAATAAAGAAATCCAATTTAAAGGAGGATTCATTTTCTACACAAGATAGAGGTATACCAATATTTAGAGACTTAATCACCTAAAAAAAGGTTCATATTTGATCATTTTATAGGGATAATTTTCTTAACCTTGAAGACACCCATGATACTTGGTAGTATCCCTTTATAATTTGACCCCAAATAGGAGGGTCCCTATATTATGCACCTGGTGTACTCTAATAGAGCACACACATTGATCACAAAAAAATTGATAATGTATCAAAATTCCCACCAATGAATGTTTTCATAAGAAATACAAAAAAAAATATTCACATTTAATTAACATAACCTTATTATATGACCCTAAGCAATACAAAAAATATGTATTTTTTATAAAAAAATTAAACTAAATTACATTATGTTATTAACACCTGACATTAAATTACACTGTATAATTTCCTTATTACATAAACCTAAACTATATAACATATCTTCCATGACACATGAATTCACACTATAATATGAGTTTTCCTTATCCAAATTACATAATTTATAAGATGCATCTTCATTTCTATTTGGTGTTAAATAGTGTGATGGGGTTTTTATACTATAACATTAAACTGTGTGATGATCCACCTCTATTAAATAAAATAAAATTAAAAAACACTATTATATATGATATGGATCTATACAGAGGTCACTCACAATCCTTTACCCTATCTCATTTCCATCCATACCATTCTAGTTTATGAGACTTCCAAATCCTGTGAGGCTTCCTTAATTATCCATATACCATGAAATAAATTCATTTAATATTTTACAATTTTATTTATAATACCAAAATTCATGTTGTGATTTACAAATCCCGTACCCTAGGTCTAACCACATAACCCCACCAAATTTTATTTCACCAATTACCCAAGCCACTCGGATTTTTGATTACAATAGTTCTCACTAGGCATATTATGTCCTTATCAAAAGACCCTATCTTACATTAAAATTTACTCCTTACAACATAAACTTAAACTATATAGTTTTGGGTCCTTATCTCAAGGCATTAAATAGACCAATTCATAATCTGACCTACATGACCTTAAAATGTGAAATATTCATTATATAAGAGATCGATCTAGAAAATATTCCAATTTCTTTATATGATTGATGAAAATAATGATATTTACCCTCTACAATGTCAAATTTCACTTGAACTATTTCAAAAATTCCTACTCTAGAAAACTACATGATTCTTGACCTTATTACCATAAGATATATAGTAATTCCTCAATAATCAATTATAGGCCTAACCATAATGATATATGTTCACTTTTCTATCATGGTTTTTGAACTCCGAACTAATTATTGTTATGATTTTAAATCTTATTCTCACACTAAGGTATTTCCTCATTTTATTCAATTTCTCCACTTTATGATCAAATATTTGAGTCTTTACCAATTCAAAACAGTTTTCTCATTTAGAGTACGATTCCCAAACTACATGTGTCTTGATTCTTGTTACTGAAAGATATAGAGTAATGATTGTATTTCCAATCACATTCTAGATCAGAAGACCCCATTCACTTCTAACATTTTTATATCCATCACAATGTATTGGCCCATTATTCAAATTAGGTCTTAATTATTATCCCCACACTAGGGTGAAACATTATCTAGAACTATGTTTATCTTTATTTGTGTTAAAATAAGAAATATAGTGATTCTTGAATATTGTTTGATTGTCCAAGTAAAAATATTCTTTTATGATCCATTTCCCGATCATAAAAAAGTTTTAATCCTTTCACTGATTCAAATCGTATTTGAACCCATAAATAAAAAATTAAAATTATTTGGGTGGGGTTATGTGGTTAGACCTAGGGTACGGGGGGAAGTTCATACCCTTATCCATCCCAAAAATTATGGGGTAACTCCATACCCTTATCCTTCCTAAATTAACATGATCACACACTAACCCTTTATTCGAAATCCAATTCCCAATTAACCATTTCAACCATTTCAATAAAATCACAATTTTATTGAAAATCATACCAAGAAACCATTTCAAATAAAACCAACCCTTTTATTAAAGACCATTCCAAAAAAACCATTTCAATAATACCAACCTTTTTATTTAAAACACATTTCCAAGCATTGAAAACAAATAACCATTTTAAAATATTCATTTTAAAATAATGTTACTACTTTCACTTTCTACCAAAACAACCATTTTTTCACAATAGCACAAACCTTCACCAAATAAGGTTTCTATAAACAATTGAATAATGATTTCACAATAAATTTCAAAAAAAACAACCAATTTAAAATAAATCCTTCAAGTTCTAAGTATAGGAGACAATATTGAAGCCACATACCTCATGATTTATGAAAAAAATGAAGAATGTCACTAAAAATCCAACAAAACTGGATTGAATCTCCAAAAACAGGCCTTAGATATCCTCCCCTGATAAAAAAAGGCCAAATGTAATCATGATTAGTATAAAAAACCTTATATTTATCCACAGTGTAAATATATATAAGTAATCATGAGATAGAGGGAAGTAGATAAAAGAAAAACTAAGAAAACCTATGATAAAAAACATCTTCATCTCACCAAGAAACACCTTTGGATTGCTTCCAATTCGACGGGGAAGGGTTCCACAGTCTTAGAGGTGAAGAATAATCAAGTTAGGGTCAATTTGAAAAAACAATATGGGTTTAAAACACAATCTTGACAAAGATATAGTTATTGAGGATCTTATTTTTAAACCATGAATGGTTAGTTTCATGGTTAGAAAAACCATGTGGTAACTATGTACCAACCTCTACCTCAAGGAGGGCCCTACATGGTTGGTGCACATGGTCAAAGAAACCAAGTGAAAACCATGTAAAATCCCATGGTTAGACGTTTCATGGTTTTCCTTGAAATTGGGGGTGCAACATTATCCCCACCATTATCCTTTCCATCCCTAGAATTTAGAAAACTATAAGTGTCCCAAAAGAGTTTGGGCCATTTCTCGACTATTTCCT
This sequence comes from Viscum album, assembly GCA_963277665.1. Lineage (NCBI taxonomy): Eukaryota > Viridiplantae > Streptophyta > Magnoliopsida > Santalales > Viscaceae > Viscum > Viscum album. Next base: position 1,842,959,518 of record OY728129.1, on the reverse strand, counting down.
TCTCTTGTTACATGAAAAGAGTTTGGGCCATTATCCCAAGTATCTACCTCAATATAACTATGTTTCCACAAAACCCACACTATAACAATGCTTTTTTCAATGAAATTATTTCTATTTCCTATCCATAATAAAAAATGGCACGTGAACTAGTGAAGCATCGAGCTCTAGGTCAACATGATCCCATCAAATCACATTTTCAGGATCATGATGAAAATTTTTCTAATCAGATACGTGAAACACATTATGAACAACACTAAACCATGGGTGAAAATCCAACTAATATTCTACCTCACCAACCTATTCAAGTGTCTCAAAAGGGCCTATGTAACTTTCCATGCTTCCTGAAATGATTATGTCCAAGTTTTCGAGAGATCCTAAAAAACACATGATTACTCACTTTGAATGACAATATCCATCAACGATGATCTACATATTATTTTTGTTGAATATGAGTTGTCTCCATCAGTTTCTTGATCAGCTGAATATTTTTTGTTGTTTTTTAGATAAGTCTCAACCCAACCAATGAATTATCACCTATTTTCACCAAAAAAAGTGGTGAATGTAAAGGACACCCATACAATGCTTCAAAAGGATCCATTTTTATTGTGGTCTGATAGCTATTGTTATATGTGAACTCCATAAATTGTATGTTCTCTTCCTATGAGCCACCAAAATCCATTAAAAAATCCCCCAATATGCCTTCTAATGTTTGTATCAAAATTCCGGATTGGTCATAGTCAACTGAGTCCTAAGGTATTTCTGTAAGGATTTCCCGAAATGAGATGTAATCCACAGATATCCATATGATACTATCCAAACTAGTATTTCATGCCTCTTTAACACTTCTTGGATATTGATTTTTGACAAGTCATCCACCATATGAGATTCACAAAAAGGGATAAAATGATATGACTTTGTGAAATAATACACTATCACCCATATAGAATCTTATTTCTGAATCATTCATGGGTGATCTGTTACAAAATCTATAGTTATCTTCCCCAATTTCCAAATTTTTATAGGTAAAGACTACAACAAACTTGTTGGTCACTGATGTTTTGCCTTAACTTTCTGACAAGTTAATCTTCTCGAAAAAAACTCAACCACCGTCATTTTCATACTAAGAAACCAAAAAATTTCTTTCATTTCCTTATACAACTTTTTTTATTATATTATAAACATCCCATATTGAATGGTGGTAAGCATTAAGAATTTGTTCTCGATAATCCATACGTATGACCATCTGATTTCTGAACCACAACACTGAACTCTCATCTAGCTTCCATCCCTCAATGGTATCCCCATCATTGAGTTTTGAACTCATAGCTACAAATTATAAATAATATGTTTAATCCTCTTTAAACATGTTTACTGAATCAAGAATAAACAAAACATGAAGGAAAATATCAACATCGCCTTGGTCATCACTTTCTAAGTGAATGTTGGAAATGACCAACATCAAGTACTACGAGTTTGATTCCTCTTTTTGTAACTGATTGTATGAATTTCTTCTTAATGCATTTACTACCAAATTTCCTTTACCTGATGTATACATCAAGTCAAAGTCAAAAATTCTAAGATCCCTCTTCCTATTTCTCCCAACACTAGATTTCCCACAATTTCCCATAGGTATTAACATACATCCTCCACCTATATCTCTCAAGAAGTACCTTTCTCACTGTTTCTTTAGACATCTCTATGTAATCCATTATAAAAAGCATGAAAATCTTCTAGTGATTCTTCTACCTCAGCCCTAATTGAAATATTCATTCCTTCAAGGATTCACTAGCGGAAACCTCTGGTTTAAATTGCACTAATTTCAGGAATTTAGCCATGTACTCCATGAAATAAATATTATCCTAATTCAAACTGAAGAAGTTCATCTTTATTTGAATTCAGAACATGTGAGGATAGAATTTTGTGTTGAAAAATTATTGAAAAACCACCCATTCTAGGACTTAGTTTAATTTATCTTGAATGACTAAATCTAACTAATGGCGTGTAATATCCTCCAAAAAATATATCTCTATCTTAAATTTTAGCTCTTTTGGTGTGCCAAGGAAATCTATGATTCGATTTATCTTGTTCAGTGACACCTCTTCCTTATCTAGTTACGAATCACCCCAAAATATTGGTTAATTCTATTTTTGGAACTAGATGGTTGGTTTATCCATCATGTTATCTCTATCGACAGCCTTAAAGGGTTGGACAATATTATGATCCAGCTATTAGTTAACATGTGGCTCAGGTGCAACCACGTTTTCAACAACTTCTTCCAGTTGGGTTTTATGACGCCTATCTACTACCATTATCTATACAGACAACAAACACCATAATTCTCACTCTCTAGAAACTTAGGGCTTAACAATTTAAAATTCTACCACATCATACTATCACAACATTACTTTCCAAAATTAAACATTTCCATATTCAACCATTTTTTTAAAATGTCAACATATTTTTGAAAATAAAACCATTTTTAAAATAACCATTTCATGTCTTTTTAAAATCTCATATAAAAAAATCATTAAAAATGTTCAAAAATAAAATTTTTTATTGAAAATTATATATCATTTATGATAATAAAATATGAAATCCTATTTGGAATTCATTTCTAAAATACATGTAATTCTCATCTCACTGTCCAAACCCAAGACAATGAGACTTGAAATCCTATAAGTGTCTCTAAAACAGTTATGTACCCAACTCCCATGCAACTTGAAGTTCAGAATAAAAAGTTTAGGTATGTATTTTATGCTATACATTTCAATTCCTGACATTCCTACTCCTTTTTACTAACCCGACACAAGGAATATACTAGAATAAATTTCAACTGCAATACTGGGATAATTGAAGACCACTTATTAGTCAAGGAACGAACAAGTTGATACCACTTATTCCATAGAGATATTGGGAAGGACCAAGACTGATACCAATTATTACACAAATATATTTGGATGTTCCAAGACTAATACCACTTTTAATGTCCCATCCCTCCTCATTGGCTTGGGAAGGTGGAAGAAAATTACTTTTTCTTAAGTGTTATTGCAAGGGCAAAAAAGGCGGGCAATAAATTACAAGGGATTCATGAATTTATAGGGGACAATTTTACCATGGAAAATAAAAAATCCCAACTAAACATACCATTACCAAATAACCATTTCATGATGCAAGATAATCATATAAAAAACTCAATTCAATAACATAGATATCAAAAAAAAATTACAAAAGAGTACCATAGTGTAAGAAAAAAAAACATAAAAGTAAACAAGACATGACATAACCAAAACACCCAACTTCCCCAAAAAAACTTCAAATCTCAAAAAATGATTCATGTTCCATTAAAAAAACCCAAGTATCACTATACACCATAAGAGAAGTGAGATACTTTACCTTTTCTCATGTCTTGATAAATGATATTTGCAAAAGAACCAAAGTTCCAAAGTAGGGGTGAGTAATGAAACTCAATTGTATTTTACCGAATGAATTCCCCATTCATGCCACTATGATAGAAAATGTTATAAAATTTTCATAAAATAGTTTATATAAAAAAATTGAAAACGAATTATAATTATCCAAGTAGATCAATACCAAAATAGTTTTCCATGCCAAAATTTTTTCCTATAAAATCAACCAAAAAATTATCTAAAACCTTTCAAAAATTCAATTTTATAAAAACCAAATCCATTCCACATGTCCACACATCAAACCATGTATATTACCATGAATATTCCTATAATCGGAAGTGGTGAGTCATCCTTTCTCTAATCCGTCACTTAATGAACCATTTTGATGGGGGAAAGATTATATACTTAACCATCCCACAAATAATGGTGAAAACTTCATAACCTTATCCTTCCCAAATTCATATGAACACACACAAACCATTTATTCCAAAACAAATTCTAAAACAACCATTTCAACCATTTCAATAAAATTGTACTTTTATTTAAAACCATACCAATAAAGTGTTTCAATAAAACAAACCCTTTTATTGGAAACCATTACAATAAAATGAAATTTTTATTGAAAACACCATTTCATGCATAAAAACCATATAACCATTTTAAAATAATCATTTTAAAATCAAGTTACCATTTTCACTTTCCACCAAAACACCAAATTTTGAACAATACCATAAATCGTCACCTAATAAGGTTTCCATAAATAATTGCACAATAATTTCATAATAAATTTCACAAAAAACAAAAAATTTGAAATAAAGCATTCATGTTATAAGTAGATGAGTTGAGAGTGAAGCCACAAACCTCGAGATTTATGGAAAAAAATGAAGAATTCCATTAAAACACCAATGAAACTGGGTTGAATCTCCAAGACACACCTTAGATCTCTTCCCATAAAAAACAAGGACAAATATAATCATGGTTGGAATAGAAAACTTTATATTTATCCTAATTGTAAATATATCTAATAAATTGGGGGATCAAGGGAATTATATCTAAGAAAAAATAAGAAAACCTATAAAAAATGATGACTTACAGTGGCAATCGAGATTCAAGTCACCCAGAAACACCCCTGGATTACTTCCAATTATATGGGGAAGGGTTCCATATCTTTTGGGATGAATAATGCTCAAGTTAAGGTTGGTTTAGGGGGTAAAATAAGGGTTAAAACATAATATCTACCCAGATTCACTTTTTTTGGATCTTGTTTTTATACCATGCATGGTTAGGAAAACCATGTGGTAACCATGCACCAACCTATCCCTCAAGGAGGAACCCACATGGTTTTCATGCACAGTCACAAAATCCATCCATAGACCATTTAAAATCCCATTGTCCCACTTTTAATTGTTTCTCTTTGGTGGTTGCACAGTTTGGACAAACCATGTGCCTATCCGTGTACATTCCCCTTAGCCCCTATCCCATTTTCATCATTTCCTATAGGAGTTTCATAGTTTCAACAAACCATGATCAAACTGTGCACCTATAGAAAATCCCAAAAAAACATTCTATGAGGTTTAAAAACCCTCCCAAACACTTTATATACTTAAAATACATAAATTATGGGTTACTTAATTGAAACTAGGAGTGCTACACATAAATTCCAAATTGAAAAACCATCCAAAAAATTATTCACTAATCTTGATGTCTTAAGAGTTTTCAGGAATCATTTGGATAAAAAAAAGGAAAAGATACATAGCTAAAATAATCTAAACATGGCCTTGTTAGAAAAGGAGTTATTCATTCTAGTTCTATAGATAATGAAAAAATAACAATTCCTTCTCAAAATAGTGTTCATCCCCCTTTTCACCCTACAATAAGATTCATTCCTATTCTCATGTTGAGATAAATTCACTCACATGAGATGACTGAATTTTTTACTTGAAATATCACTATTTATTAATATAAAAAACTAAAAGTAATTTATACCCATGTTCTATAAATTTAAACTCTAAGAGACCTCAATATTCTAAACTTAATAACATGAAATAATGAGTATCATTTTGTTCCATGATCAACCTCATTAAATACCAAGTAACTCTCTTGGGTCATGTTGTATGAACTTAGTATTATACCTTATTTCTATTCAATACCCAAGACCATAAACTAGTATACACTATTAAATTCAATGTCTTAAAATTTTAAACTTCATCCACACCCAACGATGGTCAAATCTATAAGACTATAAGATACATATCACCCTTTTAATCAATTCTATATGATCGTAAACTCTAGAAACACCCTTTTTGTCAAAAATCTAATACCCTAATGCTAAGATACTTATTATAGTCAATGTTGTTTTACCCCAAACCATATAAACCATTTACATTGAACTATAGTACCTTGTAAAAAATGATATATATATATATATATATATTATGAGGTTGAAAACCACAAAGGGTGGTATGTGAATAAGTCAATTTTTCACCTATTATTCTACAAGAATTATAAAGATTATAAAAAAATAAGTCTAAATGAATAATGGAACAAATATTATGAGTTTATAATATAATCCAAATTAGTTTTAATTCATGCTCACTAAGAATATGTATATGGTACAAATTAATACCACTTTCTTTTTATCCATGTGTATTCATCCTAATAATATTAATAAGGAACAAAATTACTATCCTAGGGTACCTAAACCCATCCTAAAAAAACCATTCATCTATATAAAAGACTCTAAAGGTGTAGGATTTCCATGATAATTAACTCATCTCAAGGTTTATTCCATTATAATAATGTATACCCACATTTAAAGGATTCGTATTTAATATATAATATAGTATGTACTGGTGTGATACCTCATCCATTAATTTCCTTTGAGCTAGGAAAAACATTATAACCATAAGACATACATTGAGTCAGTAAACCCAAACATAACTGTAATCATTCTAGGATAGTATAAAACTATAATTTATCATTATGTTTTCATGGGAAACATTAAATCCATGTGTAAAACTAAAGATTTCATGGAAATCATGAAACTTTATAAAACCTTTATGTCCTCCAAGGATACATTAATACCTAGTGTACCCTTAATCATTACATGGTGAAATTAAAATCTATCATAGCCTTAAGATATTATAGAACACTTTAAAACCTAATAAAAACATTAATTTTACTAGATATCATAAAAACCAATATAAAATTAAGTCTTATATGGTGAACATAAACCCTCGAATATACTTACTCCTCCTTATATGTAATAAAACTATTCTTCAAACTTAGTCCTTCATGGATTTCATGAAATTCCAGCATAACCTGAGGCCTTCCTATATAGAACAAAATACCTACAAAACTGTAAAATTTTCTGAATAACATGAAACTATTACATTACTATAACTATGTTGTGGAATATTTATATCATAGTATAAACCACAATTCTTACTATATGGTACAAAACTCTTACATAATTTTAATACTTCCCTAGATAACTTAGAAACCAATGTACACTTAAACATTCCTGTATATAATGAAAATCTTGTATAACATATTGTTTTTTAAGATAAGTTATTTTTAGTGTAAAATTAAGCCTTCATGGCTGGCATGAACCTCCAAGGTACCCTTAAGTATTTCTAGGAGACCTTAAACCCAACCATAAACCTTCATACTTCTTATGTGAAATGAAACTCTAGTTTAACAATGTGGTTTCCTTAGAGCCCGTAAACTATAGAGTACCCTTATGAATTTATGGAAAACATAAAACTCCAAAAAAACCAAAATTAATCCTTGTTTTCCATAAATCCAAGTGTGAACTTAAGTCATCCTATATGAAATAAAAAATTAACATTTCATTAAGACTTCATAAATAGAAGAAAACTTTGGAATACAATTAATTCTTATTTAATGGAAATAAAATATAGTGTAACGACCAATCTTCTTAGTATACATCAAAGCCCAACACACCCTTAATCCTTCCTAAAAAATATGGATTTCTTGACTAACTTATACTCTACCTAGGAGACCATACACTCCACTATAACTAAAATCCTTCCTATAAAACACTAAACTCATATGTACCCTACCACCATAGATGGAATAAAACTCTATCACAACATTAATTATTTTATGTATACCTTAATATAAAGTGAAATAATAAAGTGCTTCATAAGCTTCTTTTAATATAAAAAATCATAATTGATGAATTAGGGAAATAATTTCCTAGTGATGATCCAATGAATTAAAATACTAGTGTATATAGTGAGAATTCACTTATAAACCTTTACAAAATTCTATTAAGCTTTAAATGATGGTAAATTATTTCACACCATGGCATTAAATTAGGGAGTTCCTTACTAAATATTGTTTAACTATTGTGAAGATCAATACACCCATATGATATAAACATGGCAATACCCACACATTGGAAATGTTATAAATATATTACTCGGAGTATCATTTCATGTATATAAAGTCAACCAGTCCCTTTTTAATAGGTTTTCTCACCTATAAGGTGTCAAGTGATGTAAAATAAATTTGTATTCTTATCATGAAGGATTTCATGAAAATGTTTCAAATCTATAAAATAATTCTAGATCAGATAACATAATCCTCAGTGAGATGATTGAAAATCCTTTCTTATCAGTTTTTTTATGTATTCCCCATTATACCAACAACCTTTTTTCCTTCCTAAAAAAGGCAAAGGAAAAAAGGAACCAAATAAAAGGTGGAGGAAATATTGAAAAAACTGGTCACGAAATAAAATGACATACATGATATAGTTTATTAAGTTGAAGACATGATTTTTAAAATTAAATTTCATAAATATTTATACATTGAATTGTTTTTCACTATTGATATTGAAATTATTGGTATTGAAATGGAGGGTAAATATGGAGAACAAACATTAGAGGATGATAAAAATATATCAAATAAAAAATAAAATCATTTAATGTTTAGCCATGAATTTAACAATCTATTAATTGTTGTATTGTATTTTATTATAATTGATATATTACTATTTCTAGTTTCCTTTTTCTATGAAAATTTTTTTTTTCGAGTGATTATAGTTTTTTATAATAATTTTATACTATTTGATTTTTAAATGTTATAAATTATTTTTATAATAGGATTGTTGAGGTTAAATTGTTTTAGGGACAACTATAAGTCATCATAATATACTATTCATTTTATCTAAACATCATCATCATTGCCAAAAATTTCCCTCCATCTTGTATTTATTAATCCTTTTGACTCCCTCCCAAATATATCTAGCACCATCTATACAACTATGAATACCCATTTAGATTTTGATATTGGGTTTCCAAGTTGTTTAGGTGATGTTTATGTGTCAATTTAGTTGGTTTACACTCTTCTAGCTTCACAATGATACTAGATGGTCATAGTTATAGGTATAAAATTAAATGTAGAAAAAATATAATTCATTTCTATAGAATAGTTTTTCCAACATATAGAAACTTATTATCATATATTATTTGACTAAATATATATTATTATTAAAAATATATATAAAATGATTTTCTTAATGGTAATTATGTTGATTTTTAAAGTCCACTGATTTTTCATTGATTGTGCTTTATATTGATAGATTAATATATATTCAATTTTTTTACTTATATTTGATGTGATATATTTTAATTTATAGATTCTGATGAATAAGGATACTGAAAGTTTCAAACAGAATATTAACATTTATCAAAAGGCAGTTTGTGTTGTAATTAGTTTGATATGTTATTATTTATTATGGTTTGTACACTAAAGGATAATGGTTTGTGTTGAATATGTTCTGTTGGATCAAATGTATATATGTTTTAATGTTTGTTTATACAATGATTATTATAATATGATTTTTTTATTTTTTTATTTTTATGTCCATATTTAATGGTGGTCTTAGCCGCCACTAAAAATGGGGGAGGACAAAACATTATTTCACCTATTATTTTTTAAATAATATTAATTATTATGTAAACCATTGTGAAAAAAATAAATTATATATATGAAATATTTATCTTAATACATTCCTATAGTATTTTCATAAAAATTTTACCGCTATAAAAATATATCATAATATTAAATTTCATAGCTATTTTAATTGACATGAAATAAAAAAACAATCACTAATAGACTATTTTTAAAAGAAAAATATTTAATTAATATGATATTATTAAGTTAATTTAATTAATTTCTATATTATTTTATTAATACTTTATTGAGTAAGGTATTGTATATTAATTATCAATAATTATTTGAATTTTTTTTAATTATTCAATAACCATAATTGGTTTAATAATCCATATAACAATGTATATATTATTTATATAACATATGTATGTATATAAGTTTTTATAATATTAAATAAACTATATATTCAATAAAAATAAACTACTATAAGAATTAGAACAATGATGAAAATTTTTAGTTTGTCTCTAAGAGAGTAATTTAGTATACTATTTTATTATATATATATATATATATGTATATTTAATTAAATATATATATATATAACAATTTTGTAGTTATGTTTTTTTATTATTTGTTTATATTTTGTGATATTTTTTCCTCCTATTAAATATATATTTATCAACTTAAGTGATATTGGGTAAAAGTCACTTATATAAATCATGGTAACATTCATCTTTAAATTCTTAAATATATTAATAAGATAGATAAAGATTTTTTAAAAATTATATTTAGAAAAAATGAATTAAGATCAATAATGAAACAACTCTTCCATGGGACACTTAATAATTTCTGATTCATGGTCACTACATGGATTCATGCGCACCTCCTGGTATTCTAGAGGCTACCAAATAGTAGTAAGGGCTTAAAAAGTAATGGGGAGGATATTCTCATGATATCATAGAAATGGATAACAATAAATAAAAAGGAAAATCCACATCACAATACACAGGATAAATAAAAAATTTAATATAATTCATGATGCATTCATACAAAACATAAATTGATCACCCACTAGGTTGATCTGAGATTCTAAAATAAACCAAAGGACAAAATAAACACACTGGCCTTAACGACATTCCTATGGCTCAACCCAATGAATGATACCTATCAAGCTACACCAACCTAATTTTATACATGAACTATGATCTAACATGAATGCATAAATAAGTTAGACATGCACACCTGAGTTCCCATGCAGTGAGTCATAATATAACTCAATAGAGTCATAGAAAACACCCATAAAATACATCTTCATATGTGTGTGTATACCCAAGGAAATATAATACATAAATTTACAGGCATGTTGTCTTGTCATGTACTAACCAGGCCACCATGAAACCATATGTGGTGCACGTACCCATCCAACAATTGTATGATAATAAGGATACAATGGTTCTCAACTATAACCGCATTGGAATTTTCTAGAATCCAATAGTCACCTAATTCCATAAATCCATCCCATACTTGAAGACTCGTGATATTATGTGATTTAAATAATGAACTCTACTCCATTAGAGTAGGGTCCTATATAAATCATACAATATAAACCCACCCCACTAGAAAGTTCAGACACCAAGGGCTTGACCTCTACCTTCTCACACAAGGGAAGGTCTATTAATAATTTTCATCACACACGAACATAGAAACCATCTCAATCATAGAGGTTTGGTTATCAAGTCTCATACCACATCAACTTAAGGGATAAATTACACTCATTAAATCCCACCATACAATCTAATATAACATCTCATACTATACCCCTATCTCACTCATGGAGGTTCAACATATATTTTTATGGTCAAAACATTTCACTTGTGGATCAATAATAATTATCAAGTCCACTAGTACTATCATGGATTACTAAGCCTAATCCTAATACAACCATATTACTCATGGTTTTCTGAACACAGATCAATCCAACCATATAATATATGAATGAAACATATTTATGGAAAAAAGATATTTTAATTTCATTCATTGTAATCCCACCAACACCATCTCACTCATGGAGTGGACACGCCTTAGGTTCAGTCACCCCTAAAGTTGAATCTTCCACCTATCACAACCATATTCCAACTGGGCCCACAGTCCATCCCACAGATCTCTATCTCATCACATTGAGGCCGAGGAACCATGTAGCCTCTCACATCGTAACACAACTCATCTTTCCCAACGAAGCATCCACTAGGTTCCTCCCAACTCATCTCGGATTTCGGTCATCAGTACTAGATCATCTATTCTACTTTATGGTGATTCCATATCCTGAAGTCTCATATAGACTAAGGACTTAAGATGTGGGGTCTAACCTCATCAATATCCCACATCACTCTGGATCCCACTACCAATGGATTATCCCAAAACATGCCACCTTAACCTCCATTGGAAACCATGATCCGAGTCATCGATAAAATCCCATGAATCTTAATAAGGGTCATCTAACATCTACTAAGGGAGATATATTAGCCTATTACCCAGGGGAAACACATCTATGTAGCAATTCTTATAGTTTTAAAGGACATAAACTTCTTAATCAAATACTAAGACTCTCCTCTAACCTCATAACGAAGTTCCTAGTCACTCACGGGGTGTAAAATTGTCTCTCCCATCATTAGTCAGGATTTATCCCATCATCCTTGACTTTTAGTGTATAAAAACTACCTAGGATTTCATTATTCTCATTTTACATTATAAATCCTATTAAAGGTATCTAAACATCTCAACAAATTTTCTCACCTCTTGGATACATAGTATTTTGGTGATCCCTATTTATTAAGTTACTAAAGATCACTTAGTCTCAATTGAGAAGGAAAAATTCTACCTCATTATTCCCATATATGGAATCTACTAGTATTTATAAACAATTTATGAACCCTTCCTATATTTAAGTAATTCACACTCAAGAATTAAAATGAATACAAAATTTTATCATCAGATCCACCAACCTGGACCATTGTTTTAACCACTCGTCACGCTCTATCGAGTCATATCTAAGACCACCAAATGTCATCCATAATTTTGGGCACCTCTCTCATTCCAAACAAAAACAATAATTATATATAACAATTTTTCCTTAATTATTAAAAATTGATCAACTATTTATAACATTATTAAAAATACACTCAGTATCATCTACTCATCGAAACCTCAAACAATGGAGTGTAGTCAATTCCCGACATGCATCCAAACCAAATATACCTAAAAGACCAAACAATACACATGTTCTTATAACCAATTTTATATAAAATTTTTAAAACCCCTAGAAAATCTATACAATAGTGTTCCTTCATTGAAATAGTGTGAGAATACATATATACAGTGTCTCAGGACACCATCTATGTAAGCTGAGAAAATTTCCCATCAATTAGAATGATTTCAACTATATTTAAGTGGAAATAATCAACAGAACATTACCAAAATATATATGAAATTAGTTACCATAAAATATGAAGAATAATAGAGGAAATGAAGAAAACCCTAAATCGAATCTATCATGTAATCACACAAAAAAATTGTCCCACTTGATAACATTCATTCACAGCAAGAACCATGGTTCATGCCATGAAATCCTTGAAGTAGAGGGCCAAGACCCTCATACCTACCTCATTCATGGGGTGGCCCCTAGGGGTCCCAAATCAAATGGCTATAGATATAGGATTTCATCCTCTTAGTTCCCATAACCCATATCTATCCTTCACCCAAGAACCCATACTACTTATAGAGCATATTTACTCATCCAAAACACCACTTAATGATATCCAAACATTCATAATACTAATACAAGAATTGGTTATCACGAATAAACCCTAAAAAAATCCTCCTTAAAAATTACCCAGAAAACAATAGTTTATTAAATACTCTCCACCATAGGGTTTCTCATCATAGAGAACCATCTGGTAGTCCTTGAGGCATAACCTAGTCCTATCTCAACCATCAATTCACCACTAAACTACCACATTCTACTTCATTATTCTCAACCCAATTTTGAACCCAATTCTATAATATAACTCAAAAAATCCCATACATACAGTATTTCCTCCTAAAACTCCCAAATTGATCATCAAACCAACACAAATTGGTCCCACATGATGATTATGAATTGTTTATTACCTCATCATGTGCAAATCCACACCAAAATTCCAGTCATAGCACCTTGGTCCAACTTTTCATAAAAACTCTCTACCTCAACCATCGATGCATTATCACAACACTATGTCATGATGACCTAACACTCAAGGGAATGATGAGATCATTTTATACCCAAAAAGAATTCGGAACCTGACTCTCAATGTAATTTCACTGTTAGATCACCAACTGTCTAATTGATTTTTCATGCTATCACACTAATCATTGACGCACCTATGATCGAAATCACCCTTAGATTACTCCAAATCCATATTAAGATCAATTCCAACACACCTACGTTATCCACCACAAATTATGTATCTTGAATCCATTATTTACCATTTATTTATATAATTTAATATCTACCCCCAAACTAGTATCCAACATCACCCCGACTGTCCATTGACCGGTCTCACCATCTATACAACCATTACAACATAAGTTTCACTCACTACGACTGAAGTGATTCTACCCATCATATGATTATGTTTATCATCACTAAACTAAATTCTAACCCTAACCTCTATGTCCCACACATCATCCATTATCAAATACCATGATGGAATGTGGTCATCCCTCTCATACTTAAGTGATAACATGAAGAATCCACTTACTCCCACTCATTAATCATTAGAGAATCATCTCAATCATAAAATAATCCAATTATATCAAGGTTAATGTCATAAAATATCCATTTGTTCACTCCCCACCATATAGATTACCTTACACCACCCCTCGAGTGCTGAACTCAAAAGGCCCTTAACTATGCATGTGTTTCTCCTCCCAATATACACTCTCTCATCATATCAAACTCAACACTCCCATCAAGTTTAAAACAAATTTGACTTTGTCACCACACTTGATCTTCACTGGTGTAGACTCCCACCATGGGGATATCACGTATCACTCAAACAATGACTATATTATTACATTCATGTATGTACCTTACCAAACACAATGATCGCCTCACTCAAGAGTGAACCCAAACTAAAACCACCAAAGTGAACCACTTCTCCACTGCTTAGGTTTCCTCAGAACATAGATCATTCTTAGTAGATCATACAAGACCCATTCATCCATCCACAACTCAACCAATTATTTATGTATCTAGAATTCACCTACCCTGACACATTTATACTTTTTCAAAAAAAAATCAACTCCCACTCTCCTCTAAGGAATAGTGATCCACTAAGAACCCACTCAAATTTCCTAATCCATTATCAACCTCGATCTCAACTAAACCAATTGAATTAATTATCCCAGAAACCCCAGTCTCTCAGCCCAATGAATTCTCCTCTGATTTACATACCATTAAACCTTGGTTCACATTCCTAACTAGCTGACTTTACTCTACAAGCAGGTTCATCATAATCTAACAACCCAAGGTATCTCTCATGCCAAGTCTAACTACATAATAAACTATGACACAAAAATATTTTTAAAATAAAACAATTCTACTCACTCTCTCACAATAATTGTGAATTTAAATGAAAAAATATTTTTAAATTATAGTGAATTTATGAAAAGTTTCTAAAAGGATCAATTTTTCAATGAATAGTGAAAAATGATCATTTTAATTAAAAATAGTTTTTTTCATTTAAATAATTTAAAAAGATACGTTTTGTTTTAAAAGGGTTTTAAAAATAATATTAGTTCATTTATATTATTATTAATTCAATTAATTTTATTGAAATCAATTTTATGTTTGATTGTGTCATAAAAGTGTTTTATTCTTTAGAAAACATTTTTCTAGAAAACCACTTTTCGTCACATTTTATAGGATTATTTTTAAATGAAATTCAAACACATAAATGAATTTAATTTAATAAAATTGATTAAATATTTTGAATAATAATTATCAAATTTTATTTAGTCCATATTCAATTTTCTCATAATGAATAGTAAAAATGGTGAACATTTTTCACCATGGTTAAGGTTAAAACAGTTTTATCGGGGGTTAATTCAATAGATAAGGGTGTGATTTCCAATTAGAAATTAAAATATATTATTGGATGGACCTATTTAGACATAATAAAATCCCATAATCCAATATCAAGTGATTTGGGATCATTTGGCTTGAGTATTACATTATTATATTTTAATCTTTTAAGAATTCTGAAAGTGTCCTCTCTCCAACTTATGAAATGACACTAGAAATTTCTCTTTTTTACACCACTATGAGCCATAAATATCAATTCAAAACATCTTTATTATATTATAAAATTATATATTCATTATTTAGATGTTTTTCTATTCATAAAATACCATTTCAAGTGTCCTTATGAAGGGATCTAAAGGAGGACTACCAAAGAAGATGCAATCATCCTACCTGACCTCTTCCAAATTAATTATTATTATACCAAATCTAATAATATTTTATCCATCATAACTTTGTAAATTTAGTATCCTAAATATACTAAAATTTTATTATTATTATGTAAAAAAATTATTTACCCTATTTTACATTAAATGAGAAGTGAATGTATCGCACGTGCGTACATGTGGACTACCGCCTCCACATAGCGATAACATTCATTTTACATCATCATATTTCATGGATGATTATTATGATGGGTTAAATATTTTTAATTTATATTTTTAATATAATTATTATTCTATCATTTCAATATTATATCCACCTTCTTAACTTTTCATTCATTAAAAAATGATAATGTCGCTCATGCGTAAGTGTGACTATTACCTCTATGAGGCGATGTGATTTTATTTTCATTTTTTTCCTTATATAGATTGTAATAATGATATATTCAATGATTATATATGATATATATGATATAATAATGAATTTTTAATGTTGAAATATTATTTATCTTTTTTCCTCCATATAATGTTGAAAAAACCGTTCATGCGAATGTCTGGCCTACCGTCTCCATGGACTGTTTAATTCATTTTTCTATATCTAAATTTTATGGATATATATATATATATATGATAGTTATATAATTATTATCATTTTTTATGTGATGAAATAATGATCAAATTACAAGGACTGAAACTACGAAACCAAAATTCCCATGAAAAATGAAACAATCAATAATCTTAAATGATGATTTTGATAAGGAATTATTAATATGTGGGTATTGAAATTTTACAATTTGGTCATATATGATATTATAAGTATGTAAATTATTATGTTATATAATTATAATAAATTTTAATTTATTATATAGGATGTTAGAGTGCTTTAATTTCAATTCAAACATGAGGTAATGGTTTTATGATATAATCTCATTTGTTATCATGATTATTTATAATTATGTTTATGACGAGAAAATTTTCTGAAATATAAATAAATAATCCTATGAACATTATTATCCTATATTTATATAAAGATATTAAAATTTTTACTCTCATTTTACTCTCTTTAATAACTCAAGAGACTAAATAAACTCTTTTAAGAAAAAATTACTTTCATTATTTGATCAAAACCATCTTTTCTCCCATATATATTTTTCGAAAAATGTTTTAAATTTTTTTTTATATATTATAATAATATTTTTAAAGTTAAATTTACTCACTAGTATACTTTTACAATGAAAAATTAAAAGGAATCATCTTGTCATTTTTCAAACAATGTTCATTGGAATTTTAATCAAAAATATAAAAGTAATCTTTATTTTAACATACATGATATGAATTGAATTTCTCTATATCATGACTATTAAATTATTTGAAACTTCATTTATAAGTTTCCATGGTTAATTTAAATTAAATTTTTTTCCTAATATTTTTGAAATTTTTGGATCGTAAATATGTGATTTCAAATTGATAAGGGTATTTTTTTAAAGAAATATTCCAGTGATCTTTTAATAGAATTTCTCACTTATTATAAAATACTTTGATATTACATATTATTTAATAGGGATATGACACAATTATACCATCCAATTAATTTCTTTTTATATCGTATGGTGATGGAAATTTATGGATTATTCTATGAAACCTATTTCATTCTCATGGGTAAATTATGTAATGAGGAAACCATTATGAAACCAATTTCTTTTCTATGGGTTCTGTTATGATGAAATTATGAAATATTTATGAAACACATGTCCTTTCCATAGGTTATTCAATGATAAAATCTTTATGATATTTTGTAACACATATGTATTATTTTAATTATGTGATTGTTGGTCTTGGAATTATATATATCTCCATTACATTGGGTAAAAAAGGTTATCTCATCGGATAATAAGGAATAGAATAGGGTGGGAATCTAGTTTAGTAAGGGACATTGTCCACTATAATAGTATTGGGAGTGAAACTTCACTAATGATATGATGGAATTATTCAATGAACCCAATCCACTATGATAGCCTTATTTTCAATCCTTTACTAGGGAAATGATTTTATATGCTTATGTGGATTCGAAAAAAATATGTATTTTTCCAATTTTATGCTCTTAAGGATAATGTTCTTTGATTGATTTATAATTAATTTCTTATGAAACACTATGATTTATTCCTTGTTTCATGATTATTATATATGATATGGTGTGTATGGTTATAAAATGTTATGATCATGTTCCCATACTCTTATTATCATATTATGCTTAACAAATCATTGATGTATCCATTATATACCCTTACTAAGAATCTGAGCTAATCCTTACTTTTGTTTCCTTTTCCTAGGTTATTAATAATGTTTTTAAGTATGTTAGGTCTTAGAAGTATTCTGGTTATAAATAACCTAGTGGGAGATGATATAAATGTCTTATGAATAAGTTTTTTTATGTGTCAATGCTTCCAAAGACACTAAAACAATATGATTCTAGCATGTATAATTATATTATGTATTGAGTATACATATAATAGGATGTAATATTTATGTTTGAAAATTATGGGTCACAATAGTTAGTATTAGAGAATTTTTTTACCATTGAAAACTAAGATGAGAAAAAATTAGTGAGAACCCATAGGATAATCCTATATACAGTAGAACATCCTATGTTGTGGTAAAGAAAATAACATGGTTTTCCAAGAAAATCGTACATGTATAGATGTACAAGTGGATATGGTTTTGTAATTAATTCATATAAGGGTAATAAATATGAAAATATTTGGTCGAGTATATATTGAACATCATTATAGTGTATCGTGAGTGTGCCCTTACTGCGCACTAATTTCTTTATGAACCATTATAAAGGATTTGAATAGATGATTACCAATGATGATATAATTAAAACCAATGGTATTATAGTTTGAAAAGAATGTGTAATGATTTATATATTCTATAAATTATTATTTTCATTATTATTTGATTTCCCACTATGATTATTATTGCTCACACTATTTTTTTTTGGATTTAGATAGGGGGTGTAACCTCAAGGAACTATGTTAATGAAAAATGTGATGGATAATGAAATGATTTTACTTCTAAGAAACAAAATTATATGGTAGATAGAATGAAAAAATTCATTATTTTTTTATGAAACCTTATTAACCCACAAATCATATTTAGAGTCCAAAAAAGTAAAGAGGGAACAAAACTATATTCAGTCCTTCATGACGGAAAATATACCTTATTTGGGTGGGTATTATAATCACCTAGTTGTTGAGAAATGGATCATTACCACTAAAATGATAGTTCAAATTCTCTTGTTTTCATGACACAAACAATTTAATAATGGGGATTATTGTTTTGAAGGTGAAGAAGATCAATGATGGACTCTTGTCATGAACACAAAGTAATGGGATGAAATTAACTCCAAGTAGTAGTATGATGTTAAGATACTATTTTTCAATAAGTACATTCATTTTATTCTTCATATGAAAATTTAGAAGGGATTCCTTGATCTAAATAAGATGTATGATGAATTCATTAGTACTTATGAGGAAACTTTTACAATACATGTGAGGTATTATTTTAGTATTATCATCCTACCAAATAAATAATATTGAACAATTATTTAGTTTTTTAAAACCAATTCTCTAAATAGAGTTATCCATAAGTGACTTTAGTGGCTATAAATAAAAAAATTTATGTACTATCAAGGTGGAAATTGAGATTCGAGTTACCCAAAAATCTCATAATTTTGATAAAAAAATAGTGACGTATTTCAATGGAATTTATAATAATAAAAACCATGGAGGTTAGAAGATAATATTTAATTTATTCTCAAAGTATGGAAGGAAACATGGGGAAAATTATTTAAGTGGACTATTAAATGTTTTATGTATAAAAATTAAGGTCATTAATAAATAAAATATCAGACTAATGGGACGTAGTAGTTAGCTAATGATGGATAAAAATAACCACATGATGAACCACCCACACTATAGTGTTTCAAATGAAAGGAGTATGGGAATTGTGCTAGACAGTTCTCAAATACAAAATTTAGTGATTTTGATGAATGTCCATAACCTATTATACCCAAATAAAAAGGAAAATATCATGAAATCCCAATTTTTTATGTGGAGTGTGATAAAAAAGTAGTGAAAGGTACACTTACCAAATAATATAGAACTGGTAATGTTTTATTTGATTCTGGATCTTCCCAATCTATTATATATGAATATTTTTATAAGAATATCACATTATCACCAAAAAAGAAAGATATTTAATTATAAATGGAAGGTCCAAATTTTAATATGGTCACACCTCAATTTTATGGTGATTCACCTATTGATGTTTCAAGTAATTTACTTCCTAAAAATAGTTTTATTCTCCATTTAGAGTAATTTTATTTTATGTTATACATGGATTGGATTTAATTATTTTTGAATTCCATATCAATTTCAAAGGAATAAAAGTCACATTTTATATTATAAACAAACCTATATTCATCTATTAGTGTGATATTAAATATGAACATCCAAAATAAATAATATCCATTATATAGTTCTTGATTCCTATTAAAAAGGGAATTTTATCATAGATGGTTGGGAAGAAAATAAAGATACAAAATATACATATTGTGTAGGAGATTTTTATGTCTTTTTATAAGAGTTGCTACTTTTTATATCGAATCATGAAGTTATGTTTTAAATATAACTCAAAACTCACGATACACCTATTTAAAATACTATAAATATAATATCCCCTTGTTATTTATAGGAATCAAAGAAGTAATTTTAGATTAATATTGTTAAAGGATTAATTCATCAAAGTGAATCACCATGGAGTTTACCTGTTCCTTTTGTTAAGAAGAAAGATTGATTAATGAGACTCTGCATTTATTATTGGAAACTTAACATGATTATAATAAGTAGTAATTATCTTATTCCATTTATTAATGATTTTTTGATGAATTATGTGGAGATCAATGTTATTACACTATTGATATTTTATCTGGAAACTATCAGCTGAGGGTAAAAAGAGAAAACATGCACAAGACAACCTTTTGTATGAGGAATGGAAACAATGTTTCTATATTGATTCCATTTGGTATAACTAATTCCTCCAAAATATTTATGGATTTAATGAGTAAAGACTTTAGAGATTACCTTTATCAGTTCATGTAAATCTTTATAGAAGATATTCTAATTTATTCTAGGAGTAAGGGAGATAACAAAAATCACACAAGTATTGAAATAAAGACCCTTAGAAAAGAGAATATGTATGAAAAATTTAACAATTATGTTTTTTTCTAAAGAATGTTGCTTTTTAGTGTCATATAATCTCAAGAGAGGGTATACTAGTGGATCCATAAAATACTGATGTGATTTAATTATGTCCCAAACCAACCAATTCTACTAAGTTTCATATTTTTCATCAATTAGATGGATGTTATCAAAAAAATTTGGAAACATTCACATGGCTATATTACCCACTCACCATGTTAACTTAGAAGAGAGTAAAGATCCTTTGGACAAATAAATGTGATGAAAACTTCAAGGAACATAATGAAACATTAGTCAATGTACATATGCTTTTACTATGCAGTTTTGGAGGAGGTTTTAGGATCTATCATGATTCAGTGAAGATAGGAATAGGATGCATCCTCAAGTAGAATTATATGGATATAGATTATGCCTCAAAAAATAAATGGTTGATGTTAAACATTACTCAACAGATGATTTTGATTTTGATTAGGTAATTTTTAAATTAAAGATATTTATGCATGATATTTATAGAGAAAGGGGTCACATATATAATAATCATAAAATTTTAAAGTATATATTCACATATAAAGACTAATATTCACCAAAAAATGAAGGTTTACGTTGATTCATGATTATGACTATCCAATACATTAATACTTAGGGAAAGATAGATTAATAGAAGATTCCCAAAGTTGAATGGATCTTGCTAACTTATCAATAATGAAGATTAAAAAGGATTCAACATTTCATGATTTTCAAAAGACGAACCTTGAAATATTAACTAAAGGGGAGAAATATTATATTCATCAATGAGTGTTAAACCTTATATCCATGTAAATATTAAATAGGAATAGAAAAAATATGTAGATATATAAAAGAAGGTGATAAATGTTCCTCAGTTTAATATTGATTGTGATGGAGTGATAAAGTTTAGGAATTATGTATGTATTATATCTATTAATTTTTTTTAAGAAAAATATGTTTTATGAATCTCATAGTTAATAATTTTTTATTTTCCCCTTTAAGTATAAAGATGTATGGATATGTAAAAGAGTATTTAAGGTGAGACAACAAGAATAGAGATATTGCAAAGTATGTATCCCAATTCATAGTATTCTATCATGTTAATGTTGAGAGATATATTTCTAAGGGGATGTTACAACCATTTCCTATAGTATAATATAATTGGTAAAAAATCACAATGTATGTTATCATGGGACTCCCAAAAACATCAAAAATCCCATAATAACATTTTGGTTTTAGTCGATCACCTAACAAATTAGGAAAAATTCATTACTATCATATAATATTTCTATCTTGATACGTTTTCTGTAATATAAATTATAGAAGTTGTAAGGTATCATGGATTACTATATTTTGTTTTATTTCAATGATATCACAGGTTTCCTCGATGTTATGCTGAAGACTTATTCAATATACGAATTCAGAGTTTTTTGGTACTTCTAATCATCCTTAGATAGATTTTCACTTTAATAAAATCATTAAAACACTAGGGGGTATATTGAATCCTTGTTCAATGGATTTAAAATGTGGTTCGGATTGACACCTTCATCAATTTGAGTTTTCTAACAAAAATTACTTTCAATCAATCATTCATATAGATTCTTCCAAAGACCACTATGGAAAGAAATATAGAACACAAAACTATTAGGATGAAGTTGAATAAAGTACACTATTATGACCTGATAAAGCTATGAAAATGGTAGTGAAATTCAGATCCAATCAATAACACATCATGGAATCTCAACGTTGAGAGATACATTATGCCGATAATTATATGTGAAATATGGAAATCAAATTCAGTGAGAAGGTATTCCTGTGAATTAACCTATGGAATAATATTATAATATTTGGAAAGAAATGAATTCTGATCTCTAGGTATATTATCCCATTATATATTCTTGATTGAGTAGGTATGGTATCTTTGTCTCTTGGTGCTTTCATTGAACCACTCTCAAGTCCAATATGTGTTCATTTTACCTCTGCTATGGAAATATATACCTGATCCTTTATATTTACTAAATTGATAGGTTGTAATATTTTATTATAATCCTTAAAATGATGAAAAAATGGTAGAAATATTGGATCGTATTGATTAAGTGTTACGGAACAAAAATACTCAACAAGTCAAATTTCTTCAGAGGAACTAGAAATTGAAAGATGCTACATGGGAACCTAAGGATAGAAAAAACCGTATATTTCCACAATTTTTTTGTATCAGATCGATGAAATTTAGAGGGATAAATCCATTTCAGGGTGTTATAATTTATCAAACTAAAATTTTATGATATATTTTTCTTTAATCTAATATCTTCAACACTTTTTGATACATTCAATTCCAAGTCAAAATAAACCATAATAAAGTATACCTTTATAACCGAAATATTAAATTGGTGATGAGAATAATAATAAATAAATTGAAAAAATGAATGGTTTCATATAATGAAAATATATTTATAAATAAATAATCATTTTTTTGTAAATTTTATATATTCATTAACAAACATTTTTTCAAAAAAAATTATGTATTTTTATGTGAGAATAATATAATTGATTTATTCCACTTTTAAAAAATTTAATTAATAAAATCAACTTCATTTTTAAAATTAAATTTTATACATTTTATTCAATGGATGCTTTGATAATTTTTATAAAATATTTATTTTTTGATGAATAATGAAAAAAATATATTTTTAATGAAAACTGCCATTTCATTCATAAGATTAAAAAAATTCCATTTTGCATTAAAATTATTTAAAAATTAACATTAGTTCATTTATATTTTGACTAATCTAATTGTGTACATTGGACTCAATTTTAGGTTTTTTTTATAAAAACTTCTTATACTATGGAAAATATTTTTTAAGTAAAATCGCATTTCATCAAGTTTTGAGAGTTTAATTTTAAATTAAATTTTTTCATTAATATAAATTTAATTAGATAAAATAGATTCCATGTTTAAAATAAGAATGTAAAAATTTATTACTGATTCCACTTTAATTTTTTATTATAATGAATAATACAAATTTCTTTATAGTCAAGGTTAAAATGGGTTTACAGGGGTTAAAGCAAGAGATAAAAGTAATTTTATTGATTAAAATTTTCTACATCCTAATGAATAGAAGTATTTCAACCTCATACTATCCCACATTTGAATATTTATCAATTTTAAATCATTTGGATTAAGTATGGAATATTATATTTTAATCTTTTAAGAAATTACAAGTGTGTCATATCCCCCGCTTATAAAAAGACACCAGTCATTTATCATCTTTATACAACCTTGGTCCATAATTCTAAAAAAACCTACCCAATTCTCACTTCAACTTCCCAAGACACGAGCAAGAGTTTATGGTCTTCTTCAAAGACTATTACAAGGGTCCGTATGAAAGGATATTAAGAAGGACTACCGAGGAAGAGGTAATTATCCTACCCAACATCTTTCAAATAGTTTATTCTTCCACCTCATATAAATTTATGGTATTCATCCTAAAATAATAAATTTAGTTTCCATAACTATAATAAAATTTGTTTTTCCACATTGTAAAAATCATCAAAAAATAGCATTCTCAAACTTGTGAGGAGACAAATGGTAATGTTTTCTCCATCATATAACCTAATATAATCTTTTTGACCGCTCCGTTGGTCCCAGAATAGGGTCTTTACCCTATTAAATGATTTTTTGGGAAATTAAAACCATTCAAATTTTCAGGGAATAATTAATAATTAATATTTAAATAATTAAAGATTAATTTATTTTCATGTGTCCATTCATATATTTCCCTTATAATAATAATTGGATTAAGTTTTCAACTTTTCAGTTGAGTGAGGAGGAGGCTTCCTATGTGATGCATATCTATAAGTCTGGCACCAGTGTCAGCCTAGACCCAGTTTTCTTTTTCATTTCTTTTTCTTATTTTATTTTCCCTTTTTCTTATCTATTTTATCCCATTGAACCTCACCCAAACCCCCTTGTGTGTTTCCTCTACCATGATCAAGAGATAAAAGGGATAGGGAGAGATTATTACATAAGATAGGTGACACCATGAAGTTTGGGAGGAGTTAGATCATTGTGTTGTAGTGGTGGAATTTGAATCTGTGTGAAACTTTGTAAGATTCTGCATAAAGTTAGGAAATTTTTATGTTTATGATGAAAATATTAATATATTTATCTATTTTTAGTTTTTGAGTCCTATTATTATTGTTATGGACCCTTGGTGGATCAATCTATTGTTACTGTAGAGAAAATTGATATTTGGGTTGTTTGTAGGTGTTCCCATTCAGATATCCCAATCACAAGATGTGTTATTTAGGAACACATGTCATGTGTTTTTTCTATTTTAGGAAGATGATTTTTTCGAATTACATGACGTGTACAAGGTATAAAACTATTTGTTCATACTCATCCATTTAGCCGAGTCCATGAAAAAACATCCCATGTAGGGGCACTTGGTTGTGTAGGGTAAACGGCCAGACCCCATGTGGGTTTCACTCTGTGTTTAAGCACATGAAAAAAATACATAGAAAATACATGTGAGGTATAGGGGAAGGTACCTATTATAAGTTACACACAATGTACATGACTTTCACACTATGTACTTGGATTTTATATGTCATTCCAGGAAGAAATACATTCCCAGATGGATCTTTAAGGGTAAAGGTCGTGTACTCAGGTATGTATTATGTCTACCTATTCCTTGCTACCCTTTTTAGGGGTTTCATATTTTTACAACATGGTTTTATAATTGGATATATGATTAGTACATTTTGATAAATTTTCCATGTATATCATGATTGTGAAACCCTTTAGATATATTAAGGAATCCTAAGAGGTTTTTTGGGGAGATATAGGAGAGATAGCCATAATGGAAAAGTTATTTCTCAAGTAAATATATTTTGTTATCTTATGATAGTGAGTATTGGGATGAGATCAACCTGAATTTTGGGATAATAATTCATGGGTAGGGAAAGAGATCACCACATTCCTCATTTAGCACATTTCTAAGACAACCCCAAGCTATAGGGAATATGATGTGACTGATTGGTTGGGTGTTTAGACCAACCTAGAGTGGGGAATTGATATGAGATGGGCCATGATCAATATAACTTTACTGATCCTTAAATAAATTTTTCCTTGAGGATGTATCCCATGCATGATATTCCCTTTCTATATGATGAGGCTATGAGATTCTAAATATGGGGTTTTGGGATGTGTGTACCCCAGGATCCTAGAGTGTGACAAAGGATCCCATATAAGATTCATTCATTTAATCCTTCTGAGGATCTGCAATAGGATTCCCCCACTTACTATTTCTGAAGATCATGTGTAGGATGAATCTGCTTCTTCTTCCTAAAAATACTATATAGGATTCCTACACTTTCTCTTTTTAAGGATTCCATGAGGGATTCTTTTTGTTCTATGTTGACCTAGAGTATACCAAGAGAGATTCCTTTACATATGTGTGGACTTTGGGATCCCAAGTAGGATTCTTCTCCATTTTTCTTTCATGAGGGACCTATTGGGTGTCCCAATGTTTTAATTACCATTAGCTAGTGTGTTAGGGTGTTTGGTAGATATGGTAGTGTGTGTCACCTTATAAACCACACCAAACTGTTGGAGTTGGTTCCCTAGAACTAAAATATTTTGTACTTTATGATAAACATATATTCACTGGATGGATATAAATAAACTTCTTATCACATCATGATTGTCCTTCTGCATGACATTGTATGCGATAATGTTCTAAGGTTAGTTGTCGCACTAAATGTTCATAGCGGATCCCTACAATGATGAGAACCCAGAAATTCTATGACACTATTCTTGGACATATTTTATATAGCTAAATGATATCATTTTAAGGAACAAAAATGATATAGGCTATCAGGGGTGGAGACTCATAGGACTTTGAGGAACCTTCTCATTGTGTACACTCTTGGTAATGTCTAGGAGGATATTATGAGAATGAGACCCACCAGTAGGAAATACACATTTATAAGTGTCATTGGATGTTCCTATCTACGGATGTGTGTATTGGTCTTTAGAATTTAATATTATTATTAATTTCTATTATGACTCTCTCACTTAGATGTATTGGAGAAAACCTTGATGACATATGTTCACAGTGAAGTAGGATATGTTGGGTGTGTCATGAGTAATACTTCATTAATGAATAATGTGAGAAAGGATTTTTCCCTTATATTCCATAATGGAAGTTGATATTTCAAGCCCTTTTATGGAAATGATATAGCCTAAATAAATCCATGGCCATGGTGTTCTATAAGCAAGTTCAATTCTGGGAATTCAAAGAATGAGAAATCGAGCACATGGGTTGATGTCACATTCATACAACCTACTTGATTGGATATATCAAGACAAAGGAATTATATTACATGGTAAGCGTTTGTATGAGGTGACTTGTCGTTGCGGCAATAACTTCTTTCTCTATGGGAGACATAGTGTGTTTCTTAATGTTAACCATGGAATCTAGGCAGGTTTTCCAAATTCTATAGAGAAAGAGGCCTAGAGGGTCACACACTAAGTGTATCTGAAATCTCAGTTAAATAATTTATTATTTAACAAGTTGAATAAATATTATTCTCGGTTGTGGCTTAATAATTACTCGTTTATGTCTGATCGTCTTTATTTAAACACTAGTTATTCGAGATAATATATTGGTGGAAGAATATTTAATAAATATTTAATTGTTATTTTAGTAAGTATAATATTTATTAATTTATCAAAGAATAATGTAGTTAAATTTATTTATTTAATTAATAAATAAATACTCATTATTCAAGGCGCGATAAATATTAAGGAGGTTTGGAAGACCGAGTTTAAGGGTCTAGTGAGAGATAATATTAAATATTATTTGATTAAATAATATATAAATATAACTTGAAAGTTAAGCACATGTCATGGAAACAATGGTATTATCGTTATTATTTGACATGGGGGTTTCACATTAAATAATAAAATAAGAAACGACACTTGTGCTAATTATTTATTATTACATAGTGAATTAAATTATCAGTTATGTTATTATTTTCTTATTTAGCCTAGAGTAAGCGAATGCTAGCCACAGTGGTTGTGAAAAACATTTGGAGAAATCCTATTAAGCCTAGAGCATTCTTTCCTCTCTAAGAACACTCTCAAGAATGAGAGTGGCCCCCCTCCATTGAATCAAGGAAACAATTTGGATGCGGGTTTCAAGGTGATCAATGGAAGATGACGCAAGCTCAAGGATCTTTCGTGATAGCACCTGGATACTCCTTCGGTGACATCCAGAGATTCACGGAGCACACGTGGATCACCTCTAGAGAATATATACTCTTGATCTCTATAATGCAATGAAGGATCACTGAATATATGTGGTTGAACACATCAATGAATAAAGAATCCCCTTGGAGGTATTTCTTTAATTTAATTAAATTAATTATAAAAAACTATGTTGATCCTATCTCTTCATTCTGGGATTCAATTCCTTTATCTTAATCCTTGATTCTATTCCATGGATACCCATATTCATCATCGTATTGATTCTAGATTATTCATTTAATATGGAAAAAATTAAATTTGGGCACCACCCTCTTATGATTATACTGCTCCTGGAACCTACAAGTGGTATTAGAGCGGGAATATTTTTGTTTATAAATGTTAAAATAATTTTTTGATGTTTTACAAATTAATAATTTAGTTTTTCAATTCAAGTTTAATCATTCTTGTAATATGAATTTCAATATTTGTTCCTCCTTTATCGGTTCTCACAGTTCTGACATAAACAAAAAATTATGATTAAAATTAAATTGAAGATCTCATTAGGAGGCTTTGATGATTCTGTCCAGGTAACACGATAGTACATGCCATGTATTTGGAGTTTCACGCTATGTAATCTACCATACACGACATGTAATCTGGATCACACACTATGTAGTTGTGTTCAGCACATCAAGATTAATTCAGAAATTACTTAGGCCGTGTGCATTAATGACACACAGTGTAGTTAATTCTTACACCGCATGTTGACCAGGATAAATTGGAACACAGTCAGCCGGACTACACCCCATGTGGCCAGGTGGACATGGCGTGTAGTCCCTTTTGGGTCAGGGTTGGGATGTGTATCCCATACATGTCTCATCCAACCGGTGACCATGTAACGTGGATTCAACATAGCATGTGGACCACTAGAAACGTTGTGTACTACAAGATTTACGAACTATGACTCACACGCTAAGTCCCTAGTTGTGTACATAAGATACATGGTGAAGAGGGTACATGCCATGTATGTAGATTTACACATAGTGTACTATTTCCAGATTATGTAGATTTAAAAATTTATCATTATATTATATAACCCTTGATACATATACCTTCATGTGGGCATAAATCTGGGAAAAACATGTGATAGGTGTTTGATATATATATGTCTGTGTGTGTGTCTAATTAATATCTGTGTAATGTTCAAAGATCTTCACATCATGTATGAGTTATATTAAAAGTGCAGTCTATATGTAACAATGAATAAAGTTTATAAAAGTACAATATATGTTGGGTAGTTTTGGAAAGGTATTCACCGGGTTACCTCCAAGGTACATGTTATGTACACAGTTAATTTTAAATTAATTTATTAATTTTTTTTAAAATTATAATGGACGATACTCTCAAGGAAATTCAGAAAAGGTTTAAGATAAAATTATTTATTAATTAATGATAATAATTAATCGATTCAACCATGATTTAACTTAAATAAGAATAATTAAAGAATTGAATGCTAGTTTTATTAAATGCATAAATTATTTACTTGCATGTGGATGATCATGAGCTAGACCAGACCTTTGTATGTGATTGGTTTCCCTTTTAATTTATTATTAAATTAAATTGTTGGTCTTCATGCCTTCTCTCCTAATTAATATGTAGGGTCTGTGTGCTCATGGTTTCTTTTATGTAAACCCTATTTTACCCCTCACATATTTGTGAGTAAAATCATATGTAGTGGATGGAGCTCCAAATATAGTAGAGGAGGTTCAAGTTACGAGCTTAGGGGAAACCAATCCAAGGACATACAAAGGTGGATAGGTGGAAATCTATAAACACAAACCTAATTGGTTCAATGTGTTTCTCCCCTAGGTTAGCGATTTTTTTATCATCCGCTAGATAAACTAAACTTTAGAACAAGCTCATGATCATACCATTTATTTTATTTCTTTCAGTTGCATGGTTTATTCATTATGGATGTATTGTTGCGATCACATAATTAATGAATTAAAAAAGCATGTAATATGGAAATAAAATAAACCAACTTATGTATAAATATTATCTATGACATGGTTAATCACTTAAGTAGATCCCACCTAATATTAAAAATCATGTAATAAAGATAATAATTATAAATTTATACATAAATACAAAATCCCTCAACAAAAATATTAACTTGGTATAGCCTTCTATTACTTCGATTAGAACCGAACCATAGTTTAAAGTGCTTCCCCAACCAATGTTGGGGTGCTTTCAGTTATCGGGGAATTCTAATTTGAGGTTTTGGGTTGACTTGACATATTTTACATCAAAAATTTACTTCCAAAGTAAAACATGGTGTAACTGAGAAGAAAAGGTTGAGGAAATCTAGAATTAAAGATTTTAGGATTGGAGAGTCCACTCAATGGATCAAGGAGCTATGAGTTAATGCAGTTGGCATTTGGAATGCCGACCTAAAACCTTTCAAATTTACTAACTATCCAATGTTTTGGTAATGAAAAGGGAAACATGGATCCTTTCCACTAGAATTTCTAAGAAAATAGATAATCCAAATTTAATGCTGAGGGTTATTGGGTTTTGATAAAATAGTGGGAGACCAATGAATATTTATTTATTTATTTGTATTAATTCTATCAGATAAAGTAATAAAAACTCTTTTCATCATATTTGTAGAAACGAAATTAAAAATTACATCAAACATACTGTTGTGATCCATACTCGATAAGAAAAACCTTCTCACCTGCACTAATTTCCAGTAGTGGAAAAGGTGCCTTTGGGTCATCCTTCTCCATGAAAGGAAACTGTATGTGCTAGAAGAACCTTTACCAGTTCCACCTGGAAATGAGGTGAGTGATGTGGATCTCTTTGTGTACAAGAAAATTTTTAATGATGACACAGATGTGCAGTCCCTCATACTATCATCCATAACCAATGAGATCATAAAGAAACATGAGGAAATGGATGTTTATAGAATGATTTATCACCATTAGGATCTCTATCAAGAGAAGGTGAGACTAGAGAGGTTTGAGATCTCCAAATATTTGTTCACCACTAAGCCTGGAGAGTCTGCACCTGCTAGGTCTCATGTAGTCAAGATTATCAACTACATTGAGCATCTGGAAATATTAGGGATTAAATTCATAGATGAGTTGCATACAGATCTCATACTATCATCACTTCCCAAGGCCTGCTCTAGTTTTATTTTGAATTATAATATGAGAAATAATTAGAGGATCTTATCAGAACTTATAACCCTGATTCTCAAAGTGGATAAGGACATGGGGCATGTCAAACTGGCAGACCTTATGGTGAATAGGAAGATGAAGGACAAGGAAAATGGCCCTAAGATTTATAAATAGCCTAAATCCCCCGAGATACATTCGACCAAAAAAAATGATCTATATACAGGTTAAGGAAAAGGAGGTAGTGTGTTTTGTATGTGGAAAGTCAGGACATTGGAAGAGTAACTGCACCCATAGGTAAGGGGAAGCCAATGGTGGGTTCGTTATCGAGTGAAATGTTTAAATTTATATACATTGGGTATTATATATAGCTTTTGGCGCTCACATACATATTAAAATGTAGGAAACAAGTAGATTCTGTAAAATTTCTAGAGGAGAGGAGGATCTTTGAGTTTTTAATGGATCGAGGCTAGATGCTCATTCCATCGGTGACTACCACTTTTCGTTACCAACCGAGATGAATTTGGTTTTACATGACTGTTATTATGTACCATGTTTTACCAATAACTTAATTTATGTATCAATTTTAGATACATATGGGTTTATTTACAAATTTGAAAATAAAAGTTGGTTCTTTTATAAGGACAACATATGTTATCGTATGGAACATTTAAATAATGGTCTGTATGTATTAAATTATGAAAACCAAGTGTTGTAAATCGATAATGAATCAAGTTCACATGAATCATATAACACCCAATTGTGGAATCACCCCTTGTTCATGTAAATGACAAATGCCAAACAAAGCTCTATTAAGATGATTATTTAGACTCTTCTGAGCTAAAACCACTTGATAGATTTCATGCTTGTTTACAAAGTAAAATGACCAAACCACCATTTAGTGAACATGGTGTAAGGGACAAAATGCTTCAAGGATTGGTACACACTGATGTGTGTGGACCATTTTCAGTAGAAGCTAGATGGGTATATTCATACTTAATAAATTTTACTAATGAATTGAGTAGATATGGATATTTTTACTTGATGAGGAATGAGTCTAAGTCCTTTGAGAAATTCAAGGAATTCAAGAATGAAGTATAGAATCATCTTAGTAAGAATATAAAGAAGATTCTATTGGATCAAGGTGTAGAATATCCTATCCAGGATTTCATTGACCTTTTATGGGAATCTGGGATTCTATCTCAACTCACTCCACCTTATACACCATAGTGGAATGGTTTTAGTGAAAGGAGGAACTATACAATTTTTGACATGGAAAGGTCTATGATGAGTCATGATGATATTCCATTATCCTTATGGGGATATTAATTACAAACTATGATATAAAAATCAAATCGAGTACCAACTAAAGCGGAAAATGGAATTCCCTTCGATCTATGGAGTGGAATGAAACCCATTTTATCATATACATGTGTATGGGGATGTGTTCCACTTGTTAAATCATTATAAGGAAAAAACTATCACCCCGGGTCATGATGTGTATCGTTATAGGGAATCCCAAGGAAACAAAGGGATACTACCAATAAAACCCCTCCAATAAGAAATTGATTATTTCTAGACAAGTTTTCATTCTTGAGAGAGATCACATCCTCAAAAAGGATATTGGGAGAAAGATTGAATTTGATGGAGTTGATGCTTAAGATACACAGAAGTTGGTACAAGAACAAGTTCCACAAGTCCCCATGGAAGAATTAGTTCCTAAAACACAATTACTGCATAGGAGTGTAACAGAGGTAAGGGAACCATAGAGATATTGTTTGCTTGTGGATGAGGATGGTGACTCATTATTATTTGAAAATGATGAACCTCTCTCCTATAAGAAGGTAGTAGAGAGATCATAAGCTGCAATATGTCTAGAAGCAATGAATTCTAAGATAGATTCTATGTATTAGAACCACGTTTGGGTTTTGGTCAATGCACCAATTGATATAAATCCGATTAGATGTAAATGGGTATTCAAGAGGAAACTAGAAATATAAGGTAAATTAAGTACCTATAAACCAAGGCTAATGGATAAAGGGTTCAAACAACATCAAGGAATTTACTATGATGAAACCTTTTTTTCACTTTCCATGTTTAAATACATCAAAAAAATATTTTCTATAGAATCTTACCATGACTATGAGATTTGGAGGATGGATGTCCAAATTTCATCCCTTAATGGTAACCTTCAGGAATATGTCTATATGAAAAAACTAGAAGGGTCTATGATACTAGGTTACGACAAAATGGTTTTCAAGTTGCAGATATATATTTATGGATTGATTCAAGAATCAAGGTTATGGAATATTTGATTTGATAAAGACATAATGGAATCTAGTTTCATCAATAATGAATGTGTCCCATGTGTTTACAAAAGGTATAATGGTACTGCGGTTGTTATCCCGGTATTACATGTTGACAACATATTACTTATTGGAAATGAAATACCATCCTTACAATCTATTAAGGATTTGTTGAACAAGATATTCTCCATGAAATACTTAGGTTAAGAATCCTATATTCTAGGGATAAATATCATTCCTGATAGATCCAAGAGGCTTCTTGGACTAAATCGATGTACATATATTGACTAGAAAATAAAGGTATTTAGTATGAATGAATCTAAGAGGGTATTAGTTTCAGTGTCACATGGTGTATATATTTATAAGAAAATGTGTCCCTAGGAACAATAGGAGAAATATACAATGAGTAATATCCCATACAATGAAGTGATAGGATCAATCATGTATGACATGTTATGTACTAGAATTAATGTTGCCTATACACTGAGCATGGTAGGAAGATATCAAGAAGATCTAGGAGAACAACATTGGACTGCTGTTAAGAATATGCATAAGTATCTAAGAATAACTAAGGATATGTTCCTAGTTTATGGAGGATATGGGGAGCATGTCATCAAACAGCATGTTGATGATGAATTTCAAATAAATCAAAATGATCTGAAATCTCAATCAGGATATGTTTTTTGTCTCAACAGAGGAGTTGTGAGATGGAAGAGTTCAAAGTAGCCAGTTGTCACTGATTCTATAGTGCATTCTGAGTATATAGTGGCTTCTGATGCATCCAAGAAAGCCATCAGGATTCAGAACATTATCTAGGAGCTTTATGTGGTTCCTAGTAGTAAATACACTATCACATTGTATTCTGATAATACTGTAGTGGTGTCTCTTTTAAAAGATCCAAGGTCACATCAATGGACAAATAACATACTCCGAAAGTATCACCTTATGAGGTATTTTTATCAACGGGGTGAAGTTGTAGTGAGAAACGTATCCATGGAAGAGAATGTGGTGGACCCCTTGACTATAGGCCTATCTCAGTAGAAGCATGAGCATCATGTGAGAGCTAGAAGACTGAAGGTTGTTAGTAGTTGGCTCTAGTACAAGTGGGAATCTGATGGATTTGGTGCCCTAAAACCAAAATCTTTTGAACTTTATGATAAAAATATATTCATTGTATGGATATTAATAAACTTCTTAACACATCATGATAGTTATTCTCTATGACATTTTATGTGATAATGTCCTAAGATTAGTTGTCGCACTAAAAGGTCATAGTGGATCCCTGTTATGATGAGGACTCAGAAGTTCCATGAAACTATTATAGAACATATTTTCTATAAATGGATGATTTCATTTTAAGGGACAAAAATAATACAAGCTATATTGGGTGGATACTCATAGGACTTTGAGGCACCTTCTCATGTTGTACTCCCTTGGCAATGTCTAGGGGAATATTATGATAATGAGACTCACTAGTAGAAAATCGACATTTATAACTGTCGTTGGATGTTCCTATCTGTAGATGTATGTATTAGTACATAAACATTAAGATTATTTTTAATGGGTATTATGACTCACACACTTAGATGTATTGGAGAAAACAATGATGACATATGTTCACGGTGAGGTAGGACATGTTGGATGCGTCATGAGTAATACTGCATTAATGAATAATGCGAAAAAGGATTTTTTCCCTTTTTTTCCATAACAGAAGTTGAAATTTCAGGCCCATTGATGGAAATGATATAGACTAAATAAATCCATTTCCATGGTTTTCTATAGGAAATTTCAATTCTGGGAAGTTAAATATTGAAAAATAGAGCACATGGGTTGATGGAACTTGCATGCAACTTGCTTGATTAGAGATATCAAGACAAAGGAATTTTATTACATAGTAAGCATTAATATGTGATGACATGTCGTAGCAACATTAAATTATTTCTCTATGGGTGCCTTGGCATGTTACTAGACGCTAACCTTGTAATTTAGGCAGGTTCGCCTAATGCCACAAAGAAATAGGCCTAGAAGGTCAAACATGAAGTGTATCCAGAATCTTAGTTAAAAAATTTATTATTTAACAAGTTGAATAAATATTATTCTCATTTGTGGTTTAATAATTATTCATGTATTCCTGGTCAAATTTATCTCATTTCTAGTTATTCAATAGAATATATTGATAATGGAATATTTAATAAATATTTATTCGATATTTTAATAAATATAATATTTATTTATTTATTGGAGAATAATGCTGTTGAATTTATTTATTTCTTTAATAAATAAATTGTCATTATTCATGGTGAGATAAATATTAAGGAGGATGGGAAAAATGAGTTTAAGTGTCCAGTGAGAAATAATATTAAAAATTATTTGATTAAATAATATTTAAATATAACATCAAAGTTAAGCACATGTCATGGAAATAATGGTATTGCCATTATTATTTGACATGGGGTTTCATATGGTATAATAAAATAAGTAACGGCACTTACGCCAATTATTTATTATTACCTAGTGAATTAAATTCCTGGTTATGTTATTATTTTCGCATTTAGCCTAAGGAAAGATAATTCTAGCCACACTGGTTGTGTAAAACATTTGGAGAAATCCCCTCGAGCCTATAGAGTTGTTTCCTCTCCAAGAATTCTCTCAAAAATTATAGTATCCCTCCTCCATCGGATTAAGGAGAATGATTTGGATGCGGTTACAAGGAGATCGAAGGTGTACAATGCAAGAAAAAAGATCTTCTATGCTAGCAACCTAAGACTCTTTCAGCAATGTCCAGAGATTCATGGAGCACGTGTGGATAAACACTGGAGTAGATCTACTCTTGATCTCTAAAAAACAACGATTTCCCACCACATGTGAATGGTCAAACGCATCAAAGAATAATGAATCACCATGGAGTTATTTCTTTAATTAAATTAAATTTATTTTTTAAAAAATATGTCGATCATCTCTCTTGGTTCCGGGTTTCTATTTATTTGTATTAATCCTTTACTCAATTCCTTGGAAACTGGCCTTCATCATTGTATTTATCCTGGATTTTTCATTGAATGTGGAAAAAATTAAAATTGAGCACCGCCCTTCTGTGCTTCTACTGCGCCCAGAACCTACACAAATAAGTGATCTAAAAAGGGTTTTGGCGGTAGTGACGGTTTGGGGAATTCATACAACCTCACTTCTTACTTATGATTTCACATGGTTATTCATGATGCATGTTTGTTTATCGGATGTGCTACCTAGTACTCAGTCAATGGGGCTTGATGTGGTATGATTCACTAGTGGGGATGACCAGTGGTGCTACCTAGGATATGTCTATTGATTCCTAATGATTAATTGCTACTTTTTTGGGATACCCAAACACATTTCTTAGTACCAACTTCTAAGCCTTATTGTGTGGGGATGCCCAAATATACTTATTGGGATACATACTTTGATTTGACAAGTTTTAATATCACTAAGAGGCATTGGATAGTGTATTTGGAAATGATTCTTATAACCCCCTAGGTCTAGATGTTGGACATGTCATTTTACATCATTATTGGGTTGTTGGACAAGATATTTAATTCCCCTTTATTAGGATGTTGAGAATGGATTTTCAAATCATCATTGTATTATTGTACATTACATTTCACTCCTTGTGATAATGATGTTGGACATGATGTTTGACACCACTTGATTTGAATATTGGACATGAAGCTTCATATCATTTATTTGGATTTTTTGGGATGGTGTTTTGTATCCCCATTTGGAGGAATGAGATTGAGGCCCCTTATTAAAATGTGAGACCCATATGATGTTGTGCATATATTCCTTGGTTTCATGAATTGGGTCTTGGCTAGTAGTACATAGCTATATATGTGTCTATATATGTTTATACATACTGAGTATATATATTTATAAACATATTAATATATATATATATATATATATATATATATAAATGGTGAAACATGTTTTAACACATTTTCTGTGTTGGCCGAAGTAGGTATTGTTGACTGGGATCAGGTACCCAAGGGAAAACGGTTTATTTATTTTATTTTTCACTTCCTATTGTGTCTCGGCTAGCCTCAGTATATTGCATGAGAATTAACTTATAAGATAAGATTATATGTTCACCCTTAGGGGTTTCCTATTGAGATTTATTTATCACCCCCTATACATGCACCTTAGTTTGTGTGAAAACCTTATATATTCCTTCATCTATAAAACATATACATGATAGATAGGGATAAGAACCCTGGTTACATGATTGAGAGGGAAAAATCATATGGATTCTTATGATCATACTAGAGAATCTCGATAGATTCATGGAGACCATGTACTTGGTTTGTCTTGGATTTAGTATTAGGTACATGTAATTTTATTTCCATTTATTTTTTTACACATTTTTATGTGATTTCCCTAGTGGGTGATCAGTATTGTTGTATGACATGGCCATTTGGGTTCTACTGCATATCATTTTACTATTATGGACTTGATTGTATTTTATTCTTCCACGCTTTTATTATTTACTTATATGGATGAGGTTTCATTATTTATAAAATTTTCTTAATCTAATATATGATAATTGTATCTCTCAAACACACCCTAGGCCCTAGCTTCTAGTCGACATCCTTTAGCGTATGAAGAGGTGTGCTTGAGGTCTTTTGGCGAACCAACTAGAGGAACTGTATTAGTGTCATACGAGCCATTATATTACATTAATACACTTAAAATTTTATTTTGATTATGGAACCACCATTATTTACCCTCTTTTCCATCAAATAGGAATTGAAAGTACCACTCAAGTGTATGTGTGGACTACTACCACCATATAGTGACATGATTCATTTTTCATCACCATATTTCATGGATGGGTTTTATAATGAGTTTAATATATATATATATATTATAATTATTCTTCTTGAATTATAAAATTATATCTACGTTAGTACCTTCTCATCTTTTGGAAAATGGTAACGTTGCCCGGGCATATGTGTGGACTACCACCTCCACGTTGTGATGTGATTCATTTATCATTTTTAATTTTCATGGATGTTAATAAATATAGAGTTAATGAATATATATGATATATAGAATATATAAATTATTTTGGAAAAGTAAATTATTATTTATCTTTATTTATTTCAATGAGTTGTAATGTGAAAACAACATTCATGGATACATATATCCTACTATATCTATGAACAGTGTGATTCATTCTTCTATCTCTACCATTTATGGATGAATCTATCTCTATATATATGTGATATTTTCATCATTATTATCATTGTACGGATGATGGAACCATTATCAAAGTAAAAGTAGTGGACCTTTCAAAACAAAATTCTTCTGAAAAATGTAACAATTAACACCCAGAAATGATGATTTTAATAAGTAATTATTTATAAATTTGTCTTGAAATGTTATAATTTTATCATATATAATATTATAATTAGGTATATGATTTTGGTATGGATTTATAATATTTATATATTTATAATATAGGAATTCATAGAACATTAAAATCAAGTTGAACTTGAGATAAGGGATTTGTGTTACAATCTCACTGTTTAACGACATTATTTATGATTAAGATTACGATGATGAAATTTTACGACCAATCTATCAAGAATTAATAGAAATTTATTATCCTATATTTATTTCTTGAGATTACATGTTTTCATTTCATTTCTAACTATTTAATAACTCAAGAAAACAAAATAATGTCTTAAATAAAATCTGACTATTTATTTCTTCAGTTTAAGATCCTTTTTCTTTCATATCAATGTTTTTTTTAAATATAGTATGTTTTATAATATTCTCCAATAATTTTTTTAATTTATTTTTAAAAATGAGTGATTTTTTTTAAAAAAATATTTAAAATTAATCATCTTGTCATTTATCAAAAAAATTACTTTCAAGTTTTTACTCAAAAACGTGAATGGAATCATTACTACTAATGTACACAACATAAACGGAATTTCCCACTACCATGAAAAGTAAATACTTTTAAGCTTCCATGATAATTTTCCAATTCTATTTTCAAATAAAAGGTATTCATTAGTATTTAAGAAATTTTTATATTTTAAATAAATTATTTCAACGTGAAATTGGTATTTTTTTCCATGAAAATTTCAAGTGATATTTTAAAGGAATATTGTATATATGATAATATTTTTATGCTAACTATTATTTAAAGAAGATACGAACCAAAAATTCTATCCAATTTCATGCTTGTGTAACCGATGATGATGAAAATTTATGGATGATTCTATGAAACCCATTTCTTTCCTATGGGTTAATTAAGTAATGATGAAATTTTTATGAGACCCATTTTTTAAATGGGTTATGATATGATTAAATGATTAAATTTTTATGAAACACGTTTCCATTACATATATTACTCTATGATGATTTTTAATGATCTATTGGAACACATATGTATGATTTTTATTATTTTATGGGTGGGCATCAAATTATATATCCCTCTAATACATTGGGTAGGTATGGATATCTAATGAGGTATTAAAGGTTGGAATTTTGAGTGAACCCAGTTTAGTAAGGGAATCTTTCCACTATGACAGTATTATAAATAAACAATTACTAATGATATAATTGAATGGGGACTGAACTCAATTCACTATAATAGTCTTGTAATTTTTCCTTGACTAAGGAAATTATTTTCAATACTTATGTGTATGCCATAAACTTGTGTCTTTTTCAAATGTTATTCTCTCATGGCTCATGTTCTTTGGTACTCTTATTATTTGTGTCTTATAAACTATTAATAGGTATTCCATGACCCATGATTATGATCTTTGATATTCTAGGTATGGTTTTAAAATATTAATATCAAGTTATCATACCCTTATACCAATTTTATGTTCAAGTGATCATTTATATCTCCCTTAACTACACTTACCGAGCATTTGAGCTAACCCCTTCTTATGTTTCCTTTCAATAGGTTATGAAAAAGATTTTATGTATTATATGTCTATGAAGGGTTCTATTTATAAAGAACATAGTAGGAAAGGATGTATATCTCTTATTAATAAGTTTTTTATGTATCCAAGTTTCCAAAAACACTAAACCTATATGATTATGGTGTTGATCATTATGTTATGTACTAAATATTCATCTAATAAGATGTATTATTTATATATGAAAAGTATGGGTCACTACATCCATCCCTCAAGAAACTCAATGTTAATACCAAGATTACCTCTCATTATCTACATCATATACTTTGTAATATGGCTCATATCATTACACTATGCACTTAGGGCCCTCACACAACCACCCAAACCAATTCAGTAGAGAGAAACCACAAAGATGTATGAGAAAAACCCATATATATTTTTATTGAAACATTAATTAATCGAACAATTATTATCAAGGAAATAAATTTCCATCCTTATATTCCCTCTCAAACATACAATACATTCATCAAGTCATTAACATGGCATAAAATTATTGTACAAACATACAAATCATATGCATACATCCTTTGATTATGGGACTGTATTAAAATCTATAGTGAAACTCCCTTTACAATATCAGCATAACCTACCATCAGAAAGAAATACCCATTTTTAAATTAATTATGATTCCACCAAAACATTATATAGAAAAAAACTATATAATTTGTTGTTGAAACTTTAAAAAACTAAACCTCTATTTAGGGAACAATCAAATTTAATCAAACATATTCCATATGATTCCTACATTTCTAATCATGATGAATACACATTGGCCTCTTACTAATGGGAACTATCCAAAAATCCCAATACAATATTAAATATATACATTATACATGAATAAATATAAAAATCATAACATCAAAAATCATGTTGGAGTCTCATCACTCATGTTACCAGGACTTTGACATCCCCATGGATATTGTTAATTTCAATAGGGTTACAAAATTTATAAATTAAAACCGCGAATCAGAAAAACCCCTATACTACAGGGTTGTAGAGGTTATGCATGTCTAAGGTTGAAAACATAGAGATAGGGTGTGAGAAAATATCACTTAAATAATGAATACCTAAACTAATTATGATGTGAAAAAATTTAATCTAATCTATTGAGAATTTGATTAGTAAAGAATGTTAGAGAAGAAGATAGAAAAGGGTGTTGGGAAGCTAGGAATCTATGTTCTTTCAATAACAAGGTATGGAATAATTAATTAAAAAATATACTGTTATTTGAATTAGGTCATAGAAAGTCCAATGGTTATGATAAATTCTATACATCTAAAACTTTACTTTTATCATGGTTAGGTACTTTAGATTACAAATAATGGGTATCCTAAAACCTTATTTATTCATAGGATAGAAACAAACCCAATGGTCATGGAGAAATTCTAAACACTATACCTCACATTATACAAATTCATTCAATCAACTCAAAAAATTGTAATGCCATAATTAATAATGAAATTAAATCCTTTTTCTAACCCC
The DNA here is from genome assembly GCA_963277665.1 of Viscum album. NCBI lineage: Eukaryota > Viridiplantae > Streptophyta > Magnoliopsida > Santalales > Viscaceae > Viscum > Viscum album. The sequence goes on along the minus strand of OY728129.1, from coordinate 1,842,917,234 downwards.
GTTCAAAATGTTCATGAATGAAGGATCAGTAAAGAGAATGAAATTAAGAAAAAACATGAAATAAAAACATAAATTTAGATCATAAATAAAATACATTATACAATCAATCCATGTTACTCAATTATTCCATGATATAAATATATCATTCATCATTCTATACATGATATGGTGTAGAAAATAATATAGAAAAATCTATATAGTAGCGGTGAAGGAGGGCTCTGTGGTGGTGCACATCGGCTGGCATGCATCCCTCAAAGAGGCTCCCCATGAGATGTTCAAAGACTAGGCCATAGTTCTGAATATATAGTCCATATTATCAAATCATGTATTAGTGTATCTCTATTTTTTCTATTTTCTGAAATATTCATAATGTTTAAATTTACACGATGTGTATTCTTTATCAGCATCGAAATTTCCATAACTTTCTCTTTCTCAAAATTTCACATCATGTATAGTGTACATGTTATGTAATAGATTCTTATAGTGTGTATCATTTTAAAACTTTTCCTAAGTGGCAGAGTATTCTTCATGAACTAATGTCATGCAATGAAATACCAAATTTATAAATATCCTTCTCTATTTCCATATCTCTGTTGTATCATCAAATTTATGTTGTTTCACTGTTTCATTTTGCTCACGATGAAAAGTGTATTTTAACTCTTAAATTCATCTATTTTTGATCATTTTGTGAAGATATATTCTTTCTATTCGTAAAAAATCAAAAAATAAAATAGTCTATAAATTGGAAAGATTTATTATATAAATACATAAATCAATTTATTAAGTTACTATAAGAAACATCTATGAAATACATATATGAAATACCCCCACACATTTATTCATACTTGTCCCTAATGATGGAATCTCAAAATACAATAAAGGACACTCACATTTCCATTCTTTAAATTAAATGTAAAAAATTAAATTTGTCAAATGGGAAATTAAATATCCAATAATCACATAGGAAAATTCATCAATTACTTATTTTTAAAATAAACAAAACAATCAAGTATTTTACATTTCTCCCTAAAAATAATCAATCCTTTTTTCATTCATCCTGTTTCATTTTTAAGGTCATTATTAATATTCATACGATTTTCAAATTACCACTCTTTGAATTTCTCCACTAATCATCAGGGTAAAATTTTAAATATATTTTATCACATAGCACAAGAACATTCTAGTTAACATAGGCCTGAAAGGCATATAACATCTATGCCACATAAAGATACACATCATAAATAATCATGATGGACTGAACATTAAGGTCCAAATAACTCTAAGGATTAGTTAAGGTAGGTAAATGATGTAAAAAGTAAGGCTCAAATAGGAGGTTTGACTCTAAAGTTTAATGCATGATATTTAAAGATAATCTTAACAAATATATATCTCTACAGATTTAATCTCTCTCCTTCCCCCAAAAATCTCAAAGTAGGTACATGATACATGTAAGAATAATGAATGAATCAACCTCACCTACTCATATTTTTATAATATATATTTTTTAAAGAGATTATTAAGAAAAATATCATATCCACCACCTATCAACATATGATAAAAAGATTAGCGGCCTGGGAAATGGTGATTTTTTATCTTCCCAATACACAAAACAATGTTTTTTTCATTTTTTAGAAAGTGAGGTGAAAAACAAAATATAATGAAAAATACAATTTCACTCCAAAAATCATAATGTAAATCCTCTAGAAGAATACCCACAATGAAGAAAATCCCAATACACCCTAGGAAATCCCCCCCACTACACTTATTCTTATAAATATCACGTAATATATTTAGAGGAAGGTAGGAATGGATACGATGGGCTTGTTAGACGTCTCATTTCCTAACAATTATATTCATGGATTATAAGGTCTTAAAAAGTATTAATGTAAGGTGGGTCCAAGGATAAATTATTAATATAAATATGCCTCAATCATATTATAAGTGTCTTTGTTTAGTAATATCATTTATAAGATAAAAAGTATGTTCTTGAAGAGAACATATTGGAGTTTCAAAATAAATATACTATAGAAATAAGGGAAAATATTAGCTCATAGGATGTCTCAGGAATGATAAGAACGGTATGAAAAACTACTCATAGAAATGCATATGAATAATTAAATAAATAAATTAAAATATTAGAAATTCCAAGCATGGTAAAAAATTAGAAAAAAAATCATTTAAAAAATCAAAATACTCACCTAAATCATTATTTGTCAAATCCTAATCCACATGATCATCTCAACAAATTATTTTCCCCTTTTTATTAAAATTTATTGACCAAGAATTTTAAAATCATTGTATGGAAATTATGCTAGGATGTTTATGACTCATAGTTCAGTTGAATGAAGAAAAAATCAAGTGTGGGCATTAAATTTTCAATTAAATCTCTAAAGAATTTCAATTTGGGGTTATAAAATAAAATTAAAGAATTGAAACACTTACTCTTATTTCAATGATTATTAAAATTTATCTTCATAGGCTCTTACTAAACAAGATTCACTATGTGTATTGATGACATGTTGTGTATTTTTTTTGATTTCACAATGTGTACAATCCTACATATTTCACTTATTTCTTACTAACGGTTGCTTTCCAATGCCTTTTATAGAACTGAAAAATTATAAATAACAACTGAAAGTACAGGTTCCTTCAATATGATAAAAAGTTATATGGGGAATTGAAAATAAATAATAATATAAAATTAAATCACAAGAAAGAAATAAATATAAAATCCTAGAAATCAGAAATAACACGGGTCCCTCCCTGAAGCAGCTCTTATTAATGGTTGTTTTGCTCAACCATACCTTGGTTCGCTTATTGGACTATGGAATATATATATATCCATCTTTCATTTACCCTATTCTGACATTGAAATCTACCTAACTTGGATTTTCTTCTCCTCAATGAAACTAGCATGGAACTCAATGGTGGTATTTAGATCTTAAATAGTATAAAGATTCCAATAGGATCTCATCATTTTTCTAGAATCGGTAAAATTATTTTTTTTAATATAGGGATACATGTTTTGGTCCTCTTCATTGGTCGCTTCAAGATCTTTATCTAGATCCTCAACTTCTTTTGTTTTTTATACTTCTTTTTTTTTATATAATTATCAGAAGTTGCAACTAGTTATTCCTCGTCTTCTTATTATTCTTCCTTTAGATACTATCCAATTTTTGTGAGGATGTTTTGCAGTATCTTAGATTATGAGGTCTCTTCTTCTTTAGTTTTTTTTCTTATTCTTCACTTTATTATAATTTTATTTTCATATAGGGTGTTTCACCCAAATCATGTTCTAAAAAAAGGTTATCCTCTTTATCGTCTTATGAACATACAAAATCAAGGGTATCATGATTAACATAAAAATTAACTTCATAAGTGTTATATTCCTCTGTTTTATTATCTGTTCTTCATTTATCATGGTGTTCCTTATTAAAATCATGCTTCGAGCTATAGGGTGATGTGTATTTAATGCTTGGGTATGGTTATGGGCACTCATTGGATTGATTTTTCACCATTTAACTTTTTTTTTAGTATTTGTTCCATATCTTCCAACATAAAGGAGGTACCTTCCTTAGTGGTTATTTTTTCTATGCATCCCTTCCATCACAAAAAAATACCAAGTGCGGTAAGAATTAATAATAAAAAAATAAAAAAATACTATACTAAAATCATAAAATAGAAAATATGTGAGAAGAGTTTTCCTAAATTATTAATCTAATAAATTCTATGCTATTATACTTGGAAACAGTGCTCGAAACCCCACCAAAGGGTTTTCACGATGAACCAATCCATGTATCGTTACATTATTCAACACATTCCTTTTCCTCTAGTCCAACATTTCCCAAAATGATAATTAAAAACAAACGGTGTGATACCACTTTGTAATGCTCCAAACCTAGGGCACTTAGCAGTTCTTATGGCATGGTTACAGTAGGGACTCAGGCATTCCTCCCTATACACCAAGGGCTACCCATTAGTGGTGAGGGCCTCAAACATTAATTTGGGAGACTTTTATCTTTATCGAATACTGATGAATATCAATAAATAAATAAAAATCATTGATAACAGTGTAAGGATAAATAATCAATGCATCCAGTATCTTACATGATGCATTCATAAAAAATATATACTAATCACACACTAGAAAAATACTAGATAAAAAATAAAAGAAAATAATATAAACACTGGACCTACTCTCATCTCCAAGCCTCATCCCAATCTTGGATACCCATCGAGATACTCTAGACTAATCTGCTAGTTGATATATACATTGACTTAAAAGAAGACATATGGTCATCATGCACACTAGAGTTACTATGCAAGGTGTGAGCATATAAATCAATAGGATCTCACTAAGTGCCCCTAATATACAATGGAATATGTATGTGTATACATGTGGAACCAAAATACCAAAATAAACATGATCATCATGTTGTTTTTTGCAAACAAGGACACCATGACACCTAATAAGGTACACACACTCTCTAAGACACCATATACTAACCAGGCTACCAAAGTGTATTAAAATACCTTCTTCGGTGCCATTCCATAATCTATTTGATTCCTCTTGTCATAATTCCGGACCATACTTAAAGAATTAGTGTAGGTTATCATTCAAGTCTCGAACACTACATCCTCATGGTAGGATCTCATAATATTAATCATGACTCGACCTTACCACTAAGAAGCTAGTACATCCAAGGCCCAACCTATACCTTGTCAGTCAAGGTATGGTCTATCCATAATTTGTATCATCTGCCAACATTGACCATATCTTATGCAATGGTCCCATAATTCAGTCCCAAACCACATCACTTTTGGGTAACCATTTCACTTATAATATCCCTCCATCTGTTCTAATATCACATCACATCCCAAACCCCCATCACACTCATTATGGTCTGAAATATATTATTTGGATCCAAGAATATCAATAATGTATGGCCCATCATGCTCATGTCAACCATCTCACACATGAATGACCCAAACTTGTCCCGTCACAACAATATCACTCATGGTTGGAAAAACACAACTGAAGAAAAAAATATTACTCATGGATGACCCAAAAATAGGCACAATAGGGATTCTCATTTCACACATTAAAATCCTAAAAATTTCATATCACATATGGTGAGTCTTCCTTGGGACCCATCATCACATAGGATGAATCTATAACATATAACAAGAATATTTTAATAGGGAAAGCATCTTTTCACATAGTAATCAATCTCATAACATCTAGGCCAATCCCCCAACTAGCCTCCCGTAGTAGAATACAACATGTATCACCCCAAAGGATATCCACTAGGGTCCTCCTGACTTCTTTTGGTCTATGGTCGTTGGTTCCAACACAACTCTACCACCCTTGGGTGACTCCAAACCCCAAAGTCTTGTCTCGACCATTTCCTAATGTTGGGTGAAACCTCTTCCTAATCCCTCAACACTCTTTATCCCTCTTCCCAGGGACCATCCTAAGAAATACTTACCTATGTTTATTTGGAATCCACATTAAAATGACACAAAAAATCCCAAGACTCTTATTGAGGCCCATATCCTATCACCTATGTGTGATCTATCAAAAATCTACCTTGAGGAATCCCTTAATTATTACATAGTGACTATTATTAGAGGAATTATCCTGGTCACTTGACACACCAATACACTACTCTATCCTCGAGAGGGAGTTCCTAGTCACTCATGATATATAGTTATCTCCCCCATCATCACTCAACCCCAATACCCTTTTACCTGCACATTATCTTTAGGAACCCAATCTAGGATATCTTTTATCTTATTGTATATACTAGGACATCCTAGAGTCCTCTAGTTAGATGAACCAAGGACCTCACCCCTTAGAAATTTATTTTTAAAGTGATCCCAATTACCTAAGGTGATAAATAGCACATGGCGTCATCTTGAAAGGATTAATTATACATCTTTATTTTTATATTAGAACTCTATCAATCCTTATTTATGATTCAAAAACTGTTAAAGTATGTATAAAATTCATACTCAAGAATAAAATTGCACCTGGAACTATATCATAGGGGCCAAATACCTAGAATATGAAGTTAACCCCTCACTAAACTCGATCATTACTTTTCTAATCCCAATGAGCCTCACCCACAATTGTAGGATCCTATCTCAATCCAAATAAATTATTAATCATAACCGTTTATAATTAATTACTCAAAATTAATCAATTAGGCATAAATTCCTATAAACTCATTAAGAATTATCCACTCTTCGAAACATTGAGAAACAAGGTTAGGTCCACTCCAGAAATGCATCTGAACCTAAGACACATGAAATCCCCCAATTATTTTAACCAATTATAGTGTTCAATTTATTCTAATTTAGGAAAAATAAATAAAAATATATAGTGCGGTATACCATTTCTGAAATTGTGTGAAATGATATGTACACCACATCACAGAACATTCTCTTTTGAAGATGATCCAATGACGTATAAACAAAGATGATTTCCTTTATTCTCTGGTGGAACCCAAATAAAAATAGAGTTGAAATTAGTGTCCATCAAAGATGAAGGATGTTAAATGAAGATATGGAGTTACTACCATCAAATACACTATAGGATCACACTAAAACCCTCCCATATTGAAGGAATGTCTAAGGGAGATCGAATATAGTAAGACCTAAGTAAAAACAGATTCACTTGATGCCTCCATCCCATGGAAATCAAAGGATTCCAAACATGAGAAATGAATGTATTTACCCAAATAAAAAAACACCCCCATAAAACATTTATGGAATGAACCCTTGGTTCATTCTATGATCTATTTGAGGAAGAGATACCCCCCTAGGTTACTCTCATTCTCATTGTAAACCATAGTTCACCCTATGAAATCCTCGCAGTCTAGGAACCTGAACCTTATGTCTTCCTCATTCATGTTGTGACCATAATAGATCATGGATCCAGTGGCTGAAAATGTTTAATTTTATCTTCTTGAATACCTTAAATTATATCTAACATTCACTTGAGAACTCATATTACCAACTGTGTCTCATTTATCTAAAAAATCACCCTTTGAAAATGTCTAAAAACATGAAATCTACAGATATTTCTTGGATATCAGAATGAACCCCTCAGAACAAAAAATAAAATTCCTCCTCAAAATAATGGAATGGAAATCTATAGGTTATTATATATAAACTGTGATAATTGGAAACCAAAATTTTTGTGTTTAACGAAATTCAAAAATTTGAGAGGAAATTATAAGATTTAGTGCATCATTTTTGTATTTAGTAGTTTATAATTATAAAATATAAATATTTATTTAGATATATTGAGAATATATGATATATGTAAAAAAATCTAAATATAAATATTTAAAATGAACAAATGAAATATCAAATTGTTCTATAACTATTAGAAATTTCCCCTTCATGTGTTAATAATAAAATTATTTGTGTGATGTTATTTATGGTGAGAATATGGGTTTATTTTTTTTATTTCAATAATTATAATAGAATTTAAAATTACCACTATTGTATTCACCTTGTTGTATTAATTATAAAAAATAGGTATAATGTAAATTTTATGAGATAATTAATTTCGTGTTACATTAAATTTTCATAAAGGTAAAAAAACCAAATAAATGAAATGGTGAAATAAAAATAAAATAACATGTGTGTTTTTATTTACCTGATATATTATATGAGTGTTGATTAGAAATATTTTGATGTTTTGAATGAAATATCAAAACATTAAGCCTAATTTTAACTCATTTTTTCTCATCTAAATTACTTTATTTAAGAATAATTGATGAATAGTTATCATTATTCATAATTACTAATTTTTTAATTTTTTAAGGAAAAATTTTATATTGTAACAAAACCCACATCTCAAGGTAAAAATTGTATACATTTTTTCTTATATATTTTGTAACGCCCCGACCCCAGCTACCCAGAGTCGGTGCATTACTTCGTAAAATTGGCATGATCACAAAAGATCAAGTCTCTAAAGACCGATTAGTTTAGTAGCCTTGGAAACACTAGATACATTCATAAGTCTTTCATTACATCAAAAAGTAAACAAACTACAATAACATGGTCTTCATAGTCCACACTCATATCCTCACTGACTATTCTTGCAAGTCAGTCATAATACACTTCTTCACATCCTGGAAAATATTAAAACATTGAAAGGGGTGAGCTCAGATGCTCAGTAAGGATAACAATATTGCGGAAGCTTTTATAAGAAAACATAAGCATTTAAGGCAATGTATAACTAAAACAAAAGCCTTATTGAACTTGAACTTCAGCATAATATGGAAAAAGTAAAATAAAATAATGCCATTACTTGCTCACATGGATATTCTACTAGATGAATAATCACATGAAATATCAATAACCACTTTCATAATGAGGGAATGTATAATGCCGGACATTCTGAAACATTTTTTCAAGGCCTCGGCCAAGACGTCTAAAATGATTAAGGCCTCGGCCAAAACCATAAATCAAATTGGGAAAGGGCCTCGGCCAATTCCACATCTAGTTGTCTCATGAGACCTACCGATGCATCGAGCAGCTATAGCGGGCTCCACCCGTCACTTATTAAGTCCAATACATTCCTCATATGAACAGGTTTAATCATCTCATAAACCATAACATAATCGTATCACATAAAACATGCATAAAGGAAACATAACATTTCCACATTTCAATCACAAGATATCAATACAACACATTGATATAATAAAAACTCTTTCAAAACCATTTTCAATACCAAAATAAAAGAAAAGTATAACATGGTATTTATTCTTAAAAAAAGGGTATGGCTTGTAGAGGAATCCGAAACTCAAATAGTGGTCACGGCGGCAGAGAAGTCATTGTCGCCGCATACGTACGACAAAAACATTCCCTTTTTTCATTTAGTAAGCGCTTCGTATAAAAAATATTCCTTTTGAATAAACGTAAAAGTCAAAGTGGTTTATACACCGTATAAAAGAAATTTGTGTATAAAACCAAATATGCCTCAATGAAAGGAGATTGAGACGAAGTCCTTACAAAGATCATTTTTAAAATAAAATAGATATATTATGTGTATTCACTATAGGTACACATAAAGAATACAAAATAAGACATAATAATATCATGACATAATTTGAAAGTAGGAGATTAACCCAAAGAATGGAAGTTGGGTTAAGAAGTTCCCTTACCTCGTGTCTGACTTGACTCAACCATTCTTTAACCTCCTGAATAATAAACTAGAGTTAATATATACATTATTAAGAACCATTTTCAATTTCATTATCCTTTTTATATCACTATTACAATGATATGAACATTATGTAATTATTTAAGTTAATAACGGTGGTTTTGTCGATCTTTGGTACTTGAGTCAAAAATAAACTTCTTATAATTACAAGTTATTCGTGTGGTGAAATATCCATTATATCCAGAATTATATTCATGATGTAGATATCATATATATCATATATACATTATATACATTCATTCATAATGTCACGTAACATTTAGAGGTAAGAAATGAAATGCACCGTTCATGGAGACGGTAAGCCGTACGTACGCATGAACACTACTTTCATTTCAATTTCATATTTAATGGAACTAAATCATAATGATATAAATGTATAATATAATTCCAGTATAATATAGTGTATAATACCATTTACTCCATCCTTTATACATCCCAAATATGGCATTAACGATTCAAATCACTTTGAGGGGGCGGTAGTCCGCACTTCCTAAAATGAAATTATCGCGTTTTACCCATAATGGAAATCATAAAGTATGCAATAAATGAGAAATAAAGAAGCATAAGTAAAGCATAAACATATTATATATCATATATAAAAATAGTGACATCTTAATGGCCACCTCTGACGGTGTTATATGAGTGTTGAACAACCATCGTTTCGTGAGGCAGAAATTCGCCATCCACAGAAACCGTATGTTCTTTAACCATTATATGTAGGTGTGTGTAAGTGTAGCTCGAATCCATCTTATAAAAACATCCTAGTATATTTAGGATACTGGTGTTGTTACAAAAGAAATTAATAAAAAGAGTTTAGGGGGTTGGAGAAGAAAAACAAAACAAAACAACATTAGAGAGGACATTACCTCAAAATCGGGTAACTCTTTTTGATTTGAGCCAAAGGCTTCCTTGGGAAGAGTTCTGCCCAAAGTGATGCTTCTAGGAGTAATAGGGGGAAGTTGGGAGAGTATCTGGGCAGAGTTTGGCTGAGCCAAATGGCTTGAAAGTTTAAATGAGGTGGAAGAGGTGGGGGCCTTTTATAAGTGGAGAGGAGGGGCACTCTTGGAAAGTAAAGAAAAGTCACTTTATTATAAAATGAGTTTCGGATTTTAGAGGTCCCACACTTATATAATTCTAGGATAAGATGATAAGGGTTCTAAATCTACTCATCCAATAGGCTTTGGACAAGTGTAAGCCATGGATTTTGCATTATCTTCTCATTTTATTTAAATCGTTAAATAATGAGGTCATCGCCGCATCATAATGATGTCATAAATAATTTAATTTAATTAATGTCTATAAATTATAAAAAAAATACTATGATGTACTAAATCTTTTTATCTTTATAATGAATATTTATAATCAAAATTTGGACTTGTGTAACCCCACTTAAAAACTGTTTTAGTAAAACAACTCATGTTTGTGTCAATTTAATTTTAACATTAAATAAATATATATTAATGTCATTTTCCAACTAAAGTGGCTCCATGGGGTCCCCAAGTAGACCCATGGGTTGTCTTGGTCGGCCATGACTCATAAAATAGTAGTAGGACAAGTTTCAAGCCCATCTCATATTATTAAAACATTATTTTTACCTTAAACTACACTAATTACCTCTAATCGCGATTAAGAACTTAAAAGTTACCATTCACCAAAAAATTATTTTCATCTCATTGAACCACATTTTACTTCTTAATGAAAACCATGTATGTCTGATTTTTGAAAATCAAATCACAGAAGTGGTAATATTTCATTTAAACGAAAAATATGTTATTTAACTATCACTTAGTGGTTTCATTATTCATCAAAAATTGAAGTTTTTCAGAACAATGCCAAAATTTCACCCTAAGCTATAATTGATATTCCTAATTAAAAAATGATGTCTATTTTACAAAATTTCAAACATATAAGTTGCATTAATTAATTTTATAATTAATTCCCGCTGTCACAACAAATAGCGTGTTTTAAGAAACAATTTATATCAAAAGATTGGCAATTGTTTATGTCCAATTTCAATGTTAAATTAATTCTAATGACCACCATTGGATAAAATGGTAAAAATATATTCTAATTATACTTTAAAACCACTAAATAGTATAATTCATCACTAGAAATTATTTTTATTAAAAAAGTTGTTTTTAAGTATTTTTCACTATTCATAAAAAATTAGAAGTTCTCAGAAAAATACCAAAAATTCAACATAGGCTAATTTCGATATTCCGAATCCAAAAATGAAGTCCATTTTGAAATATAAAATTTCTATAATTTTAAAAAGTGGTTATTACTATTCATAACGTCTACTTTGATTAGTCGCGTTGTTTTAGAACTCGAAGTTGCTTACAATGCAAGCTATTGCATTATTGAATGAGAAGAGTATCAGGGAAGCTCGGGGTGTTACATTCTCCCCTCCTTCAATAAATTGCGTCCTCGAAATTTGAAATTTTTCTTTGAAAATAAAATGTTGAAAAGAGAAAATACCTTTGAGGAAAACCCACATCGGAAATAAGGTTAATAAATATATAACATTAAAAGAAAGCAAGATAAGTACAAAGGTCACCCGATATAGACCATTCTAAGATTCTATGAAAATATGGATATGGAGGAGAAACAAACCATCAAGGTCTGATGTAGAGTTATAGAAAACAGGATTAGGAGAAAGTTTAACCACAAGAAAATCACAAACTTGTGATTAGTTAAACGGTCATTGAATCCCCAGTTGGAAAAGTTAACCGAAAACATTTTTGTTTTAAGTTACCTTTTATAATGTTGAGGAATTTATTTAGGAGATTTACTAAGAACGTAAGGGAATATACATACTTGTTATGTATACTTTCATTAGTTAATAAATTTTTACCACAAACCCAACTTTTACTCCAAATGGTAACGGAACTCAAAAATATTCGATTTATCCTAATTGTATAAGGTTCCAAATGTTAACACATACCATTTAGATTAGTAAAACTATTTTGAAATAACCAGGGACTTCCTGTAGGCTAGTGGTAGGAAATAAAGGCTTGTTGCACTGTGGTTGTGGGTTTGATTCCTACAGCTTTGTCTGACGCGACGGGTTATTCCCCACCCTGCAGGTTGTCCTTTTCCTAAAACTATAGTATCATAATATTCCAAAAATAATCTTCATAAATTTTTTAACCTTAAACATTACTTATCCAAAGATCAACTTAATCCACTCCAACCTTTATAGTTATCCAAAATACCTCTGTCCAGACTTTCTCTAAAAGGTCTCTTAATTCCAAAATAAATTTATCAAATTCCCCAAACAAAGAAAAGTTTCTCTTATTGTCACATACTAAAAATATGATTACCTTAATCATATTAAAACCTTACTAAAATCAAAAAGTACTGCAGTACAATACATATATATATATATCACATTATTCTTATAACCAGAATATAATCCTTGAGTCCAAAAGCACCAATACATTAATTATTCCGCTTCAACTGTAGTCACAGCATAAGATTGGCCTTGATCCCTTGGCCTTTTCTGAGGTAAGTTTCCTTGATGCTTAGGACATTCATTTGCATAATTCCCCATTTCCCTACAATTGTAGCATTCAACTTTGACAGCCTCTTTCTTTCCCTTGCAATCACGAGCCTGGTGACCCTTTTCTCCACATTTATAACAAACTCCCATTCCTTTTAGGCACGTACAAGGGTGATCCTTCCCACAATTATCACATAATGGAAAATCCTTCTTTCCCTTTTTCCCTTTATCTGTCTCTTGTTCCACCGTTCTCTTCTTCTCTTGCTTTACTTTGTTGTCATAAGACTTAGAGAATTCCTTTTTTGTCTTGATAGCACACGAGACAATATCTTCGTATGATGAGAAGGATTGTGATACTAAAGCTCGACGGAGAAATGGTTTTAACCCATCAAAGAAACGATCAATCTTACTCCTTGGGTTACGTATATAATCGGAAGCATGCCTCGCTAACCTTGTAAAGTTAGCCTCATACTTTGCGACATTCTCATCCTCCTTCTGCCTCAGACTCAGAAATTGCCTTTCCATATCTGCTCGATGGTCACGAGGAAAGTATTTTTCTATGAAAAGCTCTTTGAACTCCCTCCATTCCATATTCGATACGTCATCATCTTCCTTTGTGTTTTGAATCAGCGACCACCACTGATCGGCATCTCCAGTGAGGCGGTAAACTGCCATGACAACCTTCTCCCTTTCACTACTTCCCAAGGCATGGAATATTTTCTCTAAGGAATTTATCCATTGCTCAGCTACTATAGGATTTGTACTCCCATTGAAGGTTGGTGGTTGTTGCCTCATGAAACGGTCTAGCATTGATCCTCCACATTGCGGATCAGGGTGCTCCATACGAGAAAGGTTATTATTCATAACCTGCGTGAGTTGTCCCAGTACGGTGAGAAGCTGATCAGCACCAGTTGTATCACTAGCTCCACCATAATTATCCTGAGCAGGAGGGAAATCCCTACACGGAGTGTGTGCATTGATACGGTTTCCATTCCTTCCACTAGGCTCCATTTCTAAATAATGGCATAAACTAGATTAGTTCATGAATCAAAATACATAATTCCATACTTGTAAAACACTTAACATAAATTGAACTAATTATGGATATAATCCATAATTATAAAAATGTTTTCTTTGAGGAAGTATATACTCGTAACCCTTCATAGTGGTTTGTAAAGAAAATGGGAATTATCCAAAGCATATCCCCCGGGAGTGTTGTAACCAAGAGTGCAGCAAGGCCCGTTGTCATGCACCAGTTCCCGTTCGAGTCTAGCTCAAAGCGGTGTTTTCGGGTTTTACCCCTAGGTAAATCTGTGCCAGAGCCGCCTCTACCTGCTCGTATCCAGACAGGGATGTATTGCTCGGAAAACTCACAACATCTCTACAATACCAAAATTCTAGGAAGTTCTTCTATACTAATCCTCAAAGTCTATCTTCGGGATATGTGCTCTAATCAGAGTTTATCTAAATCTAGCTTCCAAGGTTAGTACTAAACTACCTCTGATACCAACTGTAACGCCCCGACCCCAGCTACCCAGAGTCGGTGCATTACTTCATAACATTGGCATGATCACAAAAGATCAAGTCTCGAAAGACCGATTAGTTTAGTAGCCTTGGAAACACTAGATACATTCATAAGTCTTTCATTACATCAAAAAGTAAACAAACTACAATAACATGGTCTTCATAGTCCACACTCATATCCTCACTGACTATTCTTGCAAGTCAGTCATAATACACTTCTTCACATCCTGGAAAATATTAAAACATTGAAAGGGGTGAGCTCAGATGCTCAGTAAGGATAACAATATTGCGGAAGCTTTTATAAGAAAACATAATCATTTAAGGCAATGTATAACTAAAACAAAAGCCTTATTGAACTTGAACTTCAGCATAATATGGCAAAAGTAAAATAAAATAATTCCATTACTTGCTCACATGGATATTCTACTAGACGAATAATCACATTAAAATATCAATAACCACTTTCATAATGAGGGAATGTATAATGCTGGACATTCTGAAACATTTTGTCAAGGCATCGGCCAAGACGTCTAAAATGATTAAGGCCTCAGCCAAAACCATAAATCAAATTGGGAAAGGGCCTCGGCCAATTCCACGTCTAGTTGTCTCATGAGACCTACCGATGCATCGAGGAGCTATAGCAGGCTCCACCCGTCACTTATTAAGTCCAATACATTCCTCATATGAACAGGTTTAAACATCTCATAAACCATAACATAATCGTATCACATAAAACATGCATAAAGGAAACATAACATTTACACATTTCAATCACAAGATATCAATACAACACATTGATATAATAAAAACGCTTTCAAAACCATTTTCAATACCAAAATAAAAGAAAAGTATAACATGGTATTTATTCTTCAAAAACAAGGGTATGGCTTGTAGAGGAAGCCGAAACTCAAATAGTGGTCACGGCGGCAGAGAAGTCATTGTCGCCGCATACGTACGACAAAAACATTCCCTTTTGTCGTTTAGTAAACGCTTCGTATAAAAAATATTCCTTTTGAATAAACGTAAAAGTCAAAGTGGTTTATACACCGTATAAAAGAAATTTGTGTATAAACCCAAATATGCCTCAATGAAAGGAGATTGAGACGAAGTCCTTACAAAGATCATTTTTAAAATAAAATAGATATATTATGTGTATTCACTATAGGTACACATAAAGAATACAAAATAAGACATAATAATATCATGACATAATTTGAAAGTAGGAGATTAACCCAAAGAATGGAAGTTGGGTTAAGAAGTTCCCTTACCTCGTGTCTGACTTGACGCAACCGTTCTTTAACCTCCTGAATAATACACTAGAGTTAATATATACATTATTAAGAACCATTTTAAATTTCATTATCCTTTTTATATCACTTATTACAATGATATGAACATTATGTAATTATTTAAGTTAATAATGGTGGTTTTGTCGATCATTGGTACTTGAGTCAAAAATAAACTTCTTATAATTACAAGTTGTTCGTGTGGTGAAATATCCATTATATCTAGAATTATATTCATGATGTAGATATCATATATATCATATATACAGTATATACATTCATTCATAATTTTACGTAACATTTAGAGGTAAGAAATGAAATGCACCGTTCATGGAGACGGTAAGCCGTACGTACGCATGAACGCTACTTTCATTTCAATTTCATATTTAATGGAACTAAATCATAATGATATAAATGTATAATATAATTCCAGTATAATATATTGTATAATACCATTTACTCCATCCTTTATACATCCCAAATATGGCATTAACGATTCAAATCACTTTGAGGGGGCGGTAGTCTGCACTTCCTAAAATGAAATTATCGCGTTTTACCCATAATGGAAATCATAAAGTATGCCATAAATGAGAAATACAGAAGCATAAGTAAAACATAAACATATTATATATCATATATAAAAATAGTGACATCTTAATGGCCACCTTTGAAGGTGTTATATGAGTGTTGAACAATCATCGTTTCGTGAGGCAGAAATTCGCCATCCACAGAAACCGTATGTTCTTTAACCATTAGATGTAGGTGTGTGTAAGTGTAGCTCGAATCCATCTTATAACAACATCCTAGTATATTGAGGATACTGGTGTTGTTACAAAAGAAATGAATAAAAAGATTTTAGGCGGTTGGAGAAGAAAAACAAAACAAAACAACATTAGAGAGGACATTACCTCAAAATCGGGTAACTCTTTTTGATTTGAGCCAAAGGCTTCCTTGGGAATAGTTCTTCCCAAAGTGAGGATTATAGGAGTAATAGGGGGAAGTTGGGAGAGTATTTGGGCAGAGGTTGGCCGAGCCAAATGGCTTGAAAGTGTAAATGAGGTGGGAGAGGTGGGGGCCTTTTATAAGTGGAGAGGAGGGGCACTCTTGGAAAGTAAAGAAAAGTCACTTTATTATAAAATTATTTTCGGATTTTAGAGGTCCCACACTAATATAATTAGAGTATAAGATGATAAGGGTTAGAAATATACTCATCCAATATGCTTTGGACAAGTGTAAGCCTTGGATTTTTCATTATCTTCTCATTTTATTTAAATCGTTAAATAATGAGGTCATCGCCGCATCATAATGATGTCATAAATAATTTAATTTATTTAATGTCTATAAATTATAAAAAAATACTATGATGTAGGAAATCTTTTTATCTTTCTAATGAATATTTATAATCAAAATTTGGACTTGTGTAACCACACTTAAAAACTGTTTTAGTAAAACAACTCATGTTTGTGTCAATTTAATTTTAACATTAAATAAATATATATTAATGTCATTTTACAACTAAAGTGGCTCCATGGGGTCCCCAAGTTGACCCATGGGTTGTCTTGGTCGCCCATGACTCATCCAATAGTAGTAGGACAAGTGTCAAGCTCATCTCATATTATTAAAACATTATTTTTACCTTAAACTACACTAATTACCTCTAATCGCGATTAAGAACTTAAAAGTTACTATTCACCAAAAAATTATTTTAATCTCATTGAACCACATTTTACTTATTAATGACAACCATGTATGTCGGATTTTTGAAAATCAGATCACAGAAGTGGTAATATTTCATTTAAACGAAAAATCAGTTATTTAACTATCACTTAGTGGTTTCACTATTCATCAAAAATTGAAGTTTTTCAGAACAATGCCAAAATTTCACCCTAAGCTATAATTGATATTCCGAATTCAAAAATGATGTCTATTTTACAAAATTTAAAACATATAAGTTGCATTAATTAATTTTATAATTAATTCCCGCTGTCACAACAAATAGCGTGTTTTAAGAAACAATTTATATCAAAAGATTGGCAATTGTTTATGTCCAATTTCAATGTTAAATTAATTCTAATGACCACCATTGGATAAAATGGTAAAAATATATTCTAATTATACTTTAAAACCACTAAATAGTATAATTCATCACTATAAATTATTTTTATTAAAAAAGTTGTTTTTAAGTATTTTTCACTATTCATAAAAAATTAGAAGTTCTCAGAAAAATACCAAAAATTCAACATAGGCTAATTTCGATATTCCGAATCCAAAAATGAAGTCCATTTTGAAATATAAAATTTCTATAATTTTAAAAAGTGGTTATTACTATTCATAACGGCTAATTTGATTAGTCGCGTTGTTTTAGAACTCGAAGTTGCGTACAATGAAAGCTATTGCATTATTGAATGAGAAGCGTATCATGGAAGCTCGGGGTGTTACATTTTTTTTATTTTATTATTTCTTAGATGTTGGATGAATTTTCAGAGGATAAGGGTTATAATTTGAGAAATTATTCTCCATTCATAAAAGTTTCTTTTATTACTGATAGAAATGGGTACCTGATATCATGATATTGGGTACCTAGTAACTCCCAATAGATGTGAAGTTGGACTTGGACAGTGACCAACCACCATGTAACTGTTGGATGGGTTCTTGGTGATGTACCAAGTACCCACATAACTGGGATTGGGTACCTAGAGGACCCTTGAGTAGATTTAAATAATTATTAATTAAATCAATTAAAATTTTAATGTTTTTATAATATAAATGCCCAATCCTTTTTTATCCTATGAAAAAATAGGCATAACCTTCCCCCTAGTTCTATCCTCATCCCACATTGAGATCTTATTTTTTTATCATATCAATAACTATCCATTCCAGTATATTTTTAGAGGAAGGGATAAATATCTTGTGCCTTTGATATTTGGTATTTCCTATTAGGTTTGGTTTGAAAATTATATTCTAGGTAAAGTATTGAAATATCTATATGTTCATTTGGAATTTTCACTCTATAGTTTCCAAATGTTGAATAATACACTATCACAAATAAATATGTATTTAGGAAGATGAAATAATTTCCCCAGTGAATACATAATCAGTTGAATAAAAGTTATATTGGTTCCCCAAGCTTCTAGATAAGTTAAAAAACTAGACTATGAATTCATTGGAAGGTGAGACTATGAAATGGACAATGAGAACACTTGAAGATGATACCATTCATGGGACAATGATATCACGAGAAGGTTATATTTAGTGGGAGTAGCTAGAATAATGAATTCATTGGATAAATAATACTATCATTATAGTGAAGGAATAGTGTGGAGGATCTTTTGATTCATGAACTCATGATAATGTTCATATTTCCGGATGAAGAAGAGAGGTGTATTAAATGGGTCATTTCTGGTATCCGAATTGAATTTCATTACAGTTAAAGAAATTATAGATGTTTACGAGTTTAATAAACTCGGATAGAAGGATGGAGAGGTCATTCCTAGTTAATAGGATAAAGGGAGATTCCTCAAATTTTTTAGAGTGAAGTTGAGATTACATGAGCTATGCACTATGTTTCAGAAGTGAAAAAAATTATACTTGGACATGATGGTTTTACAACCCAATGGAGGGTCATTCGAAAATATTATAAGGTAGTGTTGTCAGTACTAGGGAAGTGGTTGAATCATAAGAAGAAGGGAAATTAGAAAATAAATATTGTTGGATCAATGCCAATTTTTTTTCTAGATTGTCTGACCCAGTTTAAAAAATATGGATAACATTTGACATAAAATAATCATAAAAATAAAAATTAAAAATGGTACCTATTTTGATTTTGATTGAATGTGTGTCCCCTTGCTGTTAGAAATCATTACTCGGAGGAACCAACATCGAAGCTCTCGTGATATTCTACACATACTATACAAAATTACTCAATCATCAATTTTGATACTCTTGGTGATAACATATATAAATGAAGGCCTTTTAATATTTATATGATATCAGGAAAACTGTCTCTTCGATAAAGGAAGTGAATATTGGATTGAGGTTCCCCAAAAGCTTGATTCTCTACCTAGAAACTAGTAAGGAAGTTTAAAGCAACTCAAATTAAAAAAATGAATATTCCTTAAAATTTAGTCTTATTTAGTCTATTATAGGGAGGTTTAAAATTAAAAACATTTCACTTAAGACCTTTAATATGTTAAAAACTGTAACACCTCCTAAAATAATATTTATAAACTGAAAAATGTGTCACAATGGCCATGAGAATTTTATCACATACATATAACATTAAAAATATTTTATGTGATAAAATCAGATCCATTAACTGAACATATATATCCCCTTAAATTTTAATAAATCCCAAAATAATTATATTCATTCATTAAATATTTTCCCTATATTTACTTGATAACTTGTGAATACCTTGAGTAAATAAATCCATCCCTCTTATCCAAAATTCAAATGGTAATAAATTTATTTATTTATTATGATCGATAAAACATGAACATATCCTTTAACCCAATATGGGGCCCATCATTTTTAAAATTCCTATTCATTATTGTTGGAATATTTTCTAAAACACTTTATGTGTTTCCCTCTAGGACTTTATCTCGATAATAGTGAGTAATAATCATTTACTATGAGTGGATTCTAGAAACCCATAAAAGACCCTAATGGTATAAGGACTAGTCACATAAAAAACCACCTATAAACACACATTGTGTTGTATAATCTCTTTGTTTCATGATATCTCTTAACGAATTATGAAAACATTTTTTTGTCATACTTTCTTGATTTATTGTTTCATAAAATTACTGGATGAACTAAACTTATTCTACTATGATCGTTGATTTAATTAAGGTACTAGTATCCCAGTAAATTCTGTCTAAGATATCTCTTAAATTCAAAAGCGAAAAATATTTTCTTGATTATTTGATCACTTCCATGCCATCATTGATGAACCCAATGTATGCTACCTCACCATGAAATAAATAAAAATGGTTTTCATCTTACATAAAATTACATGATCATATGATACTCAATGATATTGATATCAAGTTAAGAGACTAATACACATGTCTATAAATAGTAAAAATCCACTACACATAAAACATATTACAGTAACCCAACATTTTCTTTCATGACTATTAAATTATTTTCATGATAAAAAATAACAGTGATACAATGAAGGATATAAAGGTTTAGTGTCTTGGGAATATTATCCTCAAACATAACTAATGAATAATAAAACATAAAAATTATTTAAATCCTTCTAATTTATCATAATAAAATCTATCACATTCTCTTTAGTAGATGTGATCACCTGAGGATATAAATTATTGAAATAGATAATCTAAAAGACTAGTAAGGGGAGGAATAACATGGATGGAATGATGCAGATGAATCAATAGTACATGGGTGAGAATAATCAACATCAGTATGTCATAAAAATAGATAATCATTATACTCATGATGAAAATATTTGATAGAGTCATATAATTAGTCATATTTATAATAATTAAAAATCATAACATAGTGTCCAAATACCACAAATAGTAGTGAAAAACACTAGAATCAAGTTCACATATAAAATATGTGAAAAAATTGTAACATCATAATTGTTAACGAATATATAATAATGTTCACACATGATACACATAATCCCATGAGATATATAACGTTTCACAATGAATTAGAGGGCTATATGGGGCCACTTGTCACATAAAAATGTCCATAATCATGAATAACACATAGAAGGATATCATATAACAATCACAGTGATGAAATAAACCCATTCAATGGAATTAGTTTCATAAAGTATTTCACATATCATACATAATTGAAGAAACTTTGGGGCTACCAAATGAATAATAGAGATCATTATTTATCATAAAATATCATTTTTCATTGAAGAACATACATCTCAAAATGAGTCAAAGATATGTTTTGTAAAAATAAAGTCCTTTTGATAAATCATTATATTTGGATTATAAATAATTTTTGAAAATTATAAACATGTGTATCCAAAGAAAGGTAATGTAAGGAATATTGGAAGGAAATTTTAATGATGTTAGAGTAATATGTATACTAAAAATTACGTGAAAGAGGCCATAACCCAAAAGGGTGTGAGTTGGGTTTGAGAATTCCCTTACCTTAAATCCCTCTTTATGCCATTGCTTTTCCTCCACCTAAATAATAAATATAGGTTTATTAAAACATGGAATAATAGGTTAATTATGATCATTTATTTAATTATTAATCAATTATAACTATTGATTTTTATTCCTTAATTCCCTTGGTTAATGGTAAAATGTTTTTCTATCATATTTTTCATAAATTATCATATCTTTCTTTTATTTAATGACCTTTATATATTTCTATTTATACATTATTAAGCTTACTCTAGAACCATAGAAATTATTAGACATATATATTTATTTTTTAAAAATTAGTTATTATAACAAACCATAATGACAATGATAAGAAAAGAATTGGCATTGTCCTTGTTTGTGGTTAATTGATTATTAACGAGACATTATCCAAAGAGAAGTTGTGAGATATACAATTTGTATTTATGTAAAAAATAATTTTTTATAGTATATTAACATTATCAAGATCTTGTTAATACATAGTAAACTTTTTTTAAGATGGTTTTGATTAAAAATTAAAAGGAGTACATGAAATTAGAAAATAAAAATGATATTAAAGTATGATAGGTTATTTCCTCTTTCTTGAAGTTGTTCCTTTTTTAGAGCCCTTAACTTCATGAAATATGAGAGTTTTATTACTATATAAAATACCTCAGGATTCTAAGGTGATTAAGATAATGTATTATATTGTATTATTATCTTTGGTAAGTGAGGGTGCACAGGTTTTCTAAGGGAGGGGTGAGGGGTCATTTATACCTGAGGAGAACCGCATTTAAGGATAAAATATTGAATAAATTATTATATCCAATGTAAACCATTCAATAGTAATATTTTTTACATTTTGAAATATATGTTAATAAAATGTGGTGTTTTTTGGAAATTTAATCATTTTAAAATTGTAATTTATCAGTTTAATGAAAATGAAATTAGAAAAATGAAAAAAATGGTTATTTAAAGGGACATTTTAGACTTTTATTCTTTTTGAAAATATTTTTTACTTTTTAAAATTAATTTTATTGAATTTAAATTACCCAATTATATTATTAAATTACTTTTATTATAAAATATTAAAATTAAAATTTATTAAGTCATTATTACATCATTATTATTTCATAAAACATGCAGTATTTGAAAAATAGTATTTTTACTATTCTTATAAAAATTGAAGATTCTCAAAAAATTAAAAAAAAAAGTTACCATTGAGAAATTTTGATATGCTAATTCAAAAATTGAAATTAATTTTATCAAAATAATATTCTTTCATAACTTTTTATAAATTTTAACTTTATAATTAGGATTTTTATTAAAGACATTAAGATATAGTTTACTAAAAAGTATATAATTGTTTTTTGAGGTTTTTAGTCTTGTAATTTAATTTATTTTTTAATTATATTTATATTTTCTTAAATTAACCATAATAAATATTATTTATATTCCATTTTATTATTTTGAGGTAAAATTACAATTCCAATGGTCAATTTACTTTTCATAATGGTCATGTTACTATTCTTAATTGTCATTCCACTATTCTAATGGTCACATTACCTCTTATAAATACCTATTAATTCCTTTATATAATATTCAATACAGTTCCTCCTAATTTTCTATATTTTTCTTTTCTAATATGTCAATTTGTTTTCAAATATTCTATTTATTTTCTATAGTGTAGTTCACAAGATGATATTTCTAACATATTTCAATGATCCAAACTATCCCATTCTACTTTTTATATTTAATATTATCCCATTTTTAATTTTTTTAATTTTCATGGGTTTAATTTATAACATATGTAACAATGTACATTAATGAAATAAATTGTTGTTAGTTTCTCTATGTGTCATATATGTATAATTATATATCATATAACACACATATATTTGGAAAAAATATTTCATTTATAAAATCTGGGTTGTTTCATTCTTCCCCCATTAAAAATATTATCCCTAGATTTTCAAATCTTATTCTCGATTGAGAATAGATGAGGGTACTTTTGTTTCACCATTTCCTCTAACTCACATGTCACCTATTCATATTTATGGTCCCACAATAACACTTTGATAAGGGGAGTTTTTTTATGCATATAAATTTGTCTCTAGGATCTAAGATCTTCCCCGAATTCTCCTCATAAGATAGGTCATGCTACATTTGTACCACGTATGGATTTAGTCCATGTGAGAGATCAAATATGTACTTCCTCGTGAGAGATAAGTGGAACACAACACAAACATGATCCATGTTCAGATAAAGGTATATATGATAGTCCAATTTTCCTATAAAATATAGGATATAAAAGGTTATAATGAACCTGAGGAAATGATTTATTTTCACTTCAATCCACTGGACTCTCTTCTATGGTGATTTTCACAGGAAAACTTCATCTTGACATCAAACTCCATTTCCCTTTTGACGGTTGTCAACATAGCTCTTCTGCCGAATCTAAGAAACTTTTATATAATGTTGGATGGATTAAAATATTTCTATTATTTTCTTTACAATATTGAGTCCATATATCTTTTGTTAACCAAATTCATTCAACCAAGTATGAGTTGTACATAGCTTCCCACATAGAGATTCATATGGATTCATTTGTATACTCAAGTGGAAGTTGTTTTTGTATGAGAACTAATATAATGGGAGGTATTGATAAAATCCATAATTAAATTACCATTATAAGGATATTATAAATTTCTATAGTTTCTTAATGGTATATTTATATTGGCCAAAATATTGGGGTGATATTTCATACTGAAATTCAATTCAGTATTTAGATAATACCTAAGACATCTCCAATATTAAGAAGTGAACCTTGGATCATGATAAGAGATGCTCAAATATGGTGCCTCATATAGCCTCACCACATCATTTACATCTATCATAACATGTTTTTCAAGTGATAAATTATACAGAATAGAAATGAAGTGGGTAGTATTATTGAGTTAATCCCCCATAACCAATATCACATTGATTCATATGGATGTATTAGGGAGACTAATGAAAAATTACATAGTGATGTTATCTTATTTACATGTGGGTATGGGAAATATATTCATAATCTTCTTTATCTTACATCACTCTTCATTATCTTAATGATATACGAATCACTTTGACATGTACTCAATGATCTCATAAATTTATTTATACCACCAAATGTTCTCTTGAAGAACATAGTACTTATTAGTTCTTTAGGATGGATGGAGAAAGTTGATATAAATTCATTATAAAATATCTCTTTCTTTATATCACATAATGTAGGCACACAATGTATAGTTCCAAACTAAATGCAACAATCATCATCGATGTATAACTCATGAAGCTTCCCCTTCTTTAGTTCTCCCACCTTCCATAGAAGCTCCAAATCATCCATTTTTTCTTCCTTAATCTTCTCTTGGATAGATGATTGTGCATTTATTTGTGCATCATAATATTTTTTCCATATCTTTATGACTTCCATATCTATCCCTTTCAAATCTATGAAGATAAGATCTTTATAAATCCACATCATGTATAGATTATGAGGTTCTTTTATACTAACAACATCAACTGAATTATTCTTCATTCCATTACTATAGTGAATAGATTAATTGTAGTCCTTGATTAGCTATAATAATATTTGTTTATGTATTTTTATCTCTTTTGGTGTGAATATATAATTTAGACTCTTGTAATATGTATATATGTCACACTTTCCACAATAGAGGTAGTGTAGCCAAAGCGTCAAGGAAAATGTAATAACTCTTAAATCCAAATCATGTGTAAGGTAGTTTTTCTTATGGATATTTAACTTTATTAAGGAAGAACCTATCACTTTATCATTCTACATGAGTAAACAACCCAAAAATTTCATTTAATAACCACTATTTATCACAAACCCTTATCTACATGATGATAGTATGAGTACAATTATAGTAATTAGACTCTTCTTAAGATCCTTAATGATTAAATTGTGACGCCCCAGGTTTTATGAACTGGTTATGTAAGAAGTGTTATGTCCTTATTAATGTCTCTTGTTTTATTCGGAATTAGAAATGAAATAAAACATAGAGAACAAGGTAAACTGACATTTTATTAAAACTTTACTCTACAACAATACCCATCTAATTAAAAGTGCCCTGCACAAGACCTAACACGGCCACAACAAGACTACAAAGAACCACAACACGGGCAATCGGATAGTCGTCATCTTCAGGATCCAACAGTGTGAAAAGTATAACCGCCAGAATCACCGCGCACGCACTCAGCACCAGAGGTATGAGGAGAGCCATCCGCCAAGGGTCCGGTGTTTTGAAAATATAAAACAACCTACCCCTTGCTTTTATAATGGACCTCTAAAATGAATATGACCGTTTTTTTGGACCGTTGGGTTCCAAGGGATAAAGTGCACCTTTTTATAAAAATTTGTCCTTATAATGCTTTTATAATATTATGGTATTTCATTTTTCTTTTATACAAAATATTAGAGTTATATCTTCAAGTATTAAAAATAAAATATTATTGAAAATGAATCTATTTTTATGACGGTATTTATGTGGTGAAAAACATGATATTTTAAAATGTGTCGAACGGGGTATCAGCAATAATTGAAAAATGTCTCTTTTCGGATCTCTAAAACTATGTGTTTTGAATTAGAGAAAAAACTATGGTTCCTTTAAACATAATTTTATAAATCAACAAGTGAAGTAATTTATAAATTGGATTTTTAATGGTTATTAGATCCTAGTTTTTATAAAAGTGTTGTATTAAAAATGTATTATATTTTTTTAAAAAAAAGAAAATAATAGTTATGTCAAATAGTATAAATTGTTTACACAAACTAAAATGGATTTTTGGATTTAAAAACTATGGGTTAAAAGTACTTATTAAGTTTAATACAAATCAAATGATGATGTTCTGGTTATATATGTAAATATATAAAAAAAATGAAGTAGTATAATGTCTAATTTTAGAATATATTAAACTGTTTTTTTAAAAAAAATATATATGTATACACTGTTCCTACCTGGAGAAACTGGGATGGCCGCGCAATAGCCCCGCGATTTCTCCTTGACCGTCCGATCTCACCATGGCAAATCTCGGCCGTTGTTGTGTTTTAAATGCTCGAAGCATTGCAGCCGTCCGATCTTGTGATGTCGAATCCCAGCCATCGTGCTTTTTTTTCTGCTTCTCCGCGTCATCTCCTACCTCGCGACGGGGACCCTCGAACCAGTACCTGGACTGCCCAAGACGCTACCCTCTCCACTGCTCACGTCGACCCTCGCACACCCCACCTACATAGGACACCTTAGGCTCGGCTTAACCTCCCTCGGATCGTTTCCCTTTAAGAACTGAAAAACTCCAGTGGAAGCAGGACCTCCGGAGCCAGCCTCGCCACTGCCTTGCCGCCGCCTCGCCGTCGCCTTGCCACCACGAACCACCCCCAGTTTCGCACCTCACTCTCACGCACGACCACACTGCTTCCGGCGCTACGCTGCTGGACACCGGGACGTCGCCTCGCAGCTTCTCCAAGTGGCCGCAACCCCACCGGACCACCACCGGCCACCAAGCTCTCCTGGTTCTCCGGCCACCCAGCAAGCCTCCGGCGAGATCGTCTCTTGAGCAGTAAGGGTGCCACGGTTTTATATATTTTTTTTCCCACCCCTGGTTCTCGGTTCAAATTCTTTTTGTATATGAGTTTATATATATATACACCTAATGGTTAAAGGTATATATATATAACCTTATATACATATATATTCCATGAAAACCATACAAAATTAAGTTTCTAAGACTTCCTTATAATTCAGTATTTTATGATAAGAATTATGACTATGAAAGGGGTTATTTTAAAACAAGTCCTAACATGTACAATATTTAAGTAAGCCTTATATATATGTAATTATATAATTTTATTAGTTACGTATTTCAATGAAAATCAGTTTTTGATTTTTACTTCGTTTATGAATAACATTAGATGCGGACCAGGTCTTTGTTTTAAGTGCAAACATGTAATAGTTGAAGTCGAAGTTTTAGGTATATTTACAGTTTCTTGGACACTAAAAACCCTTAAAGTTTTGTTCATTTTCTTTTAAACTGAATAAATGATATATTGTTAGTGGATTTAGAATTCAAGTGAACCATGTTTAATTTATGAGAAGCCTTATTTATATACAGTGTGTATATATAACCCTATGTACGTATGTGTTTTTGAGATTAACATCTGAAAACCCTAGTTTCAAGAAATGGTTATGCATGTAGAATTTTAGCGCTTGCCTATGCTGTTTTATTTTTGGGTCTAAGTATACAGCAATGAACTTGTTTAATGTCGCCCTTGAACTGACATGTGTGTTTTTTTTAGGATATGCTTATGCCTGTTTTAATCTCATTTTAAAAGGATATGGATTTAAGGGTTATGTTAATATGTTGAAATCCTCTATTATTTTTATACCAAACTCGTTGCAATGATTTTTAGCGGGCAGAGTGTAACATCAAATTCTATAACCAGAGAAGAATAATAATTAATGAAAGGTATTATTTTTAAAGTGGTTTTTTTTCCAAGTGTCGGAATTTTAAAGATTTCAAGTGTTTATTATTTTTATACCAAGAATGTCGTGGTAATTATTAGCGGATGGAGATTTGTTGCAAGAACTATGACCTGTGAAGTACAATATTTAATGCCAAGTAGTTCTTTTCCATGCACTGGAATTTTAGAAACTCATCATTTAATAAACCTTGGGAGCAAGTCTCTCACATTCATCATTTTATGTGCTTAAATAATTGTTCTACACACATAGTATGCTTGCTTAACCATGCCTTCTTTTATTCCATATTTTCATGTTTATCTGTCATATCATGTATTTGTAAACCAGTTATGTAATTGTTACCTTATTAATATTATTCATGCATATGACTCAACATGAAGAGGAACTAAGAACTAATTACCCAAAGTGGTATGGGACACCTTGGGTAATGAATGATTTCAGTAAAGAATGAACGATGTGGCTCACATGATAATAAAGGCAAATTTAAGGGTGCGCCCTGATAGCGCTCCAATGCATTGGGTAATGATGTAACCACTAGAGATTACAATTTTCATGATACCTTGGTGAATAACCTTGGTAATTTTCTTAACGACACCTTGGGGATGGACCTTGGTGAAACGAAATGATTGTCAATATTAAAATGTCGATGCCACATAATTCAAGTCATGTAAAAAGTTTTTCCAAGATAAAGTTCTTTCATGACTGATGCCTTTAATGTTTGTATAAAGTTCATAATTCCCTAGTTTGAAGTTTGAAGCATGCCTAGTGTTATCACTTAATAGAATAGTATACAGCATATAAACATTTAGTTGTTTCCTTGTGCGCAACTCTGATTATGCATTACTTTTAACTGTTTAAATTTTATGCTCAAGTAAATCACATATAGTACTTGTTTATATCAACCTTTATCACTCCTTCGAGAATTAACGTATTCGTTTCATGTTTGTCGTGAAAACTTTGATTAAGGCATTGTTATGTATGTTGTGTTAAAATCTTTCTTAGTGGACGCTCAAACTCTTTTAAAATAATGTTTTCAAATGTTACTGTATTTTGAATTCTTTTTAAAAACCCCCTTACTGAGTATTTCAATGCTCACCCTATGTTTTGGTTTTTAAAATTTTCAGGTGTCAGCTTTTGTAAGATGGATGGTTTTCAGAAGTTTCTGGTTTCCCAGAACCCGAACCGCACACGATCCTCTGTATGGGACATGATGTGTTGCTGACAAAGTGTATTTTATTTTAAGATAACACATCATGTTCAGAAGGCACCAGCTCCTTTAGTTATCTGGGGTCGGGGTTTCTACAGTTGGTATCAGAGGTTCGGTTTGGATAACTCTGGAAAGCCAGAAACTGAAACAAAAATATATATATGTATATGTATTTCAATGTTATTGAAAAACTGGGTTTTCTTAATTTTCAGATGGAAAACGAAGGCACAAATCTCTTATCTCTTCCCACCGATGCCCTAGAGACCATCGTGTCTTTAGCAAGCCGTGAGGACTTTCTAAACTATGCCCATATCCGTATGACATGCAAATACCTTTACGATGTATCCAACTCACCTCGAGTGCTTAGTCTGCACCAAGGGTTGGGATTGGATTACCTCCTTATGATAATAACCCAATTTCCCTCCTATGTACGTCGAGGAAGGTACTACGAGGGACTTTTCCGGATTTTCACGGCGGGTGAAAACTTTGGCACTATGCTCGATAACCCCTTTCAAGAAGTTGCTACTGACGGAGACCTCCGAGCGGGCTACCTTTGTCAGATTTTAAACTATGGCTTCTGGGGTGAGTTGTTGGACTTCGGAAGGTTAGAAGACGAGTCCACCCGGTTGTCTTACAGACGACAAGTGTATGAAGATGTCTCTCAACTTCACGTCCCCCATGCAAGACTCATAAGACGTCATAGGTGTCCTCATGAGTTTTTCCCTGAATGCTCGGCCTGTGTTTGGTTCGAGGAGTTAGGGAGTTTTGCTTCTCTGTGGGGAGTTCGTTTAGTCAATGAGTAAGGGAAACTCAAGCACTAACAATAATGAACGTATGTTTATTGAAATGTTATATTTCTCCTTTCCTTGTCTGTACCATGTTTTTGCCCTTGTATGTCTTTCAAGTAATGGAACTCCTGTCTTTAAACTTTCAGATGGAAGGACAAACCCACCTGTTATCTCTTCCCACCGAGATTTTGGAAATCATTGCGATCAAAACGTGTGAAGACGAGTATGACCCCTTTGCAAATTTGCGAAGAACGTGTAAGCAATGGTTTGAGATAACAAACGGTCCGGAGATTCTCCGCACCTGCCAGGGGAATGCCTCCATCTATTACCGCATCGGCTCTGCTCAGCTAGCCGGACGTGAACGACGAGGAAGTTACCACAAAGGGCTCTTTCTTTGTTTCACCCTAGGCCGAAACTTCACGGCCAGAGTGAAATTCCAGGAAGCTGCGTTAGAGGGAAATCTTTATGCAGCTTATATGCTCCAACTTCTCAGCTTTAGCCTGTTTGACCATATCTATGGCATCGATATCCTCGACCGAGACATAATTCAGAAAGTTCTTCGAACGTTGGTCTGCAAAGACATTTCAGAACTTTGTACGGTTCGAGCTTCCCTTTGGAGGCCTGAAAGCCCAGAACATAAGTGCTACCCCTCCTGTCTTAGGTGTGTGTGGATTAGGGAGCTGGAAGAAGTGAGCTTCGCTACGGGGATCCCTCTAAATGCACCT
This sequence comes from Viscum album, assembly GCA_963277665.1. Classification (NCBI taxonomy): domain Eukaryota; kingdom Viridiplantae; phylum Streptophyta; class Magnoliopsida; order Santalales; family Viscaceae; genus Viscum; species Viscum album. The sequence goes on along the minus strand of OY728129.1, from coordinate 1,842,886,303 downwards.
GTTGACCCATATCGTTGGTGGAGGTGGTAGGAACTTTTCTGAACCTTGTAATGTCGTGAAATAAATTGCGAGGACGCAATTTTCTAAAGGGGGGGATAATGTGACGCCCCAAGTTTTATGAACTGGTTATGTAAGAAGTGTTATGTCCTTATTAATGTCTCTTGTTTTATTCGGAATTAGAAATGAAATAAAACATAGAGAACAAGGTAAACTGACATTTTATTAAAACTTTACTCTACAACAAGACCCATCTAATTAAAAGTGCCCTGCACAAGACCTAACACGGCCACAACAAGACTACAAAGAACCACAACACGGGCAATCAGATAGTCGTCATCTTCAGGATCCAACAGTGTGAAAAGTATAACCGCCAGAATCACCGCGCACGCACTCAGCACCAGAGGTATGAGGAGAGCCATCCGCCAAGGGTCCGGTGTTTTGAAAATATAAAACAACCTACCCCTTGCTTTTATAATGGACCTCTAAAAGGAATATGACCATTTTTTTTGGACCGTTGGGTTCCAAGGGATAAAGTGCACCTTTTTATAAAAATTTGTCCTTATAATGCTTTTATAATATTATGGTATTTCATTTTTCTTTTATACAAAATATTAGAGTTATATCTTCAAGTATTAAAAATAAAATATTATTGAAAATGAATCTATTTTTATGACGGTATTTATGTGGTGAAAAACATGATATTTTAAAATGTGTCGAACGGGGTATCAGCAATAATTGAAAAATGTCTCTTTTCGGATCTCTAAAACTATGTGTTTTGAATTAGAGAAAAAACTATGGTTCCTTTAAACATAATTTTATAAATCAACAAGTGAAGTAATTTATAAATTGGATTTTTAATGGTTATTAGATCCTAGTTTTTATAAAAGTGTTGTATTAAAAATGTATTATATTTTTTTTAAAAAAAGAAAATAATAGTTATGTCAAATAGTATAAATTGTTTACACAAACTAAAATGGATTTTTGGATTTAAAAACTATGGGTTAAAAGTACTTATTAAGTTTAATACAAATCAAATGATGATGTTCTGGTTATATATGTAAATATATAAAAAAAATGAAGTAGTATAATGTCTAATTTTAGAATATATTAAACTGTTTTGTTTTAAAAAAATATATATGTATACACTGTTCCTACCTGGAGAAACTGGGCTGGCCGCGCAATAGCCCCGCGATTTCTCCTTGACCGTCCGATCTCACCACGGCAAATCTCGGTCGTTGTTGTGTTTTAAATGCTCGAAGCATTGCAGCCGTCCGATCTTGTGATGTCGAATCCCAGCCATCGTGCTTTTTTTTATGCTTCTCCGCGTCATCTCCTACCTCGCGACGGGGACCCTCGAACCAGTACCTGGACTGCCCAAGACGCTACCCTCTCCACTGCTCACGTCGACCCTCGCACACCCCACCTACATAGGACACCTTAGGCTCGGCCTAACCTCCCTCGGATCGTTTCCCTTTAAGAACTGAAAAACTCTAGTGGAAGTAGGACCTCCGGAGCCAGCCTCGCCACTGCCTTGCCGCCGCCTCGCCGTCGCCTTGCCACCACGAACCACCCCCAGTTTCGCACCTCACTCTCACGCACGACCACACTGCTTCCGGCGCTACGCTGCTGGACACCGGGACGTCGCCTCGCAGCTTCTCCAAGTGGCCGCAACCCCACCGGACCACCACCGGCCACCAAGCTCTCCTGGTTCTCCGGCCACCCAGCAAGCCTCCGGCGAGATCGTCTCTTGAGCAGTAAGGGTGCCACGGTTTTATATATATATATTTTTTTCCCACCCCTGGTTCTCGGTTCAAATTCTTTTTGTATATGAGTTTATATATATATACACCTAATGGTTAAAGGTATATATATATAACCTTATATACATATATATTCCATGCAAACCATACAAAATTAAGTTTCTAAGACTTCCTTATAATTCAGTATTTTATGATAAGAATTATGACTATGAAAGGGGTTATTTTAAAACAAGTCCTAACATGTACAATATTTAAGTAAGCCTTATATATATGTAATTATATAATTTTATTAGTTACGTATTTCAATGAAAATCAGTTTTTGATTTTTACTTCGTTTATGAATAACATTAGATGCGGACCAGGTCTTTGTTTTAAGTGCAAACATGTAATAGTTGAAGTCGAAGTTTTAGGTATATTTACAGTTTCTTGAACACTAAAAACCCTTAAAGTTTTGTTCATTTTCTTTTAAACTGAATAAATGATATATTGTTAGTGGATTTAGAATTCAAGTGAACCATGTTTAATTTATGAGAAGCCTTATTTATATACAGTGTGTATATATAACCCTATGTACGTATGTGTTTTTGAGATTAACATCTGAAAACCCTAGTTTCAAGAAATGGTTATGCATGTAGAATTTTAGCGCTTGCCTATGCTGTTTTATTTTTGGGTCTAAGTATACAGCAATGAACTTGTTTAATGTCTCCCTTGAACTGACATGTGTGTTTTTTTTAGGATATGCTTATGCCTGTTTTAATCTCATTTTAAAAGGATATGTATTTAAGGGTTATGTTAATATGTTGAAATCCTCTATTATTTTTATACCAAACTCGTTGCAATGATTTTTAGCGGGCAGAGTGTAACATCAAATTCTATAACCAGAGAAGAATAATAATTAATGAAAGGTATTATTTTTAAAGTGGTTTTTTTTTCAAGTGTCGGAATTTTAAAGATTTCAAGTGTTTATTATTTTTATACCAAGAATGTCGTGGTAATTATTAGCGGATGGAGATTTGTTGCAAGAACTATGACCTGTGAAGTACAATATTTAATGCCAAGTAGTTCTTTTCCATGCACTGGAATTTTAGAAACTCATCATTTAATAACCCTTGGGAGCAAGTCTCTCACATTCATCATTTTATGTGCTTAAATAATTGTTCTACACACATAGTATGCTTGCTTAACCATGCCTTCTTTTATTCCATATTTTCATGTTTATCTGTCATATCATGTATTTGTAAACCAGTTATGTAATTGTTACCTTATTAATATTATTCATGCATATGACTCAACATGAAGAGGAACTAAGAACTAATTACCCAAAGTGGTATGGGACACCTTGGGTAATGAATGATTTCAGTAAAGAATGAACGATGTGGCTCACATGATAATAAAGGCAAATTTAAGGGTGCGCCCTGATAGCGCTCCAATGCATTGGGTAATGATGTAACCACTAGAGATTACAATTTTCATGATACCTTGGTGAATAACCTTGGTAATTTTCTTAACGACACCTTGGGGATGGACCTTGGTGAAACGAAACGATTGTCAATATTAAAATGTCGATGCCACATAATTCAAGTCATGTAACAAGTTTTTCCAAGATAAAGTTCTTTCATGACTGATGCCTTTAATGTTTGTATAAAGTTCATAATTCCCTAGTTTGAAGTTTGAAGCATGCCTAGTGTTATCACTTAATAGAATAGTATACAGCATATGAACGTTTAGTTGTTTCCTTGTGCGCAACTCTGATTATGCATTACTTTTAACTGTTTAAATTTTATGCTCAAGTAAATCACATATAGTACTTGTTTATATCAACCTTTATCACTCCTTCGAGAATTAACGTATTCGTTTCATGTTTGTCGTGAAAACTTTGATTAAGGCATTGTTATGTATGTTGTGTTAAAATCTTTCTTAGTGGACGCTCAAACTCTTTTAAAAGAATGTTTTCAAATGTTACTGTATTTTGAATTCTTTTTAAAAACCCCCTTACTGAGTATTTCAATGCTCACCCTATGTTTTGGTTTTTAAAATTTTCAGGTGTCAGCTTTTGTAAGATGGATGGTTTTCAGAAGTTTCCGGTTTCCCAGAACCCGAACCGCACACGATCCTCTGTATGGGACATGATGTGTTGCTGACAAAGTGTATTTTATTTTAAGATAACACATCATGTTCAGAAGGCACCGGCTCCTTTAGTTATCTGGGGTCGGGGTTTCTACATAAATCACATTATTCTATCCAATCATATGTTACCCATTTCTATGTAAACTAATTTAGTGGGTTAGAAAATTGTTAGATAGTTCTCACACAATGATAGTAAAACCCATCTAATACATGAAAACAATGGATTTATATTGAACTTGATTTTCTAAGACACTCCACAATTTCCTTTATCATTTAAGGATCTTTATAAATTCCCCCAATTGTGATCACATGCCACAAGAATTTGACTTTTTGTATCCAAAGGTCACACTTACTGAACATATAATACATATTAAAGATTTTTAATATCTCCATCATAATCATTATATTCTCTTCATGTTCCTATATTATATTGGATTAAATGGTATTATAATCAATAAGTATTACCACAAAATTTTCAAGTTAGTATCTAAAGACTCCATTCATCAAATCCATGAAGATTATAGGAGAATTAGTAAACCTTAAGGGAATCACTATGAACTCATAGTTTTGATATCACATATAGAACGTTTTCCCCTAAATGTATTCTATCGTTATCTTTAGTTGGAGATATACAGAATAAATATCCAACATTGAGAAGGACCATGATCCTTAGAGTTTATAAAACAATTCATAAATCCATGGAATTAGATACTTTTTCTTTAGAGTTATCATGTTGATCTAATGGTAATTGATTCCCAACATCATTGATACGTTCATTATCTTTATAAATATAACTAGTACACCCAAAGTAGATGAAGTTGGGTGTATGAACCATTATAGAAAATGTTCTAGAATCTTTAACTCCAGAAGACTGATTGGGTCCATCCAATTAGGGAATTTGTAGAAACAAGTGGCTCTGTGTATAATATCAATTGAGAACTATACCTCATGATATAGGGTATGTATGGGTAACTCTTTAGGCAATCAATAAATATATTCCCTTACAGTGGTAAATTCTTAATATGTGTTCCTTTCTATTGACACAACCATTTGTGTAAGGTACCTTTCTTTTCAGGGTATCGACACCCAAACCATTTAAAGTTTTCCAAATAAAAGTCATGATCTTCCTTGAATTTGTATGGGGGCACATAATATTTTGGAATATAGAAATAGATTTTATTTTCCCATTAGTATATGTGATCTCTATATAAAAATATCTATTAAATTCCCATCATAGTGTCAAATTACACCAATGTAAGGATTAAAATATTTGTTGGAAGAATCTTATCATAGGTGAAAACATGAGAACTATACAAAACTTGGGTTTCATTATTTGAAACACTAGGTGTTTTTATAGATATCTCTTTTTCATGGTATCATCATTTTCCGTTAGCAATTCTAGAAAACATTCCAGATACAAAGAAATGTGTAGATCCAAAATCAAATAATACTTTTTCTAGTCTTCAGTAAATGTGAAGTGTACCTTTTATGACTTTGTTTTCATTTTTAAACTTAATGGTAATGATGGAATAATAATTCTTGTCACGACCCGACCCTACCCGGGCTCGAGCCGCAACTACCCCAAGCCCGCCTCCATAGGCCAGGGGCTGGCGACTAGTGCCGAAGGCTAAAAAAATTGGGGAGGCCTTTGACTAAGCACCTGTACACACACACGCAGCCCACTCAATGGAGAAGTGTAGTGTAAAAGAAAAGACAAGTAAAGAAAAGGGCAGCTGCTATAAATAAACCACAAATTTGCATCAACGTCTAAACAGTACCAAGTAAAAGCTGAAAAGAAAAGGGGAAAAACACACGCCCAACCAAAAAAGTGCCACAACACAGAAACAGGTAAACAAAAGTAAAACAGTTGGGAGCGTCCCACACCTGGAACCCAACTACGACCATCGCACGCGGTCCAAGCTCCCAAAATTTTAAGCTCCTCTGTCGTCACGACCAACCTGTCCGTCATCTGTAAGGTCACACCAAGTGCGAGAAAAGCCCAAGCAGGGGTGAGTATAAAAATACACAGTAGGATACCCCGAATGATCGAGGGAGCAACAAAGGAGGTACCGAAGGGTGACCAGTAGATCGAATAGGAAAAAGTAAAGGATTACAACTAAGAGTGCAGTAAAGAGTACAGTAGAGAGTCCATCTCAACCCAACAAGGGAAAAGAGGTAGAATCATCCAGACACAAGGAGATGGAAACGGTGAGAAGATGAACTTCTCGTTGAGTCTTCGCTACCTATAGTAGGAGAGTAGACTCGTCCAACCATGAGAAGCTAGACACAGAAAGAACGTGGCATACCCCGCGCATCTTCGCCTCTCCTGGATGGAGAGTAATCAGAACCCAAGGAGTGGGTACTGGAACAAGGTATATACATATATATATATACTCTCTTTTAAGAAGCCCAAACAAGATCGTAAGGGGATCTCTGTCCCGTAGCTCAGCCCAAGAAATTGAGTAGTCAATTGTCTCATAAGCAAACACCATTGATTCCCAGCATCCTGCACGTCTGCCCCAGACTGCAAGCCAAGGGGCTCAAATCACCGCACCCTGGAACTATCCGCTTTGGGTGGAACTGACTCTCCCGCATAGTTTTAGTTCGCGTCACAAGGATGCGCCTTGGTGGGGAAAGCACCCCTCGTACTTGAGAGTTCTGGGGAAAGTCAAACCACACCTCGTCACTGTCACACAGTCGAGAGATCCTCTCAAAGTCAAAGTTGTCGCATCAGTGACCCGTACAACCAAGGGTCCCACTCTGGTAGTCATGGAGAAAAGCCATAGACTAGCCTAGTAGAAAGGGTTGAATCTGAAAGAAGTCATCGGGTAACCCACTGCTCATCCTCACTGGAGGGTAAACCCTAAGAGGTCGTCGGGTGACCCATTGCCCATTCTCTGCTGGAGGGTAGACCCTAAGAGGTCGACAGGCGACCCACTACCCAGCCTTGCTGGAGGGTAGACCTGGAATAAATTGACAGATGACCCACTGCCCAGTCTCTGCTGGAGGGTAGACCTGGAAGAAGTTGACAGGTGACCCACTGCCCAGCCCTGCTGGAGGGTAGACCTGGAACAAGACAACAGGCGACCCACTGCCTAGCCCTGCTAGAGGGTAGACCCTCAAGAGTCATTGGGTGACCCACTACCCAGTCTCTGCTGGAGGGTAAATCCTGAGAGTTCAATGAGCAACCCACTGCCCAGCCCCGCTGGAGGGTAAACCCGAAGAAGTCGATGAGCATCCCACACGGGTAAAGGAACAGGGAAATCCAAACAACTCCGCCGATCAAACCGTTGAGAACAGAACCAGGGGAAACCACTCAACCCAACTGGTCTAAACCATCGTTAATAGATGGACCCTCTACGTTACGAGAGGTCAAAGGTATGTAAAGCAGAACACAACACGCACAAGGGGCCCACACGAAGTATGACCCTATCCCATCTTCAAACCACGGACACAAAATTAATTGGGTACAAACCATAACTAGTACCTCTAGAATTCTCGTATACTCCTAGAGTATATCACATCTCTAGTCCAAAGGCCATCGAATGCATGGCACTCGAATTCAACACGATGGGAGAAAATGTAACATCGCCAACTTTCTTCCTCTACAGCCATAGAATAGACAACCATATCTCTTCAAACATCAACTTCACTCACACGGGGGTGAACACGATCACATGCCAAGGGTTATCTTCCAATCACAACAAGAAGAACCACCACTAGAGCACCTTTCATGCTTCCACATTTAATGAGATCTCTAATGAGACTCTGCACATCCAAAAGGATTTCACCGTTGTAATCCTCACGGGAAAACACACGAGATCGACTATTTACTTACCTCCAACAGACATCCGACGGAAAAGTTACCCAACACCACTTTACGCTCGAACGACGTCTCGTGGGCCCGCGTCTCGGTCCTGAAAACAGTCAGGCACATCGCACCATTAAGATCCCCTTAGAAAAACACGTCAACTTGACTGCTCTCTCGCTTGTAATAGATACCTGGTGAAGAAGATGCATTTTGCCGCACCGCATATGAGCGATGCTATGTAGGACCCACATCACGATCCCGAAGCGCTACAAACGAATCACACCATTGCGATCCTCTCGGAAAATCACACAAGATGGATTGTTTTCTTGTCCTAAACAGATAACCGGTGAGGTAGCTAAAAATCACTGTCAACGCCCAAAATGGGCCCCATGGGGTCCACCCCTGGATCATGAATTAAGTGCTAAAAATCAGTCTTGAAATGTCCGCCTCAACTTCAAGGTCGCGATGTCGCTGATGGTGCGTCAATTGGATGTCGAAAACAGACGTACAGTCTGATACAAGATTCCCTCAAATAATAATAATTATATTATTATTATTATACTTGGGTGTTCTGGGTAACCGAGCCATGAGCCCGAATTAAGTATCCTATATTGGACTCGAAATGACCATCTCAAGGTCATAGACATGCTGCCATAGATGGTATGTTAATCGGACGCTCCATGTAGAAGTTACGTCCGAATCAACGTTTGAAAATAATAATAAAATTATTATTTTTAGTGAGTTTTAATGACCCTCTCCACATGTCAGTGAAAGGTACCCAACATTGGTCTTAGAAAGACTACATCAAAGATAGAGTTACACTGCCACTGACGGCACATGCATTGGGCGCCGCACGGGGAAGTTACGACCAATTAAATGTTTTAATAATTATAACATTATTATAATTATTAAAAATCTTTTTTTCTTATATTTTATTATTTTTTCAAATTTTTCTTTCATTCTCGGTGGAACCTTCTCTCTCCAATTAGAGGAGAATCCATTTTCTCCCCACGCGGGTCAAGACCCTCCCTAATTCCAATTTTTTATATATATTTATTTTCTATTTATTTTATTTCGTTAATCATTCTCCCTCTCTCCAATTAACCTATATTCTCTTCTTTCTCCCGTCAAACATAGACCCACTCTGGGGGTCTCCGCCTGAGTCATATGCGGCCTCGCCGATCCAGCCTACTACCATTGTCACCCTGCCGTTCAGCCACCGCAGTACGCGCCAGCGCCTTCCGGCCCCCTCCACTACATCGACAACCAACCTGCTCCCACGACACATGGCCTCCGCTGCCCCGGTTCAGGACACAAACTACCATCTCTGCTCCATCATTCCGATGCATGCCTGCCGGCTCCTGCTCAGTCCACCACAACCGCAGATCTACACCCGTAAATCTCGGATCTACCCTCTTCGTCTGCAGGCCTCCGCCCCCAGCCACCTTGGCTCATCGCCGCGGCTTACAGAAGCCGCACAACCCTTCCCCAAGCTCGACTGTGCTACACAGAAAGGATTTCCTTTTTCTTCACTTGGGTTTGACATAGCACCAAATAACTCACACACCAAAAAAAGAACGCATGTATAATATACGAGAAATGGATGGATAAAAGGATCCAATATCAGGAGGATGATTTGGCAGATTCAAATATACAAAGGGGAAATTAATTTAACATGTTTCTGTATTAAAACTATAAGATGTGTGATGGATTCGTAACTAAATCAACGAATTTACAAAGAATGAAACAAGGGGTGGGTAGAGCAAAAACAATTAATCAAAGGTCCTACCTCAGGATTGGATCCCTTGACGATGAAAAACACGCCCGCTAAAGCATCGTTGAGGGCTCATCGTTGATCTGCCAACAAGGGAGAGAGCTTCGTGTGGTGGGTGGTTTAGGAGGAAACCCCAAATCAAGAATCTATAACCACCTATTTATATCCATGTAATTAGGTTAATGCTAAACTGCGTAACAACACCCGCCAAAAGTTGCGGTATGCAAAACTCTCACGCCGTCTCATTTTACGTTGTGCTTAGGTAAAACAATACATTGAGAACTCAACGATGGTCTTGGATTTTCAATCCGATTTCCCATTCAAGAGTTATTTAATTTAACATCTGACACTACTTAATTACGAAAATGCCCCTGATGCCATTTTTCACAGGAGGCCCGCACTCGTAAAAATTACATCCCTCCTAGGGTAAACGGCACATTACAGACTCAACGGTACCCTCGGTTTTCCCATCCGAGCAACCTTTTAAGAGATACTTGAGTTTAAACATTAAACGAATAAATTAATTATTTTAATTATCCGTTTAACATTCCGTTAACGGGTGAGGGGTCCAAACGTCCCGCGCCGACATGTTTTATGTTGTTCCTAGGGTAAACACCCCATTCTGGACCCATCCGTGCACTCAAATATATGATATGGATCACTGTTTAAGAGTTATCCCATTTATTTGGCGTTCCCAATGTGAACGCACTGAAAACTTAATTCCGGCCACATCAGGGATCGGAATCGCACGCCGTCTGAAGGAGCTGCTCTGGAATAACATCAAGAATATTCCAAAGTATTTTATAGAAAAAACCGGGTTCTTACATCATTCCCTCGTTCAAGATTTTCGTCCCTGAAAAGAAAAACCGGGGAACAACACAGGGTACTAAGCCCACGCCTAATTCTCCCATACCCAGAAGAAATCTTGCACAGTCCTGCATCACCGCACACAGACCAAAGGATTTAATCTGTTCATGCGAGGTATGCCCTTGCCGATGACGTGCATAAGATCACGCACACATCTTCTCAGGTGAGTCACGAGGGAAATGTCGTGCACCCACTTCTGACTTTGGGGTTAGGGTAAGGTGGTAGGGAACCTCGCCATCCCTTTGCAAGGTCTCAAACGGCCCGAAGGATCTCAGGGGTCGCTCACCTCCCCGACCGAACCCCTACGTCGCACGCCGCGACTGGAATCACCACTTGAACCTGGGACAAGCCTGGTGATTCCCTCCTTCAGAATATCCATATGGTGAAATACCTAAGGATATCCAGTCACGCAAGGTTTCACAGTCGATGTCCCATAACCAAGACTCTCTTACGTGCTCAGAGAGCGAAGGAGTCGACACCACTGACTAAAAAAAGGGCTCACGCCTTTTTACCTTACCAACACAGGGTTACACTGACGCCCCGCGCCACCCTGGTAACAACTCAAGCAATGAGCAGGGAGAAAATCATTTCACACAAATAGTATAACAATTCTACTTCAAGAAGTAGAAGAGCCTTAAAGAATACCTCTTATCACCTCATGCTCTGCAGGATCATAGATGTCCAAAGCTCATGGCTGTTCGTGGTGCCAACTGTTAGCTCCCGGAGCCTGACATGGACCGCCTGGTGGTGATGGGAAGACCTCGTAAGGTCGTCCTCCACTTCCAGCTCCTCCCCCTTCTCTACTAGCACCACCTCTTTGGGCACTACTATGATCACAGAGCTGCCTCCGTCGCAGTGGTGCACCTGCTGCCTGCCCGATGTCCTCAGTGCGCCTGGTCGGGCAGTCTCATGCCAGGTGACCTCGCCCATCGCAAGCATAGCACTGATGCTCTCCGGGCTGCACTGGGGCCCTCCGGTGCCACTATGGTGTACGACCACACCCCTGAGTCCGGTTATCGGAAAGTCACCTGTGTCGAGGTCCTGTCAGCCGATGCCCGCTCGCTGCGGCAGACATCTCGGCTCTGGGGAGCCTGCTGCCACCACCAACTGTAAAATGCGACAGGAAGCTCTCTATCACCAGCTCCTGCTCTAGCACCCTGGCATAAGTGGAAATGCCCAAGGGTACTATGATAATACGAATATCTCGGCGGAGACCCTGCTCAAACTTCCGCGCTCAGAAGTTGTCGTCATGGACCAAGTCCGGGTAAAAGCAAGAACGGTCTGCGAAACTAGTTGCGTACTCGGCCACCGTCATCCCTCCCTGTTGAAACTGCAGGAGCTCCTGAATCCGAATGGAGCATAAGCAGGAGGGGAAAAACTCCTCACGAAACAACAACTAAAAGTCTCCCCACGAAAGTGACGACTCGTCAAGAAACTGAGTCACCAGACTCCACCAATGCCAAGCTGCTCCGCAGAAAAACGTTGGCGGCCAAATCCACCATAAGATCTGTCGGCGTCTGCACAATCCTGAAAAGGCGATCCACTATCTCCAGCCAAACCTTGGATGCCTGAGGGTCTGGATCACCACTGAACCTCAGCAGTCTCTGCCGCTGGAACTCACGGAGCGCTCTCAACCTACGCTCAAGCTCATTCTGCTCTTCTGAAGCTGTCTACTGCTCAACAGTTGGGGGGGTGCTTCTACCGGCCCACCTGGAGAAAGGGGCTCGCATGATGGGTCCTGGACTGAGGCCTCGTAGCTCACAGGGTCATCATCACGAACCAAAGATGGTATCCTGGCTGGCTGTCTTCGCGGAAACATCCTGAATATTATCAAGGAGTGTCGTGGTCAGATGAGCATATATGTATATAATAGCAACAACAATGGGGAGCTGACTCAATAAGGGAAGTCAAAGACTCAATCATATGTGATGCACAACCAATTTTCCCTAAAACAAGTGTCTCAGCATGCCGAGTCGACATGCAGGTTATCAGGGTCCTCGTGAATGGATACGTCGACCGCCGCACCATCACTGGACTCCCTAGCCTGAGATCCGTTCTCGAGACACGTTAACACTGTTGCCCTAAATCCCAACAAATTATTTTTTAGGGATGTCCGAACAACATACCAAGGAATGAACCACCTCTGATACCACTTTGTCATGACCTTACCCTACCTGGGCTCGAGCCGCAACTACCCCAAGCCCGCCTCCATAGGCCAGGGGCTGGCGACCAGTGCCGAAGGCTAAAAAACTCGGGGAGGCCTTGCCAAAGCACCTGTACACACACACACGCAGCCCACTTAATGCAGAAGTGTAGAGTAAAAGAAAAGACAAGTAAAGAAAAGTAAAACTGCTACAAATAAACCACAAATGTGCATCGACCTCTAAATAGTACCAAGTAAAAGCTGAAATGAAAAGGGGCAAAACACACGCCCAACCAGAAAAGTGCCACAAACCGGCAACAGGTAAACAAAATTAAAATAGCTGGGAGCGTCCCACACCTGGAACCCAACTACGACCATCGCACGCAGTCCAAGCTCCCAAAATCTTAAGCTATTCTATCGTCACGACCAACCTGTCTGTCATCTGCAAGGTCACACCAAGTGCGGGAAAATCCCAAGTAGGGTTGAGTATAAAAATACTCAGTAGGATACCCTGAATGCTAGAGGGAGCAACAAAGGAGGTACCGAAGGGTGAGTAGTAGATCGAACATGAAAAAGTAAAGGAGTACAACCGAGAGTGCAGTAAAGAGTATAGTAGAGAGTCCATCTCAACCCAACAAGAGAAAGGAGGTAGACTCGTCCAGACACAAGGAGCTGGAAATGGTGAAAAATGAACTTCCTGTCAAGTCTTCACTACCTATATCAGGAGAGTAGACTCGTCCAACAATGAGAAGCTAGACATGGAAAGCATGTGGCATACCCCGCAAGTCTTCACCTCTCCTGGATGGAGAGTAACCAAAACCCAAGGAGTGGGTACTAGAACAAGGTATATACATATATATATGATCTATCAAGAAGCCCGAACAAGATCTTAAGGGGATCTACGTCTTGTTGCTCAACCCAAGATAGTGAGTAGTCAACAATCCCAGAAGTAAACACCATCGATGCCCATCATCCTTCATGTCTGCCCCGGACTGCAAGCCAAGGGGCTCAAATCACCGCACCCTGACACTATCCGCTTTGGGAGACACTGACTCGCCCGCACGGTTTTAGGTCGCGTCACAAGGATGCACCTTGGTGGGGAAAGCGCCCCTCGTACTTGAGAGTTCTGGGGAAAGTCAAAGCACACCTCGTCATTGTCACACAATTGAGAGATGATCTCAAAGTCAAAGTTGTCACATCAGTGACCCATACAACCAAGGGTCTCACTCTGGTAGTCACAGAGAAAATCCACATACTAGCCTAGTAGAAAGGGATGAGTCTGAAAGAATTCATCGGGTAACCCACTGCCCAGCCCCGCTAGAGGGTAAACCCTAAGAGGTCGTCTGGTGACCCACTACCCAGTCTCTACCGGAGGGTAGACCCTAAGAGGTCGACAGGCGACCCACTGCCCAGCCCTGCTGGAGGGTAGACCTGGAATAAATTGATAGATGACCCACTGCCCAGTCTCTGCTGGAGGGTAGACCTGGAAGAAGTCGACAGGTGACCCACTGCCCAGCCCTGCTGGAGGGTAGACCTGGAACAAGATGCCGGGTGACCCACTGCCCAACCCTACTGGAGGGTAGAACCTCAAGAGTCTTCGGGTGACCCACTACCCAGTCTCTTCTAGAGGGTAAAACCTGAGAGGTCAATGACAAACCCACTGCCCAGCCCCGCTGGAGGGTAAACCCGAAGAAGTCGATGAGAAGCCCACACGGCTAAAGGAACAGGGAAATAAAAACAACTCCACTGATCAAACTGTCGAGAACAGAACCAAGAGAAACCACTCAACCCTACTGGTCTAAAACATCATTAACAGAAGGACCCTCTACTTCACGAGAGGTCAAAGGTACGCAAAGCAGAACACGACACGCACAAGGGGCCCACACGACGTGTGACCCTATCTCATCTCCAAACCACGGACACAAACATCCTTGGGTACAAACCATAACCAGTACCTCCAGCATTCTCGTATAATCCTAGAGTATATCACATATCTAGTACAAAGGTCATAGAACGCATGGCACCCGAAGTCAACACGATGGGTGAAAATGTAACTTCGCCAACTTGCTTCCTCTACGGCTCTAGAATGGCCAGCCATATCTCTTCAAACATCAACTTCACTCACACGGGGGTGAACACGATCACACTCCAAGGGTTCGCTTCCAAACACAACAAGAAGAACCGCCACCGGAGCACCTTTCATGCTTCCACATTTAATGAGATCTCTAATGAGACTCCGAACCTCCAAATGGATTTCACCGTTGTAAACCTCATGGAAAAAAACGCAAGATCGACTATTTACTCGCCTCCAACAGACATCTGACGGAAAAGTTACCCAACACCGCTTTATGCCCGAATGGCGTCTCGTGGGCCCACGTCTTGGTCCTGAAAACAGTCGGGCGCATCACGCCATTGCGATCCCTTCAGGAAAACACGTCATGTTGACTTCTCGCTTGCTTGTAACAGATACCCAGTGAAGAAGATGCATTTCGCCGCACCGCATACAAGAGGTGCTATATAGGACCCACATCACGATCCTGAAGTGCTA
Source organism: Viscum album (assembly GCA_963277665.1). NCBI lineage: Eukaryota > Viridiplantae > Streptophyta > Magnoliopsida > Santalales > Viscaceae > Viscum > Viscum album. The sequence continues at coordinate 1,842,871,273 of OY728129.1, read as the reverse complement.
CAAACGGATCACACCATTGCGATCCTCTCAGAAAAGCACACAAGATGGATTGTTCGTTTGTCCTAAACGGATACCCGGTGAGGTAGCTGAAAATCACAATCAACGCCCCAAACGGGCCCCATGGGGTCCACACCTGGATCTCGATTTAAGTGCTCGAAATTAGTCTTGAAATGTACGCCTCAGCTTTAGGGTTGCGATGCCGCTGACGACGCGTCAATTGGATGTCGAATGCAGACGTATAGTCCGATACAAGATTCCCTCAAATAATAATAATTATATTATTATTATTATACTTGGGTGTTCTAAGTAACCGAGCCACGAGCCCGAATTAAGTATCCAATATTAGACTTGAAATGACCGTCTCAAGGTCATTGACACGCTGCCATAGACGAGAAGCCATTTTCTCCCCATGCGGGTCAAGACCCTCCCCCAATTCCAATTCCTTTTTTTATATTTCTTTTCTATTTATTTTATTTCGTTAATCATTCTCCCTCTCTCCAATTAACCTATATTCTCTTCTTTCTCCCATCAAACACAGACCCGCAACCTCACCAATCTAGCCTACTACCATTGTCACCCTGCCGTTCAGCCACTGTTGTACGCGCCAATGCCTTCTGGCCCCCTCCTCTACACCGACCACCGACCTGCTCCCATGACACATGGTCGCCGCTGCCCCGGTTCGGCACACAACCTACCATCTCTGCTCCATCGTTCTGATGCATGCCTGCCAGCTCCTGCTCAGTCCACCACAACCGCAGATCTACACCTGTAAATCTAGGATCTAACCTTTTCGTCTGCCGGCCTCCGCCCCCATCCACCTTGGCTCATCGCCGTGGCTTACGGAAGCCGCACACCCCTTCCCCAACCTCGATTGGTGCTACACCGAAAGGATTTCCTTTTTTTCACTTGGGGTTGACATAACACCAAATAACGCACACATCAAAAAAAGAACGCATGTATAATATACGGGAAATGGATGGCTAAAATGCTCCAATATCAGGAGGATGATTTCGCAGATTCAAATATACCAAAGGGGAAATTAATTTAACATGTTTCTGTATTCAAACTATAAGATGTGCGATGGAGTCGTAACTAAATCAACAAATTTACAAAGAATGAAACAAGGTATGGGGAGAGCAAAAAAATTAATCAAAGGTCCTACCTCATGATTGGATCCCTTGATGACGAAAAACACGCCCTCCAAAGCATCTTTGAGGGCTCGTCGTTGATCTTCCAGCAAGGGAGAGAGCTTCGTGTGGTGGGTGGTTTAGGAGGCAACCCCAAATCAAGAATCTATAACCACCTATTTATATCCATGTAATTAGGTTAATGCTAAACTGTGTAACAACATTCGCCAAAAGTCGCGGTATGCAAAACTCTCGCACCCTCTCATTTTACGTTGTGCTTAGGCAAAACACTACATTTCAAACTCAACGGTGGTCTTGGATTTTCAATCCGATTTCCCGTTCAAGTGTTATTTAATTTAACATCTGAAACCACTTAATTATGAAAATGCCCCTGGTGCCATTTTTCCCAGGAGGCCCGCACTCGCAAAAATTACATCCCTCCTAGGGTAAACGGCATGTTCCGGACTCAACGGTACCCGCGGTTTTACTATCCGAGTATCCTTTTAAGAGATACTTGAGTTTAACCATTAAACGAATAAATTAATTATTTTAATTATCCATTTAACGTTCTGTTAACGGGAGAGGGGTCCTAACGTCCCTCACAGACATGTTTTATGTTGTTCCTAGGGTAAACACCCTATTCCGGACCCATACGTGCATTCAGATCTCTGATCCGGATCACCATTTAGGAGTTATCCCATTTATTTGTCATTCCTAGTGTGAACGCACTTAAAACTTAATTCCGGCCACACCAGGGATCAGAATCGCACGCCGTCTGAAGACGCTTCTCTGGAATAACATCAAGAATATTCCAAAGTATTTTATAGAAAAAAATGAGTTCTTATAATTCTCTTGATCCTTAAGCTTTAGATGTTTCTGTAATGATTAACCTTTATGACCTGTGGTTTAGTACACTGAAATTAATAATGATCTAACTCCCCATAATTAAATCATTGAACCAATGGTTGTGCGTTGGGAGGTGCCTTTCATTCCTACATCATGTTGGTCAGATTGTTCTTGTCTATTAGACATTTCAGATCTTGGTGGCCATATCTACCATGAATAAATCATTTTTCTATCCCTTTTAGGAAATTACCTTTATGATTCATCCCATTTTTTGACATGTGGGTGGTTGGATGTTCACTCACACTGTCATTTGATCTTCCATATTGAAATTCAATTCATATCTTCGTATCTTCTTATCCCTTGGACCATTCTCTAAACTCAATCTCTACATTAAAAAACATTGAACTAATTTTTTGCAACTCCCATCATCTCATATGTCTATATCCTTGTAGAGGATTGGATTTAGACCACTAAATAACCAATCTATTTTTCTATTGTTTTTGATAAAAAAACTAAATGAGTATTTTGTATGTCATGAGAAATTTTCCTCATAAATCATTATAGAATCAACCTTGTTTTTCTTCAGCTCTCGTAATTCTTTATATATATATTTGTTTGAAGGGTTTGAGGGAAATACTTATAAATAAATTACTTCAAAAAGTCTTACCACTCCATTTATTCCATTTCATCCTTTGTCTTGGTAATCTTTATCAACTCCCACCATTGATCAAACTATCAATCTAAATGATAGAATTCAATGTGAATTTGTCCTATATATAATAGTGTACAATAGAAAATATCTTCTCTATTGAGTTAACCCAATGTTCATGACATGTGGGTCAGAAGATCTACTAATCTTAGTTGTTCATTTCAGTATAAAGGACTTGATGGATAGTCTCTCTTTCATCAGTGAAGGTGAAAATTACACATGGTTCAGGTTATTATTCATAGCCAGATACATCAGGGGAATAATCACCATAAAGTTTTTAATTCCCCCTACCATTTCATTGGGAATGTATTTTGGAACGCCGTTTCATTTTCCCTTATATGGTTTGCTCGTCTTTTTTCTCCCTGTTCCCACCATTTTCTAAAATATTTAATTTTTTAAAAAATATATGCGAACAAAGAACAAATAAAAAATTTATTCTTATGTGAAATTATTTCTAAATTCATATCATATTGGATCCCTTTTTATCCTTTTTTTGAAATTATTATTTTATAATGAACTTCATTCCTTCTCAAAAATTAAAATAAATAATTAATTTAGCTATATATTATTCACAATGGTTTGTATATAGTTTTTGATTAACCAGTGCATATCACCTGGGAATTTCAATCCAGTTGTATAGCAAGGCCTCATTGTTATTCATGAAGTGATGATTCAGTTAATACCCAATCCACCATTTTGGGGTTATTATACTTGGGTGCATTTAGGTCGAGGCCACATTAACTTTTTGTATCCAGAAATGGACTTCGATGATCAGAAACCATATGTTATTATACTTTAATAAAAAATATGATGATTACGAAATCCTAGATTTATCCTTATGGTTTTTTCTAACATTTTCTAATCTTAATTACCAAATTAACTAAGTTGTTATATGATAACACTATAGAAACCAATTTTGTATGTATGACTATTACATAATTTTTGAGATAATCAACATAATAGTGATATAATCCAAGAAACAAAGTTTTAGTGTCTTTGGTAAATTAGTCTCATAAAATAGTTGTACATAATAAATCATAAAACTTATTTAAATCCGTTATATTTATCCTTGGAAAGGATCTCACATTATCCTTAATATATGTGATCACCTGTGGATATACATTAATAAAAGGGGTTAGCAAAAATACTAGTAAGAGGAGGAATAACATGGGAGGAAAAAGGGACACGAATCAATTGTTCATGGGTGAGAATAACCAAAATCAATATATCATAAACATAGGATTATCATCATAATCATGAGGTAAATATTTTATATTGTAATGGAATGTGGAATATGCATAACAACGAAACATAATAACATATTATATAAATGTCACACATAGTTCTGAACAAAACATAAATCATATCCCCTCATAACATATGTTTATAAATTGTAACATCATAATTTTGAACAAATATATCATATTGTTCAGGAATAATAAATATAATCTCAGGAGATATATCACATTAAAAAATTCATTGTATGTGTAAATACCTGACTCCAGTTTCCCGAAGCCATTGCCTTATTATATTACATTGGAATAATTACAAGAATGTTTTAACCCGAATGAATGAATAGTTTAGTAGATTTGGAAATCCATATACAAACATAAGTTAAAAAATACAACTTGAAATTAAGTACAACATATATGTTTTATTGAGAACGTCCACAATTATAAGTTTATCTTTGCAGGTCATTCATAATAAAATTCTTCATATCCTGATAAAATTGAATATAAGAACGGGGTGAGATCAAATGCTTAGTAAGGGTAAAAAATAAAATATAATATATCATAAACATAAACATTATTCATGGTAAATAATTGAAAACACATGAACTTAAAAATAAAAATCATGAACACTTAATGGTAGGAATATGAGTTGAGTAAATATTTCCACAATAAAACATAATAATGGGTATTCTACCAGTCGAGTAACCACATGAACTATGAATTTCTAGCTTCATAATGAGGGAAATACATGTGCTGGAAATTCTGAAACATACCTTCAATGCCTTATCCAAGACATCTAAAAATGATTAAGGCCCCGACCAAAACCATATCTAAAAATGGGAAAGGCCTCGACCATGTCCATATCTACTTGTCTCATAAGACCTTATGATGCATCAAGGGGATATAGTAGGACCCAACCGTCACATGATAAGTCAAATTCATTCCTCATATGAATGGAGATAAACATAAACAATATATACACTCCTATTGAAACTAACAGATGAAACATAAATATATTCCCCCGAACATTAAGCATAAACACTAACCATTCTGAGTAAAATGGTGAATGGTTTTAAGATAGAACATCCATAGTTAAAGTATTCATAAACCATTCAATTAAATATGATATATGATATCATAAAGATTAATCTAAATAAAACATAATAATCAATAGTAATATTTAAACAGATGAAGATACTCTTATTAAATCATCATGTAATTCTTGAGACAAATACTCTTTTACTTTGAAAAGAAGAGTTATTTGGAAAAAATCTTTGTATAAAACCAAAAATGAAGAAATATGTTATTTTCATAATAAAATAATTGATTGTATAAAAATAATGTTTTCTAAAAATATATTATATATTTCCCTTGAAAATAGGTATGAATTTGAGAAATTCCCTTGAATCGAGATTGTATTTTCGGAAGAATTTTTGAAAGATCCTATTAAAAGATATAAATCCCCAAAAATGAATGTATGATTCTTGAAATAACACATACATAGAAAATTATCACATAATATATTAGGATTACATATAAATAAATAAGAATTTAATTGATTTAAGTAGAGAATAAGAGTATCCCAAATGAAAATGGAGGTTCAGGTAGAAAACACTTATCTTATGTCTGAAGGTGTTCCTCAGTTGATCTTAACGACCAGAATAATAAAATTTAGGTTCATAAATTAATGATTACATAACCTCCTCTACATGTAATTGATTTAGTATAACCTTTTTAGGTTCATTCATGGCCTTTTATGGGTTAATAGATTCAATTTCATTGTGTGGGAGAGTTTTCTTCCTTGGTTCTCATGACCAGTGTACTTATTTTCATGTATGTATAAACATATAAAATGAGAATGGTTGTCCAGAATAGATGTTTTATGTTATTAGTGAGAAACTAGAATATTATATTGTTATAAAATTTATTTTATTATTGTTAGTTAAGATGAATCATTATATAAAACTTTATTGAAAATTTTTTGGGTTAGTTGGCGGTTCTTGATCACAACGAACTAAGTTTGATTTATAAATTAACATCATGTGTATAAAAGGATTCTAGAACCTCAAATAAGTTATAATAAATCTATTATAGTTTGGTTTAACCATCAAAATTTTTTCATTACCATATTTGAATATGGTAATAGAAATTGAAAACCTGTCATCCTTGAATCTGATAAATTAACACATCTCACATGGTGTTTTCATTTCTAGTATAAAAGAAGGGGAAATGAGATATGGAGAATAACTCTTCCATTATCATAAAAAAGTATATTACATGTAAGGTACTAGAGTTATCACATCATTTATATTAAAGGAGGTGAGGAATGAAAAAGAAAATAAATGAACTTGAAATAAAAGAAATGAAAAGAGGGATTTACCTCTTGAAGTAATAGTCCTTGAGAGCCTCTTTAGGGAAGAGGTTTTTGTATTTTTATGAGACCATGGTCTTCTGGATGTGGGGGTGGATCTTGGGAGGATTTTTTTATCAAACTTTAGACAAGAAGAAAGGCTTGAGAGGAGATAAGAGAAGAGACAGTGGGGGGGGGGGGGGTTATACTGGAGGAGGGGAGCGTTTTCCCATTATTTTACTTATTATTTTATTATTTTCCCAAATACAATAAATAGTATTGATTATTGTGACCAAGAATAGTAATATGTGCATGTGATTTCAAATCAAGTGTTCTTACATCATCCATGATTATAGTAATAGTGAATTTAATTGATAATTTATATATATAGTAAATTACCGTATTTTACTATTCATAAAAATTTGAGTATTTCAAAAAAATCCCAAAAATTAACCTTAAACATTTTTCAATGTTTATAATTAAAAAATGAAATCCATTTTTTGAAAATAATTTTCTAAATACAATTAATTTAATTTTTAAATAAAATCATAATTTATTCGAAAAATAACAACTGTAAACAATAATTCATTTAATATCACTTTGAAAAAGTAATCAAGATTTCATTATCTTATATCCTTAATACAATAAAATAATAATAATAAGTACTATTTATAAGGGTCTTATTACTATTCATAAGGGTATGTTACTATTCACTAAAAATTAAGTTTGGCCTATCAAACTCAAAATATCTTACTGAATGCAACTATGTATGTTAGTTTTTTGAAATTCAAATCACAGAGGTGGAAAAATTATGTTTACTGGATATGTTATAACAAAGTGGTGTTTTGTAGAGACTTGGTGTTTCATAATTTAAATATTAAATTTATTTATAAAATCTTGGGGTTTTACATTATCCCTTCCTTACAAATATTTCATCCTCAAAATTACTATAATGTTACCTCAAAAAAATATTTGGGTAGTTATTCATCATATTCTCCTAAGGCTCCCATGTTTCCTCTTAGATTTTATGATTTTCCTATGTATATTTACCAATCAAGTCATCTGAATCATCAACACCTATTGTTTAGTGTATAAAATCTAGAAAGGCTCTTCGTAGTAAGATAGGTCAGGTTCCAATTCTATACCTTCATAAGTGAGGACATGCGTTGGGTCTGGAATGTACTTTATCAACAATGAGACATGGAACACATTATGCACTTTAGAAAGGCCAAGTGGCATATCCAAATAATATGCAACATATCCTATTATCTCCAGAATTTCAAACGGTCCTATGTACCTAAGGCATAGTTTTCCTTTCTTCCCAAATGTAATAACCCCCTTCCATTGAGATACTTTTAAGAAATAATGATCTCCCACATGAAATTCCAAATCCTTCCTTTGATTATTATCATGGATTTTTTAATACATTGAGATGCTTTGATATGGACTTGAATAGTCTTTACCTTCACTTTTGATTCCTACACAAGCTCTGGGCCCACTGGCTTCCTTTCTTCAACTTCATCCCAAAAAGTTGGTGTACGATATCTCTTTCTGTATAATGCTTCATATGGTGCCATTTGAATACTTGAATGGAAACTATTATTGTAGGAAAACCCCACTAAAAATAAATATTTATCCCATGTACCTTGAAAATCAAGTGAACATGATCTCAACATGTCCTTTAAGGTTTGGATCTCCCTTTCTGATTTCCCATTATTTTTTGGGTGATAAGCAGTACTCAATCAAAGCTCAGTATCAAAATATTTCTAAAGACTTTTCCATAATTTTGATGTAAAACAAGGATTGCGATCAGACATAATTGAAAGAGGTGCTTCATGAAGTCTTACAACTTCATTGATATAGAGTCATGCAAGGAGATCCATTGTAAAATCCTCCCTTATAGAAAGCATGTGAAAATTTTGTAAGTCAATCCACAATTACCCATATTGAATCATTATTTCTTAGAGTTTTGCGTAATCTAGTGACAAAATAGATGGTGATGTCATCCCATTTATATGTAGGAATAGGTAGAGGTTGCATGAATCTTGTAGGATGTTGTCTTTCATCCTTCACTTGTTGACAGACTAAACATCTTGATACATAATTAGCGATTTCCCTCTTTATGTTATCCCATTAGAAATTCTCATTCAAATATCTATACATTTTAGTTCTACTCGGGTGTATAGAGAAATTCTAGCTATGAGAATCATCCAATAACTCCCTTTTTAACTTTGGTAGAGAGGGAAAACATAGCCTCTTCCCAAATTTCAGAATTCCATATTCACACTTGATGTTATCCAACTTCCCATATTTCATAGCATTAATTTTATTTTGAAGATTATTTTAATCAGACTATCAATATTTAATTCTTTCCAATAAATATGGTTGGGCAACCATTTGAAAAAGTAGTGATGTTTCACCTTCTTTGATAATTCCCATATCCATCCTTACTATATCCATGTACAAAGGATCCTTATCAATCCTCATTCTATTGAGAAATCCATGACCCTTCTTTCTCAATGCATCATCTACCTTGTTTGACTTTCCTAAGTGGTAGTGTGTGGAATAATCATAATCCTTGAGTATTTTGAGCCATCTCATTTACCTCATGTTAATTTCTTTCTGTGAGAAGATATATTTTAGACTCTTATGATCTGTATATATATCACATTTTTCTCCATAGAGATAATGTCTCCATATCTTCAGAGCAAATATTACCGCTACTAACTCTAGATCATGAGTAGGATAGTTTTGTTCATGATTTTATAACTTCCTTTATGTATAGGAAATAACTCTATCATTCTACATAAGTATACAACCAAGTCCTTTCTTTGATGCATCACTATAGATTACAAACCCATCATTCACTGATGGTAGAGTTATGATCATAGAATTCACTAATATCCTCTTCAATTTTTTTTGAAACAATCCTCACATTCTTTTTTCCATATAAACTTAACCCCTTTATGTGTAAGATTGGTCATTGGGTTGGCTAAATGGGAGATGTTATGAACAAAATGCCGATAATAACCTACTAAACCAATAAAACTACATAAATAAGTTATCTTCATTGGTGTAGACCATTCTTCCACAACCTTTTTATTCACTGGATCAACATATATTCCATCCTTAGAGACAATGTTTCCATGAAAGGAAACTGATTGAAGACAAAATTCACACTCTCTAAAATTTTCATATAATTCATTTCTTCAAAGAGTCTTCAGAATAGTGCGCAAGTGATTTTCATGATCCACGTAGATTTCAGAGTATACCAAGATATCATCAACAAATACCATCTCAAATTCATCAAGATATTCCTTAAAAATCTATTCATTAGATCCAAGAAATTAGAGGGCGCATTAGTCAATCCAAAAGGCATTACTGTAAACTCGTAATGCTCATACGTGGTTTGAAATGTTGTCTTTGGAATATCTTCATTCTTCAAACGCAACTGATGATATCCAGATCAAAGATCAATCTACGAAAAATATCAGGCTTCATGAATTTGATAAAATAAATCATAAATCCGAGGTAGGGGATACATTTTCATTATTGTTGTAGCATTGATCTCCCTGTTGTCAATGCACAACCTCATAGATCCATATTTCTTCTTAATGAAAATAACATGGGCTCCCTATAGACAAAAACTAGGGAGAATAATTCCTTTATAACTCAATTTCTCTAGTAGTTTCTTTAGTTCTACTAATTATATAGTGGCCATTTTATAAGTGGTCATTGATATGGGCCTTGAATCTATAATCAAGTCAATGGAAAACTCAATTTCATGCTCTGGAGGATGTCCAGGTAAATCCTCTAGAAATACATCAACATATTCTTACACAATAGGTAAATACTATATTTGAACATTCCTTTCCTCACCCATAGTTATTTCATTCCCTTCCTCCTTGATAATCGAATTCATTATAGATACTAGGGGTGGATCTAGACGAGAATCAGATGCTGATATTTCTACTCTAAAGATAAGGGATTCCACATCATCCTCAATAATTGTAACCTTTTTCTTCTTGAAATAATGTTTTGCATCATGGTTAGAAATCCAATCCATAACAAAGATTATATCAAATTCAATCAAGGATATGATAATAAAATCAATAGATAAAGAAAGTTTATATGACATAATGTGGACTGCCTAACACGACTTTGTTTTAATGATACCTTCCTTAGAAGTTTTGACTGATTAATCCCTTACTAAATCAAATTGTAAATATATAAGTTTTTTGAATTTTTTTGAAAAAATGAAAGAATGTGATGATCCATAATCAAATAAATCATTGGATATATTTGAGAAAATGATTAAAGTACCTACCACTATATCATTAGGAACTTCAATATCAGCAGTTGTGATTGCATAAGCTTGTCGCTGCTCCCTTGGCCTTTTCTGAGGCATGTTTCCATAATGATTTATAATATCATTAGCATAGTGTCCCATATCACTATAATTATAGCATTGAACATTAATATATTTTTTATTACCCTTGAAAGAACTATCATGATGGCCTTTCAATACACAGTTTTAGTACACCCCTTTTCCTTTTAAGCAAGCACCGGGGTGTTTCCTTCCACAATTATCATAGGGTGGAAAGTCAACTCTTAACTTCTTCCTAATTTCATTATTTCATTTTATAGATTTTTCAATAACCCTATTCTTCTATTTCTTTCCATTAATTTCATAATAATTACATAACTCCTTTTTTATCTTGATAAAACATGAGACTATATTTTTATATGATGAGAAAGTTTGGCAGACCAGTGCCTGATGAAGTAATGGTTTTAGGATATCATATAATCGATCAATATTGCTCCTTGGATTACGTATATAGTCCACAACATGACTTTATAACCTTTTGAATTTAGCTTCATGTTTTTAAACATTTTCATCTTTCTTTTACCTCAAATTTAGAAAATTCCTTTCCATATCTACTCGATGTTCATAAGGAAAGTATATCTCTAAGAAAAATTCTTTAATTCACTCCATTAAATGTTTTATACCTCTTCGTACTCCTTTTTGTTTGGAATTAGTGACCACTATTGATCAGCATATCTTGACAGATGATAAACTTACATGACAACCTTCTCCATTTTGTTACTTCCCAAGGTGAGAAATATATTCTCTAAGGAACTTATCCATTTCTCCTCTATGAATGGGTTTGTATTCCCATTAAATGATAGAGGCTATTGTCACATAAAGAAATCTAACATAGCTCCTCCATGGTGTGGATCCAGATGCTCCATATGGGTTATGTTATTGTTCATAACCTAAGTTAGTTGTCCCAGTATAGTTATAAGTTTCTCCACACCAGTCACAGCTCCAGAGTCGACATAATTATCTTGCACAAAAGGAAAATCCCTCTATGGGATACACATTTTCATGAAGTTTCCATTCCATCCACTAGACACCATTTATAAATAATGGAATACACTAGATTAGGTTATGAATCATAATGTACTATATGAACTTAGAAAAAATACTTAACATAAATTTAAATTTATGCATGGATAATCCCATATTCATAAACATGATTTTTTAATGGAATGTTTACATTTAAATCCTTCATAATGAATTGTAAACAAAATGTGAATTATCCTCAGTATATCCCCCAAGAGTGTCAAACTAGGTGTGTAGTAAGGCCCATTGTTGTGTACCAAGATACCCCGAGTCAAGCCCAGAACTCTATGTGAGAGTTTTCACTCCTAGGTAAATCTGTTCCAAAACCACGTTAACTTGTAGTATCCAAACATGGATGTATTTTCTAGAAAGATACACATAATATATTTTTTACCAAAATTCTAGGATGTTCTAATATTTTTATCATCAATGACTATATATAGGGGTTTGTTCCCTAATATACATTTTCTAAATCTAGTTTCCATGTTTTCTACTAAACTTCCTCTAATACCAACTATAAATACCAAACCCCAGTTTCCCAAAGCCGATGTATTATTACATTTCATTGGAATAATTACAAGAAATTCATATCCCAAAGCAATGAATTGTTTTGTAGATTTGGAAACCTAGATACATACATAAGTTCAAAAATATAAATTGAAATTAAATACAACATATATGTTTTATTGGAAACATCCACAACTGTACATTTATCCCTGCAGGTCATTCATAATAAACTTCTTTATGTCCTGAGAAAATGAATCATAAGAATGTGATAATCTCAAATGCTCAGTAAGAGTAAAAAATACAGCTTAAGATATCACAAACATAAAAATTAGGCTTGGTGAATAACTAAAAATACATTCCTTTAAAAATAATAAAATTGAATACATTATGGTAGAAATTTGATTTAATTAAATGCTTCAACAATAAAACATAATCATGGGTATTATACTAGTAGAATAAACACATAAACTATGAATTTATAGATTTATAATGAGGTTAATGTATGTGTCGGACATTCTGAAACATACCATCAAGTCCTCATCCAAGGCATCTTAAAACGATTAAGGCCTCAACCAAAACCATATCTAAAAATGGGCAAGGCCTCAGCAAAGTCCATATCTATTTGTCTCATGAGACCTACCGATGCATCGAGGGGATATAGGGGGCCCCATCCATCACAAAACAAGTCTAATTCATTCCTCATATGAATGGGGATAAACATAAACAATATATACAATCATATTTAAACTAACATATAAAAATTAAATAACTTTCCATGAACATTAAGCATAAACACTAACCATTCGGAGTAAAATGGTGAATGGTTTTAAGATAACACATCCATAGTCAAACTAATCATAAACCATTCCATTAAATATGGTAGATGATATCATAAATATTAATACCAATAATTCATAATAATCAACTGGAGTGTTGAAATAGATAAAGACACTCTTATGAAATCATTGAGTAATTCTTGAGATAAATACTCTTTTACTTTGAAAATAAGAGTTATTTTGAAAAAATATTTGTATAACAAAAAGTGAAGTAATAGGGTATTCTGATTATAAAATAATTGATTTTAGAAAAATAATGGTCCCTAAAAATAGATTATAGAGTTCCCTTTAAAATAGGTAAAAATTCGAGAAATTCCCTTGAATCGAGATTGTATTTTAGAAAGAATTTTTGAAAGATCATTTTAAAACAAAAAAATCCCCATAAATGAAGGTAGGATTATTGTTTGAACACATATATATAACATTATCACATAATTTATTAGGATTATATATAAATAAATAAGAAGTTAATTGAGTTATGTAGAGAATAAGAGTAACCCGAATGAAAATGGAGGTTCTAGTAGAAAACCCTTACCTAAGGTCTTCCTCACTTGATCTTTATTACCTAAATAATCAAATTTAGGTTCATATATTAATGATTACATAACCGAATATACATATAATTGATTTAGTATAATATTTTTAGGTTCATTTTTGGACTTTTGATGGGTTAAGAGATTCAATTTCATTGTTTGGGAGCATTTTCTTCCTTGATTTTCAGGATCGGTTTACTTATTTTCATGTATGGATAAAAATTTAGAATGAGAATGGTTGTCCAGAAAAGAATTTGTATGTTATTAGTAAAAAATAATAATATTACATGGTTATAAAATTATTTTGGTTATTTGGAGTGAATATGAATCCTTATATAAAACTTTATTGACAATTGTTTGGGTTGATTGGCGATTCTTGATCACAACGAACTCATTTTGATTTATAAACTAATATCATGTGTAAAAAAGGATTATAGAACCTTAAATAAGTTATAATACATATATTATTTTTTGTTTGAACCATCAAAATGGTTTCATGACCAGAATTGAAGTTGTTAATAGAAATTGAAAGCTCGTCGTCCTTGAATGTGATAAATTAACACATCTTAGATGGTGTTTTCATTTCTTGTATAATAGAAGGGGAAATGAGACATGATGAAGAATTATTCTTTTATCATATAAAATTTCTAGTACATTTAAGGTACTGGATTCATCACAACATTTGGATAAAAGGAGGTGAAGAAAGAAAAAGAAAATAAAGGAACTTCAAATAAAAGAAATGAAAAGTGGGATTTACCTCTTGAAGAAATCTTCCTTAACCACCTCTTTAGGGAAGATGTTTTTTATTTTTATGGGACCATGGGATGCTAAACATGGGGGAGGATCTTGGGAGGATATTTGATCATAATTTAGATAAGGCACATGACTTGAGAGGAGTGAAGAGAAGAGGGAGTGGGGGGGGGGAATTATAGTGGAGAAGAGGAAGGTTTTCCCATTATTTAATTATTTTTCCAGAGACAACAAATAGTATTGATTCTTGTGACCAAGAATATTAATATGTGAATATGAGTTCAAACCAAGTGTTCTTACATCATCCATGATCCTAGTAATAGTGAATTTAACTGATAATGCATATATACGGTAAATTACTATATTTTTCTATTCATAAAAAATTCACCCTAACTATTTCTTGATGTGTTAAATTAAAAAAGGAACACCATTTTTTGAGAATAATTTTCTAAATATGATTAATTTAATTTTTAAATAAAATTAAAATTTATTCAAAAAAAATTATAAACAATAGTTTATTTTATATCACTTTGAAAAAGTAATCAATATTTCATTATCTTATAACCTTAAGATATTAAAATAATAATATTATTTATTGTTCGTAAGGGTCATATTACTATTCTTATGGGTATGTTACTATTCACCAAAAAATTATGTTTGTCCTATTACACTCTAAATATCTTACTGAACGCAACCGTGTATGTAATTGTTTTGAAATTAAAATCACAGAGGTAGAAAAATTATGTTTACTAGCTAGGTTATGAAAAATTAGTGTTTTGTAGTGACTAAGTGTTTCATGAATTAAATATTAAAATTCTTTGAAAAATCATGGGGTGTTAAAGTATGGATATATAATTTCAAGACCAACCATCACATCTGAAAATTTTCACAATCATGCATTCCACATGGATTGAGAACATATAACAATCATAGTCATGAAACAAACCCATGGAAAGGAACGAGTTACATAAATGATTTCACATATCATAATTCATGAAATAACCTTTGGAGTTTCTAAATAGATAAGGGATATCAAACTTTACCATAAAAGATCATTTTTATTTGATGAAGTAACAACTCAGGTGGATTAAAAGATATGTTTTAGAAAAATAAAATATTTTTAATAAATATTTTAATTTTTATTAGAAATAATTTTGGGGATGTAGAAACATTTATATCCCATGAAAATGAAGGGAAATAATATTGGAAGGAAATTTTAATTATTTTAGAGAAATGTCAATACTAAAAATTATGTGAAAGAGGTTATAACCCATTATAGATAAAGTGGGGTTTAATAATATCCCTACCATTAATCCCTCTTTATTTCATCACTTTTATGCCTCTTAAATAATGAAGATAGGTTTGTTAAAAAAATGAACTAAAAGTAAATTATGTTCATTTTTTCATTTTTGATCAATTGAAATCATTGGATTTTATTACTTAATTACCTTTTTTAAAGGTGAATCTTTCTTATATCATTTATTTCTTAAAATATCCCACATTTATTCGATTTAATGATCTTGATTTATTGATACTTATAAATTATTATGTTTAAATATAGAATAATTGAAATACATATATTTATACATTTATATATTATAAATAATTTATTATAAAAATCCATAAGGGTGGAGTTATGATAAGAAATGAAAACATCCTTGTTGGCAATTAACCAACTGTTAACGAGACATTTTCTAAGCAAAGGTGAAAGATATACAATATGTGATTATATTAAAATTAATATTTTTTTATTTTATTAACATTAAGAAAATAATTTTAACATGTAGTTTAAATTTTTTAAAATGATATATATTATTAATGAAAAGGATCATATGAAATCATAAAATTAAAGTGAAATAAAAGGATGAATGGACATTACCTCTTTATTGAAGTTGTTCCTTTTCTACAACTCTATCTTCTTGAAGGAATGGAGTTTTATTACTCTAGAACATCCCTATGGATTATAATGGTCTTAAAAGAGGGTATTCTGAAAGACTAGTTCCTTTTTTATGTGAGGGAGGTTTGGTTTTCCATGCTAGGGTTAAGGGATAATTTATACTTGAGGAGAGGGCCGTTTTAAGGATAAAATATTGAATGATTTTTTATATCCAAGGTAAAACTCTTAATAGTAATATTTTTGACATCATGAAATATATTTGAATAAAATAAAAATATTTGAGGACTTTTAACCACATTATAATTCTAATTTATTAGTTCAATCAAAAAAGAATTAGAAAAATGAAAAATAAAATTGTTTATTTCAAGGGATACTTTAGACTTTTACGCATTAAAAAGTACTTTTTATGTCTGGAAATTTTGTTATTTTTTTAAATGAAATATTTATCTTATTAATTTTTTTAGGATATAAATACCAATTTAATATTTATTAAATCATTATTACATCATCATTATGTCATAAAACATGTAGTATTTGAAAAACAATATATCTACTATTCACATAAAATGGATGTTTCTTAGAAAATTAACAAAATTTTCCACTATGAAAATTTTATGTTCTAATTAGAAAAATGAAAAGAATTTTAAAAAATAAATTTTCAATAATTGTTCATTATAATTATTAATATATAAATAATGATTTTTATGAAATAAATTTAAATAAAATTAATAAAAAAGTGTGATTAATTTCATTAGGTTGTTTTAATCTTGGTGTTTATTTTCTGGTATTTTTATATTTATATTTTCCTACATTAATCATTACTGGTTTTATTTATATTACATTTTATTATTTTGAGGATAAATTAAAATTCCTGCAGTCATATTACTAGTCACAATTGTCTGGTTATTATTCCATATAGTCAGGTTATTATCCTAATGGTCACATTACTATTCCAATAACCACATTACCTTCTATAAATAACCCTTCCTTCTTTATTACTTTATTCACTACAACTCCCCCCAAGGTTATATATTTTCTTTATCTAATATGTCGATTGGTTTACTAGCATTCTATTTATTTTTATATATTGTTATTTTTGGGGGTGATAATTATAATAGATTGGAATGTTCCATGTTTTCCCATTAATTTTTTTCTTTTTAATATTTGTTTCATTGAAATATATGAAATTTTCATGGGGTTATTTTTTGACTAATGAAAATATATATGTTAATGAATTTTTTTTGTTAGTTTCTTTATGTATTTTATGTGTATTATTTTATAAAATATAAAACAAATTATTCCATAAAAAATATGATTTATAAAGTATGTGTCATTACACATATAGTGATCCTATTGGAAGATTGATCCTCATGATCTTATCTTCTAAAGATCACTAATTCTGAAATCCATATGAATAATCCTCAATACTTATGTCACCCCATAACGTGGTAATCAAGCATCGTCTATGTACCTGTAGTATGATGTATCTAGATCATATGAAAGATATTTATGATTACAAGGATAGTATATTGAGGTTATAATTTTAGTTGAAAACATATTTAACATTTTCATAAGAGAAAAGTCTAAAGAAATTACTTATAAATTGTCGATATAGACGTGCCAATACTATTATAATAATAATTCATCATGCATAACTTTTTGTATGCATTATATGGTATTAATATGTTACTACTCAAGTTGGGTTTGAGGAACAAATTTTTAAAACACTCTAACTTGCACTAGATCCAACATGATAACTATCAACTTATTAGACCTCAAATGATAAAACCATGATTTAAGTGGGTAGTGGAATTAGTTATTGGGACTTCCATGACATCATTCATGGATAATATTCTTTCTCACCATCACATCTTTGC
This sequence comes from Viscum album, assembly GCA_963277665.1. Lineage (NCBI taxonomy): Eukaryota > Viridiplantae > Streptophyta > Magnoliopsida > Santalales > Viscaceae > Viscum > Viscum album. Next base: position 1,842,853,202 of record OY728129.1, on the reverse strand, counting down.
GTAAAATATCCCACTAGAGATGATATCCCAATGTGTATCACTTTTTTTCCTCTATTAAAAAATTGAAGTCATCACTAGTACCATTATCATAAGATTTTCATAATTTATATAATATTAATAATTTATATTATATGTATGTTTCTACAAATTGAAATAAATCATTATGTATTTAATAAAACTTCTTTATCTATATCATAATTTGAAACATACCTGGTATTTTTTTGATCTGGCTTCCACTATATTTAATGAGTTACTCTTTCTTGTTTCCTTAGCCTAATTTTAATATTAGATCAATTTATCCATGGGAATAAAAATTTCCTCCTTTGCAACTAATATCCATCCTCTCTATGTACTAGGTACATATCCCTTGTACATTTTCAAGTAATATAGGATAGTTTCAATTTCTCCTCATGATGTTATCCCATATTTGTTTGATATTTACTAACATAATGAATATTTTTTAAATATCATACATAGTACACTTTATAAAATATTTTATATATCCATCACTGAATCATATAGACTTATAATCGAAGATAAAATCACTTTATGTGTCTTATACATGTCTTTTTAGAGATATTTATTCCATATTACCATGGAAATAATTCCCTCATAAATTGTTACAACATGTATTTTTAAATACCTTGTTAGGTTATATAATTTTACTTGGTCTAATAAAACCTTAGATACACCTCAATAGATTTTGTTCACTAGAACATGGGTTTCTACATTATGATAATTATTTTGGAATAAATTATACAATATAGTCTTAAATAAATATATAACCAATGATATATTTTAATATGTTTTACCAACATATCCAACTTAGAAAAAAATTGTGGTCCCACTAACCATTTTTAAAAAACTAGTAACCATTTTTTCAAAATGAATATTCCATGAAAATAATGCTTACATTAATCCAAAACTGGAACTCTACAACATTCACTCCTCATTGGATTTATTTGATGTCACCAATTCTTTATATTTGTACTATATTTACATAATCTATAAGGTTTTATCCTATGAAATATGGTAATGAAATGAAATACCCAATATGATGATAATTTAATGTTTCTATGAAAAGTAGAATTTAAATTATTTTTCATGATAATTAGTGAAATTGTATAGCCATAGTCTACGTCAAGATTCTATAAAACATTTTAAAAATAAACCATGTCTTATTAGTCATATTATTATTCCACCCTTGTATATTTTTTAATAAATACCCACATAAATATTGAAAATATCTTGATAAACTAACAAATAATTAAATTAAATTTTGGTATATGGATTCAATTCATGAATTTATATAGACTTGTCCATCAAATAAGGTTACCATGCACAATATCCTTATAGGATAATGATGTGTCATTCAAATTGAATAATATATCACCATGACTTGGTGATCATAAAACTGAATTTCTTGGTTTTATATTTCCCTCATAGTACATTTCTAAAGAAAATTTATTTTCTCATAGGTCTTATGAAAAATATTCCTATTTTTACAACGGGTACATTTAATCCATGACTTAGTCCAAGTCAATCATTCTCCCACTATCCCAGAAAGATATTTACAACCTTTTATAGAAATATATTATATCACTTGACAATATTGTTTTTATCTTTTGTACTTATGTATTTCTTTTATATAAATTTAGGATAATAACCTTATATACAATTTTTATTTTTAGATGCAAGTTCATTTATTGACTTCTACTTAAAAAACTATTATCATCTAAACATGTGGATTATAATTCAGTGGATTTATTTCATCTCATAAATCATATGATATTGATTTTTCATTTTAGTTGGCTCATGGTTATGGGTTAATGCTTCATTTCTTGAAGTATGTATTGATAGAGATATTGGAATAAATTAAAATGATTATAACATTCATCATTGATCCTCCCTTTGCTAACATCATGGAGTTTATTTGTATAAGGAAATAGGAGTTTAAGAAATACTATACTCAATAATTTAATGATTGATGTTTTCTTGTTCTAATATTCATTGATCCTCCTTTTAATAACATCATGTCCCGAATGTGTAAAAGGAAATGAGAGTTAAGGAATATATCCACTTAATATTTTTAAATGATCGATGAATACTTGATTATGATGTACTATGTAATGGAATCCTAGAGTAACTAATATATTTTACAATATCTATTCATTTCTTCACTTATAATTCATAAAATTTAATTAATTAACCTCATGGACTTACATCTAGATTATAATTGTAATAGTTTACACATATAATGTTGAACTGGTCTGGGAATTGTTGCAAAATACATTTATTTCTAACGGATTATTTTTCTAAAAATGGATAAGTAAGTTCATTGATAATACATATGGTTATTATCTCCAATTATTCTAAACACTTTACTTCCTCGAAAACTACTTTTAGTGTCACATGAAAATGAATTGTCTTTACACAACTAGGTATTACTTATTCATACATTTTATATTCATCATTTATTATCGATGATTAAAGTATTATAGAACTATAAAATTAGTATAAAAAAACATATAAAAAAATCATTCCATAATTAAAAAAGTCTCATTATGTTAAATGGAAACATTTTATAAATTTTTTGCTAATTCTAAACATTAAATTAGAGTTAATATAGATTCAATCAACTTGTAAAAATAGAATTTGAGTTCTTATCCCTACCTATATTGGAGTCACCCTTACTTGGACACTTAGAAAATTCACCTTAGTTCTAATAATGATTTTTAATATAAATTGTACTTTTATTTGGATACAAATTTGAGACACACAAGTAGTATCTAAAATATATGATGTAAAACCGAAATATCACATGAAATGATGAATATATATAGTCAATTCCTAGGATTAATTATCCTCCAATACATTGAAATTTCTATTCGATTAAATTACCTTGGAACATGTGGGGAAAATATAATCTTTTTTGATGATCCCATGCATTATCATTGGTTTCATACAAAGAATTTGTGAAGGTGACTTTTATGGTTTTCTTTCTATTAGAATTTTCTCCTTATCTCTCGTCCTTTTCACCATATGAAGTAATGATTTATCATTCTTTAAGTTTTTTTATATTTTTAGTTAACCTTAACAAAAATTTATTGAAGTAGTTTCTCCATATTTTTTATTTCAAAAATTATTTTAAAAAAACTAAATAAAATAGGTGATAAGGATATGAGAATGATATTTTTTAAAATATCTAGATTCAATAGGAATATGCCTTTAAATTGAAACATTTTATTGTAATTATAGCCTCATTCATTTCATGATTCACTTTCTCCTCACCAACCTCTTGAAGATGAAACAATATAGTATAAACATCCTATAACTAATGTTACCTTCATAGTTTATGAGACATTAATTATTTAATTATGGTTTAAACATAAAATTCATCATCCATGTATCCTCTATAAGGTCCCTCTAAACACTTAATTTCTTCCTTGAGTAGCTCAACAAGTAGTGGATACTATACCACACAACATTTACTTTGATATCAGTGTACTATACAAAAATTGTTATATCAGTCAAGAAAATTAGTTCATGTTGGGATATTTTATTTATACAGTATTTATCATAAAAAATTTGTGGTATTAATTTTCATTTTATAAAAAAATAAAACATAACCAGAATAGTACATTTATCTTCATTAAGAATTATTAGACAATATAGATTTAGTAATCATAAAAGTAACCCAACATTTTAATAAAATCCTAATATACCTCAACTAAAAAATTTGGAAAACCCAGTCACTTTATTATTCTAGTTGAATGGATCTTTAAAACGACTCCTCATAGTCCAATATATTGTTATCCCACTACTCTAAAAAGTTTCAAAGTAATCTTCTGGAAATTAAACAATATTAACTCATGGATCCTTGATCTATTTAGTGGAGTCACATCTCATATATAATTTTTCTCTTATTTACTCATTGATTTTATGTGAATGTTGAAGTAAGATAGCTATGTGTAATATCCTAAGATTTTAAAAATAAATACTATGTCTGATATCATACTAGATATAAAACAATAAGCTGAAACAGCCCATGAAATATTATTATTTAATTATTACCATTATAACCAAGCACATGAATTGGTGGGTATAATTATTAGCTAAATTATGAGGTATATATAAATTTTCAAATATATTATAATTAATTTATTAATTCTTAGGAAATAAGCACATTATTTTTAGAAAAGTCATTCTATTCTTCCAAAATATGTCTTCTTCAAAAATGGTATGCATTTACTTTTGTGAGTGAATGTTATAGATAATTACTGAAATAATTACCAATTTTATTTTTTTCAAAAGGATACAACTTTTCAAACCATAATTTCAAAATTAGTTATGATTGAATTTTTAGGCCATTTCATAAAATATTAATTTTTCAATTAATAGTGAAAAATATTTATTTCAATTGAAAATTATATCTTATTTTAACATTTTTACAAAGTCATATACTATTTTGGATTAGTTATAAAATTTAATTAGTTTTTTAATTAAACATAATACCAATATATACTTTTGAAAGTTGTTTATTTAATAATTTTTACAAAAACATTTTTATATTTAAAAATAGTTTTTCTAAAAACAGTTATTCATCACATTTTTTGAATTTAATTCTAATTTATATTACACAAAATTAGTGATATTAATATAAAAAAAATGTATTTCCTATTTTTATCAGGTGATATAAATTTGGTAAATATGTCCCTTCTTGTTTTATTCATTATGAATAGTAACCATAGTAAAAAAAATCCGTGGTAAAGGTAAAATAGGTTATTTAAGGGTAAAAATAACAAGATAAAAACCAAAACCTAACCCTAAAACTTTAATTAATTGTATTGGATTATTATATTTCATCCATAATCATAAAAATTTCAAATATTTTACATATTCTTTCTATTTGTCAAGTATTTTGACCTCAATAATATTTTATGTAAAGAAAAGTAAAAAATGTCATTCTCTTTATTTTTTTTTCTTTAAATTTTTTCATAGGGATAAAAAGAGGGTATTTTAGTTCTAAATTGTTATTTAAAATATAAATTATTTTTTTTATCAAATTTATTTATTTTTTCTTTTTAGTGAATAAATAATTACTATAAATACTTATGTAACGCTGACACAAAGATTGTAAAAGCGGTTAATAATCATGTAAATTATTTTAAAAATAGTAAATATATTTTTTTGGTTGAGTTAAATCGTACCATTAATATTGAATATAAATATAACATATTGTTTTTTTATGGATGGTTTATAATTTAATTATTTTTATATCTAGTTATTTTCAAAGTCAAATTATGTAAATCATTTTTTAATTGTTAATAATAGTATATGATGCTTAATAATATTTTATTAAATTAATTAAAAATTATAATAATCATGTATGAGAACAATTAGGATTATAAATGGTATAAAATTGAATGAAAATGATATTTATGAGACAATTTTGAACATAAAACTAAAATTATAACACTTTAAGATTAATAAACTAGTTGTTAGGGTTAAGGTTAAAATTGGTTAACCAAGGGGTTAATCCAAAATATAAGGGTTAAAATGATATCAAAACCTAAAAAAATATGACTTTATTAATACAATATCTCTATTATCCTAGAATTCAGGTAAAATTTGAACCACTTCACATGAGTTAGACATGTATTATATTATAATATTTTATTTAATTCCAAAAATGACATAAATGATATTTGATAAGAAATAATGTTTTATAAAAAGATTTAAATTCCTAAAAATTTTATATCCATCCAAGTTATTGGTATATGGTTGAAAATATGAACCGTGGTCCATTTATGTGCAAATTTTATTCTATAGTAACAATCTTGAATCTTAAATAATTAAAAACTTTATTATAACTGTAATCATCAATGTAGTTAACCGAGGGTTAATAAAAAATTAGAGTGAAAACATCACCTAAACTTGTTGAATTTTATTAGATGAGATTATTTTGAAACATACCCATATTATATTTTATTTATATTATTTTTGATTTGTTTGATTAAGAATAATTAATTTATATTAATTTAATACATTATGAAATTCCATGAACTCCCTCCCCTCATTATTAAAGTGAACCACCTCTCATCTTCTCCACACACTTTAAGAGCCTTTTTGTTTGGAAAATACTTACCCCAACCCATAAATAAAATCCTTCTTCATGTCTTAAAGGACATAGTTTTATTATAAAAATAACCAATGTAATATTTTGGTGTAAACCTTAATAAGTTATCCAAAAAATACGTATAATCTGTACCTAAGTGTTTTTGTTTTAGTTATTCTTCTAAATTATTAAAATATTCATAAAAAATGATTAAATATCAATACAAGTATCATAAATATACTATGATTTTATTAAATTATTTTCATAATCTATATCCTTCTCCTCTTTTATCAAATGGGAAACAAAAATGTCATTTGTGTGTACGACAGACTACCACCCCATGAACAAATGTAATTATTTTTCCATCACCACCTCTCACAAATATTTAAAATGATGAATTTAATGTATATATATATGATATTAATGGAATATTGTTCATTCTATATAGGTAAAGAATAATATATTTTCTTACATTTTCATTCACTCAAAATGATAACGTTGTCTGTGCGTACGACTAGACTACCACCTCCACAAAGAAATGTGATTTGTTTTTCATCACTAGATCATATGAATGATATATATATATATATATATATATATATATATATTAGGTATTCTATTTTATCCCTTGTAATTAATAGTGATGTTATCCCTAATCGCTTCTCTAAAATTTTCTTTATGTTCTATTGGGACATCTTTCATTATGAGGTGACTGATGTTGTCATATATTTTTTCATGCCATCATATATTCCATTTAGATTTAATTCAAGATTCATTACACTTATACCCAATAGGGATAATTAAATTAAAATTATAGACTTCATTCCAGTTTAAATTTGGAATAAAATCCCTAAAATCATTAGTAAAATCGTTCTGACTATATTGGGAGGGGTTGTTAGAGACATCATCACACCTATTCAATTTGGTTTTTATTATGGAAGGTGTATTCAAAACTATTTGGACAAAGTTTTGGAAAGTTTCAATCACATTAAGAGGAAAACTTTGTAAATTGTTCCATGAATATTAACATATCCAAATATTTTAACATCTTGATTTGTAACATCATTCTTTCCATATTAAGGAATTATTTATTTTCTATTGGATTCATCAAAATAATTTGTAAATTCTCAGATATTTAATGATCTTAATTCACATTAATAAAGCCCTTATAGGATTTTTTCATTACACAAGGGTATTGGGGAAAGGATATACTCTTTTAGGAATAATCTTTACAATTACTGAGGATTATATGAGTAGATGAATCAATGAGCTTGGACAAATTTTTCTTTAAAAACCCCAAGGTTAGAAGAAGCTTCTTCACTCCATCCCATATTTTATATACTAATGTTATAATTATATTTGTCCAATATTCCAAGAAAATCATATTTTTCATTAAGGCCCTCTTTGATAATTATGAAAAGGTGGAAGGGAAGGTCATTAGCTGGGACAATTCCTTCATTTTGTTTAGTGATGGAATGCATATCACCATGAATAATAGGATTATAATACCCCTTGGTGTGAAGAGGGAATCTTACCCTTTTATCTATATTTGTACCCTTTTATTATAGGGAAAGTTCAATAGTTTCAATCTTGGAATTATTTACTCCAGAATCATGAATTAATTAGCTCGATGGAAAGGGAAGTATCTGACACAAGATGGAAGAGTGTGTGTGGTCAACTTGGTGACCATATATAAAATTTTCTACTCCTTTTCCCTATATAGATGGCCCCTAAGTCTCATCTGGTACCTTCCAAAAAAATTTAGGAACTTTAGAAGGAATGGATATATCCATTAAAGAAAATTGGTCATTATTTCATGGAATTATTTCACCAAGCCTATTGACATAGGGGACTTGGAATCAAGGATCAAAATAATTTCAATTATTTCATTCATACCAAATTCACCTAAAATATTTTTATGTATAATGAAACTTCTCTTGATCTTCTATCTAATAGGTTTAATTTAATGATGTTGAAGGGATTCTATCTCTATCTAACTTCATCTATTTATCCTTCAATAAAATAATTGTCTAATTACCTCATGTGTAACTCCAAATATTTGGGTTCGATGCAATACAATCTAAATATTTGGACTACCCCTAGCTATAAAATCCCCCAAAAGACATAGTATACATCTATATAAGTTGAGAAAAAAATTCCATTGGTGAATTCATCCCCTAAAATAGAATCCATGAGATATATTATCCACCTCAAATCTTTCTTGACTTACAATAGTATATATTCATGGATAGAGACAACCATATTTGGAAACCAAAAAGAATGAAAATTTCACATGCATGGAATTTTATATGTTGAATAGAGATGCCTCCAACATTCCTCTAGGTTGAATGAGGAAATTTAAATCCCACATTTTCTAGATCAAAGGATTATTTCTTCTCATGATGATCTGGAAGTGGAGGCTTCCCACCCATGACCAATTAAAGTGATCTGGGTAGTATATTGTCTCATCCTGTTGTTTATGAATGGAATCATAGGAAATAAAAAACATGTTTTCACAAGATGTATATTTTTTCTTTAGTTATATAGATACATAAAATATCTATTCGAGAATCATATTTTAATAGGCATCCATATTGAGAGTATGATATTGTCTATTTTCAATGATTATTGGATGACCAGGTATATAGCCTTCTTCTTACAGCCACTGCCTAGGTAATTAACTTCACTTAAAGATCCAAGAATGAAACATTCATCAATGGTTAGACCCTACCTCTTCATGTGGGGATTATCATAATTCACAGATATGTTTATGTTGATACCAAGCTACAAATTGGTGTGATGAGGAACACTGTTAATGATCATAATATATTATAGATTCTACGTATTCATGGAAATCCAAAGAATCCTTTGGTGAAACAATTTGTTCACTGGATTCCCATGATCCCCTCATGGATTAAGGTTAATTATGATGGTGTGGACTCAGTTATTTAAGGGCCCTTAGGATATGGTGGGGGGGTCTTTCGCACCCACCATGGATTTTTTAATGGTTTCTTCCATAATTATTTTTGGAATGAGACTTTATATAAAGTGGATTTATAGGACATTATCTATTCATTTAAGAATGTTATACATTATGATTAGAAATATATTTTGGTTGAATATAATTTCAAAATGTCCATTGACACATTCAATACTAGACCCACTAATGTCCCCTAGAAGTTTTTTCATCACTAGATTAAATTTCTCTAAGATGAAAACCAAGATAATTTTATTTTTTCAAATTCTTATAGATAATCCAATAAATTTGTAGAATATTTTTTCAAAAGAATGATCTTAGAATCATGTACAATGTGGTCATTTCATATTCTCTAGAATTGTGCTTCCTCGGTGTAGGTGGATATGTTGGGTGAAATCCAATCATGTTTTTATAAACCCCCATGAAATTCCTGACTTTCTTGTTTACTTTAGTTAATAAATCTTAAGATTGAGCACACTCAAATACTAACCCTTTTGGTAAATGTATAATTGATAAAAAAGTTATAATTATTTAATGATTATTATTCTATAGTTAGTGGAATAATGGCCTATTTTAACATAGTCAACCAACCAAAGTAATTTTTTACATATGATCTAAAGATCATCAAAATGTCTCGTATTATCTTAATTGATCATGTAATTGTATATAACATTGTATTAAAAAATAAAATGATGAATGAACTAGAAAAAGGTTCTTAAAGAAGTAAATAACTAACATAGTATTACTATTTAGTAAGATAAAGAACATATGTGATGAGTTATACTTGAGGTAAGGGATTTAGTTTAAAATATCTTATTTTAAAGTTTCCTTTCAAAATAATTTTATTCCATATCTATTTTTTTAAAAATATTAATTTTTTTATATAGGCATAAAATAATTTAATAGACATATTATGTCTCTTTTTTTCTTTCTTTTAAAGTTTTAAAAATAAATTTTTATATGGAATGTTTTGACTTTCTTTATAAAAGAAAAAAACAAATGTTATGTTTTAATGTATACATCAGCAACGTATTTTCCCTCCCCCATAACTATTTTCATGAACCAGCCTAGGTTTCCATCCAACCCATCACCTGACCTATCTTGCAACATATATTGAAGTTCATTCTTGATCCCCATGGACTCGAAACTAATTCCTTGGCATCATGGAACTCCTTTGGGAACAATTTAGCACATGAAAATATTAACAAAAATAAGTCAATATTTATATAAATCAAAACCACATCCAATATATAAAAAAAGAGGATATGTAATGATACAAGAATGAGATAAAAATTTAATAATTACAAAAAAACAACCAAAAGGGTAAGGGATCAAATAACTGAACAAAACCTCCATGCAATATTTGGGTCAACACCCCCAAGCCGCCACCATCAACACCTATCCAAGGAGAAACCAGTAGCATGAAAAACTACCACCACCTCCATGGTAGGCTTTTCCTTTAGCTTATTTTTACAAGAAAATATCTACATACACCTGAGTGTGTATGTAGGGTGTGATCTCAATTTTCTAGAAGGATACACAAAAAATTCCATGAAATTACAATAAAAGACAAGTTAAAATGTTATCTTTTTATAAAAATGGAATTAATAAAATTGACATGAAAAAAAGTTATGTTTTGAAAATAAAAAAAATAAAAGATATTGATGGAAGGTAAAAAATAAAAAAATTACCATGGGAAAATCTATAAGAAGTGAGGCCATTATGGGCCTATGATCCTCATAAATCGATAATCAATCAATATAGTTTGTTCTCTTGAATGATCCACTATAGAGGTCACAACCAAAGTTCTAGTGGTCCCTAAATCATCCCTATTTTTCTATTTAGTGTTGTAGTGTAAAATTGATGGGGAGCCCAGGTGATTTCCCAACCGACCCAATCAGTGTACTAGTCCCTAATAACCCACATATATACCTAGGGTTCCCAAATGTTGTACTCCATTTCACATCAATAAAACTCCATTGTGGAACTACAAGTTTATTTTCCATAACTTGAACATGAAAATAAACAAAATAAAAATGGAAAAAATACCTTGAAGTCATGGAATCACACTAAATACCATCATTTAGGCCCACACAAAAATTTTAAAAACTTATTTAGGAGACATATAAATGATTATAAATTCATAAAATAATAGAATTGCATGAAACCATCTACATTTCACTTGAAACCACCCAATCTGGTAGGAAACCACAATGTTCATCAAGAGGAGGCCCTAAGGATGCATGATCAGACCAAAACCATCAAGGTTCAACCAAAAGAGATGAGTTTGAAACCATTTTATATCAATAAAATTTATAGATTAAAGAGAACTCAAGAAGAGAGATGTGACCAAGAATATTGGAAGGAATAAGATATGAAGGACTTATATGATGTTTTCTTGAAGATTCCAAGCATAATTACCCAAAAATTGAGGCAAGAGGGAGTGAAGAGGAGAGGGAGACATGAAAAGGGATGGAGGAGACCGAATGACTAAAATGAGGGGGGTTAGAGTGTAAATTTTTTTGGAAGGTTAGAATATGAATTAAAAAATTATAAAATTTTGGTATGCCTCATGGTTTGGATGTACGGTCTACTAGAACATCCACCAACTATGTGGATCCTTTTTCCATGAGGAGGGGAAGTTCACACAGTTTACTTAGAGGAGTTAATTCCTATTCACCAAGACATGTACCCAAGATAGTGTAACTTTCAAGGTCCCATGTTTATCTAGGGAGGGATAATTCCCCATGCACTTGATTGCGCGGCCTAGACAATGCCACTATTAAGGCCGCATAGTTTTCACTTGGATACCACCCGATTTGTCCTCACTATGAACCATCTTTTTGAATCTTTCTATCCCCCCATGCAATTTATTTTTTTTAAGTAAACTTAGGTAAGACAAGGAATAAATTTAAGACAAAAAATAAAATCAAAATACATCAAAATAACACCACAGATGTGAAAATTCTCCCCATCGTGAAAACATTATCCCCTAAAAAATCAAACTATAATCTAACCATATAGTAAATTAGGGTACTACTCCTCAAACAAATGAATCCATTTCCATTTCTCATTCTCATTGTTTTCATTCTTCCAAAGGTCCCAAAATAATAGTATGAAATTACATTTAAGAATATTCACTTGAGAATCCATAATCTTCACAAGTTTCTCGGTCATGAAAAGATAATGGTCCAACTCCAATTCCTCCCAACTCATAAAATGAGTAGATTCCAATTCATTCTTCCTATAATTAAATAAATGGAAGACATTATGAATCAATTTCCAATAGGAAGGTAAATCTAAGTGAAATTCCACCTTACTGATCCTTTTGGTGATCTAAAAATACATGCCATACCTTAACATAAGCTTCAACTTTTTACCTAGATGAGGTGACCCAGGTGAGGTTCTACCATTAGAAAAACCTAGTAAATAAAAACTACAAGGCTCGACATCCTTGATTTTCATAAGACTTATAGTGGCTCTGGGCTATCAACAAATGTCTCTTGATCACCTGAACTTTATATGACATCTATTTCACAAGGATTATCCCCAATAGAGAAGTTTTACCTACTTCTATAAAACATTGAGCTGAATAAAATGGATGGACATATGGTTATTCAATGGTATTTATTCTGATTTATTGTTATTAACTATTGTTGAAAGAAAATTCCACCAATCTGAGAAAGTTTTCCAAAGAAGATCTGAAATCCAACACGCGTGCACAAATAATATCTTCTAGAATTTATTTTTCCCATTCTATTTGACCATGAATTTGAGGATGGTATGTCATGGCATGATTTACCTATGATCTCATTTTCTTTTTGAAGACCTTGGCCAAATCGAGAGGAAAAAAATGGGGATCCCTATCTGTAACGATCATTGATGGAACACCATACAGTCTCACGATCTATTGAACACATATCCTCTCCAATAATTACACCTTATTTTAATACTTTATCATGATGAGATGGTAATATTTTTTCAGATGATCAATAAAAACACAAATGGTGATCCTCCCCTTAGGTGTATGAAGAAACCTAATGATGAAATCCATATAGACCTCATCCCACTTCCAAGTAAAAATGGGAAGTTAATGAAGTATACCCCATGGCTTCAGGTGCTAGGATTTAACGTCATAACAAGTATAGAATATAGATATGAATTTAGTTATATCACATCTCTTACTTGGACAATAGAACCGGTGAGGCATGATATATACCATCTTAGTGGTCCTAGGATGAATGGATCACTAAGGCTACTGTATGAATTGGATAACCAATTTCCACATTGAAAACCATATAATGAGGGATCAATTGAAGAACATAAATCCATCAGATGACATATACCCCTCACCAAGAACCTCCCTAAAACATATAAGATTCCTCGAGCATTGACAAAGATTATATCTATGTTTCTCTTCCTGGATTCATTTTAAAATAGAGGGACTAAACTAAATACAATCCAAGAACATGAATCCTCTATGGTCTTTGGCTTCTAAGTTTATCCTGGTGAAAATCCCCAAAAGATTACACTCATCACTAGACTCCATTAAATCTTGATTCAGAAACATTATACTTAAGGAATATACCACAAAATTCCTTTTACCCATAGTGTAGATAATATCAAAGTCATCCCCTAATGGTACTCAACCCATCAGTGCTATATAAAATTCAGATCCTTCTAGGATAAAATGTTGGTTAATATTTTATGATCTAAGTATACTATGAATTTATCCCTGAAAATATAGTGATGTCGTGAATTTAAAGCATGAATCAATACATCCATTTTGAGTTCATGGGTGGGATAGTTCCTTTCATGTGGTAATTGTTTTCTTGATCCATATTCCACTATGTGGTCACCCTGCATCATCACGCATCTTAGATCTATACTTGAGGAATTAAAAGAAACAACATACCCTTTTCTAACTTTAGGTAAATTCAAAATAGATACAGTGGTCAAAACTCACTTGAGCTCCACAAAATAGGTCTTACATTTGGGTTAAAAATGTACCATACCCCCTTTAAGGTAAGAGTACTCATCAGTTTATAAAGTTGAGATAAATCCCTGAAAAATCACATGTAGTATATAGTAAGGACCAAGAAACTAATGATCTTAAAGACATTCCTTGGTTTACCCCATGATTTCATTGTGCTAATTTTCTCTATGTTCAAAGAATCTCTATCATTTAAGATCATGTGGCCATGAAACTTGAATTCTAGGTTTGAAAATTTTCACTTAGAGATAATGTTATAGATATGGCTATCACAAAGAATGATTAGAGTAGTTCTCAAGTGTTGGCTATGCTCCTCTTTAGTTACATACTTTAGTATGAGGACATCCACAAATACCATGAATACGGAGAAAAGGTATTTACAAGACACCCAGTTTATAAGGTCTATGAAAACCATCAGAAAATTCATCAACCCAAATGGCATGACTAGATATTAAAAATGGATTTACCTACTTGAGAAAGTTTTCTTTGTAATGTCGGTTTATCTAAATTTAACCCGGTAATACCCAGAGCAAAATTTTATCTTCTAAATCCATTTTCCACCATCAATATGATCCAATAGTTCATTATTACAAGGAAAAATATATTTATTCTTGATGGAAACCCTATTCAAATTCTAGTAATCAATGTAATAGTAGAGGGATCCACTAGTATTTTAAGAAAATTACATTGGTGTGACCCATGGTGAGATGATTCAGTGAATGAATCCTTTAGATTCCAAATCAACCAACTATATATTTATTTCCATCAACTTAGTGGGGGAATATTATATGATAGAGGAGATATTGGATTTATTACTAACACCATATCGATGGTAAACTTCACATCCTGATCTGGAAGTAAACCAAATAATTCCTCTAGAAATACCTCTATAAACTCATCTACTATGTGAAGAAACCCATCCTAATAATTCTTATCATCATTCTCTATCATATGTGAAGATACCTAGAAAATAATTTTGCCAAACTCTAGATGTGGAGGTTTATCTCATCATGATCATGGACCTCATTCACCTTAGAAGATCTCAGTAATCCCATCAGTTTTATTAAAAGTAACCTACCAATAATAACAATCAATATGTTCTTTGAAATGAATTATCAAATCCATTCACAATACCACATCGAAGGGCTCCATTAACAGAAAAATAATGTCACATTCTTAGAACTCTGAAAATGTCAGAGAACAAGAAGGATATTTTAAACCATGTTCCTTCCTCTTTCCAATAGGTGTATTCAAATCCATGTAACAAAGTATTAACTCGACCAGAATATTTATTATGTCCAAAAAGCGAGAAGAGATGAAATAATTAGAAGCATAAATATCATAAAAAGTAACTTCTATAGAAAATTATATAAAAAACAATTCCTCAAACATTTGTAGGTCATGCATCCACTTACTCTGGTGGCTAGTCTATATCATAAAGGTTCCTTGTCTTTTTCTGAAACTAGGTCAACTATTGATTTCAGCTCTTCCTTAAGATGACTCTACCCAGTTGTAAACCAATCCATTCCACCATCACCACTAATTTTAGAACCTGTAGTTATGGATGGTTCTGATAGAGATGTATTTTCCATAGAGGATGAATAGTCTGCACTACTATCATATGGGAGTTGATTTCTGAAAAAGCATTGGAAGTTCCCCAGATGTCCACACCAATGACATCACCTCGGTGTAGTTAACCATATGGTCCATAAGTTTCCATAGGTTCCACACTAATAGATCACAATTGACCCACCACTAGAGACTATTGTTGAAGGTTAATGAGATGTATAACTATAGGTACTTCCACCCCTATTCTCTTTCTCATCATTCTTCATATTCTTCTTAAATGTTCTATGACTACCCTAGAAAATAACTAAAATAACTACGTAAAATCTAGATATAACTGCATGACAAATTTACATGGTTAAGGCATGATTAACCACCTATACATATCTATTCAAAATAGACATGAAAACCCCGGATAAAAAATCTAGAGGCAACCCCTTTTCAAACTATTGAGACATCAGTTGTTCAATTACAACTACATTGGGAGAAAAAAATAAATACCTCCACAAAGTGATTGGCATAATTCTATGTGGATTATTCTCACTGATAGAGATCCAAAAAATGGATGGTTATTAGAAATATCCAACATATATGGGTATAATTTCTCATTTAAATTATCCTTGAAATACTTCCATCCAATCTACTGATGATTTCCACATGAACTACTAATTCTCACCACCTGTAAGTAGGCCCTCCCAACAAACACATAGTGAACTTCACCTTGAACTCTTAAGGTGTTATGAGGTAATAAAAAATACTCTCAATATTTTCAACCCAATATTACTATTCATTGGGGTCCTTTAGACCCCATGAAGAAGTTAATTTATTTTTAGAAACTCCTGAAAATGATCCCTTTTTGGACCTGATTCAGCTTCCTTGGCCTAAGAAGGAATAATGCCCGCTACCTAATCTATGGCTCAGAAAGCCCAAACCACTATCTCAACTAACCTTTGATCAATTTGTGAGGTATAAATATTTTAGGAATCTTCCCATAATTGGGATGTAAGTATCCATGGATTAATGATGCTATACAATTAAACAATAACATCAAACCCATCAATACTCCATTGCATAGATAACTCAAAAAAATATAATATAAATATCACTCATAATCCAAAAAAAACCACAACAATAAAAATTATCAATTTAAACCAATCCACCCTTACATAGTCATAATTATCAATCTTCAACCCGTGAATTACACCCAAAGGATTAGTCAAACCAAATCTTGAAATCCCCTAAAAACCCAAGGCCCATCATGAGGTGTCCCGACCAAATTCCCCACTCGCAAATAGATCCTTAATCCTAGACAGTCCTAGTTCATGTCTATCCAAAATCCCTAAATAACTTTCCCCAAAATAAGGGAAATACCTCATATAATACCACTTTTTCATGAACCATCCTGGGCTAACATCTTACCCATCACTCAACCTTGCCTACAGAATATCCCAGAAGGTATTCTAAATCCCCACATGTTAGAAACTAGTGCCTATGACTCATATAAATCCTTTGGTAATAGTTTATCCCTTGAAAATATTAACCAACATTAGTCATTATTTACATAAAACTTAACCAAAATCCAAGATAGAAAAAACAGTAGGAGGAAAATATTGGATAAAAACATGAGATAAGAATATAAAAATTAAAAACAAAACAACCAAAAGGAGAGAGGGTCAACTAGATGAACAAAACCTCTATGTAGCATGTGGGTCGACACCCCTATGCCACCACCAAAAACACCTATCCAATGAAAACGTGTTATCACAAGAAAACACCACCACCTCTATGGTAGGTATTTCATTTACTCAGGTCATAAAAAACATGATATATAAACACTAGAGGGTGTATGTAGGTTATGAACTCAGTTTCTAAGTAGGATACCAACAAAATGTTCCATGAAATGAAATAAAATAAATGTTAACATGCTGGTTTTTTTAAAAATGAAATAAATCAATTTGACATGAAAAAAATTATGTATTTTGACAAGAAAAAATAATAAAACAAAATAAACAGATCATCATTAAAAAGAAATAAAAAACACCATGGGAATACCCAAAGAATAAAGGTTATTAGGTACATAGGATCCCCATTCCTCAATGACAAATCAATATAGTTTTTTCTCATTCACGAGCCGCTATATAGGTTATATCCTATATTTTAGAAATCCAAAAAGGATCCAAATTCATTTAGTTAGTGTTGTAGCATAAACATGCAAGAGAGGTCAAATATTTTCCCATCTAACCCTATCGGCATACTAGTCTATAGAACAATTGCATACCCAGTGTTCCTAAGTTCTCTATTCCATTTTCACATAAAAAAATACCCTTTTTTGCTCCACAATTTCATTTTCCATTGTCCACATGTGAAAATAAACCTTTTATAAAGGTAAAAAACCCATTAAAGCCTTGAAATCACACTGAATACCTTATAAAACATCATTCACACCCACACACACAATTTAAAAATATATTTTGAAGCAAAATAAAGCACACTAAATTCATAAAAATGGTGTGGAATGAAACCCCCTACATATCACTTGAAACTACCCAATCCAATTGGAAACCACAAACTACAACAAGAGGAGGCCCTAAAGAATCATTACTACACAAAACCCATCAATATTCAATCCAAATAAATGAGGTTAAGACCATATTAGGACAGAAACATTATTTTAAAAATGAGATCTCATGAAGGAAGAGATATGGAACCAAGAATAGAGGAAGTAAGAATAGTGGAGGGACTTACATGAATATTTCATGAATAGTACATGCTGAAACCACAAAAAAATTGAAAATAGGGAGTGGAGATAAGAGGCAGGAATGACTAGGGATAGAGGAGACCTAATGGGTGAAATGAGGGGGTTAGAGGGTAAAAATTAGTGATGGGTAGAATAGTAATTATAATAATTATAAACTTCTAGCAGGACACATGGTCTTTCAGATCATACATAACAGTGTAGATCCTCTGTCCTAGATGAGGGGAAGACTGTAAGGTTTACTTGGAGGGGTGTGAACCCATGATCCTAGCCATGCTTTCTATACATTGCCACATTCTAGGTCCCATAATTATCCTAGGAGGGTCACATGCCCAGGAACTTAATTATGCAGCATGCATAATTCCAGTGCCTTGACTGAACAGTTTCCACTAGTCTAGTGAAACGTTTCTCCTAATCGTGTTCCACCTATGTTTTTCCTTCTATCCACCGAAACAATTTAATTTTTCTTTAAAAATACTCGGTTAATCCATGGAATAAACATAAATCCAAAAATAAAATAAAAAGTACCTCAAAATAACTCCACATGTATGAAAAGTATTATTTGATATTTTTTCCCTTATAAGATTCAATATTTTCATCAAAAATAACCCCTTCCCATTTTTATTGGTATTTTTGTTTCAAAATTTTTTTAGATGGAAATGGTATTTTGATATCCAAATAATTATTTCATATCAGTTCAAAATTTATTTTAATGATTTTATAAAAAAATATCCAGGCATAAAAATGATTTATTCATGATATGGTACATGAGTATTATAAATGATTATGGGTTATCCCAATAACTATTATAAGATGGATGATCCAAATATGGTTTATAAAATAGGTGATCCTGATATATCATATACAATGTTTGAGACTAGATAGCGTTCCAATGCATTAGATATCATTCCTTGACATTATAGCCATGAAGGAGGGAGTAAATTGGGTGGTTTTCCACTATGGATTTAACTAGGCTCTAGTTATTACTGATATAGGATATGATTATAATTTGATATGTTTCTAGAAATAGGGTTTTTATTTCTTTTTATGTGTTTTAATGTTTTTCTTTGAAAAAAGGAATGTGTTGTTCTTGTGTAAACGATTTATTTCATACACTCAAAGAATATAGTGATAACGGTAAAAAATTTAAGGGTTTTCAATATTTTCACTGAACTAATGGATTTGATCCTTTTATGTATCTTAATAATCCTTTTTTCCTATACCATGTTTTTAAATGTTTTTTCATGGGGTTTAGTGATGAGTAGGCATAATTATGAAAACATAATATGGGGAAAGAAAAGCTGGGTATAGTGAGAATAATGCTCGCTTAAAGGCATGGGTATTGTTATGTAATATTTTTTTTCTAATTATATATAACTCTAAACCTCAAATATCCTTATCTTTTTAAGTGATACCCTATTTAAATTTGATTTTGTATGTTTTTATTGGTTAAAATTGGGTCACATTTAATGGTATCAAATCCTGAAATGTAATGTTTATGATTTTAGCACCGAATCTGGGAGTATGGGTCTTGGGCTATAATAGTTGGTATCATATCAATGTTTAAATAAATTTGGAGAGTAATATGTTTTAATTTCATATTATCTTAAGAGCTATGGATACCATTTTGGGTTTATATGTTTAAGGTAGATCATATGTTCAAGATATAAACACCAAGATTGAGTTTTTATGTGATGAGATTTTATGGTGACTAATGAAACTTTGGGTGGTATTTTACTGGTTTAAGTTATATTTTACACTTAGGTTTAATATGAGTGATTATTTGGGAAGAATGCTAATACATTTGTGGGGATGAAAGCTAGATGGTATGTTATAATCTTTGAGGTTAAAACATTAATTACGGTTGAAGATGTTAACATTATTTTCAGGATGTTAATCATATTTTTTGGAATGTTATAGTGATTATATTAATATATTTTTATTAAAAGTACATCCTATAATATGGGTGATAGTCATCTCATCCAGAATTTCCATAGGTCTTAAACCCACAATCGAAGGGTGATAAGGGTTCACCGCCTACCATTGGCCTACAAGATGTCCTGGTAGGTATGACATTTTTGTACTTAAATGATTTAACATATAAAGATTATTCTATTGTTAGGATCATATATTTTATCATATAGATTAACATGGGACTGATAAGTTATTTGGTTATTAAATGAATTTCAAAATAAGACCACTTTATTTTTGTGAAAATTATATGTTACGATAAGCAGAATTTTATTAGATATTATTTAAGTATTAAACATTCAATTATCTTTTAGAATCATATATGGTTTAAATGGTTCTTTATAGTGATTCTTGTAATTTGCGAAAATGATTATAATATTTTTGATATTATATGATTAAGAAATATATTTTTTTAGGTGTACTACATTATGAGTGACTAATGTTTATGGAGATAAATGTTTAATTAATCATACAAAACAATGTAATCAAATCATTCTGTTCATTGTGTTTCCATCATAGTTAGGAATATTATGAAGAATTTTGGTTGTTCATAAAAGGATCAATATTTATATTTTTATTTTATTGGTGAGGCCTTTGAGATTAATTTTTTGTTTCATCATATGAAGCTTTATTAATTATGGTAATTCTGTTATCTTTTCCAAACCATTGTTGTTTTAGTTAATGTCTATATAATGGAGGAATATAATTTTATCTTTTTTTATAATTATTTGATCTATTAGAAGTTGATATTAGTGATTCAGGCATAATAAATTCATCCTGAATACTCATCATTTAGAGAAAAAGACGGGATTGTGGTATAAATTGATTAAATGATTAAATTATAATTTTCAAGTAAGTCAGTTTCCTTATGTTATAGTCTAGATAGAAGGGTAATTCCTCATATTTAAGAAAATGATATTGATAAAAAAAAATTATCCTATTAACTTTATTTATAATTAATAGATGGTATTTTTTACACCTCTTTGGTTTATGGTTTTGTGTTCACTGACTTTATCGTGATAATTTACTTTCATGAGATCAACATACTCTATAAATATCCATAATTATTTTGGAAATTAAATTTTTCTCAATGTCCATATTTTCAATTCCCTCTAATTTTATCCAATTTATAAACATATTATGTGTTATTCCAAATGACATTAATATTTTTTCATTCCCTGTTTTCAAAAAGAAATTTTTTTAACACTTTTTACAATGTGCGATTTCAACAAAGCTATTTTGAAATATATAACCATTGATTACTGATATGAAGTTAAAATTGAAATAATGAAATTTATTAATGTTGAGGAGAATATAATATCTTGTGATTTTAAAAAAGATATATTATTTCTGATAGTTTTCAATATACACACCATTGAGCTTAAACGGGCCATGAGATATTATTATTTAAATATGAATGTTATAACCTATACTTTAATTTGGAGGGTACGAATAGGATTAAAAAATATGAAATATATATAAAGGTACTAATAAATACATTTTTATGGATTAATTATTAGGAAATAAGAATTCTATTTTAGTAAATTCGTTTTATTAATCGAAAATGTATTTTCATAAAAAATGATATAGATTTCTTTTTGAAAGAGAATATTATAAATAATTTCTGTAAATTTTAGAAATTTTATTTGATAAAGGGATATAATTTCTAAAATCATAATGTAAAAATTATCTTATACTGATTTTTTGGAATCTTTCTAAGAATATTTATTTTCATTGAATAATTAAAAATTCATCTTTTTATTTAAACCTATATTTTCTTTTAAAGTATCCAGATAGTCAAATTCTATTTTTTAGTAACTGTAAAATTTTTATTAGTTCATTTTGATTAAAAATAATTGAATTATAGTATTTTTAATGGATTTTTAGCTTAAATTTGCAGTAAATACATTTTTTAATTCAAAATCCATTTTTCTGAAATATTTTTTCACATCGCATTTTGCGGGTTTATTTATAAATTCAATTATACTTACTATGTGTACTAAATCCTAAAACATTTAAACCAAATTTGGAATCAAGAGTTCCAAATTTAGTATATATTCCCCTTTTATTTTTAGTTTTTATGAATAGTAATCATTATAAATTTTATTACCACACTAAACATACATTATGTTAATTAAGGGAAAATATATGTGATAAGGACTAAACAAGTAACAATAACACTTAACTTAATTTTACTGCATGATTATATTTAATACATACTCATCTAAACATATACTATTTTAGTTTTTCCACCATTTTTCTATGATTTTGACTTTTATAAAATATTATTTAAATAAAAGTAAAAATAACATTTTTTTGTTTCAATATCTATAAATTTTTAACATAGGGATAATAAGAAGGTGTGATAGGTTATAAATAGTAATTGTAAATATAGATTAATTTCTATCATGGAAATTTATTTTTAGTTTTTAGTGATGAAATAACCATCATAAATACTTACGCAACACTAACACATTTCTTGTGAAAGCAGTATACAATTCTAATAAATTATTTTAAAAACTCTAAAAATACTATTTTTGGTTGAGTTAAAGTATACCAATATATATATATATATATATATATATATATATATATATATATATCATTTTAGAGTTGTGTGGAATGTGAAATTAAAATTCAAATGTCTTTAAGTAATTTTTAAAGTAAAATTATATGAATAGTTCTTAAAATGATATTAACAATATTTTATGTTAAATAATATTTATATAAATTACTTAAAAATTATTAAAATCACTAAAGATTACAATTAAGATGCGAAATGTTCAAAATTTCCTAAATGTTTTATTTATAATCGATTTTTCACCTTACAATTAAAATTATAACTCTTTTATATTAAAAATCATTTTTCATGCTCAAGGATAAAATTAGTTAACCATAGGGTTAATCCAAAATAAAAGGTTAAAAATGATATCAAAACTTTTCAAAATTTCATTTTATTAAAAAAATGTATTCCTTATAATATAATTTATTTCATTTTTGAAAAACTTTACATAACATAGACACGTATTATATTATAATATTTTATATAATTCAAAAAATGAATAAATTACATTTTTTAATAAATAATGTTTTATTAAATGGTATAAATTTCTAAAAATCCTATATTCATAAAATTTATTGGAATATGTTATAAAATATAAACAATGGTCCATTTATGGGACAATTTTACATTTATAGCAACTATCTTTACCCTTAAGCAGTAACAAACTTTATTATCATGGTAATCATCAAAAGAGTTAACTCATGGTTAAAATAAAAATATAAGAGTAAAAATATCCCAAAAAAATATCCAATTTTTATTAGAAAAGATTATCGAGTATTATAATCATATTATCTTCTAATTATATCAGTTTTTATCCATTTTAAAATGAAAAAAATATTTATATTAATTTAATACATTATGAAATTTCAAGATTTCCTCTCCCTCATTGTAAAAGGGAACTCACTCTCCTCTTCTCTAAAATAAATCATGAGACTTTTGGTTGATCCCAAATTTTACCAAATACCTTTCTAAAATTTAAACCCATGTCCTATAGGACTTTTTTTATCATGAAACTAACCTAGGAATGCTTTTGGTATAAACCTTAAGTGGTTGTCCAAAAAGAGGTATAGTCCTTCACCAAGAGTTTTCATATTATTTATTCATCTAACACATTAAAATATTTTTAAACCATGATGAAATAATAAAATAAAAATATTACATATAATTATAATTTATTATATTAATGGAATAGTCTATACCTTTCTCCTCTTCCATTAATTGGGAAACTAAAATGTCGTTTGTGTGTATGGTGGACTACTCCCTTGTGAACCGATGTAATTCATTATCCATTACTGCCTCTCATGAATATTTATAATTTTGGCAATAATATATTTAAATATTTTTATATATATATTATTAATGATATATTAATAATTTATTATAAGTAATATATCATCTAAATTCTTACCTTTCTATTCATTGATAAATGATAATGATTTTCATGTGTACGTGGGGACTACCACCTCCACAAAGTGTTGTGATTTTTTTCATGACCAAATAACATGGATGATATATATATATATATATATATTTATTTAATAATATAATATGGTACACATTATATAGTTATCATTTTATATTGACAAGAAAATACCTAACTTACTTCTATCCCGATCATCGAGAAATAGAAATATTACATATGTGCATGTACGACCTACCATCTTTAGGGTTGTAACGTTATAAATTTTTGATAAACATTTTTCATAGTTTGTTTTTAATGTATAATTTATATATAAGAATTCTATTTTTTAATGATAATTATTATGTAAATGGTGAAATAATGACCTCATTGACCGTAGTTAACCTACCAAAGTCATTTTTTGCATATGAGCTGAATATCATCAAAAGGTCTGATGTGAACTTAATTGATCAAGCAATTGAATGTAACATGGTATGAAATAAAATAATATAAATAATTAAAATAAAAATGTTTATTAATATATAAAATAATTTAAATTGGATTGTTGTTCAAGAAGATAAGGAACATACTTAATCAGTTGGACTTGATGTAAGGGACTTTCTTTTAAAAATCATCATTTGAAGTTTCCTTTCCAACTATTTTTCATTCGAGTTGATATTTTTAAAGATATTTTATTAATTTATTTATATGTAATTAAATAATTAAAGGATATTTTATGTCTATGTTTACATTCAGTAATAGTTTTTCAAAAGGAATATTTTTATTGGATGTTTTTACTTTCATTGTGAAAGACAAAAGTAATATTTTATTTAAATGTATAGAGTGTGAAAAAAATTTCCAACCATTAGTTGATATTTTTATTCCTTTATAATCTTCCTTGTTTTCATAAAATAAAAAACCACTTTCCCTTGTTCTTGTAATTTTGGAATTGTAAATGGATTTTTAAAGGAACGTGTATTTTGATAGCTGAAAATGTTTTTCATATGAGTTAAAAAGGGTATTCAAGGGTTTTATGATAAAATATGAAAGGATTAAAATGTTTTATTTATGATATGGTACATGAAAATTATATATGATGAAGTGTGAGAATGGAATAATTTATATGATGGGTGATCCCAACATAGCTTCTATGATGGGTGAGCCTGATATAGCTTATATGATGGGTGAACAAAGATAGTGGTCCATAGTAATGGGAAATGTTCATTATCATTATGGAAAGTAAATAAGGATAAAACTAAGTGGTTTTATCCTATGGATTTAATTGGGAACTAGTTATTTCTAACACTGGTTATGAATATAATTATCTAAGTTTCTAAAAATCATTTTTAATTTCTTGATGTGGGGTTTTATGGTTTTATTTTTGTAAAAGGTGTGTGTTTTTTATATAGAAATAATTTATTTCATACTATAAAATAATCTAATAATAAATTTAAAAAATTTATTGGTTTTCATGTTTCTCACTGAACACACATATAGAACTTTTTTATATCCCTTTCTAATATTCATTTTCTCATCCCATGTTTTTAAATTTTTTCATAGGGTTTAAGGATGTGTGGGAACAATGATGAAGAATTAATATTTATGTGAGAGTTTTACCTAATTCTAAAATATTATAAGACTAAAATATCCTTGGGTATATATCAGATCCCATATTTTCATTTGATGTTGTGTTTTTATAGTTAAAATTAGGCCACATTTATTTGAATTAAAGACAGAAATGTAAAGTTTATGATTTTATAATCAAATATGGGAGTACGGGTCTTCCAAAATTATAATATGGACACTTTTCTACTACCAATAGTTGTGAATTTGAACCAAAACATTCATAATAACATCATTGTAGTGAGATACACCCTCAACAGTGATGACAAAAACCTCAAATGTATGGTTTTGGTCAACTTCATGTGATGGAAGGTGTTAATTACTTAATATTTCATATGAGGGATTTTTTTATAGTTTTCCATGTGAATAGAATAAATATTTATTTATCATGATTTAATTATGTGACCACACTCA
Source organism: Viscum album (assembly GCA_963277665.1). Classification (NCBI taxonomy): domain Eukaryota; kingdom Viridiplantae; phylum Streptophyta; class Magnoliopsida; order Santalales; family Viscaceae; genus Viscum; species Viscum album. The sequence goes on along the minus strand of OY728129.1, from coordinate 1,842,826,823 downwards.
TAAACATGATTTAATATGAAAAATTCAACACAAATGTTTATTTTATCTATGAATTCTATGTTATTATTTTAGGTGATCATGTATAAAATGCACAAACATGAAAATAAATAAATAAATCATAAATTAATAAACAAATGATATGATCATGATATTTTTTAATGGTTTATGGATTGTGAAAAAAATGGTCAAACTAAACTCTATGGGTAACTCATTGAGTCATTTCTGACTCGAGTTATAACACTCATCCTATCAAATTTATTGACCTCTTAGTGCCTTACAATGTTTCAGTATGATCTATTCCACTTTTAATTCTCTTCATTATACAAATATACTCAAAAAAAAGTGAAGGGTTCTCATGAATGTGTGGTACATATGAATAATATCACTCATGGATGTGAATACCCTTATACATATAAGGAGGAAAAGGGACGATACATATATCTCCATTTTTAAATTAATTATTACGGAAATAATAATACAATAAATAAATAAATAAAACTCAGGCATACATTGGTTTTTCTATGCTCATGATCAATCAACATGAATTGAACTTATAGAATAAAATTAAATTTGAAATTAATTCAACTCGAGGGATTAATAGTGATTTAAAATAAATTAAACTTTAATTAAAAATTTACATGTCACATAACCCTGAATATAATTTAATTATATTTCAAAAATAATTAATAATATTTTGGATTTTTATTTTTATTTTTTCACTTCCTTGGTATTTTAACCCCCCTATAGGGGTTCTAGGTACTTGGAACCCATGGGTAGTTTCCACCTATGTCACTATTCACCCATACGGTATTTTTCACCCACATGGTACTATTCACATGGATATATATATATATATATATATATATATATATATTATTTTGAAAAAATCACTTTAAGATCCTATGGTTTTTAAATTTTTCCCTATTTATTGTGTTTGGCCTAACACCGACCCCACATGAATGAGAAGTAACCACAATGCTAGTCATTGGAGAAAAAAAATATTTTTTCAAAATTATAACTAATTTTAAAACTTAAAATTAATTATTCGATCATCCTATGGCCATAAATTAGTCATCCGACCTCATATATAAGTAGAATCAGTAGTATTTGGACTATATGGATACCCTCTACTCGAATCCATGAAATCTAAATTCAATTCAAATTAATTAATCACATGATCACTCTATTACAACTAGATGATATCAAGCATGTGAAATAATCATGTGTTGTCGGGAAAATAAATATTTTTACTAGAAACCCAATGTTAGAACATATCCTACTATAAGGCATACCCTGTTACAACCCAAGGTTCTCATGTGAGATAAATTTTTTATGAAAAATCAATATTAAAGATGTACCTCATATGATATTGATCAAACATTTTCCTTCTTAATATTGAAGATCGTTGCTCAATGAAATAAAAGTCAAATCCCTCTAGATCATCTATACGTACTCTAAAATCTTGCTTTATTTTTAATATTCATACTTCATATTCTAGTATGGATAAACCAAGGAGATAACATGAGATAAAAAAAGGATATAACTACTCTAAGTAAAGAGAGTGAATATTCCATTTAATTTAAACTTATATTAACATTTATAGGTAGGTTTAAACTTGTTAACTTTTCAATTAATACCTTTAATAATTTAACCATTCAAAATTATCCCAAAAAAACACTTATAACCTTTAAAACATGTCACAATGATCATAAGTATTTTATCACTTATTTTTAACATTAAAATTACATTTCATGAAAATATTCCAACCATTAACTCTACTCATCTCTATCATAAAATAATAAATAAACATTAAAAAATAATATCCCTTTGTTAAATATTTTTCATATATTCACATTATATCATAAAAATACCATGATTAAATAAATGAAACCCCCATTAATCTAAAATTGATTAATAATGAGTTTATTATTTATATGGTAAATAAAATCATACATATCTAATTTTCCTTTGGGTTTCAATATGTCCTAAACTCCAACTCAATATAATCAGTTAAGCTTCTGACTACACTTTGTGTGTGACCCTTATGGACCTTAACTTTAAAGCAGTGAGTAACACTCATAGGCCATGAGTGTAGTTTAGAAACTCATGAAGTCCCTAATAGAGATAATATTTAGTTATTATAATGAAATACTTCTATGAACACACATCAAATAATATAATCTCTTCGTCTCAAAATATCTTATAAATTAAGATTTACCCATTATGTCATCATTCTTTCCTCCTTTACTATTTTATGACCATACTATATAGACTTAACTTTTTCTACCATGGTCATGGATTTAATAAATTTACCATATTCCTATTCAATGAGGTACTATATATCTCTTCCTTTTAAAATTAGAAAAAAAATTGTTCATTGTTTAATCAATCTCATACTATCAATTGTGAACCTAATTTAAGCTTCCTCTCCACAACATAAATGAAATGGTTTTAATATTTCATAAAATTATTCAATAAAATTATACACATTTATAATGATATTAATTCCATATACCAATATAAGTGATCATAGATAGAAACAACCAATGAATCCTAAAACATGTAGTGTCTCTGTTAGGATGTCAGTCCTCATTATCCCCTCTACCCAAGGTCACTAAGTGAAAATTTCATGTTAAAAAATATAAATTCTTATGACCCTCCATAACTTGATAAAAAAACATAATTTTTCTATCATAATTATGATGTATCTAGACTATATACATATATTTCATATTAATATCCCAGTATCTTGATTATTTTCATTATAACTGGGAACTTCTATAGCCTAATAATACAAAAAATAATCTAATGACATTACCATGTAAATAGTCTATGTTGAAGTATAAAAAATATTATAGTTACATAAAATCATGCATTAATTATAATACACATGATATGGTAATCGAAAATTACTATTCATTTTGGTTTTAGGGAACCCACTTTTACACAAAGTGATTATTGAATGATGGAATGGGGCTATTAAATAAGTGGGATTGGTCTAATAGTGTAACGTGTACTGAGATGAAGATTTAAATAGTGTAAAAAAGGTCATATTAAGACTATGATGTATTTAAAATGATCACAACTAAGTGCATATAGGTGATGGTGTTTGAAGTAATGAAGGTGTACATCAATTCTTGGAAGGGAAGAAACTTGAAGGGGTGTGCCGAAAGATCAAATGGAAAATGAATAATTGAGACTTCTCCCAATAGTATGAGCAAGGTTGTTGGGAAATGATAATCCATGTAACTTATATATAATATGTTTTTTAGTGTAATGGAAGTGATGTTATCATTCTTCCATTGTTTTTTGACATAAAGTTTGAACCATGTAATACTTGTGTGCACAATGATCTGTGTTTACACTTATATGTTTATACTTATCATGTTCTTATTTTCATGTGTGTTATTCAGAAGAAAAATCATGTGGTAACTGGAACTAGATGTGGGGTAATAAATGATATGGTGGTTGTGCTTCCTAGAATTACAAGTTATTAATGTCAATGTCTTGGGGGATGGTTCAATTAGAACACATGATGATTTTATTTATAAATGTTTTTTTACACTGTAGAACAAAAAATTAACATCCAGACTTGGGAACCACTAAACGATGCCTCGATATGGTGTCCCATAAGGCCTTAAGCATTCCTCCCCACATGCACGAGGATGCCAACTATAATCAAGGTTCTAAGGAGATATAGTAGAGATACTATACCCCCGTAATTAGAGTAACACAGTGCTGAAACATGTGAATAAGTAAGAGGAATAATAAAATAAATCAATGATATAAAATAAACATCCATAAATCAATAAAAATACTCAATATAATATAGGTATCATATAAAATATGATGATCATGTCATGCATCTAAACAAACTGTCTATAAATACATGGAAACATGCATCTCATACACTACATGTGTCAAATAAAAGGCCCAAAGGAACTATATACGACTAGAATAACGAGTATAGATCATATTTTTCTCACCTTATCCTATGAAATGATCGAATAAATAATCACAAAGTGGAATCATTCTATTTCCCTACTCTCATGATGTCATTCCAGGTACCCAACGGTGGCCCGAACATGGTGTGAGATAACACTCAGTAGGCCACCACTAGTGGTGTCTATAACCAATATAGTTTGTGTAGTATAAGCATAAGCAGTTTGAAATATATAAAATAGTGATATGAATAAATAAGAAAGAGAAATAGTATCCAGTCAACAAGGAACACAAAAAACCTACAACCATAAACATGGGATAATTGTAAACTATGATAAAGTATGTGTGATACTATCCAATCTAACAACTATAATCAAAGACCCATACCAGGGATATCTTTAAATAATGAGAAACACCCATTATGGAATATGATGATTAATCTAATGTCAAACTACAATGTCTGGATCTGATTTATAAAGACCATGGGATCCTCAACAGCCCATGCTATGAAATTAAGTGCTATACCCATAAGATGGAATATTAATTCTCCTAAAAACTACTTTAATTCATTACAAATCTCACTAACATGTATATATCACACACAACCCCCCCAATGAGGTGGTAAATCATGGGGTATATACATAAATACACCTCACGAGTGGTTTAGGTAAATGCTAACTACCTCCAACCATAAAAAGGCACTTAGTGGGAAACCTATTCAATTTCCAAAAAAACATCCAATCTATTCAATCAATTTTAGGATTAATACTTGAAGTTCCAATGTGAAATACATTGGAAATATGGTATATAAAATACAAACCTTTAAGGGAAAGGTATAAACCACTAACCACAACCCTTGGTAGAACACTCATCTAGTATCAGCTCCTAACTCGGCCCGGATTGGAAGAAAACATAGAAATGGAAAAACTTCTTACAAATAGGGAAAAATATCTCACACCAAAATAATTCCTTTGATACAAATAATAATAGTGAAAAAATCATAAAGATCAAAGAACTTACCAGCGAATATCTAATGAAACAATCAGAATTTGATTCAGAGGGAGGATGGAGAATTAAAACCAAAACCTAGATTTAGGATTGAATAAATCTCAAATAGGAGGAGTAAGATACCCCTTGTACACTAGAAAAAAAGAGGATAATATTTTCTAGGTTATTGTAAATTTAAGGTTAAATTGGTCATTTTACCCAAAAACACTAGGTTGCACAGTTTGGCTGCACGATTTCCCAAACTATGCACCAACAGTCCAGCCTTCACTAACTCCCCCCCCCCTCCATGGTTTATATGCATGGTTTGGGAAATAGTTCAAAAAATATATGATTTTACTCTTCTAAAAATTGTTGGTGGACCACAAAGACATATGTCCTAAGTCGCACAGTTAAGGAAAACCATGTGTGCTCAACTAGGAACTGTAGAACCCCACACACTTTCCACTAACCATGAGGCCTAAGTCTCTCAGTATCTTCTAATAATGTGGACCAGCTATTTAATCCAAAAACCTAGGCCTACATGCTTCAAACATGCTCTAGAAAACCTCGAAACTCATGTGATCTAACTAGGCACTCAAATTAGGTAAAAATGGAAGAGATAAACCAAAAGTAAAAAAGTTCCATACCTCATAGAAAAACTTGGGATCTTACAATCTTCCTAAAATAAAGTAATTCATCCCTGGATTTACCTTCTAAGTGTGGTCAAGCATTATTTGAGAATAACTTCATCCAATGCACACGTACATCATCCACCCACTCCCAATTCTCATCATGTGCATGGTTTTACTGCCATATCACCCGTAGTAGAGGAACTTAACATCCATAGAGATCCTTCGTTCTTTGATTAATAATACATATAAGATGCTCCTCAATAGATGTGTCTACCTGTAACTCAACAACATCTGGTTGTAGTGTATGATATGGGTCTAAATTATAACGGTGTAGCTGAGATGTATGGATGAAATTGTGTGTGGCTCAGTAGCTTTGAGATAACTGAAATTGATAGGCTACTATATGGACTCTCTCCATAATCTTGAATGGCCCAACATATCATTGATAAATAATACCCTATATATGAATTTGTATGTGCCCTATCCTTCGGGAGATATGTAAAAATACCTAATCTCTAACCTCAAAATCTATAGGTCATCAAAAAAAATTGGTATAGTATTTCTTTCTAGACCTTAAAGTGGTCATCTGATTTCTAATAAACTAAACCATCTCTAATATCTCCAGCATGATACACGGCCTGAGAATTTCTACCTCTCCTAACTATAACCATCACAGAGATGAATGACATGGCCTACCATATAAATAATCATAAGTTTCCATCTATATAGTTTCCAAATATCTATCATTGTTGGCGAAATCCACCATGGGAATATGCCTCTCCCAAGAGCCCCCAAAATCAAGAATTCTTGATCTAAGCATGGCCTCTAGAACTAGAATAGTGTGCTTTAACTGGAAACACTACTATAAAAATGCCTTTAAAAATATTAAAAATGTACTTCATCAACACTACATAAGCACTGACAACCGAAGATTGATGAAATTACCTTTTATTTTATCAGTTCAAATAAAGGAAAATTTAATAGTTATTTCTAATTTGCTGATAAAAGAACCTTTTATGAGTACTTTAAAAAGCGCTTATAAAAGGGCATACTGCAGTGTGTTGTAACAACACACTGAAACACCAGTGAAATTTGTTGTAATAGAACACTAAAGAACCAAAAAAACCAACATATAAAAAAATAAATTAACAATACATAATTTAAGTGAAATGAAATTTACAAAAAAAATACAATAAAAACACTATATTATAGACATTTCAAACATTGTTTTATACAATTACATAAGTATAAATTATTACATACATTCAAAAACATCAATGTTCCATTGTATTTTTGATCATGACCCCACCCAATTATATTTAAAAAAACCCTGATTTAGAAAAATAAATTGCCTGTATAAGAAAAAAATTATTACGATATTAATAAAATAAAGCAATAAACTAACAGAACCTGTAAATTTTAAAATAAACGTTGAGTCATGCCAGAAACACGGTGTATCAGATTGAGTTGTGGTTGATTCTTCAACATCACAACATATATTTTTCATATTCAAGAATTATCTTTGTGAAAATCAATTAAATAAGTATATGATAAAGCCTAAGCATTTTTGATTGGTTTTTAGTGAGAGACACTTTTTGAACTAAAATTTCAATTTTAAAAAGATAACGAACACTTTGAGTTATACCAAGAACATCATGTATTATATTGAGGTGTGGATGATTCATACATGTCTAAAATGAATTTTGGATTGTTTTTGTAAAGTATCAAAACAATCTGAATGCGTTTTCTTAGTTTTGCATAGGTTAGTTGTCCATTTTACTAAAATTAGTCTTAATTTTTAATAAAAAGACAAACTTTGAGTCATACCAATCACACCATTTGTCATATTGAGGTGTGGATGATTCTTATAGGTCTCAAATGTCTTATGTATTATTTTACTAATGTATCAAAACAATCCAAATGTGTTTTCTTGGTTTTGAGTACGTCACTTGTATTTTTTTTACAAAAATGTCATTTTAAAATGGAAACATGAACTTTTGAATACTTCCAATTACGTAGTGTATCAGGTTGAAATGAAAACAATTCCAACACATAAAAATAAATTATAAATCATTTTCCGTAATTATCAAAAAAAGCTGAGCATGTTTGATTAGTTTTCATTGAGTGACATTTTTTTTAACTAAAATATCGATTTTAAAAAAATAATGGACACTTTGAGTCATACCAGTCACATAATGTATCAAATTGAGTTGTGACTGATTCCTACATATCAAAATTGACTTATGTATTGATTCCTAAAGTATCAAAAAAAATGTATTTTCTTGGTTTTGAGTAGGTTAGTTATCCATTTTACTAAAATTGATGTTAATTGTAAAGAAAAATATGCACATTGAGTCATACCCGTCACACCATGTGTCTGATTGAGGTACAGATGATTCCTACACATATCAAATTACTCATGGATCATTGTAATAAATTATGAAAATAATATTAATGTGTTTTATCAGATTTGAGTATGTCATTTGTATTTCTTACTAAAATGTCATTATAAATTTAAACAAAAAACTTTGACTCATTTCAATCACTTCATGTATCATTTTGATGTAAAATAGATTCCTAATTGTCACAAATGACTTAATAATTGTTTTATTAAATTATAAAGAATATTTGAGCACGTTTGATTGTTTTTTAGTTAGTGACACCATTTTGAACGAAAATGTCAATTTTAAAGAGAAAATGGACACTTTGAGTCATACCAGACACATATTTTATTAGATTTAGGTGAGAATAATTCATACACATCACAAATGACTTATGGATCATTGTATTAAAGTACAAAACCAATATGAATGATTTTTATCTATTTTGAGAGAGTCAATTGACTGTTTTACTAAAATTGATGTCAATTTTAAATAAAAAGACACACATTGAGTCGTATAGGTACCAAAGTGCATTGGATTGATGTGTGAATAATTCCTTAATGCATCAAATGACTTATGCATCAGTTTCCTAAAGTATCAAAACAATATGAATGTTTTTTCTCATTTTTTTAGTACATCACTTGTATTTTTTACTAAAATTTCATTTTAAACTGGAAACATGAACTTTAACTCATTTTGATCACATATTATATCAGTTTAACATGAAAAGAATCCATACACATCATAAATTACTTATGTATCATTTTCCTAAATTATCAAGAAAATTTGAGCATGTTTGATTAATTTTCAGTGAGTCTTACTTTTTGAACTAAATGTTGATATTAAACTAATAACAGACACTTTGAATCATACAGGGCACATCATGTATTGGATTAAGGTGAGGAAGGTTCCTATAATCTAAAAATGAATTATATATTAGTGTCACAAAGTATCAAAATAATATGAATGTGTTTACTTAGTTTTGAGTATTCCAGTTGTCCATTTTACTAAAATTGATGTCAATTGTAAATAAAAAGACACACATTGAGTCATACCAGTCACATCAAGAATTAGATTTAGGTGATTCTAATTTCTTCACATCTCAAATTACATATGGATCTGTTTCTTAAAGTGTCAAAACAATTAAATAAATCACTTTGTTTTGATTACATAACTTTTATTTTTTACTAAAATTTCATTTTAAACTAGAAACACGCACTTTGACTCATTTTGATCACATCGTCTATTGAATTGATGTGAAACCAATTCATACATGTCAAAAATTAATTAAGAATAATTTTTTTAAATTATAAAAAAATATGATCATATATGATCATTTTTAGAAGGATTGGTAACATCATCATGTGGAAAAGCAATTGTATATATAGTAGTCAAAAATTTAATTTATATTATAATAATGCAGTAGAGAAAATATAATATTATGAGGAAGAACATAGTATATTAAAAAACACATTTACCTTCACATTGAACTCTATTTCATTTTCTTAAACATTTTGGGATTTGGTTCATCTTTCAAGAATCGAAATCCCCTCTTTGTGGTCCCCTTTAATGTACAAGACTTTGTATACATTGGGACCGGAATGAACTGATTGTTATCTACCCATTAAAGGTTCATTGTATATTTAATTTTCATCTGACCCAAAATTTTTTTTAGTCACCAGAAATAAAATTGACCAATTATTATTTGTTGGATCTGAGACATAAAATACTTTCACTACTTGTGATGTCATTATGAAAAACTTGTGTGTTTCTCCTTCCATACTCAAATTAACCATTACAAATCCCATTTCATCAACTTTCACTACACTCATATTGTATAACCATTCTCAATGTAAAATCCTCACTTGAAATTTTATATAATATAACTTTCATACCTATTCGATAATTCCAAAATATGACATATTTTCATAAATTGGATTTTTATCCTTAGAACCAGATATGTGAATCATTTCATCCATAAGCATAAAACCACTATTTTTCATCATAATATAGTAATCTTGTTATTTTATATAGAACATATAAACATTGATTAAAAAACTAGTGTTAGATATAACATTTTAATTCGGTCCCTTTGCTATCTATTGATGTCATTTAGCATTTGAATTTGGATTTTTAGATAAGTCGATATAAATTTGTTCTCAGAACCATCCTATAAATTATTTATTATGTGTATTTTATATCCATATTTCATCCCTTGATGAATTCAATATCTAATAATTTATTTTTTGGATTCAATTTATGGATCCATATCTTCACTATTTTGTAAAATGTAAAGGTTTACTTTCTCCTACACTGTCATGGTAATTGAAACATCATCTCTTCCAAAAATCCCTTTACCCATAAGGTGTTCAATATAACGAGTCATTACGAGACTGATACTATCAACATTTGATAGGTAATTGGTGAAGAATTAAAAATATTCTTCAAAAATATATTGTTTTTCAATATAACCTTCTATCTGACTTCGATTCTTGACATACCCTTTCGAATTATTTGTATACCATTCAATGGGGTACATCCATCTGTAATGGATTGGACTACATAGATTAACCTCTCTAATAAAGTTAACCATCAGGTGGACCATTATATCAAATAATGACGGTGGTAAGAACATCTCTAATCCACATTAAATGACTGTAGCCTCGTTATTAATGATTGAAAAATTCAACAGATCTATAACTTTGCTGCATATGGCCTTGAAAAAGAAGAATAGACTGGTTTATGTATTCTTTAAATTTTGATTAATAATGAAACAAAAATCAACATTTATCAAATTTTGTATGAAAACATGAAATGTATGTGATTTTAGTCCTTATAACTTCAAATTAGTCATTGACACGACATTCTTGATATTTGATGAATACCCATGTAGAAATTTTACACTATTAAGGAAAAGGAATTTTTTTATTTTCCTATCTAGATAGAGTGTACGCTATTGGGGGAAGAAAATTCCACCTTTTACCCTTCATCAATTCCAACTCTTCCCTTATCCCCAATTAAATCAATTCCAACCTAGCTTTGATGCCATGTTTCGTTTTTCCAGGAACATTTAGTAATGTGGCGATAACACTATCAAATACATTTTTTTTCTACATGAATGAAATCAAGAAAATATCTGACATAAAAACAATTGCAATACGTTAATTCAAAGAAAATAGAACTCTTCTTAAAACCTTATTTTGTATGTTTTTTTGAAAATGGTTTTCCAAAAACAGTTTCAATATCTTTTACATTATCAAACAGTTGATCATTCGTTATTGGATATGGTGTTGTAAATTGTTCGATATTCCCATTGAATATTTTCATCTAGGATTAGTATTCATATAGTCGAGGTGAAAATTTCCAATTTCCTAAAAACATAAACTTTTAGGAATGTTTCATTTGAACTGAGTATGTGTGTTTTTCACAAATGGTACACCCCAACATTCATTTAATTGTATATCCAGATAAATTTCCCTAAGTAGGGAATTCACTTATCATCCTATACAACATATACCTCAATGTGAATTATTCACTAATATTAGCATCATAAATTGTAACACTTTTATCCCACATCAATTTCAGATCTTTGATCAATGGAGCCAAATAGGCATCAATATCATTACATGGTTGCTTTGGTCTCGATATAAGTAGAGACAACATAATGTATTTGCGCTTCATGCATAACCATGGTGTAAAGTTATAATTTATAAACATGATGGTCCATGTACTTTGAGTATTACTCCATATACCAAAAGGATTTATTCTATCTATAGATAATAGGAGATGGTATTTTTTCTGCTCATTTCCAAATTCAGGATACTCATAATCAATCTTCTTCCAATAAGGGGAATCTGCTAGATAACGTATGTTTCTATCTTTAATTTATGTATCTATACTCCATTTTTATTTTATCATGATTTCCTAACATCTATATAGTTTTATGAACTATGGGATAATAGGAAAGTACCATACATATTTCTAGGGACTTGATTCATTTTTCTTGTATTGATTTGTGCCACACTTAGGGAATTTTATGAGTGATTCATGGTCTTTATGAAATAATATGAAATCATTTGAACATGCTTGATTTTTTTAGATATTATGTCCATTGAAAATAGATTTTGTTTAGAATCATATGTTTAACATGGAAATCAATTCTCTTTGAGTATAATATCATTCAAAAGACTAAATAGTTTTGTAAATCTGGTGTCACTCCATCCTCTACAAGCTTTAAAATTATACGACTTTAATACTGTTGACAATGTTTTGTATTTAGTACAACCAGTATAAAATGGTCTCTTAACACAACTATTTAACTTTTCAAACAACTTTGGAAAATCAAGAAGGTCATATTAAATTTTTATTGTCATTTCTTCCATGTTATCTCCATCATCATTTACACTAGTATTCATATCAAATGATTCATAAACCGCAGTATCTTCCCAATCGATGTGCATGTTCAGTTTTTTCCTTTGTTTAGTCCAATATTTATAGCCTTAATCTATTCCATCACAAATCAAGTGTTCTTACAACTATTCTGGACTAATATTTCTTGAATAAAAACAACAGAAACACAAAAAAAGGATTTGAGAAGGGTCGTATAAATGCTCTCTTGCAAACTTGATGAACACTTTAACTCAATATTCATACTTATTTTTTCAAACGATTAGAGTGAATTCATTTTAAATTAAAATTAATCATATTGGATTCATAAAATATTAATTTTTTATGACAATTAAATAAATAAACATAAGAAATTCATTATCAATGGTGAAAGTTATAGACAATTCTAGTAAGGGAAATCTAACATTTAATTGTTTAAAATAATTTCATCATTCTTTGAATTAAATGGGTAATTGAATTTAAGAAAATAATTACTCCTATATGGTATGGGTTATCCTATGAATGCATTAAATGGTGAAAGTTATAGAAAAATATCATCATCATCATCCCATATCTCGAGCATTTATCATTACATTTTGTTATTTGACACACATCCCCCATCTCTTATGGACATAAACCTATCCTGCTTAAAATACTCTATGCAGTAGTCATACATGGGATGACTACTAATCAAAGTAGTTCATGCAACATAAAGATATGGGGGATGATTCTCAAGAAACAAAATGCAATAACAATTCAAGAGATGAAACTAATGGGAATGATAGTTGTCTATAAAATAGACAACGTATTAGTCTCAATCAAAAACTACAATAATAAATATCGTTTCACACACATCAAGTCTTCCTTAAATACCCTAAACATATGAAAATATAATATAGGAAATTAAGGATTAATAAGAAACAAAAATATGATAAATAAAGATAATAAAATCCCATTCAATCAACTAGAATATATAAATTTTTATTGATAAAACATTTTAATAAATAAAGAGTTATTTCATATACGTGGATGGTAATTAGATATTTCTAGGGTTGGACCCAATACATTAATACCTAATATGATGGATATATAAAAATAATTTCAAGTATATATAATTCAATAACATCCATTCTATTTTTGGAAAAAATAGTGTAACAACCTAAGGAATTATTACATTTAATATTAATGGAATATCAAATATTTGAAAACATCTAAAGACTCTTGGGATGTCATATCACCACACTGACCCTTATCAAGGATTCTAGGGAGGTAATCACATCAGATCTACCCATATGAAGGATTCAAGGGAGGCCATCTAATAAACATTGAATGATCCTTGAGATTATAGGGAAGTCCATAAATATGTTTGAATAAAGAAATAATACACATCAAAAAGATATATCTCAAATAAAAGAGAAAAACACAACTTCCCTTGTAACATCTATCCCATACAAACTATCCTTTACCGAGATAGAACGACTCCCATGAGGTCACATTTTCTTATTAGACTACTCTTAATTCACTCAAAAATATAAGTGGAATCACAAAATTAACATATCAATAAAACATCACTCCCCATATAAAGTCTCTACTACAAAAATATGAAAATAACTAGTCAGTATAATATGCCATGAAGAAGTCTCAGAGGCTACCCAACCACCATTATAGAAACTGATACATACAAAATTATATAGAAGATGTAAAATGGGATAGGAATTCTACAATATTGTTAATTACACTATTTATCCAAATAAAATAAAGCATGATCGTCCACACTTTCATGTAAATAAAAGAGGAGCTCACAAATCCCCTACTTAATTCCCAAATCCCCTAACGAGTCACCAAAACCATTGATGTTTTACACCCCAAGTTACCTAATAGAAATTATAGAGATACTTAAATTTGAGATAAAGTAGAGAAAGACTTATGTTTGAGCCTTGGATTCATTCGACCCTTGAATAGTTCAATCCTTGGATTTGAGCCTTGGATTTGTTCAAGGCTTGATTCAAGCTTTGATTCACCAAAGAGGAGCACTAGTAGTGGGTGGATTCTATGGAAATCTTTGGATATCACGACGGGTTCATGACTGGTTATTGTTTTTTAAATAGATCATGACACTTTTATTAGTGCTTCCAAAAAAAAGCTGATAAAGATACCTTTTATCAGTTCTTAAGTAATAAGAACTGATAAATATTTGTTTTATCAGCACTTATTACTTTAGAGTTGATAAATGATTTATAATTATAATTAAAGATAAAAAAAGTTAATATATGTATATATAATTATATATATATTTAATAAATAAATATATATAAAAATAGTAAATATATTCTTTATTCAAATATATTTATTGTAATTATATAATTATTTGAATATATAATTATATATTTATAAGGATGTATATATATTTAAAAAAATAATATTATATCATTATATATGATTATATTATTATATATATATAATAAATAAATATAAATAGAAATATAGAAAATATATTCATTATATAAATAAATTTATTATAAATTTAATAATTATTTAAATATATATAATTATATATTTATAAATATATAAATAGTTTTTAAAAAATAATATTTATTTATTTATAATTATATATATAGAAATGTAGTAATATTGAAAATGTACATTTATAATTATATCTTTTTATAAATATTTTTTACAAATATTTTTTTAAATTATTAATGAACATTTAATCTTAAATACATGCATGTTAAAAATGAGTGAAATTGAATAAATTAAAAATAAGTACACTTTGAAAAAATAGATATGTTTTGTGTGTGTGAGTTTTATATAAAAAAATGTATTAATATTTTATATGTGCAATCAATATAAAACATGTTTGATCTATGTTAAATAGAAAAATGAAACGAAATTCAATTATGTCCATTACTTTATGCTTAAAGTAATATTTTTTATTATATAAATCATTTTTATATACATTCATATATATCTATATATTCAATATATAATATTTATTAACATTATCAAAAATTATCTAATTAATATAATGATTAATATTTTTCAAACATTACTTATTTTTAATTTTTAATTGATTAATTATCATTATGGTTATATCTATATAATTAATATATATTATTTATTAGTATTTATAATTTTTATATAGTGTAATAAATTGATTCATTTTTGTCAATAATTATTTAATTAATAACAAATTTAATATTTTTTTAATAAATTCATTTTTTATTTTTTATTTCCATAATAATTTCATTTTATTTAGTCCTTTATCAGTGATAATAAAATTCTAATAAAGGATCCCTTTACGAGTGATAAAAATAGAGCACTGATAAACAGTACCCATTATGAGTGATAAAAATAAAGCACTGATAAAGTGTATCTTTATTGGTGCTAAAATGAAAGCGCTGATAAATGACACCCTTTATTAGCACTTTCTTTAGCCACTACTACAAAACCGACCTTTAACAGTGCTTGAAATTTCCTTTATTAGTGCCACAAAATTGTTGACTACATGAGGGAGGTTAAAAGCATGGGTCTTTTATCAGCACTAAAAAAGTGCTGATAAAGGGATCCTTTATCGTCACTAAAAAAGCACTGATAAATGGTACCTTTATCAGCACTTTAATTTAGCATTTCTAAAGGAACCATTTATCATAATTTTTTGAGCACTTATAAAATATACCTTTATCATCACTTCTATGAGAACTGATAAAGTATACATTTATTAGTTCTTTTAAAAGTGCTAAAAGTGCTGATAAAGGGCCACACTGTTGTGTGCAGCAGCAGCACACAACATCACCACTATAATGTGCTGTTACAGCACACCGCATTACCAGAAACATACCTGATATCAAAAAAATAATTCCCGATATAGTATTTAAATGAGATGAAATTTACAACACAAACACAAGAAAAAAATCTATATTATCAACATTTCAAACATTGGTTCATACAATTACATAAATAAAAATTATTACATACATTCAAAAATATAAATGTTCCTTTATCTTTTAATCCTGACCCACCCCATGCTATTTCCGAACAAACCACCCCTTCTTGAGAAAAATAACGTATAATTATAAGAAAAAAATCTTATGTTAATACAAATATAAAGAAATAAATTAAGAGAAAGTGCTAATTTTACTAAAATCGATGTCAATTTTAAATAAAAACACACTTGGAGTCATACTGATTACACTGTGCATCATATTGAGGTGTGATGGATTCAAACACATCTTAAAATACATGTAGATAATTTTCCTAAATTATTAAAACAATCTAAATTTGTTTGATTATTTTGAGTATGACAGTTGTCTTTTCTAATAAAATGTCATTTTAAACTAGAAACACACACTTTTTACTCATTCTAGTTACATTGTGTATTGGTTTGATGTGAAACAGATTCCTACATGTTAAAAATGATTTATGAATCATTCCACCAAATTATAAAGAAAATATAAGTGTGTTTGATCAGTTTTTAGTGGTGGAACTTTTTGAAATAAAATGTGATTTTAAAATGATAACAGACACATTGATTCATACTGGGCACATCGTGTATCAGATTGAGGTGAGGATAATTCCTAAACACCGAAAATGGCATATGAATCTTTTTGTAAAGTATCAAAATAATCAGAATTTTTTTTCTTAGTTTTGAGTGGGACAATTATCGATTTACTGAAATTCAAGACCATTTTAAATAAAAAGACGCACTTTGAGTCATACTGGTTACACTATGTGTTAGATTGAGGTGAAACTAATTCCCACACATACGAAATGACTAATTGATTTTTTTCATAAATTATTAAAACAATATAAATGTTTTTTCTTGGTTTTGAGTACATAACCAAACTTTTTTACAAAAAATTTCATTTTAAAATTCAAACATGCTCTTTAAATCATACCAATCACATTGTGTATCGGATTGATGTGTTCCTGATTAATACACATCACTAATGACTTATAGATAATTTTCCTAAAGTATTTAAACAATTTGAATGGGTTTTCTCATGTTTGAGTAGGTCAGTTTTCCTTTTTACTAAAATTGATGTCAATTTTAAATAAAAACACACGCTTTGAGTCATATCGGTCACACTATGCGTCAGATTGAGGTGTAGTTAATTCATGTACATATCAAATCAATCATCGATCATTTTATTAAAGTATCAAAACAATATGAGTGTGTTTTTTCGGTTTTGAGTAGGTCAATTTTTTTTCTAAAATTGATGTTAATTTTAAATAAAGACACACTTAGAGTCATACTGGTCACACCATGAATCAGATTGAGGTGTGGATGACACCTGGACATTCCAAATCACTTATGGATTGTTTTCTTAAAGTATAAAAACAATTAGAATGCGTTTTCACATTTTTGAGTATGCCACTTGTAATTTTTACTAAAATGTCATTATAAACATTAAACACACACTTTAACACATATGGATCACATCGTGTATCAATTTTATGTAAGAATGATTCATACACGTCAAAAATGAATTATTAATTGATGCCCTAAATTATCAATAAAATTTGAGAGTGTTTTATCAGTTTTTAGTGATTAAATCTTTTTAAAGTCAAATGTCGATTTTAAATTGATAATGGAAACATTGATTCAGTTGTATTTTTACTAAAAATAATGTCAATTTAAAATATCAAGAAGTACAAGGAGTCATACTAGTCACATCATGTGTCATATTAAGGTGTGACCGATTCCTACACATCCCAAAGTCTCAAAACAATCCTAACTATCAATTTTACCATTATTTCTATTGAATTTCTTTTTCAAATAGCCAACACTACATGAGAAGCTTCGAACAAACCATATCAACTCGAAAAAAAATCCACATTTATACGAAAATAATTATTTTGAGTTGTAATAAAAAGAAATAAATTAAACATTAATATGAAATAATATATTAATTCTATATAAAATTATTTTATTGTGAAAATATCACTATTACCTCTGTGATTAACAAGTAGAGGTAACTTGAAGTAAAGTGATAAATTTCAACACCACATGGGTGAAAGGTTTTGAGGTTGAAGAAGTGTGTGGATGTTTTAGTGTAGAAAAGAAAGAAAAATGAACATAGAACCCCAAATCGAACAAATGAATCCACCTATATAAGAAAACAATTATTATCAGAGTTATACTAAAAATAAATAAATTAATCCTAAATATGAAACAATAGATTAATTATATGGACAACGGTTTTACTATGAAAACATCAAGATTACCTCTATAATTGAGTATAGGTATAAATATTTCTCTTCCTACCAAGGTAGTGCAGAGAACTTGAAGGAAAGTGATAACTGAAACACTAGAGGGTTGAAAATGTTTTGAGGGAGAAGAAGCATGAAAGTTGGAAGAGAACTCCAAATCAAACAAAATAATCCACCAATATAAAAAACAATAATTATGTGAGTAATAATAAAAATAAATAAATTAAATAGAAATTATAAATAATAAATTAATTATATGGAAAATGATTTTACTGTGAAAACAACAAGATTAGATTTGTAATTGAGAAGAGGTAGCATTGGTGCTCTTCCTGTAATGGTAGTGGAGAGAACTTGAAATAAAGTGATAAATGCAACACTTTAGGGGTGAAAAGGTTTTGAGGGAGAATATGTTTGTGATTATTTTGGGTGTAGAAAGGCATAAAATATGGAGATGGTACCATAAATCAAAAAAAATAATCCACCTATATAAGAAAAAAATTATTTTGTGAGTAATACTAAAATAAAATAATTTAAACATAAATATGACACAATACATTGATTCTATGGAAAATTATTTTACTTTTCAAACAACAATATTACCTCTATGATTGATCAGAGACATCTTCATTGGTCTTATTATAAGGGAATGACACATGGAATAAAATCATCTAAAATAAACAATCTCTGTAAGGAATAATGAGAATTAAATAAAATTTTCATTACATAATTTTTGGTAAAATAGAGAAGGTATATCATAAAATTACCTTTACATCCTTCTAAGGGGTTTCTTTGGTCCAGATATAATCTAATAACAAAACTAAGGATACTCTGTGCAATTCATTATATTTTAGAAGACTATATGGATGTCAGGAAACCATGAGACAATTAATGATATTGATGTCTATTTGGATAAAATGATAAATGGATCCAAAATATGTATTTATTATGCATCACTCAAAAAGTTAATGACAAAACTATTGATTCATTTTTCACTACACTACTATTGGTTATCTACTTCCTAGAATAGTATCTGACCTGAACTTCTTGCTCGACATCCACATGAATCTCTCATACCACACTCTCTCACCACCATCTCTATCATATCACTATTTAGTATTCACTTTCCTTATCTTCTTTATAATTTTATTCCTTATTTAAACAATTTGGAATATTTTTCCTTCAAAGCATTTTCTGATTCTCATGTTGCTTCTTCAATCATATGTGTTATCTATAAAACCATTACCCAATTAATTAGATTATTCTACCAAATTTTCTCTCTATTTTCAATAATATAATTATTTTATTTCTCTCTATGTGTGGGATAAGAGAATCATGAGGACATTGGGTATAAGGTTCAGGTTAGATGTTACGCTAAGAGGTAGTTAACCAATGACCATGAAGTGTACAAAGAATCCTTAGTTTTTTTATTAGCTTTTTGAGTGATGAACAACCAATACTTTTTTTGGATCCATTGATAAATAGATTCAAACAAACATCAATATTCTTACAACTATTCCAAACTAATTTTTCTAGAATATCAACAATGTAAACATAGACATAGGTTTTTAGAAGGGTCATCTTCATGATCTCTTGAAAACATTATGAACTCTTGAACTCCATCTTCATATTAGATTGTCAAATGATTAGTGTGCATCCATATTCGGTTCATATCCATTCTATTGGGTTCATAAAATATTATGTTTATACAAAATATAAACAAATACACATAAGATATTCATAATCAAAATTGAAAGTTATAAACAAATCTTATAAGGGAAACTCAACATTTGATTGTTTCCGTGAATTTTAGTATGTTGAATAAAAGAGGTAATTCAATTTAATAAAAGAGTTACTCCACATCAAATCTTTCTTAAATCTCATAAGCAAATGAAAATATAATATAGGTAATTAAGGAGTAATAAGAAACTAAAATATGATAAGCAAGAATAAGAAACTCTCTTTCAATCAACTAGAAGATAAGAAAAAAATTGGAACAAGTGACGTAACAACTTAAAAAATTATTAAATTTAAAAATAATGGTATATAAATATTTGAAAACATATCAAGACTCTTGGGATGTTATATCACCACACTAACCCATCCCAAGGAAATAAAAGGTACTCTAACTGGATGTAAAATTAGAATTTACAAATGGATTACATGAATATGAATTACATCAAACAAACAGATAGTTTTATCATTATTTAATATGAGAATAATGTTTAAAAATTGAAAAAGGTGATATATGAATTGAAATAAGAACTATGATCTCGGTATTGAAGGTTAGATGAATTATTAAAGAAACATTAATTTAAAAAATGAGGAATTAATCATAATCATTGCATAAAAAATAATTTATCAATATATTGAAAGTGTTTATCAATGTGGATGAAATAATATTTAGAGGTTCAGGAGATGAAAGATGATAATAATTTTCTGTATTAACAATGAACCATGTTCAAATTTTGATTATTAGTGAGTTGATGTTTTCCTTCATTTATTGGAGACTCATAGAATTCAGGGGATATTTATTTCCCAATCCCTGTATGTGAGGGAAGTGTTTTATATATTTCAAAGGGAATATTGAAAACCTATGTTGAAAACCTTTAAAAATTGAATAAAATTTTCAAATTTTCGGGGTGGAATTTCAATCTCTATCATGATAGTTTCCAAGGGATATTCTCGATCCCCCTGGGGCTAACAACAAGCACCAGGGCAAGAAAAACAACACATTGGGAATGATTTGGCCCAAAAAATAAATAAAACTATTAAAAATAAAATTTAAATAAAAACTCCCTTGATGCGTACACACATTGGATTACCACACCAACCTAGATAAGTAGAAAAAAGAAGATATGAAGTAGTATGATATAAAATAAATCCCTTAACCTACCTTTAACTCCCTCACACCGAAAATCCATAGTTTCAATTTCTAAAATTTCACATGTATGGAATACAATGTTAAATAAATAATGAAAATATGTATGATAACATGGGGAAATCAATTTCAGAAATGTAAACCAAAATAACAACCAACTAAACTCCATGTGACTACATGTGTCAGCATCGAGTCCAGAAACAATAAACTCTCCATGAGGGATCTAGAGTTGAATCGAAATTGGAAATTGAGAAAATTGGAAGTCCTACCTCACTAGTATACAATCACTAGACCACAAATAATGACATTGTGGAAGAAACAATCAAAAAAACCCAAAAAATACACAAAGAAAATCAGAAGGACTGCCTTGTCAGGTTAAAGAAAATCTAAGACCCTCTTCAGAAACCCTTACTACAATCGAACACTAAATGTCAGATGATATGATCAAGAAATTGGAGGCAATATATTGGTGTGATTCGAGATTTGATTCATCGAGGAAAAGCGCTAACAATAAGGGGCTTCCATAGAAAGCTTTTGATATCGCAACGAGTTTGCAAATGGTTAGGGTTTTTAAATTATATCTGAACACTTTGATCAGTGATTATAAAAAAGAACTGATAAAGGCATATCTTTATCAATGCTAAACTTATAATGCTGATAAATGTTCCTTTTACCAACGTTTTTTTAGAGCTGATAAAGTCTAATCTTTATCAATGAGAATAAAGTGCTAATAAATATGATTTTATCAGTGCTTATTACTTAAGATTTATTAAAGGATTTATAATTATAACTATAAATAAAAAACTATAAATATTTTTATATTATTAATAAATATATATATATATATAGAAAATATATTCCTTTTTAAATATATTTATTATAATTTTATAATTATTTATTTATAATTATAGAAATATTTTTAAAAAATTATATTTATATCATTATATATATTTATATAATTATACATGTATATATTTAATAAATATATATAAATATAAATATGGTTAATATATTCATTATTTAAGTAAATTTATCGTAAATTTAATAATTATTTAAATATATGTATTTACGTATTTATAAATCTATAAATACTTTTAAAAAATATTTATTAATTTATAAATATAAATATATAATTGTATAAATATTGTAAATGTACATTTATAAATATATTTATTTATAAATATTTTTTTAAAAAATTATTTTTAACATTATTAAAGAATTTCTAATTTTATGTGTATGCATATATGTTAAAAATTAGTGAAATTAAATAAATTAAGAATAAGTACACTTCAACAATATTGAAAAAATTGATTAATTTTGTGTGTCTATATTGTATATAAAAATGCATTAATTGCGTATATGTGAAATCAATATAACACATATTTGATCTATGTTAAATTGAGAAATCAAATGACATTCAATTATATGTCGAGTACTATTAAATTAGTCAATATTTTTAATTCTTACTAATTTTTATTTATAAACCATTATTCAATAAATATATGACATTTTAATATAAAGTGTATAAATATTTTTTAATATATAAATCATATTTATATACATTAATATATATCTATATATTTAAAATATACAATTTAATAACATTAATTATCATAATTATCTAATTAATAAAATGTTTAATATTTAAAAATGTATAATCATTTTTATCATTTTTATCAATAATTATTTAATTAATAAAATTTATAATATTTTTTAATAAACATAATTTTTATATTTATTTTATTTAATTATTTCTTTTTATTTATTTGGACCTTTATGGGTGCTAAAAATAAAGCTATCATAATGGGTACCCTTTATCAGAACTAAATATAAAGAGCTAATACATTTTACCCTTTATCAGTGTTAAAAATATAGCATTGATAAAGGAAACCCTTTATCAGCACTAAAAATAAAGTGTTGATAAAGGTTCCCTTTATTAGTGAAAAAACTGATAAAAGGTTAAATTTATCAGCACAGATAAATATGTCATTTATCATCATTTTCCCCTAGCACTGATAAATACCAGTGTTGTTAAATTCCATTTTTTATAGTAGTGAGCACTTATAAAGGTTCCCTTTTTCAGCACATTTGTATGACACTGATAATGGTCATCACTATAAAGGCATGTTTTGTAGTCGTGTCATCGTTCTGAGGGTAGTATACCATACTCAAAAGAACTAGTGTACCCCATACTCTCTATAATCCTTTCCAAGACTAAGATGTAACTTGGGCTTCCCTATCTTATACTATGGTAAGATGAATGCCTTGAAGGAACACAATCTAACGGATAAAAATCCTACCAAGATCATATACTAATAAGGTCTCCCAGATCAGTAGGAAATGAGCGGCCTTCATGAGCCTATCCAAAACAACCCATACAACATCACTACCTTGAGGAAACCTCAGAAACACAGTCATGAAATCCATCACAACATCATACCACTTCCACTCTCGAATGGGTAGCAGCTATAAAAGACTAGATAGTTGTTAGTGTTCTTCTATCACCTACAGATAGGTGTAGCACCTCATGAAAAAACCAGATACCTCATGTTTCATTTCATACCACCAATAATGGTGTCTTAAATCTCGATGCATATTGGCCATGCTAGGATGTATTGCCCAGTCGGAGGAATGAAACTCTCACATTAGCTCCACATGTATGATTTCTTGGAACCAAACATGACTATGTATGTGTAGAATGTTATTCTCCCCCACAATTAAACTAGGTGGCATGTCCTCACCTTTCATGCTCTACTGTAGTAATATGACCTCTTAATTTTATAACATTATCATCATTACTCTATCCATAAGAGTGGATGTTAATGATAAGGATGAGAGAGAAGTTTGGCCTTGACCATCCTGCACCTCCAAGTACATCTCTGTTAATATGGCCATAAGTTGTCCCTCGCTATTGGACTCATAAACTACATGTATCTATATCCTCTTACTCAGTGCACTGAAAACTTCATTTTACATTCCAAGCATATAGGATAGATTGAAATCAAAATACTATAGGTATTCCAACCACCTTTTTTTATTAAGGTTCAAGTCATGTTGTGTAAATATCTACTCGAATATTTTTTGGGATGTGTAAACCACAAAACACTCTCCTAGTATATAATCCCTCCATTAATGTAATGCATGTACAACATCGGCTAACTTGAGATCATGCACTGGGTATTTCCTATCATGTGGCATCAACTGATGAGACTCGCACTCTACAGCTCACTACTTCTACATCATAACTCCTCTTAGTCTAATACCAAATGAATCATAATAAACACTGTAACTCCTATCTGACTCTAGAATAATATAGATTGACACTGAATTTTGTCTCCCTTTCAGTTCATAAAAGGTTTTATCACAACTTCACACCCTTCCTAGTCAAGCCCATAAGAGGTTCTAATAAGAATGAGAATTATTGTATGAAATGATTGTAATATCCATATATCTCATATAAAATCCATATATAAAATATTTTCTTGGTATGATCTCAGGAAACTACAACTCTAACCTTCTCTGGGTCAACTGATACTCTTATCTCTGAGATGATATGACCCATGAAGTGAATCTTACCCATATATAAGTGGAACTTTTTGATCTTATCATATAACTTATGCAATCTCAGTGTATCAAAAATTATATCAAGATATTTAGATTGGTCGTGATGATTATGAAATACACCAAGATATCATCCATTAATAATACCACAAATGAATCTAGATATGGATGGAAAACTTGGTTCATCAGTTCCAGGACAACTAATGGTGCATTCATGATACCGAACAACATAAAAAATACTCATATATACCATACCCGCTATGAAAATATGTACAAGGTATTTATTAAGGTATAACATATATCTGGTGATAACATGATCCCAAATCTAACATCGAAATCACCTGAGATGGTCGAAGAGATTAGATATATTGGGTTAGGGGAACTAGTTATTAACTATTAATTCGTTCAATTTTTAGTAATCCACACATATCCTGAGGGTTCCATCTACCTTTTATGAAAAAAGGACCAGAAGACTATGTAGAGAGGTTTCAGGTTATATAATTATGTTTTCTAATAATTACTCTAGCTACCTATTGATCTCCATCAACTCTATAGTATCCATTCTAAATAGAGAAATGGTCATTAGTAAAACTCCTATAACTAGATCAATAGAGATATCTACCTCTCTCTCAAGCGGTAATATAGAAAATTCATCCAATAAAATATCCTTGAAACCATCAACCACTAGAGGAAAATTAGTCTGTCTCATTCCCTAGTCATCTAAATATATACTAGAACTCTGGGTTATCATACTACCCATCCCATGATGCTCGAGTCTCTCTCCACCTACATGGCCATCACATTCACTCTTTTAAATAAAAACCATGCAATATAGTGATTTTAAAGTCACACTATAATGATATTAACTGAAATTTAATGATAATAAATTATCTAATTCATCCCAAGTATAACAACTAATCCTATCATATCGTGAAGAAATATATCTCATAAGAAGTGGCAGCCTCCTGCCTCAAGGGGGAACTCCCTGCACTAACATTAACTCTTTGATTTGATCCCCATAGAGTTTCAAGTGTAATGAAACCATAAGAGAAATGAATAATGAGCATAAGGCTCTCCACACCAGGTATATATATAAAGCTATGAGAAGTACCTGCATCAAGAAAGAGAAGATACTATTGTAGAGGCTACTAAGATCCTACATCTCACTATAGATGGATCGAGGATCTTCTCCTCAAGTATAAGTTGTACTAAATATATTTGGATTGTACCATAGCCTTGTGAAAAAAATGACTACCATGAGTAAGTCCACTATACTATCGAGATGTAACTGGTGTTTGGATCCCCTGTCCCTGACCACCTCCTCAACCTGAACAACCAGTTGTAATCCATCTTCCAACCTGATGTGGAGCTATGAAAACTACTCCTAAACCAAGATTTAGTTCCAACTCTTTCTCACTAGTTGATGGAGGGAAGGTCCTATAAGAACAATGTAGATGGTATATCCTTCCGAAATCTAGACACTCTATTGGATCTCTATTGCACTGGCTTCTCATCTATCCCCACCTTCCATACGGATGACATAAGATAGAACTACAATCAATAACTCTTTATCTATTATTCCCCTAATTAGAAACCTCAAATGACACTTCCTTCCATCTTTAAATAAACAACTTGGATGATAAGATGAAATAAACTACTCTATTCCTCTAGCTTCCCTCAAATTCTATTCAATAATTAGTTTCTGGTTCACTATCTCAAATATCATATTCAACTGAAACATGTTCACTTGTCACCATAAATCATTATTGAGACCTTCATCAAAGTGTCTCTCCTTAGATGGATCATCATCATTATATAAAATAGAAATGTGATGAAGCTATATAAAGTGAACTGAATATTCCATAACGGTCATTATGACCTTCTCCGGATGTAAAAACTCACTATCTCGTTCATCTCTTAGGGTATCATGAAATAAATAATCATAAAAACAGGATTTTAAATCCCTCCAAACCATATCTCATAACCTATCATCCTGTTTTGGAACATTCCATTATATCTTAGCAACTCTAAAAATCATATACATATTTATCTTCACTCCCCTCTCAAGAGGTTTCTCGAGATGCTAAAAAATCAAGAAATTTGTCTCAAGACATAGTTTAGTTTCTTTTAAACCACCATCCCTAGAAAAAATGGGTTGATTTTGATGCTGGAACATAACCATTATCTCTTTCATAGATGAGGAAAGCTACGGGGCTCCCTAAATGGTCTTAATAAATATTAGGAATCCCACTCAGAACTGAACATCAGAACCCATATTAGGAACTATTGGTGGTTCCACAAGTGGCACTACTGGAGGTTCTACTGGTGCCTTACACCTCACCACTTCTAAAGCAAGGTTGTTTCCACTCTATTGGTGCATGAAGGAAGTTCATCGTGGTGTAATATCTCAAAAAAATCCCAACACACCTTAGAAAACACAATTATAAATTTTGGCTATATCCATGACCCGGTACCAGGGCTATAGGGGTCAAAGTCATGGCATTAAGTTATAACCACAGTTCTAGCTATCTATAGTTCATATTGGTGTGGCTATAGCAAAAATCTATAGCCACATTTCTATGGGATGTTGCAATAGTTTTCCTACATGGATACATAATAACTTCCATAGTTTCCCATAGTGGTAGTTGAGCTATATCCACAGTTTAAATCGGGGTTATAGGTGTGTTTCCATAGTGGAAAATAGTGTCTATAGCCCAAAAATAATATGTTCCCAATGAGATTTTATCTATGCACCTCACCAATGGGATTTAGTATCCATTTTAAACTCCATTTAATGGAGACCTTTCCATTTTAGAATTTTAATTTAATTTAAATTCTTATTTGGTTATAATTATCTTTAAATGGATGAACCAAATGGATCATCACTTCCAATCCATAAGGTCCCATACACCATAAAAACTGAAGTGTAACTTCAATTTAATCCCAACCATAACATGTTACAATCCATAGAACCAAGGTTCCATGACTCAACATGCCATAATTGACTACTTAGATTGTCTACTATAGCATATATAGGAAACCACTATTTACCTTATGGTAGGCACACTAAGTACCAATTATGTTTCTCAATATATAGAAAGAAATGTATATTAATAGTAATTAGATAACATGATATCATTTATTTGACCACATCCTCTATCATTTAATTAACTTAAAACTATTTAAATTATGCAACCTAAACTTCATAACACTCACACCTTTATCTTTTTTCACCCTATCCATCCATAGCATTACTTCCAAAATTGTACCACTAATTCACCTTAAACTTCTCAAACTTCTTGATACTCCCCCTTTTTAATCCTTTTACTCCATCTAAATGTGTACAATCTCAACAATTAAAAGTACTTGCAAACCTTCATAGAATAGAATCTTCCCTGGTCTATTTGGTAACATTTTATGGAATCAACCATTATACAAACATGTATTGGATCATGAGTTTATTCATGATATTAGGAAGTTAAATATTGAAAAATTATCATCATAATTAAGGAACCTTTCCTAATGCAGGTATGGTAAAATTCTTATTCTTCTCCAATACATTATTACAAAACATTCTCAACAACTCCAATAACTCTTTCTTAACTAAGATACCAAAACATTCACAATAAGATATTTTAACTGCAAAAACAAAACACATTAAAAAACTCCAAAATGATCTTCAATTAACAAATAATTATTATATGGTTTTATGTTAGATATTAATTAGTTACTTCAAAATAATTATCATGGATGATATCTAACATGGTAGGATCTATGTATGAGAGTAAAGGATTCTAGAAAATTTTAGATCTATGTATAATTAAAATATTTTTAAAAGGTAATGAATGATTTAACTGAATGTTAAACTGGTGATATATGAGAATAATATTTGAAATGCATGATTCCATAAATGATATATTTTAATTCACAGTAACTTTTTATGAGTAATCTAAAAGTAACATGAGTTTTTATATTGAGGTGAAAAAGTTTACTACAGTTATGTAAGAATTTGTTTTTTCAACAATTGTATATATGTATGAGTAACTCAAAAAATTTGCAAAGGATGTGTAAAACTAATTATAATATCAAATGAAATTAAAATTACAATTTTTAACCTCACATAATAATAATCAAATATTATATAATAGTAAATGGATCTCCCATATTAATTGAAATAAGTTGAATATTATTTAAAAAAATTAAATTATCTTTATTTTTTATTTTTTAAAGAAACTTTTAAGTTATTCCAACCCAAATTTTATAGATTTTTAAATAGATAAAAATATATAATATTAAAATAGGTGTTTGAGTTAATTTTTTAAGGGGTTGGGGTTAAATGGAAAGAATTTTTTTTCATATTTAATGTTTGAATAATCTAGATTTTGGTGTTTTTCATAAAAAAATATTGATTATATTTATAAAAAATATATTTTGATATTTTCAGTAATATAAAAATAAAAAACATGCATCAAAAAATAATATATATATACCAAAATATTTTAGGTATTAAAGATAATGTTTTTAGAGTTATCATTCAAGATATTCAAAATTCTACACGGGAGATAGAAAAATTAATATTTAGTAAATTCTATGTACATAGATATTTTCTTGAGTTAAACTATTATTATGAGGGAAAAAATTGAAAATAAATTTTTTTTCTTGGAGACAACAGTATAAAAATGAATACCTTTTTGTTATGGTGTTTTATTTATTTATATTCATTTTTAGAGTCAAACTTGTAAAATTATTTTACTATTCTGTTTCTTAAAAAAAATTATTTATAGAATTGAATGGGAATTTGACCTTAGTGTTTCAATGAGCCATAACTAAATACTATAATTATATATAGTGTAGAGTGAACTCCCTTGTACAATAATATATTGCCAGTGTATTCTTCACAAATTAGCCCATTTATAGTGAACCAATTATAATATTTAGTTCCCTTCATTTACTTTCTTTTTATTGGTTATTTTTAATTTGTATTTATATTTGATTCCCCCCCCCAAGGTGTGTTGGGATATTATAGTTGTAATAAGTATAATTATAGAAACAAGGTTATTCTTTATGAATATATCAAAAGGATTGTATTGATAAGGAACATGTAGTGAATTAAGAATAATTTTTATATTTATTGGGTGTAATTAATAGATCTAGAAAAAGATATCACATACAAACTCTCTTGGCGTAAATTGTTTCTCTATTGTAGTCCATAAAATACAAAAAAGTGATCCTCTAGAGATTTTCATAACTACGGGGGAAAAGAAGTTCCTTAATTATAATGAAAACCTGTGAAATAATATATCTAGAGAATTTTATAATTAAATATATATGAATTTAATGAGTTTCATGTATGATAAAGAAATATTTTACAAGTGGTTTAATATTTATATGTTAGAAAAAAGGTTAAGGAAACTAAGTTGAAGGTGCTCCATGACATGTTGAATGCTTTTTATATGTGTGTGAAATAAATATTGATGATTTATTCAATTGAATCATAAATATTTGTAGATATATGTATATACTTTGAGAGGAAATAAATTATGTGGAGTTTGTCAAGAAAATACTATGGAGATTCTTACCCTTGTATAATCCAATGTTGTTGGTATTAAGAAAAGGAAATTGGTAAATCTCTCCCTGGATAATTTATAAAGTAGTTTGTCTGCTTATAATATGTGTGTGAATCCTAAAATAATGAAGAGTCAATCAACTAATGATATATAATATAAGGTAATTTAAAAATATAATATTAATCAAGTTGAGGGCTCTGAAGAATATGTGTCTGATGAATTTCTATCACCTATGGCTAGTAAATTCAAATGATGCAAAAGAATTCTTAAATGAAACCTACCACTGGAATGATTTAATTATAAAAAGGTTGGAAATATTTTTTAGTGGTGTTCAAGGAAATTGTATAGTGTATCCAAATTTGGATGTACATAAAAACAGTAAAAGATGTTTCTCTATAAATATAACTTTAAATATTGAAAACATCCATAAACAGATTTCACAGTACAATTAATGGTGAGTAAGGAGGAGGATGATGATTATAGTTTTCTAGTGGAAGGTAAAAATGATCTTAAATGAGATTAATATGATATGTTAAATGAAATGGTATAGAAAATTCAATGTTAAATTGAAGATGAAAATAAAATAGTTGGATTTTTTAATCTTAAAGTTGAAATTAAAGGTGTTCCTGATGAACTTAATGTAAAAAATTAAGGAGAATAGAAAAATTTGTGGATTAATCAATGATTCTTTAGATTATGGTGGTTATCCTGAATCCAAAATTACTTTGTTCAATAAGGAAGTGGAAGGATAAAATGTTACTTAAGAAAAACTATAATAAATTATGGATTAAAAGATCAAATTTTAATTGAAAGATAAGATAATAAATTAGTTTAATTCCTTTATAGAGAAAGTATAAAATAATATAGAAACTCTTGAAAAATATGTGGTAACATTGATAAAAATTTTAAAGATGGAATAAAAGAAAATGGATACATTAAGAAGCTATTATTTTGAAAAAAAAATTAATTAATATTTAAAGGAAACATATTAAAGTTGAATGAGTAGTATCAAAAAAGTCTTGTACAATAAAAGGCTTATCAAAATTGGAAAAATAAAAATTGTATATGAAGGTGAATAATTTGAAATTGGGACAGTATGTGTCATGGATGAAGGAAATAAAAATTTTACAGATAAATTCTCAATAATCAATGGATTATGATAAATAAAATATCTATTCCGAGGTAGGAAACATATGGAGAGAGGGTAGGAAGTTATTACTACTAATAAAGTTTAATATTTTTTATTATTCAATACACACCATGATCTATTATGAGGAATATGAAAGCTAATTAAAATAATAATCACTTAGAATCTAGAAAATGAGAATTATAACATGTCCTTCATTTCAAAAAAGAATCACTTTTATATATTTTTTTAATTATCTATTTGTAATCATAACGATATGAATTATAAAAAATATAGGATTTTTAATAACTTCTATGGAATTTCATGGAAAATGGAAAAAACACGGGTGGAATCTATTCCATTAGGAACTAAATTTTATCCTTTATAAGAATAAAGCGGTTACTATGCTACTCATGCAGAAACTAATAAAGAGTGTCTCAACGTAACAATAAATTTCTTAAAATGAAAAGAAGAATAAATAGAAGGTAATTCTTATTAAAATTTTTCTTAAGGTTACAAGTAATAACAACCCATGGATTATTGATAATGGGTTCCCATCCCACATGATCA
Source organism: Viscum album (assembly GCA_963277665.1). Classification (NCBI taxonomy): domain Eukaryota; kingdom Viridiplantae; phylum Streptophyta; class Magnoliopsida; order Santalales; family Viscaceae; genus Viscum; species Viscum album. The sequence continues at coordinate 1,842,794,583 of OY728129.1, read as the reverse complement.
GGAATATAAATCTATTAAAAAATGTAATGGTCCATATTAATAGAAATACTCATTACAGAAGTGATCAATCTTACAAAAAAAGTATTGGTAAGACTACACATTTATAATATTAGTTGAAGAACACATATGCAATTTATGTGGATAGACATTGACATAATCTCTTCAGAATGGTTCAACTTTGAGTCTCTAGAATAAAACTATTATTTAATTATAACAGATTTTACTATAATGATAAATAATCTTTAAAAAATACAAGTTAAATTCTCTAAATATATTTGCACCATATTTAAGTATGATGTCTAATACAAATATCATATAAAAAAATAAGAAAACTAATTTTTATTTCATCAACATAATAAATTAAAAATGAAGTATAAATATACTCTATAAAATTAATAATATTACAATGGGAAAATAAAATAAATAAATAATATCTATATAATTTGAAAATCCTTAGGTTTTTTGACTCCTTCAAATATAACCCCATAAACAACACTCTAAAATTAAAGAAAAACTTTAGAAATGTGAATTTAACTTTCTAAAATAAATAAAAGTAACTTAGATAAAATTTCAGTGAAAGGATACTGTAATAAAAAAAGAGGTATTTACAAGTATTTTAATAATTATCTATCAATTGGAATAAGTATTTGATTGTTCAAATAGTAATAGGCTATTGAAATAGTAATAGGAATGAGGAGACTAGTAAAAATCCTAAATATTAATTTTTACAATGTTTAAAATAAGTAAAAAAGAATAAATCTATAGAATGATTTCTCAAATTATATAATGTAAAGCATAAATAAGTATATATTTTAATAAGGTTTATTTCAAAATCTTTTTTAAAATGTTAATTTTTATACTAAAATTTTAATATTACAACTGCCTATTTTCAAAAATTATTTTTTAAAAGATATATTATAATTTATTATCAATCATAAAATAACTAATAAATAATAACTAAAAAAACATAAACACTCATAGAAACATAAATAGAATTTATTTGAGATAAAATTGTTTTCTATGTGTTATATGATTTAATTTAAACATTAGAATTCTAATATTTATATTTTTACGTTGATAAAAATTAATTAATATATGGAATAATAATTTTAAAATTATGTTTGGTTGATTTTTTTGTATTTTTATGATTTTTTTTGAATTTTGAAAAATAAAGTTTTTATAAATATTATATGTTTTATGGAATCATCATGATATAAATATGACTTATAAATTTTAAAATATTTTTATGAATCAAAATCTGTTCAATGAGTAAAATTATGAATTTAAAAATTAATAAACTTAATTTCTAAACATAAAAAATCAATTCTTAAAACCAAAGTTATATTTGATTCTGATAAAAAAACCATTATTGATTTGTTACATTGAATAAAACATTTCAATGATTTCTTTTAGTTCTGGGAGAGTTAAAATATATAATAAATAATTATTTTTTTAATCAAATATAAATAAAATTCCTAAAGGAAACACTATTTTTAATCATGAACCTAAATAACAAAATAATCAATATTTGATTCAATGATACCCCTCCCCATTACCTATATAAAAACTACTCCTCCACCCCTTTATCCCCACTTCCAACATTCTTATAATTGAGTTATATCTACCCAAATATCTTTTACAATTTCCTAGAAATGTTCTTGGGGCCTTGGTCTGGCTAAATGTGATGTATTTGAATGATTTTTACTCAATCAAAAGGAGGTGACACAAAGAACAATGTAAGTGTTTTAAAACTCATGAATTTTCATTTAAAATATAATCTCACCCGTTTTACAAATTATATCATCAATAAAATTATACTCAAAATATTAGTTTCAATATTCTCTAATATTTTTATAAAACATAAATATTTATTAGTATTTCTCTTCTTTCAAACTCTTCTAAAAATCATCATTCACCAATGTTGATTTTTTGCTGCCCAAGTGAAACATGATATTTTATTTTTCAGATATTCCCATAATGAATACTCTTATAAATATACATCATAATTAAATATAATATTAATATTTAATTAATATGCTTTATATTATTCTATAATGATAAAATATGCATGGTAATAGTGATATTAAAATTAAATAATTATGGTCGGTTTTAATTATCTTAAAAGATATTGTTATTACGATTCTATAAATTGTAAATATTTTCTGAATTATTGAGCTTCATTTATTCTATAAAAATATGATAAAAATAACTTGAAGGTTTTGGAACTTCTGGAACCAATGGATAGTGGCCTACAACCATTACTACTACATTGGGTCATTTTTTACAACTATAAACCGAACAACCACATAAAAATCAATGCAAGAAATATTAATTTAATAAATGAGTAAAAATTATAAAAAATATATTATAGAGAGTAAATAAATATGAAAAAAGGTTCTAAAAAAGTAATTAATGACTATAACTTGACTATTAATAAGGTTAGTTGAGTTTCTAAAGCAAGTTGGGACTTGAGTTAAGAGTACTTTCTCATTATTTTTTATTCTAGTTGTTATGTTGTTTATCATCATTTATCTCTCTCTATGACACTTTTACATTTCTCATATGATTCATTTATATTATTTATGTTTTTTCATTCATATTTTTGGGGATCTTCATGCTTTTATGTTTTCCTTTTTATTATTTTGTAAATTCAAACCTTATGAATATTATAAGGGAAGATTTATTTTTTTCCAATTATTCTTATATTGTTCCTACACCTTTATTATATCTTTTATGGACTAAAATATTTTATTATATATTTATTATAAAATTTTATTCTAACGAACCATACTTTACATACATTTTTAAGACTTCAAAATTGAAGTACACTTATTACAACATATAACAAAACCATGAAAGGACCGTATAGGTATAATTTCTTTAGAAACTGGGAAACATAAACAACTGGTTCATAAATCATCTACGTTTTCTCCCATTTATTTCATCATATCTAGAGTCACTTTTGGCATATCCTACTTAATAACCTTCTTCCTGTCCTGGGGAAAGAAAACATACAAAAGGGTGATCTCAAATGATCAGTAAGGGTAAACAAAATAAATATCAATCACATCATATTCATAAGAACATAACATTTTTGAAATCTTAACCTGCAAAAGAGATCATAATTTCATAATCATGGGATAAATCATAGTAGTGAAATGTAATCCCAATAATCATAACTTAAAACATGAGACTTTGTGGCATACACACATAATCATAGAGAATCATTTCTTAGTAGTCAAACTCATTTCCAAGACTATCTTAGTGGACAAAGTCCATTTCTAAACAGAGTTCAGTCCTTGTTTCAGTCCTTTTTCACTGAACCGGATTAACCTGTCGTTCTAGCCATGTCTATCACATGAGATATAAATCTTTACCCAATGCATTGTAGGGAGATATAGGTCCCGCCCATCACATAATTAAACCATTCTTATGTGTGCCACAAAATCATAAATCATACATCATAGCATAACCCATGTAATAAAAATGGGAATCTTAAACATCATGCCATCATAACATAATCCATATAAGATAAAAGGATATCATAAAAATAATTCCATCATAAAATAATCAAATCAATGTAAAAATAGGTATAGAAACAGAACCCTGTATTATCTTAGATGGAAAATAATTATGATAAAACACTTGAACTTCATTATTGAGGAAAATATCCTTTCTACTTCAAAAACATTTTCCTTTCTTAAAATGTAATATAATTAAAAAATAAAAGAATTTTATTAAAAATAAACATGAAAACTTGTAAAGTAATATTCATGCAAATAATTTTCTAAAAATACATTCATGCCGTATAACTTTAAAGAAAAGACATTCTTCTCGTACTTTGGCCGGAAAAGTCAAAAAGTATCTCGTACGAAAAATGAAAAAAGATTACTTTCATATATTTTACTAAAAACTCACCAAAGGGTAAAATTAGATTTAAAAAATTGTATGTGTATGGAAATAATATTACATATTGAGTAAACATGGATGTGTAGGATAAATATTCCCCGGTAAATTCTGAAGAATAAACAATCTCGGATAAAAATGAGATTGTGAGATTCTCCCTTACCTTAGGTCCAATTTGCTTTGTAAGTGTCCGAACATCCTGTATAATGATTTAAATAATGTCATTGACTTATTCCAGAATCATAATCATTGTTATGATATCATATATGGTCATATTCTTTGCTTCTTATTAGTAATATTTCATTGCTACTTGTTATTCGGGTGTTTATTACTTTTTGTTCTTATGCATGTTTTGTCAAATAAATTATGATTCTTCTCTTTAGGTTAAATATACCTCATTTCCAGAATGGTATTAGTGTAATATATATCATATTTATTCATTAAATTCATTTATATAATCATTATGTAATGAAGATCATGTAGAACGAGTCGCATCACATCGTGGAGACGGTAGGCCGTACGTACGCACGAGCAATGATATCTTTCCCATGATCATGGAATTGTATTGAAGTGTATGTATACTATTTCAGAATCAATATCACTTTAAAATAATCATATATAGTTATTCTCTACACCATTATACCCATCCAAGTAAGGTGTTGGTGGAAAATAGATTACACCATGGCGTGGAGATGGTATTCCGTACGTACGCACGCGCGGTGATTTCATTTTCCGTAGGATGGATAGATGGTGAAATATGGTTGTTTCATACTTATAATAACATATTAGTATATGAGTGATACTGATGTTATTACTTCATAATGAAAAAACTAAATAAGAATAAGTAGAAGAAGAAATAAAGTTGAAAGAATCGATAACAGACATTACCCCTTCTTTGAAGCGCCTCTTCTTAACCTCCTCTTAGGGCACTAAATATGGTATTTGAAGAATACAAGGACCTCTAAGATGTTTCTAGGGAAGTGTAGAAGAGAAATTTTCAGGGGTTGTCTGAGCTTGAATGCTCAAAGTGGTGTGAGGAAGAGAGGGAGGAGGTTCCCTTTTATAAGGGAGGAGAGGGGCACCTTTGCAAAACTTAAAATATTATTTTATTATAAAGTCATATTCGGTTTTTAATAGCTCCAAATTGATTTATTTAGAATATAAGGTGGGTATGGGTCTTAATCCTCTCAACCAATGGGTTTTAGACAAGTTTAGGTTACTATTTTGACCTTATCATTTAGATTTAACTCTAAGTTAAATAATTTAACATTTACCGTGTCTTCTTGTTCTCTTACACTATAAGGTTAATAAACTTACTATAACAAAACAAAATAACCCCAAGTTGTTAATTATTAATATATATAACCTTATATAAGTCATTTGTACGAAACTTAGATTTTCAGGAATTAAATAACAATTAATAATATAATATTTGTTTTAAAAACTATTTTTTGTCAATTTTGACACTATTTGGTACTTGATTTTTGTGAAAATCATAAAAGCATGATTAGTTCTATAAACATTAATTAAATCAATACTAACATGTCATATTAACCTAGAAAATTATTGTAATTCATAAAAAGTCTCAAATTACATTTATTTTGGTATTTATAATATCAATTATGTTAATATTTCCTTAATAAGGTAATTACTGCATCATCATTGTTTCATAAATAAATTAAAATATTTAAAGTATAAAAATTATAAATAAAATACCATTTTGTATGAAATATTTTTATCTTTCTAATTAATATTTATAGTCCAATTTATATTATTTATAACCCTATATTAAAAATGATTTAGTTATTAAACTTTGATTTTAACTATTTTAACCCTTCTTTAAATAAATTAATAATAAATGTCCTAATCTAATCCAAGTGGACCTAAATGGTCATATTTTATTCCTAAGGTTGTTTTTGGTCGAATTAAACTTATCCAATAGAATTAGGACATGTGTTAGGGTAATAATAATATCATTTTTACCCTTAATTACCCTATTTACTTTTAACCGTGGTAAAAAAAGTAAAACCTTACTATTCACAAAAAATTATTTTCATCTCATTGAACCACATTTTAGTCCTTGATATTAACTGTGTCTCTCGGATTTTCGAAATTCAACTCACAGAAGCGGTAAAATTATGTTTTATGTAAATTTTCAAATTCTCCTAGGAGGTGGGTAAAAGACGGTGAAAAGTTCAATAAATTTTTTATATATCTAAAATTATTATAAAATGACTCCAATGAATTAATTTGAACTTATATAGGTATTATGTATCAATTTTGACCTAAAATAAATCTAAATTAAATAAATAATTATTTAAATAAAAAGTCGGTTTTTAAATAGTAACCTAGTGTTTTCACTATTCATAAAAAATTGAAAGTTTTTAGAAAAATACCAAAATTTCACCCTAGGATAATTTCGATATTCCGAATCCAAAAATGAAGTCCATTTTGAAAGATAAAATTTATAAAATTTCAAAAATTGGGTTTTACTATTCATAATGGCTAGTTTTAATAATATTTTAATAGCATATCGTTGTTTAGTGAAACTCGGTATTTTGTACAACGCAAGTTATCGAGGAAGGTTGCGGTTGCGTGTAAAGCAAGCCAAGATAGTGTTGTTTGTGGTGAAAGATTCATTTGATGATTTATATAACATAAAAACAAAATATTTCTCATAAAAATATCGGGTGTTATATTCTACCCCCCTTAAAATGAATTTCGCCCTCAAAATTCGTCACTTTGTAACAAACAGATGAGGATACCTCTCCCTCATCATATCCTCAAGATCCCATGTAGCTTCTTCTAATTGGTGGTTCCTTCATAAAACTTTCACCAAGAGAGTGGTCTTATTCCGTAGGACTTTTTCGCTACGATCCAAAATCTCTATCGGTTGTTCTTCATAAGAAAGATCTTTCTCCAGCGGTACAACTTCTGAGCTGAGTACATGTAAAGGATCAGGTATGTACTTTCTAAGGAAAGATACATGGAACACATCATGAACTTGAGAGAGATTTGGTGGAAGCGCCAATCGGTAAGCTACCTTCCCAACACGATCCAGTATTTCAAAAGAACCGATATACCTAGGGCTCAACTTTCCCTTCTTTCCAAATTTCATTAATCTCTTCTAAGGAGATATTCATAAGAACACTTTATCACCCACTTCAAACTCTATGTCTTTTCTTAGGTTGTCATCATAAATTTTTTTTCGACTCTGAGTTTCTCTTATGTGTTGTTGAATAGATCAGACCTTTTCTTCCATCTCATCTACAAGATCAGGTCCTAATAGCTTCCTTTCCCCAACTTCATCCCAACAAGTTGGAGTCCTGCATTTCTTTCCATAGAGAGCTTCATAAAGAGCCATATGAATACTGAAGTGAAAGATATTATTATAATAAAATTCCACCAAAGGTAGGTGTTGATCCCAACCACCTTTGAAATCCATAGAGCAAGCTCTCAACATATCTTCTAGAGTTTTAATTGTCCTCTCACACTGACCATCTGTCTGAGGATGATAAGCAGTGCTGAAACTCAACTCTGTATCCAGAGTATGCTAAAGACTTCGCCAAAACTTTGAGGTAAACCTTGGATCCCGATCAGATATAATGGAAAGTGGTACTCTATGAAATCTTATCACTTCTTTTACATATATCATGGCAAGCTGATCTAGAGAGAAATCCTATCTAATAGCAATGAAGTGTGCAGACTTTGTAAGACGATCAACTATGACCCAGATAGAATTATTACCTTTCGATGTTTTAGGAAGTCTAGTGACAAAGTCCATAGTGATGTTTTCCCATTTCTATTCAGGTATGGGTAATGGTTGTAACATCCCCTTAGACTTCTGTCTCTCAGCTTTAACTTGCTGACAAACCAAGCATCGAGAGACATATTCAGCAACATCTCTTTTCATGACATCCCACCAGAAGTACTCTTTTAGGTACCTATACATCTTCGTGCTTCCAGGATGAATAGATAATGAAGAACTATGAGCCTCATCCAACAGCTCCTTCTTTAATTCTGGGATGGGAGGAACACAAACCCGATTCCTGAACCTTATTATCCCATCACAATCAAGGTTGAATTTAGGAACATTTCTCACCTTCTTTTTTAACTGTACATCTTCATTCTATGCCTCTTTAATCTTAACATGTATAGATGGTTGAAAATTCATTTGAGAAAGATACGATTTTTTCCCTTCCATTTTAATTCAAAGATACATCCTTTGTAAATCCATAAATATTGGATCTTTTGTGATCCTCATCATGGATAAGCTAGAATGGTCTTGTCGACTTAATGCATCTGCCACCTTGTTTGCTTTCCCAGGGTGGTAATGAATTGAGCAGTCGTAATCCTTAATCAGCTCCAACCATCTTCTTTGGCGCATATTCAGCTCCTTTTGTGTGAAAATATACTTTAAACTTTTATGATCAGTATAAATATCACACCTTTCTCCATAAATATAATTCCTCCAAATCTTTAATGCAAAGATTACCTCATCTAACTCTAAATCATGAGTTGGGTAATTTTTCTCAGGGATTTTCAACTGTCGTGAGGCATAAGCTATCACCATATCGTTTTTCATGAGAATACACCCCAATCCCTTCTTGGATTCATCACTGTAGATCACAAACCTTTCTCCACTACAAGGAAGTGTGAGTACAGGTGCACTGGATAACCTTCTTTTAAACTCTTTGAAATTATCTTCACATTCCTCCATCCACATGAAATTAACTCCTTTTCGAGTCAACCTAGTGAGTGGATTAGATAATTGTGAAAAATCTTTCACAAAACGTCGATAATATCCAGCCAAACCAAGAAAACTTCGGATCTCAGTTACTGTTATTGGTCTCGACCATCTTTCGATAACCTCTGTTTTTGCTGGATCCAAATATATCCCCTCTTTTGAGATTATATAACCCAAAAATGAAAATTTTTGAATCCAAAATTCACACTTGGTAAATTTGGCATAAAGCTTCTCTTTTCTTAGGGTCTTCAATACAATTCTCAAGTGATATTCATGTTCTTCCTTTCTCTTTTAATAGACAACAATATCGTCTATAAAGACTATCAAAAACTGATCAAGATAGTCTCTAAATACTCTATTCATCAGATCCATGAAGATAGCAGAGGAATTAGTAAGACCAAATGGCATCACTATAAATTCATAGTGTCCATACCATGTACGGAAATCCGTCTTTGGTATATCCTCCCTTTTGACCCTTAATAAATGATACCCTGAACGAAGATCAATCTTGGAAAAGTATTGAGCTCCGTGTAGTTGGTCAAATAAGTCATCAATGCACGGGAGAGGATATTTGTTCTTGATCATGATCTTGTTAAGTTCTCGATAATCAATGCAGAGTATCATTGATCCATCTTGATTCTTAACAAATAGAACAGGTGATCCCCAAGGTGACGCACTAGGACGTATGAATCCCTTATCAAGATTCTCTTGGAGTTGATTCTTCAATTCCTTCCACTCAATTGGGGTCATTCTATAAGGTGTCTTTGAAATAGGTAAAGCACCTGGTACGAGTTCTATTGAAAACTCAACTTCACGATTTGGTGGAATACCAGGCAATTCATCCAGAAAGACATCATCGAACTCCCGTACAATGGGAATATTCTTAATCGTGAGTTTCTCACCAACCATTTGAGATAAATAACCTTCATTTAGTGGAATCAAGACCCATAAGATGGAAGAAATTTCCACTGTAAGGTTATGTTCATCCTTGCATCGATAGACGATCATAGATTGATCTGGAATATGAAATGTGACTTCCCTTTTATAGCAATTGATATGAGCTCCATATAAATAAATCCAATCCATGCCAAGAATCACATCAAATTCCACTATAGGAAGGATCACAAGATTTTAAGGAATCACTTTCCCACAAACTTCAATCGGAGAAGAATTATAAACTTTTGTTGCGACTGTTGTGCCATTACGGGTTGTCATAGCTAACTCAACATCTAATTGTTGAGTTAATATGGAGATACCATTAGAAAATTATTTAGAAATAAAAGAGTGGGTGGATCCAGAATCAAATAAAACTTTTGATACTTTAGAGTGGATGGTAAGTGTACCTTTCACCACTTCGTTATCGTACTCCACATCACTCATAGAAATTGCATGTGAATTTCCTTTATATTTAGCCTTAAGAGTTTTTTGACGTCGATCATCATCAATAACCCTTGGATTAGGGCATTGATTAGCATAATTCCCTATTTCCTTGCACTTGTAACATTAAAGTGTAGGAGGTGCACTCTGTGTAGCCTTTTCTTTGTTCGCATCACTAGACATCTTCTTCCCATCATTGCAGCATTCAAATGCCTGATGACCTTCCTTTCCACATTTGAAACATTTATTTGTCCCTTTAAGAAAACTCCCTCCATGTTTCTTTCCACACTTTGAGAATAAGTGAAAACTCATCTTCTTTTCAGTGTGCTCTTTATATTTTCCTTTGAATTACATTTTCCTCTTCTTATCAAATGCATATGACTGATGGGTTACTCCAATATCCATATCAACCTTGAGAGTACATCGAACGATTTCCTTGTAGATATTTAAGTCCCTTATGGCTAACGCCCTTCGATGACTTGGTTTTAAGCCACTAAATAATCGATCGATCTTACTCTCAGGTTTTATAATAATCCCAGAAGCGTACCTTGCAAGTCCTGTAAAAATTTCTTCGTAGGTACCAACAGATTCATCATCCTTTTGCTTTAGTCCAAGAAACTCCTTCTCCATATTTTTTCAAAGAATACGAGGGAAGTACTTATGGAAAAATAAGTTCTTGAACTCGTTCCATTCCATGGACTCAATTTCATCTCTTGGCCTCGTATTCTTGATAAGATTCCAACATTGATCAGCTTCACCTTCCGAACGATATACTGCTAAGATGACTTTATCATATTCAGAACATTGAAGAACTGAAAATATCTTTTCAATAGTACTGATCCATTGTTCAGAAACTAATGGATCAGTAGACCCACTGAATGAGGGTGGACGCTACCTCATGAAGGATTCAACAGAATGTTGCTCCTTCCTTTGCTCGTTTGGAAGTCCTGCATGATTCATAGCTTGAGAAATTTGTGTGAGCATGGCTACAATATTTTTCATTCCATCTCCCATAACGTTTGGTTGCTCAGGGGGAAAATCATTGCATTGCCTGTTGCATTCCACATTAAAACAGTTCCTTTGGGTTCCAGCCATTGACTAAAACCAAGAAGAATAGTGTGAGCAATACTAATTATAATAGGAAAACCACATAATCAAGAATAAAATTTTAAACTTAAGTTCTTATCTTAGGTTATTCATTTCCATTTCTAAAACACTAAGATTGTGTTCTATGCTTAGATATATCCTTAGGGTTCTTACTAAGGCTTTCACATCCTAGTTTCCAAAGGTTGACTATACCTTTCCTCTGATACCAACTATAATGACCCATACTTTACATACATTGTTAATACTTCAAAATTGAAGTACAATTATTACAACATATAACAAAACCATGAAAGGAATGTATAGGTATAGTGTCTTTAGAAACTGGGAAACATAAACAACAGGTTCATAAATCATCTACATTGTCTCCCATTTATTTCATCATATCTAGAGTCCCTTTTGGCATATCCTACTTAATAACCTTCTTCCTGTCATGGGGAAAGAAAACATACAAAAGGGTGAGATCAAATGCTCAGTAAGGGTAAACAAAAGAAATATCAATCACATCATATTCATAAGAACATAACATTTCGGAAATCTTAACCTGCAAAAGAGATCATAATTTCATAATCATGGGATAAATCATAGTAGTGAAATGCAATCCCAATAATCATAACATAAAACAAGAAATTTTTTGGCATACACACATAATCATAGAGAATCATTTCTTAGTAGTCAAGACTCATTGCCAAGACTATCTTAGCGGACAAAGTCCATTTCTGAACCGAGTTCACTCCTCGTGTCAGTCCTGCTTCACTGAACCGAATTAACCTACCATTCTATCCATGTCTATCTCATGAGATATAAATCTTTACCCAATGCATTGGAGGGAGATATAGGTCCCACCCATCTCATAATGAAACCATTCTTATGTGTGCCACAAAATCATAAATCATACATCATAGCATAACCCATGTAATAAAAATGGGAATCTTAAACATCATGCCATCATAACATAATCTATATAAGATAAAAGGACATCATAAAAATAATTCCATCATAAAATAATCAAATCAATGTAAAAATACGGATATAAATAGAACCCTATATTATCTTAGATGGAAAATAATTATGATAAAACACTTGAAATCCATTCTTGAGGAAAATATCCTTTATACTTCAAAAACATTTTCCTTTCTTAAAATGTCATATAATTAAAAAATAAAAGAAGTTGATTAAAAATATACTTTAAAACATGTAAAGTAAGCTTCATGGAAATAATGTTTTAAAAATCCATGCATGCCGTATAAGTTTAAAAAAAGACATTCTTCTCGTACTTTTTCCAGAAAAGTCAAAAAATACCTCGTACGAAAAATGACAAAAGATTCCTTTCATATATTTTACTAAAAACTCACCGAAGGGTAAAATTGGATTTAAAAAAGTGTAGGTGGATAGAAATAATATTACATATTGAGGAAACATGGATGTGGATGATAAATATTCCCCAGTAAATTCTGAATTATAAACAATCTCGGATAAAAATGAGATTGTGAGATTCTCCCTTACCTTATGTCCGATTTGTATTGTAAGTGTCTGAACCCCCTGTATAAGGATTTAAATAATTTCATTGACTTATTCCAAAATCATAATCATTGTTATAATATCATATATGGTCATATTCTTAGCTTCTTATTAGTAATATTTCATTGCTACTTGTTATTCGGGTGTTTATTACTTTTTTTTCTTATGTGTGTTTTGTCAAATAAATTCTTATTCATCTCTTTAGGTTATATATACCTCATTTACATAATGGTATTAGTGTAATATATATCATATTTATTCATTCAATTAATTTATATAATCACTATGTAATGAATATCTGGTAGAACGAGTCGCATCACATCGTGGAGACGGTAGGCCGTACGTACGCACGAGCGATGATATCGTTCCCATGATCGTGGAATTGTATTGAAGTGTATGAATAATATTTCATAATCAATATCACTTTACAATAATCATATATAGTTATTCTATACACCATTATACCCATCCAAGTAAGGTGGTGGTGGAAAATAGATTACACCACGACGTGGAGACGGTATTCCGTACGTACACATGCGCTGTGATTTAGTTTTCCGTAGGATGGATAGATGGTGAAATTGGGTTGTTTCATACTTATAATAACATATCAGTATATGAGTGATACTTATGTTATTACTTCATAATGAAACAACTAAAGAAGAATAAGTATAAGAATAAATAATGTTTAAAGAATCGATAACGGACATTACCTCTTCTTTGAAGCGCCTCTTCTTAACCTTCTCTTAGGGAACTAAAGATGGTCTTTGAATAATACCAGGACCTCTAGGATGTTTCTAGGGAAGTATAGAAGATAAATTCGCAGGGGTTGGCTGAGCTTGAAGGCTCAAAGTGGTGTGAGTAAGAGAGGGAGGAGGTTCCCTTTTATAAGGGAGGAGAGTGGCACCTTCAAAAAACTTAAAATATTATTTTATTATAAAGTCTTATTTGGTTTTTAATAGATCCAAATTGATTTATTTCGAAGATAAGGTGGGTATGGGTCTAAATACTCTCAACCAATGGGTTTTATATAAGTTTAGGTTACTATTTTGACCTTATCATTTAGATTTAACTCTAAGTTAAATAATTTAACTTTTACCATGTCTTCTTGTTTTCTTACATTATAAGGTTAATAAACATACTATAACAAGCCAAAAGAACCCCAAGTTGTTAATTATTAATATATATAACCTTATATAAGTAATTTGGCCGAACCTTAGATTTTTAGAAATAAAATAACAATTAATAATATAATATTTATTTTAAAAACTATTTTATGTCAATTTTGACACTATTTGGTACTTGATTTTTGTGAAAATCATAACAGCATGATTAGTTCAATTAAAGTTACTTAAATAAATACTAACATGTCATATTAACCTAGAAAATTATTTTAATTCATAAAAATTCTCAAATTACATTTATTTTGGTATTTATAATATCAATTATGTTAATATTTCCTTAATATGGTAATTACTGCATCATCATTGAGTCATAAATAAATTAAATTATTTAAAGTATAAAAATTATAAATAAAATACCATAATTTATTAAATCTTTTTATATTTCTAATGAATATTTATAGTCGAATTTATCTTATTTATAACCCTATATTAAAAATGATTTAGTTATTAAACATTGATTTTAACTATTTTAACCCATCTTTAAATAAATTAATAATAAATGTCCTAATCTAATTCAAGTGGACCTAAATAGTCATATTTTATTCCTATGGTTTTTTTGTCGAATTAAACTTATAAAATATAATTAGGACATGTTTTAGGGTAATAATAATATCATTTTTACCCTTAATTACCCTATTTACTTTTAACTGTGGTAAAAAAAAGTAAAAATTTATTATTCACCAAAAATTATTTTCATCTCATTGAACCAAATTTTAGTCCTTGATATTAACCGTGTCTCTCATATTTTCTAAATTCAACTCATATAAGCGGAAAACTTAAGTTTTATGTAAATTTTCAAATTCTCCTAGGAGGTGGGTAAAAGACGGTGAAAAGTTCAATAAAATTTTTATATATCTAAAATTATTATAAAATGACTCCAATGAATTACTTTGAAATTATATAGGTATTATGTATCAATTTTTACCTAAAATAAATTCAAATAAAATAATTAATTATTTAAATAAAAAGTCGGTTTTTAAATAGTAACCCAGTGTTTTCACTATTCATCAAAAATTGAAAGTTTTCAGAAAAATACCAAAATTTCACCCTAGGATAATTTCGATATTCCGAATCCAAAAATGAAGTCCATTTTGAAAGGTAAAATTCATAAAATTTCAAAAAGTGGGTATTACTATTCATAACGGCTTGTTTTAATAATATTTTAATAGCATATCGTTGTTTAGTGAAACTCGGTATTGCGTACAACGCAAGCTATCGAGGAAGGTCATGGTTGCGTGTAAAGCAAGCCAATCTAGTGTTGTGTGTGGTGAAAGATTACTTTTATGATTTATATAACATAAAAACAAAATATTTCTCATAAAAATCTCGGGTGTTACATTTATCATCTAATATGATATATAATCTTACTATTTTGGGTATCTATATGATTCTCCATTTAACAAATCATTTTTTCACCATTATGTAAAAAATTTATTTCTCATGGGTTTCTTTCATGTTTATTCTTTATGATTTTATCTCTAATATATAGAATTCATATGATTGAAATATTATTGATATAGGAGGTTATAAACTTATTAAACCCCCCCAATAAATTGGTTAATGCTTTATAACTCATGAGATCACTATGTTTGTAAATTTTGTGGTCAACTTTTTCCACAATGTTATATATGCACATGTTATAGTTATATTTTTTCCATTATATAATAATGAATTATTGGTGAGACTTTATATATATATTTATAATAAACGTCCTTATGTTTGTGTCAAATTATTTTGGGTCATATTATTACCATGATCTTATGATATCTTTAATATTATGACATGTTTTTATATGATAGTGTACGATCCTTAACTTTATTGATTCAATGATATGATTATTGACTCTCATGATATATCACCTAATATTTATCCTCTTTTAAAAATTTATTTTTAATTTATGTCCCACCCATTATTTTTGTATATCCCCAAGATAACCTTTATACTAATAAAAGTATGGTGAGTTTTAGGATTAATTTATGAATATGGACATAAAATATTTTGAAGTTTATTCAAAAAGTGTTATATTGTGTTCCTAACGTTCCAATGATACATGACCTATAGATTTTTGGGAATTTTTTATAAATATTTACCTTTAAAATGATGCAATATTATATTTATTAGATATGGGTCACTTTAGTAAAAAATCATAACAAGTATTAGTTATTTAGGGGATTATGTTTGAGAAACTTATAGAAAATTAACCATAAAAATCAAGATTGAGACCTAAGAAGTCATAAGTCAAGATTTAAATGTGATTTCTGATTTTTTTTTCTTTATATTTTATAAATTTTTCTAATATATGATTATTAATTCAATTTTTCTAATCTCTTTAATTTTTTAGTTAATTGATGGATTTTGAAGGAATCATATTAATAATAAATGTGATGGGAAATGAACCAATTTCCCAAATGAGATACCAAATATGATGGTAAGGGGAATCAAAAACCTCATGTGGGTATTTTCTCAATTGGTTGAAGTTATTAACAGTAACATGAACCATGTGAAGTTACAAACTTCTCCTAAAAAGGATAAAATTTGTTTGATTGGTTTATGTAAAAATGGCCATCCTCCTTTGGTGGATCTTATAATCCCTTAATCATGGAGTAATAAATAAATTTCATTGAGAAAGTATTTTTATTGATCATATTATTCAATACAGATAAATTAAAATTATTCATTTTTTATTTAGATAGATAATATGATTAGTGGTGAATAGTAAGCAAGAATACCAATCCCAAAGAAAACATCGACTCGATTAAATGGGAGGAATTAAATAAAATATTTATCAATAATTATTTTACCAAAAATATTTTTATTAAAATTTAGGGGGACTCTCATAGACTTGTTAAAGGGACAACCAATTAGTTGATCCATATGAGGTAAATATTATAGGTATTGAAATGTACACCTTTGAATTTTTTGACCTTAAAAAAAAGTTTGACCACTTATTTAGTGTTCTAAAACAAAGTCTTCAAAAATATTTAGTGATTTAAGGCATTCAAAGCTATGTGGAAATATCTCAGTGTGCCATTATGGGATATATGGAAATCAGTGAATCTAAATGGTCCTATAGGACTGGATATAAGAATAGATTAATGGTTTTTAACTCTATGGGTTCATCTGATAAATCTCACAATGTGAAGAAGATTCAACTACACACATGTCAAGGTTGTGGGAAGAAATTCCCAGGAACCACATCAAAGGAATAGGAAAATTATTCATGTTTATAAAATAATGGAATTTATCTTCAGAATTCTAAAGAGGTGTGTAGAATCCAAAAACTATAATGGAATAAAATATTGTTATGCTAAATAATCCACCATGGTCCAATGTTACAACTGAAAGGAAAATAGATGTTATGAAAATAATTTCACCTAGACAAGGGATGTAAAGGATATCCAATGACCACAACCTTCAAATCCAAGAGTGCATGGAAGATAAAAAGTTATGACTACCACCAAGGTAGAGTATGAAAAATATGTAGTTATAAGTATAATTGTTATTTTATCTAAAATAATGAATGAATAATTTTATTCTGGTTCTATACATTCATTTACTTCATGAAAGTTATCAAGAAATATTAAAACATTGTCCTAAAACATGGAGGTCAAGATATCAATGAGAAAATTAAGTTCCTCAATAATTGAATATAAATTATATAAGACCTTTCCAACTAACATTTTTTGGAATAATATCCTAGAAAACAATGTTATTCTAATAGTGCCTGATTTTATATTTAATATATACTAGTTTTCTTTATATAGATCCAATATCAACTATCGAGAGAGGAAAATAATTTTTTATATCAAAAATCATCCTCTAATTCATTTTAAGTTAAAAGTCATTATGAATATCCTTTATAACCTCCTTAGAAAGTATGAAAATAATTTCCTTCCGAAAATGCATATATTTCTTAAAATATTGAGACAATGTAATGGATCAACCTTAAATACATACCCATTGTGAAGGAATTTATTGATGTATCTTTCAAAAAGTTTCCTAATATTTCCCCTAATTGAGAGGTTTAATTATCTATAGAAATTATTCCAATATATCTATTCATATCAAATATGTTGGTACCTAGGTGAGTATTTAGGTCCATTAGTCAGGGGATTTAAAAACTTTCGTCACCAAAGTGATGAAATGTCATCATCTCGGACAATTTGACCTCTGGTACAGTTTTGAGGATCCCGTGTGACTTATCAAAACAAAAACATTTAAACCAAATGGTTATCTCATTTTATTTGGAGGCATGTTTGATTGTCACTTTTCACCAGATATCATTGATTGAAGGATCTAATCTAGAACCCCTATAGATCATCCACACATGCTTCAAGAATCCTTGCACACATCAAACATTTAATTTTGAATGCTAGCATGGAGATTTGATGATTCTTTGATGTCATGATGATCACCTTGACTATATTCCAATGATTCAAGAAGATTTTCTTGGATTGATTCTTCAGATGGTGTCTCTCTCTCTCAAATATGGAAGGATAGAGAATATATCATATCTGAGTGGATGAATATTTATGGGAATGAGACTCTCTCCTATGATTATATAGTGAGAGTAAAATACCAGAAAATGGTTCTCAAACCCCCGTACATCCAATTCCCACGATATAAGTTATAAATGTATCATTATGAAGAAATAACTACATCATGATGTCATTTATGTTTTTAACAGTTACATGTAATATATAATAAATATATTACATAATGAAAGATAGTTATTAACTCAACTCATAATTCTAAAAAATATTAAATGGACCATGAATATAAAAATAATATCTATTCTCATAACATTTTTCCACGTATTCACATAATACATTGTGAATAATTTTAATAAATAAATTCTACCCAATTATTATATATTTCAATAATAATGAATTTATTTATTCATTGGTGATCGTTTATTCTCAATCACATCTCAAACCCTATGGTGGGCCCCACAATGTCCTGAACACCTATTCACCAGAATAGGGTGGACTCTTGAATATTCTATTCTATGTGACCCTCTAGGGACTTCTCTCGATAGTAGTGAATAAAATTGATAAACTAGGAGTGGATTCTAGAAACCCATCAAGGCCCCAAAAGAGATAAGTAATAATCATAGAAATGACAACCTTCTTACGAACATGAACAGTGTTATATAATATTTTTTTCAAATGATATCTCATAAATAAGGATACAAATCTTGTGTCATTATCCATTCATGATTTATTACTTATTGATCTAACCGTATAGACTTACCTTTGAATACCATGTCCATATATTTATAAAGTTTCTACCATCCTAATCAACTAGGTCTAAGATATCAATCCCTCAACATGGAAGAGAAAAATTATATCTTGACCATTCAACAGATCTCATTCCACTAATGATACACCCAACACATACTACCATTCAAAAACATCAATTTAATAGTTTTATCCTTACATCAAAGTATGATATCAAATTGAACACATTGATATTGATCTCAAGTTAAGAGACCAATACACATTTTCATAAAAAGCAACTACCAATGAAGACTAAAACATGTGATGTTTCTATTGGTAGGTCGGTCCTCAAGATCTCACATACTAAAGATCACCAAGTGTGGACTTCATCATAAAAAGCCATAGAGTTTATGAACCCTCTGCAACTTGTGGTCAAACATCATATAGGTCGTGTTATTATGATGTTTCTAGACTATAAAACATAACTTTAAGATTATTTTCATGGTAATGGTAATAAATTTATATTCATTAGTTGGATATAGGTAACCCACTTTGAACACGACCTCTTGTACTAGAGACAACTACCATCAAGACTAAAATCACTATCTCTCACATGAGAATCATTCCTTTGAAGAGATATGGATTTATTTAGGGGGTATACCATGTAATCCTCTATGGAAACTCTTCTAATTGTGACTTCACTTATTTGAGTAAAATCCGTCAAGATATGAAACTCTCATAGTATATGTTATGTCCTCTGGTTTGACATGGGATTATTGTCAATCACCACTGCAACAATATTATCACAATAAACTGGAACAAAGTTTGTATTTCAGGGCACAACACTAATGTTTGAGATAAATATGTTTATCTAGACTACCTCCTTATCTACAATAGAAGTTGTTATATACTTGGATTCTATTGTAGATTTGGTGACCACTGGTTACTTTTAGCTTCTCTAGCTCAGTGCACCACCATTCAAAAAATATATATATCCTGACTATGATTTCAGATTATCCTGATCTATAGAGAAACTAGCATCATTATATCCACTCACTAATATTTCCTCATCTCCTTTATACACTAGGAACATATCCTTGGTATGTATCAAGTACTTCATGATAATTTTTATAGAATACTAATGCATCTCTCTTCAACTAGCTTGATATATTCCCACCATGCTTAATGAAAATGAAACATCAAACCTAGTACGTATCTTGGAATACATGATAGTTACCACTACTAAGACATAAGGGATTCCACTCATTATTATAACCACCTCCTATATTTTTGGAAACATTTTCTTTGATATATTGATACCATGCGACATTAGAAATAACCCTCTCTTTGATTGTTCTATTTTTCACCTTTTGAGTATAATTTCAATATATGTATATTGAATTATCCCAAGAAGCCTATGTGATCTATCTCAATAGGTATTGATCCCTAGAATGTAGGCAAGTTCACTTATGTCTTACATGGAGAATAATTCATTTAACCTTGTCTTAACTTATTATAAAACTTGTAATTCATTTACAATAATTAATATGTCATCAACATATAATATAGGGAAGATTATTTAATTCTCATTAACCTTATTATAGACACATGGCTCACTTTCATTATTCATGAAACCAAATTCTTTTATGGCATCATCAAAATGATCTTTCTATGATTATGATTCCTACTTTAACCTGTAAATGGATATCTATATATTTCATACTTTATTGGAATTATTTTACTTAACAAACCCATTGGGTTGAGTCATAGAGATGTCTTCAACCAAATTCCCAATTATAAAATAATTTTTTACATATATTTTTTGAATTTCATAATCATAGAAGTTTGTTATTACAAGTAATATTCTGGTGGACTTTAGAATCACTATTGGTGAGAAGGTTTATCCATAGTCTATTCCCTAAAATTGTTCGAAAACCTTATCTACCAATCATTCCTTGTAGTTATTGACTTTTCCATCCATGTCTAATTTTTTCTTGAATACCCATTTGACCCCATTGGGTTTTACATTATTTAGAGGGTCTAAAAAAATAAAACATGATTTTGGTACATGAAATCCATCTTAAAATACATAGAATCTGTCTATTTAATAACATCATTTCCTTTTACTACTTCTTTATAGATTATAGGTTCATCATTCAATAAGAGAATTGTGTCACTTGATTCTGTGATATGGAAACCATAACACTCTAGTTCTCTAACCTCTTGACTTTACCTATATAGTACTCATGTATCGGGAACATATTTATCTCCCACTATCTCTTGTGGAGGTTGTTCTCATACAAAATATCATGCATCTGGAGTATCAACATCATCAAATTCAATATTTATACCACTATTTCCATTGTAAATGTGTTCCCTTTCTATAAATATGGCTTGTATTACCAAATAATGTTCTTATCTGAAGTGTTATATAAGTAATATCATTTGGATTCTTTATGATAACCTATAAAGATGCACTTCATGCATTTAGATCCTGATTTGACATTAGGTATAGTCTTGCAGAAATCCTCACATCCCCATACATTTAAGTGTGATAGATTGGGTTTCATTCCACACCACAACTCATATATAATATCATATGTTACTTTAGTTGGTACTTGGTTAAGGTTATATTTATTTATCTACAATTCATATCAAAAAAAGGAAAATAGAAGTGTTCCCTAACTTAGCATTGATCTGACCATGTAAAGAAAGGTATGATTCCTCCTTTCACAAATACCATTCCACTATGGTTTATAATGAGGTACGATTTTGGATACCATCTCACACTCCTTCAAGTGATCAATGAAATATTGGTTAACATGCTATCTACCTTAGTCTGATTGAAGTGCCTTAATCTTCTTATAATATTTCTTTTATAATTCATGTTGGTATTCCCTAAACATATAAAAGTAATCTAACATATGCCTTAGTAAGAACATATAACTATACATACTGTAGTTATTGTTAAAAGTAATGAAGTATAAAATCCCACCCCTTTCCTCTACTCTAAATATACCATATACCTTAGTATGAATTAATTTTAGTAATTCATGGCTTTTTATCCTTTCCTATAGAAGGATACTTTTTTTCATTTCCTCTTGTAAACAAGAATGGCATGCATCCTTGGGATTTATCTCAATTGAGTAAAAATACCCTACTTTATATAATTTCTTTAAATTCTTACCATTTACACGACCAGACCTATAGTTCCATTGGTTGGGGTTATATGACTAAAATTCTCAAGTTTTTTCATTGATTTTCATTATTGGGATTTCAACCCCAATTATATATAATCTATTGTTAGGGTGATCCATACCAAAAGGAAAGTTATCCTTATAAAATAAATAACATTTATTTCCAAAATTAAAATAAAATCCCATTATATCTAGTCTTGACACTAATATTATGTTTCTGGTAACTGATGTAATAAATTAACATGTTTTCAATATAAGAACCAAACAACTAGGAAATGTTAGGTGATAACCTCCCACTTCTAATAGTGATAATATCATATCATTCATGGAATAGAGATCCAATTCTACCTTTGAAATATTCTAGAATATAACTTGGTTCTTATATGTGAATTTGAATGTGTGAGCCACATATTGTATCCAATACCCAACTTATAGATAGACAAGTTTCACTCAAAAACAAAAATACCTGAAGTAGAAGCATCTCCTTGATTTGTTTTCTTAGCTTTGTAATTCTTTTTCCAATGTCCTTTCCATCCACATGAAAATAATACAGCCTCCTACTCATTTCCCTCCCTCTATGTCTTTTTATTTTTGTAAGTATGGTGCATTGGTGTCCTCGGATTGGACTTAGCCTTAGACCCATTAGCCTTTCCCTTCCTCATTTTGTTTACCATAAGGAATGAAGAATTGGTATTCTTCTTATCCTTGTATTCTTGTAGAAATAAAGCCAAAAGATATAGGAAAAACATTTTCATGTTATTCATATTTTAATAAACATTAAAAGTCGAAAATCATGGTTGTAAAGAGTGAAAAATGAGATCAATTTCAAGTTCTTGGTTCTTATTAAACCCAATGTATTTAAGTATATTGATTTACTAGATCATCTAGAGTATACGAGGTCTTATTTTACTCCCTTATACTATTATTCACCTATATAGTGAATTGGATATCTCATGCCTTTCTTTCATTTCTCTCCCTTAATATTACTACTGGTGATGAGTTATCATCTTCTACGAATCCCCATCCTCAAGCATTTTTTGTAGTTGAATTTACATAGATCACAACATTATATATTGTACATATAGTGAATCATCTACATTCTTCTCTATTTATATTTATCTTCCTTAATTTCTCCCTGAGGATTCTTAGTGGGAAGTGAGGACTTATATGCATAAATTTTCCTCTCTTGTTATAATACTATATGAAAGCTCGTATACCACTCCTAGAAGTTATGGCCAGTTAGGATATTTTCTTTGTCCAATATCAATTGCAGTGATAATGATATGTTGGTATTGGTGATATCCATTTTTATCTAAAATAAATAAATTTAGTTGTTAGTGCTTTATCTTTATTACCTAATGATTTATTAATTAAATCATTAAATGTCTCCCACTATTTTATTGAACACTTATATCCCTCATAACTATATTGTAAATACTATGTTTCTTGAGTATTATAGTGGAGAAGATCCTTAAAACCACACCTCATATTCTAAAATAATTGGATATTCCACTAATTAGAGAGCTTCAAGGTAAGTACAAGATTATCTAACCATATTGACTTTCACTTCCTTGAACTATTGAGTGAATTTATAGATTTTTGGTATCGTAACCTTGAAACCCTCAACAACCTCCCTCTAAAGTGGTAACAAGCTATATTTACCTACTTATTTGCTATGATAATTATTTAATTAAACCCACCACTCTCATAATAACCCTCGATAGTAGAAGGCGCCCTCAAGTAGGGTTGATGAGCACCTTGTACACCCAGATTTGTTCAAATTTTAGCGATGAAAGGATTTCAAAACTTAATATTTATTTAAGGGGTTTTTAATATTTTTGATGAATTTAATTCTTTTCTATTAAATATGTTCACACTATGTTTCTATGCTCAAAACTGAACATGTATTAATGGAATAAATTCATTGTGTCCTTATTAATTTTTTTGTTTATTATTTTATGTGTTTCCCACAAACATGACAATACATAAAATAATGAACAATGCATAAAAAAATAAATTACCCATCTAGTAAAAAGCATCTAATATTGGTTGATCCATTTAAACTCAATGGATAAAACATGACCTAGGTGTATAATACTTGAGTCGGTACTTGAATCGAATCATGGTTTTCCACTAGTCTAGTGTTTTAACTTCTTCGATGGGATACCACCTTATTTTGGAGTGGTCTAGGACTTATATTGTCATCATCAATAGTAAAAATATAATCGCACATAAGATAGGGAGTATTAGGAAGCACAATATACATATAGATAAGAATGCTTGTGTATTCCCTTATATATATTGATAAAAAATGATGACATGCAGAACATTAATAAATAAATAATTCTATTAGACATAACACACAATTATAAACAATACTTAAATAAAATAACCCAAAATAACCCAGGGTAGTTCACTACTACCAGCTGGTGAGAAAATTAAATACAAAATAAAATTTAAAAGGAGAAAAATTGCAGTTCAAGGGAAATTAATAAAATAAATGAATTATTTAAATTCAAATAATATTATTTCGTTTGGTCCTGAGAATAATTTAATTTTTTTTCTAAAATGAAATTAATCCACTAATTTAATTTTATACCAAAATTAAATTTGTATTTAAAATAGTAAAATTATTATTATTTTATTTAATCCAAAAATTAATAAATTAATTTTTGATTAAATTTAAAAAATGGTCCCAGAAACCCCAACTTGGGTCATTGCGGGTTGGGCCAACCCACGTAGGTTAGTTTTGGGATGGTTAGACCCCATGAAGGGATATTTTGGGAAAGATATACCTACCCTAACTTGTTCCAGGTTGGAAATACCTTCCCATGCCTATTGGGGGGTGGGTCGGGTCAGTCAATACCTGCAAGAGGTAGCTAGGAACCCTAATCAGGGTAGAGGGACAACCGTACAGGGGGATCACACATGGAAGAGGAGATCAAGGTTCGGGATGGTGAATTTTGGGTTGAACCAAAGGGTGTTGAACTCCTATTGGGTCACCAATGAGTAGACCAAAAGGGAAAGGGGAAGAAATGGTTGTGGTTATAGGTGGTCAAGACAGACAAGGAATTAGAGACTATGACTACCTACTGTTGTGCAGCTGCATTGAGGAGGATAAGACTAACAGATTGGTAGGGATATGCAAGGATAGTTAGAGAAGACTCAAATTGAGATAGAATATGTGGTGATAGATGACACTAGCCTCACAGAAGGCTAAACGAGGGTGTGGCGGAGTGGTGGGAAACAAGGTGTTGTGGGATAATGATCAAAGAAAGACACAAGCTTAGTGGAAAAGATTCTTTCTATTTACTTTTAAAAAAATGTTTTATTATTATTATTCAACACTCATCCACCCAATTTCATGGACCACTGCTTCCCCCCAACCTCATTATTTTTTTTCTTTTGGTATATTCTACACGGGTCAAGTCGCACCCTCTCATTTCCACATTTCTAAAGCCTTTGTATTGGGTTATTGAAAAAATATATTTTTTGTAACTTTGATTCCATAACTGGTGGAAGTATTGGCCATTGTTCAGTACAATTCTGGTGTCCAAATTTTGGCCCAAAAATGATTGGAAAATGGGAGGCCACCATAATCACCAATGAAAACTAAACTCGATATTTGAAACATTTGTTTCTTAAATAATTTTTAATACTCAGAAAATTAAAATTGATATATATTAAATTCTTTCAGATGGTCATAACTTGTTCATAATTTATCAAATCATTTCATGTTCAATTCTATTTGGATAAAATTAAATCCCTCTACATAATTTAGAAAAAATTATTTTTTTCTTAGCTCAAAAAAATCACATTGTCACTCTGATAACAATTTTTAGTTTGGGGGGGATACAATGGGCTAGTGATTTAAAACCTTTTAACTATTAAATAATTTAAACTTCATTATATCTAGAAATCTGAGCCTCGATAGAGGTGTGAGTATCTCATGTGAAATATTAAAGCACAAAAATTTAAATCATACGATTACCTCATACGAATCGATAGTGTGTTCAACTGTCTCTTTTTATTGGTGAGAATTTTTTGAAGTATTCGATCTCAAAACCCTATTGATCATCTCTACATGATTCAATAACCTTTTTGGGTTTCGAACATTGAATTTCATTTGTTAGCATAGAGAATTGACAATTCCATCGATGTCATGATGATCACCTCAACTCTATTCCAATGATCCACAAATAAATTATTGGATCGATTTCTTGGATGATTTATTTCTATCTCTTAGATAGGTGAGGATATAGAATCTCTCAATTCCAAATGGATGAATATTCATGAGAATAATAGTCTCTTTTTTACTTATATAATGGGAGGTAAAATACCTAGAAAGGGTTCCCTAACCCCATATATCCAACACCCAATAAATAGGATATAAATGAATCATTATGATGAATTAACTATGTCATGATTTCATTAATATTTTTATAAATTACAATATATTACATGATAAAATTGAGTAGTTAAATTAACTCGTAATTCAAAAAAAATATTAAACATACCTTAAATATAAAAATAATATTCATTCATATAATATTTTTCCATATATTTACTTAATACAATGTGAATAATTTTAATAAATAAATTCAACCCAATTATTCCATACTCAAAAAATATTAAATTTTTTAATTTTTTGGTGATTTTTTATTCTCAGACACATCTCAAACCTCATGGTGGACCCCACCATGTACTAAACACCTATTCACCAGAATAGGGAAGACTCTTAAATATACTACAGCGTGTGACCCTCTAGGCTGTTATCTTGATATCATTGAGTATTATTTATAGTTTAAGAGGGGAGTTTATAAACCCATAAATATCTCTAAATAGATAAATAATAGTCATAGCAAGACAACCTTCCTATGAACATGCACTATTTAATACAATCTTTTTGTCATGCGATATCTCAAAAATCCTGATGCACATATTATGTCATAATTAATTCTTGGTCTATTATTTTTTGATTTAACTGGATGGAATTACCTTTGACTAACATGGATATGGATTTATAAAGGAACTTTCATCCTAATCAACTAGGACTTAGATATCACTTCCTCAACTCAAAAATGAAAAATTCTATCTTAACCATTCAACCAATGTCGTACCCCTAATGAGACACCCAACACAAGCTACCACACCATGACTTTAATGTCATGGTTTTTAACTTTCATAAAAGTATACGATCAAATCAAACAAATTGATAGTGTTCTCAAGTCAGGATACCAATAAACATGTTCATATATAGGAACTACCAATGACTCATAAAACATGTGTTGTT
Source organism: Viscum album (assembly GCA_963277665.1). Lineage (NCBI taxonomy): Eukaryota > Viridiplantae > Streptophyta > Magnoliopsida > Santalales > Viscaceae > Viscum > Viscum album. The sequence goes on along the minus strand of OY728129.1, from coordinate 1,842,767,038 downwards.
CCTATTGTCTACTCTATCCTCATGATCTCACATATTGGATATCAAAAAGTGTGAACTTCTTGAGAAGAAGTCTCAATGCTTATGATCCCCCAACACCTGATGGTCAAACATATTTTGTGTCATGTCATCATGATGTATCTAGACCATATGACATAACTTTAATATTACTATCATGGAATATATAGGTTCTCATTATATCTTGGTAACTATTATAACCTTTTGATATGACATGTAATTTATGGACATTATTATAAGTATAGTGGATTCAGTAGAATTAAAAATATTATTGTAAGATAAAAACATGTATATATCAAGATGTATTTATGTAATGGTAATAAAATTACTTACATGAGTTTGGTCTGTCACACCCACTTTCAACAAAGTATTCCCTATAGAATTTCCCTTATTAGATTCAATGTATTTTTTCATTTATTATAATAATATTAACAAGATGATGACAAAGAAAAAGTATCATCTTCCTTGGATTAATGACTCATTTGATCAACTTTGTGGGGATAATTGCTTATCTAATGTTGATATTCAAATAGGATATCATTAATATAACTTTAAAAATGTTTTTATTCATAATAATTCCATTCAAACAAGATATATATTCTATGAGTTCACGGTAATTTTTTTCGGGCTCAATAATTCACATATAGTCTTTATAGACTTAATTAATAGAGTCTTGGGATATCACCTAGAGAATATTTTGGTAGTATTTATAGATGAAATTATAATTTATTCTAAAGGATAAATTGTTCATGAGTAAGACTTGATCATTGTATAAAATAATTTTTAAAAGGACAATTTTTGTGAAAATTTTAGTAAATGTGTCTTTTGGATGGAGTAAGTCAAATTATTATGGAATGTTATCATATGAGATAAAGGAAATTAATGAATATCCTAATCGAAAATCAATAAAATACATTCATATTATCCTTGAACTAAAAGGGTACTATCAACAGGTTGTGCGTAATTTATCATGATTTCCAAACCAATTAACTAAGGTAATTGGAATGATTTAATGTTTTTTAGATAGAATAATATGAATAATGATTTATGGATATAATTAAATGGATTATAACAACACATGTACTTACACTACGCTCAAGTAAGTAATGGTTTCTTATAGATACACAATCCTTTACACGTATTTGTACATGATTTTTTACATAAATATCTATTAATTAACACCCAAAGATCATGAGTCCGAGTGTATTTGGAAGACTAGGTTCATAATACATCAAAGTGGGACTAAAATAAAACATTGTATTTCAGTCTCCATAATTATATCATAAATCCTTTTGAGATCATAAATTGTATGGGATAACCTAAGTAAAACATAGAAAAAAGAGGTGATCTAAAAAACCTAGTAAGGAAATAAACATGATGAAAAAACATAACATTTGATTCAAAGGTATAACATGATATCATAAAATATAAGTCTCATTAGTAATCACAATGAAGCATAAAATGAGGAATATGGTCCCATAAGATAATGGTAACCTAGGAAATATAGTGGAAAAAAAGTAACATGACATAAACATTAGATAAGTAAAATTTCCTATATAATATGACATGGTTGACAAAGTCCCATAATGGATTAGGTTTACTCCTTAATCCCATGCATTACATCTCATGAAACTGAAACATTACCCAACGTATTGGATAACTATCTAGATACAACAATCATATAAGCTATATCAGGCTCACCTGGTACTATCTAGGTATACCCATCATAAAACATTCATGAGTGAGGTGTGCCAAAAAAAGAGATAAATCATAAGGCATAAAATAAGAATTTCTCATCGAAACAAAATGGGTTTTATAATCTTGTTTCATATCATAATTAAAAGAAATATCAAGAAGTAGGAATTTGAGATATTAACATAAGGCATGTATTAACACTTCAAAGTAAGGGATCGTAAGCTAGGTATATATGTGAGATAAATATATATATATATATATAATTTATAATAAATATATAACATCAAATGTTATCACCACTGATGAAATTTTATTTAAAAAATTACATGAATATTTCTTAAGAGAAATAACCTTTTCACTTTGAAAACACTTTTTCAAAATATAAAATCTACAAAATATTATAGAAAATATTTTATTTAATAATAACCATTGAAACTTATAAAGTAATATTCAAAGAGTTAAGTGGTCATGATTTAAGGTAACTTTTTACATTTCATAGAAGTTAAAAAAACATTTCTTTCACACTGTCAAAAAAATGTTAAAAAGTACCTCATTCAAAAAATGACAAGAATATTCCTTTAATTTTTTTTAAAAATTAAAACAGAAAAATGTTTTTAATATACAATTTTTATTGTTTTGAAAACATTCTTGAAATTATTTTTAGAAAACATGGATATAGAAGAAAAATGATTTTTGATTGAATAGAGAAATCAAGAAAAGTTTTATAAAAAAACATTTTATCAATAATTTTAAGTACCAAAGAGTGTAAAATGGTACTATTACATTAAAAATTAATATATAACATGAGTATAAAAAAATTATGGGTTTTCATTATACAATTATCATATAATTTTCTACAATGTAAATTAAATCATAAACTATCTCGATTAAAATGAGATTGAAACATAAACCCTTACCACTTTTGTAAATTTTGAATCAAGATTAAAATGAAATATGTAAATGAATTGTAACTTTAAATATCACTAATTATGATGAATATATATTATACTATTTAAATAGTAATTATATACACCATATTAAATAAATTGGGTGCATAAAATAACATGTGTCTCGAAAAAGAATGTTTTAAGATGAAACCCTTACCTTGACTCCATACTTTTTCATGGATGTATTTTATCTACTATATAATAAAATTATATCAAATATTTTTATAATAATAAAAAATTTCCTGGTTTAATCCCCTATAATTAAAAAAATAATTCATTTTAATGACATATTTAATTACTTAATTTGTTATGTCCATGTTGTGTGTTTTGAGGATGCTCGGTTCATAATTTTAAAAATCCATCAGTGTGTTGACCATGGTCAAAGGGAAATTGTTCCATAATATGAAGAATAATAATAATGACATAATTATAATTTTTATACCTAAATTTTACTTTTAAAAATAACCATGAATTATGGTTATGAAAAATGAATTTTGTTACAATCATGTAAATCAAAGGTCTTGCGTATGCATGTGTAACGTTTCCATTTTTCAATGATCATGATGGAAATAAGTTAAGAGTTATTTTATATTTAAATAATTATAATTATATAATAAATATAACCCTTAAATATATCATCAATTTAATTTAGTATTAAAAAACAAATCACATCGCTTCGTGAGATAATAGTTCTTCTTACAAACGAACAACGATATCATTTTAAATGGATGGTAAGGTAATAAAGTATATGATATATTAATTTTATAGAATTATTAATATTCAATTAATATAATATATTAAAATTAAATCCATCATCATCAAAAAATGTTATAGGTGATGATGGAAAAAAAATTACATCAGCTTGCGAGGTGATAGTCTATCATACATAGGATCAATGGTTTCATTTCCCATTTGATGGAAGTGGAGAATGATTTATGGTATGAAATTTACATAATGAAATCATATTATATGGTATATAATAATTTTATTAGTTTATAATTATAAATAAATATTTGAATTAGGTGGAATAATTAATACAACAAAGATGATTGGTTAATAATGTTTCTTCTTCTTTAAACCACCTCTTTAGGATTATAACCAAAGCCTAACCAGATTCTCTTTGTGATCAAAATAATTTATATAGAAAATGGTGAGGGAATTATTTAAGGTATTTGGGTAGGTATTTTTGGAAACAATGTGTTTTTTATGTGTGTAAAGCAGATGAGAGTGGGTTCCCTTTTATAAGGGAGGAGGACTGGCATTCTGGTAAATACCCAAAACTATTCAATAATGGGAAGCCAATCTCAATAAAGGTTCCTAAAAAATGAAAAATAAAGGAGTGTGGAAGATATAAGGAAATTATAAACCTCTAATATTTAAAAGAAAAAAAATTAAAAAATTAATCCACTTTACCTCTAAGGTTACTCATTTTTACCATTTTAATTTGCTTACCATGATAAATATTTTTATTATTATTTTTACTATTAAATATAAAAAAAATTAAGTTTACATTATTATATAATTTATATTATTCAAATTTTAAATGTGGAATCCATTTTATCAATCTTAATTAAAATAATTTGCATAATTTAATTTAAAATAAAACACATAATCGTGACAAAAAAACTATTTTTCAAAAGATGTATTTTTCAAGGAAAAGATGATCTTATATTAACTATTGAAATATAAATAATCATTATATGAATTCAAATACAAAAATATTCATATATAACCTATAAATTTCATCTAAATCAATCTTTATTATAAGTGATTTTAATTTATTAAAATGGAGAAACATTATGAACTTTAAAATATTTTTTAGAAAAACGCATTCTTTAAGCATAAGAATAAAATTATACTAAAATCCTAAATAAATATGATTTACAAGTAATTAATTGGATTATATATAATTAAATTATGATTATTTTAGTTTTATGTTATATTAAAATAAAAAGTGGACTTTTATGTTACATAGTTTATTAAAAATAAATGATAGTTTTACAAAAAATGATATTTTCACTATTCATTGAAATATCAATATTTCCCCAAAAATCCCAAAATTTCACTCTAATTTAATATCAATATATTTATTTTAATTTTATAAAATTACATTTCTCAATTTTACAAAAAATAATTACAATATTTTCTTTCAAAATTAATAACAATCAATTTTAATGGAAACTTATTTTTTATAGAAAAAATATCCTTATTAAAAGTTAAGTTCTTATTTATTAAGAATTTATCAATAAATTTATATCAATTATAAACTTTATATATATTTCATAAAGTATTTAATAGTATTCATTCCCCCTAATGAAATGGATATGTTATAATGGTAACATTTAAATAATAATATTTTAATATTATATCATGGTTTATTTCAAATTAGTGTTGCGTGTTGAATATGCTATCAAACGTAGTGCTCTTTTAAAATCTCAGGGTGTTATATTTTGATATACAGGTATGTATCAAATAATTTATTGGCTTCTGTGCTAAATAAAAATGATAAAATGACATCATATTTCTTAAAAAAGATAAAGGTGAAAGAGAAACTTTTCCTTGCTCATTGATATAGATTATATTATTATTAATCTTACTTTGTAATTCAATGATTTTAATCCCACCATTTTATCATTTTTTGGAAAATTAATTCAATTTTTGATAATTGGATTTATGTTTTAATTTAATTTCAAAATTTATTCATTACTAATTTTTAATTAATTTTATTTTATATTGAATTTATTTTTAAAATCTTACTTTGATTAGGAGTTTAAATCTATAAAATACATTTATCTTACATTTATGTTATAATAATGTTATGCATGAGCTAAAGTAAAAATACATCCAAGAAAAAAATGTTTTGTAAGAAATATTTTTCTTCTTTATGTGGATATAATTTTACATTTTACATATAATATATTATTTTCTTATATATTTGAATATATTTCTTATGTATCAATCAAAACCATAATTTTGGAAAATTCAAATATATTATGTATCAGTTGATCTCAAATTATTCCTTATTATGAAAAGAATATAACATATGAGGAAATGTTCTTACATATCATCTCAACCCAAAATATTTCAATGAGTTTTTTTCTTACATATCACAAACGATATATTTGCTTCTTACTTAGGGGTACTTGATGGTTTTTTATAAATATGGGGGTCATCTAATATTTTTTTATTCTTCACTTGGTGATATATAATATATTCTAATAATAAATAGAGTAATTGTGAAACATTTTTTACTTAAGTAAATTTTAGACAAAGTTGATACTTTTGGATTTATAAATTCCTAATGAAAAGAATAATAGTCGCATTCCATGATATTGTTTTATGACTAGCTCCTTCATGCATGATGGATTCTCAGGCCAAATAAAGATGGATTATCTTAGATAAGTCCATAGTGTTGCAAATATAGTTATTACTTGAGGGATTAAATGGGATGAAGACGAGAAAATCATTAAGAACCACACACTAACCAATACTCTTTTCATAAGGTAACATATTTTAAGGTGTGGTTGTAGTGTACCATGTATCCTATGGTTATTGCGATTTATATATTTCCATATCCCTAGTGCATCACATGCATTTATTTAAAGAGAGGAAAAAATACCAAATATCATCGGATTAATTGAAATAATAATAAAATATTGTTGGTACATAGAATAAGATTTGGTAAAAAAAATTAAAATAGATAAAAGCATGTTTTTATGGATAAAATTTACTATAACCCATCCCATGTATGTGAGGAAGTCATCCCCATTCCCATTAATGTGTTATGTTCCCTGATACACATCTTTCAATATCTTTCCCTTTGATATAAAATATATATTGAGGGATATAATATTCGATCCCATCAGATTATAGTTTAGGGTTTTCTATTAGATTTTCTATTTTATTATAATATTCAAAACTTTTAATATAAGTATTTTTGTTTCTATTCCATCTATAATTTTCTATTATTATTATATTATACCAATTTAATACTCATGGTGGAATGTAACTAACCCATTTCTTGTCCTAGGTATAAGTTCTATCCATGTTCCTAAATATCTAATATTTATTTATCAATGTATATTTTTTTTCTTGGTAAAGAGGCAGGGAGGAGTGTTTAGGCATGATGTGGTAATTGTTTATTTTTTCATGTAATGATTCTCAATCTCATTTTATTCCCCACCAAACATTCATTATTTCCCTTCTCTCAAGAAATAACTTCATATTATGGAATTGAGTTTGTTTTATATATGAAACAACATATGATAGAGCCGGGTCTTAGAAGGTTTCAAATACTCAATTGAGGTGTGTCCATAATTCTTAAATATTATAGGTGGTGATATTTCTTGTGACAAAGATATTTAATAGGGATTATAAGATTCACAGTTGATGTAGGGGAGATGGTTCAGGTATGATGTGATGAACTATAAAATAATATTTAGACAATTAAATGGATAATGATGGAACCCAAGTAGTCAACCCTTGGACTAGAACCTTTATTTCTAACTCTTTTATAGTTTTTATTACTTTTTTTTATATTTAATGAATTTATGTTTTTAAAAAATCTTTATTTCTTTCATTTATTTGAAAATATAAAACATATAAATAATTTTTCATAGTAGTTGGTGATCTAAAACATGCCTTCTCTAAAGAGACAACATTGTTCTACCACTGTGCTTCACTATGAAAATAAATATTATTATTGTACCATGTTATTATGGGTGTGTAATTCCTTAGATCTAAAATATCACTTTCAATTCCTTTCACGTTTTTTGGATAATTTTCTTTATTTTCAGAAAAAAAAACTTTTTTGAAAATTATTTCCATGATGAGTTTTCAAGACTAACCATATTATTCATGAACCAATTACTCTCAAGTGTAAAAAAAGTAATTATTAATGAATGATAATTTTAATTTTAGGAGATTGAAATCAACATGCAAGAGATAAAGTACTGAATTAAATGGAGAGATGAATATCTCATTACATCCAATGAATAGAAACTTAATTAGTAATAACCAAAAATAGTGATGTAATAAGTATTCCAACTTATTTTTCAAGTTGAAGAACATATGGAAGCTGATAAGGAACTACTTAAAGATCTACTACCAGACCTTTCTAAGACATTTTCTATAGATATTCCTGATGTATACTTTCCATTTTATACATGTAAATGAGATCAACTACCCTGGATGAATTATGGAATGATTATATAAAATGGGAATTGAAAATTTACCCTCATATCTCTTAAGAAGAGAAAAGAGTACCAATCTACCACTCTCTTGATTTAGAAGAAGACAAAACAACCACTAAATTGGTGGAGTTTTAAGATATAAATGAAGAATATTTAATACATGCCTCCATTAATGAAACCAAAACTCAAAGAGACAATTTATATTTAATAAAAATTGATATTTGAACCAATACATGTATGTACTATAAACATGATCTCATTTATATTTAATTTTATATAGATGAATTGTATACTTCTTCCCACTATTTTGAGTATTCGTATTTTTTAGTACATGGATATCCTTGTAGAATGGTGAATAAGAAAAATATGTTCCTTATTATAAATCCCTAAGAACCCATTGAACATTTATTTGAGGTATTAAATGAAATGTTCTTAGTGGATTTTCATGATGAGATAGTGTTACAAGCTGAACAACTTAAGGGGGTGGATTTAAATATCGAGTCAGCTTGTTTGAAATCTATTTAGAATAAACTTTTCCATAAATTCCCTTAATTTAAAACTTTTAATGAGTATTCATTAGATAAATACCTAGAGGAATCCACATAAGATGTTTCAAAATAAGAGGTCCTAGACGTTATTCTACCCCACCATGTAAGTTGTATTTCAAAAAAAAGAGGATAAATGTATATTACACTATACATGGAGTCCTATACAATGAGTGTGAAGGAATTTGAATTATAAGGAAAGAAATTTTATGGATTATTTCAAATAAACCCAATACACAATCTGATTTTAGACAACAACTGCTACTACAAAACTGGGTGCAGTCAAAACCCAATACCCACTCGGGGTGTAAAAATAAGACTTATCCCTTTCCATTTTCTTTCCGTTGTCCTTATAGTTTTTGTTCAATAAAGTCATTTTTTATATTTTTATTTTTATTTTTTTATGGATGGAATCAAATAGGATCAAAACTATGGATGCTCCTCCAAATTAAAATAACATTATTTTAAATATTTTTCTATAGTCTAAACATGCCTATTATTTTGAATTTATTTGAGTTAAAATGAAGGGAAGCTTAGAATATTTGTGGGGGAGTTTGTAAGAGTCTTATTTTGGACTACAAGTTTTTTCTATTTTATAAACTATTTTTATGAACCTTGAGATTAATTTAATGTTTTGCAAAAATTAATATCATCTTGGTATTTTGGGAACACTAATTTATTTTAATATCTAAGGATTTTGATTATCATTGAAATGGATTTTAATTTTATATTCCCAATCTGTTAATTTAAAGAAGTTTAATCAAATGTGAAACTCATGTTCACTAGTTTTTTCTAATGAATTATTCTTTTCCAACCAAAGATGTTTCTTGACATAACCCAACTAACTAGGTCCCCTCCTAATCTAGCGATAGGTCAAGTGTGTCACCTCAATACCACCTCAAATAGGCCTGGGGCTAGTGACTATCACCAAGAAATCATAAAATTCATATAAGAGGCCTTATTATATCACTACTAAAAAACTAGGTTTATCCAGTGATAGGTCTTTAACAGCGCTACCTAAAAACATTATAAAAGACCCCCTTTTTAGTGATAAAAAAGCGTTGATAAAGGGGATCTTTAAAAGTGATTTTTTAGAGCTGTTAAAGGGGGTCTTTATTAGCAATAAAAAAGAATTGTTAAAGGGGGGACTTTATTAGTGATTTTTTTACAAGTGATGATAAATGATGTATTTTATTAGTGTTTGTAAAAAAGCACTGATAAAGGGGTGTTTATTGGCATTTTTTTAGAATCACTGATAATGACGCCCCTTTATCAACACTTTTTTATAAGCACTGATAAAAGAATACTTCAAAAAATATATACTTCATTAAAAATAATATATTAATATATAAATATATTTATATTGATATAAATAAAATATATGTTTTTTGAAATTTGTTTTAGATAAGGTAAATAGGAATTTACAAGTAATATATAATATATTTTGTGAAAATGTCTTATAAATTACTAAAAAAATATTTTTAACTAATATGTTTCTTATTATTACCAATTAATATTCATTTAATATCAATTTGAAGATAAAAAAATAAAAAGAATTATAAAATATCTAAAATAAGTTGAAAACGTAACTCTAACTTCAAACGGCTAGAACTTTTTATCTAGGTGTCTGTTTGGGCTTCACCACATATCAAATAGAATCATGTGATGATCTCTACACGTTCATGACCTAGGGAGACCCTAGTAATTAATTTTTGAGGCTCAGAAAGTCCCATAAGACCTCTAAAAATGTGTTTTTAGTTGCGGTACCCAAATATTTTTTAAATTTTGATGGATTTTAATCCTCAATTATGGGGGTCTATTTTCCCTTTCTCAATGGGGACTGAATTTATTCCCATGGATTTCATTTATATTGACATTTTTTATTTTAAATTTTATCATTTTTTATAATGTAATTTTATTTATAATCAAATATATAAAAATATATACATATTTTTTTATATTCACACATTAAAATTTAATTTTATAACTAAATAAATAAAACATATTTACATGTAAAATATATTTATTAATATATAAAAATATATATAAATATATGAATAAAAAATGTAACAAAAAATATATAAATATATAGTTATATCATAAAATTTGAAGCAAAACAGTATGGGGGAGTGGAAAATGCTTTGATGTATATGCTTGAGGTCTAGGGTTCAAAACTTGTTGGAGGCAGGGGTGCACTTAGGAGGCTGAGATTATCTAAAGCACTGATAAATGGGTGAGGAATGTTTTTGCAAAGGGGTGGTGGGTGGAAAGTGCTGATAAAGGTGGTGGGTGAGGTGTAGAAAAAATTTTATATACCTTTTATCATTGGAGCCTTTATCAGTGTGTTTTTAGCGTTGTTAAAGGCCCCCTTTAACAGTGCTAAAAAGGACCGATAAAGGGGGCATTTAACAGTGCTAAAAAAGTGGTGTTAAAGGAAACTTTTAACATCACTTTTTTAACACTGTTAATGTGGGACTTTAACAGTGCTTTTTTAGAGCTGTTATAAGTTTCGGGCTTTTAACCATGCTTTGATTATCAGCTCTTTTTTTCAGCACTAATAAAGGCCTTTTCTAGCACTGTTAAAGGCCAATTTTGTAGTGTTGTATGAAACAGGAAACAACACATATCACCATTAAACAACAATATCCACAAACATGGAGGATAAAACTATATGGAATATAAAATATATATGGAGACATCTTCTAAACACCATAGGGAATATAATATAAATTACAATACCAAAAGGGGAAATGAAAAGACAAATAAAAAAACAACTAACCTTGATCAATTAGGAAGAAGAGGATAACCACATCACACCAAATCCATTTCAAGAAATATTGGCCAAGAATCCCACCAGATCTACTGAGATCTAGATCCACAATCTCCTCTAACTCCATGCCCAATGATATCACCAATGAACTATACATCATCTTCACAAACACAAAATGTGTGGGAACAAGGCCCTTACAGGTTCGAGTAGAAATATTCTTAGTAGGATGCCCAAAAAACATAAATGGACTCGGGATATGGGTTAGAAAACTACCAAGGGATAAACCATACAGTCGTCTGACTCAACAAAATGAGGGAATAGAACAATAGGTGGGAGTTGTGACCTCTATTCCTAATAACATCAAATTGAGCCTCAATACGGTAAGTAAAAATGCCCTGGTGGTCGAACCAAACCGCAAGATGATTAATAAAAAAATAAACCACATGATAATAAGAAAACAACTAATGACTAAAATCTAAAAAAATCATTGAATGAGAACTCCAAAAATTGCCCAGTATCTTAAGGAAATACACCACCCTACTCACAATCCTCAGGGTAAAGCACCTCTCTACAAAGTTGGATAGGAGGTGGTCAAACCATGGATAACCAAGAGACACTCCTCATATGATTGCAACATAACTTTTCCACAGCATAAGGAGAACACTTGAACTCTCTAGTGTATTTCTATTACCAAAATAATGAATTTTCCCATTTAAGGACATTATAACCATACTTATTACCAAAAAAATCCTTCATTTAACCATAGATTGGGTTTTCACCATGAGAATGATACGATGATCGAGGAGGTTACTTACCTCCCAAATGAGTGACCTACACATCTTCCCATGGGGTAGTTTTCTACCTCATCCTACCGAAGGGAGGACAATAATCATTTATTCTAGGATCCAATAAGGGAGTCTTTTTACATAGCTATGCCTAAAATGGTGTTTATCAGCAAATTTTTAGTTGAATCCTTCCCACTCATACCAACTCTACTAGAAAGACATGTTGAAGGGGAGAAACCTAGTGCACCTAGTACACTATAAGCCTTTGAGCATCCTAACTATCCACACAGCTCAAATACCATTATCATCATACCATTGATCATAGAGAAAATTAGCTCTTTAATCATAATAACTAACCAGTGAAACAAATATGATGCTATAATAAACCATGTTCTAGAATGGCGGACATGTACCCCATATCATTGGGGAGTACTGAATCCACTACCATAGGGTTGACATGTAACTCATCACACAATACAGTCTCAAGGGAGTACTTGATTCATAAATCCATATCATTCTCATTACATAGTCATCGGGATTGATGGTTTGAGGAAAGAGATACCAAGAAGGATTCATAACTGTCTCACTCTACCTCATATCGCATCTCGTTGGGTGCTAAATTGGATAGATAGTATTCATTGATTCAATGTTTATCTATCAAAAAATACCCAAGAAAAATAGAAGTAAACAACTAAACTCCCCATACTTCTATCTATACCACATGAATTATATATCACTTTAGGGTAAAAATGAAGGATATGTGTCTTTATGATATGAATACTCATCCACATGTCCCTTTAGAACACCCCGCTACATTGGGAGAATTGTTCATGACTATATCAACTCCAACATCAATCAATCAAGGTTAATTTTAAAATAGACTTACTCATCACATAAACATTCTCATATGGATGAAAATACAAAACTGTCATGATCTACATTGAAAAAAAATCAATATAGTCTATTTACTAGTCTAAAACAAAATTTGGGGGAAACGTTTATAAAAATAACCTTGATAGTGTGATGGTCTGTCGCATAGAATCCCTATAGGCATGGACATCACCCCAATCATTCCAAAGCACATGCTAGGGTTGGGCCAAAATCTTAATACACCCCCCAAGGTTGAGCCATACAGACTCAGCCTGACATGTGTCTCCCCGGCTAGCCCATACTTCTCAACCTTCCAATGGTCAGGCTAATGCCTCCCTTGACTACCCCATGGTGGGCTTGATATCATTTGATACACATTTGATTGGATAGTATGGGTAAATCATTAGATTTTCCCACACTCCTCACACTCTTTTGGGCTGGGGATGTTCTCTATTTCCCCTAGCAACTACCAAATAATTAACCCTTTTTGTATCACTGCCTCCAACTCTAGTCAATCCCCAAATATCCCACATATCCACCATCCCACCCTATGACCAACCTTCACTACATTCCAGAGTTTCCTCCATCATATTCTAAGGCCCCATCCACCATAATCAAAGGTTCAATGTTTCTACCCCCACCAGTGTCGATCCAAGTTGCAGTGTCCATCACACTGCGGATAGTCATGTGATGTTAAAAACACCCAAAGAATAGTCCATAATTAAAAAAGTACTTAATAAATTCAATAAAAAACATAATAATGAGGAAAAAAATAAAATATTTAGCCTTACATCAATGGTGAATCACCAGCACTTCGATTTTTCATCACCAACATGGTTTGATTATTACCATCAATAAAATTTGAGAATTATTCCTCAATCCAAACCCATTTTCCTATCCTCCCATGATCCCATTCCAACCTCATCCTCCTCCTAGATCTGACAGAAAAAATCAATGGGCATATTCTACCTAGTGTGTACATGGAGGAAATATAAGGGGGTGGAATATAAGAACAAAATAAATAGAATACCTTAAAGAAGGCTCATCTCGGGATTCAAATCCTATATATAGATTATACATCACCTAGGTAAAACACCTCATTCCAAATTCAACGAGGAAGTTGTAATTTTTATATGGGGATTTTGTTAGGAGATATCAATGTTCAAACACATGAAAATAAATAATATTTATTTAATAAATATTACATTTCTTAAAAAATATGATCATCATATAGTTTCCTTGAATTCCTTCCTGAGGGTAAATGTACCCTGATTAGAATAATTCGAACAACATAAATTTTTTCTAATATTGTTCACTAGTGTAAATTTACCATTTTATCTTTTTTAAAGGTTATGAGATCTAAAATTCTAAAACAAACCATATCTTATATGATGGAAAATAAAGTCCACTACCTAATCCCCAAATTGGATAATTTTCATTCTAAAAAAGGAATAATCCTAAACAGATCATTGAAAATCCTAAAAACCAACCTCCTACAGAGAGATGACACACCCATTCAGGATCGTATACAACCTTTTAAGGTTAATACATCGAAAAGGGTCTAGAACACATCCTCTAAAGAATGCATCCCCTCTCAATTACTAGATTTTGGATTCAAAATATGAGATTATTTTACATTTATAAACACTAAAAAGCCTCAACCCTTCACATGGGTTATAACGAATGGGAATTTTGGATCCTTTAAGTTAATACTATCTTCAATAGCTTAAGTCACATGTAACATCGAACTAATGTAACACCTAAATAAAACAAAGCATGAAATATTAAAATTCCATGAATAATATAATCATTTTAATAAAAAAGATAATAATAAATTAAAATAATTACATTTAATTATTTTTATTGATTAATATTTTAAAAAGGATTTCTTTTGAAGAACCATTCTAAAAAGGAGGCATTGTATTCTAACTTAATAAACTAAGTATAGTTAAAATTTTATTATAATCAGTAATATTTATATTTATAAACTAATATATAAATATTAAATTATTTATAAATCAATATGACATAATATTAAAAACACTTGATGTTTAAAAAGGTCATTTTTTAATAAAAGAGGGGTTTCCTTATATATTGTATTTTCATTTAATTAATAATTTATAAATTTTAGATTTTTAATTTGAAAAAAATAAATTTATTTTTGGATTAATAATGATAATATTATCTTAGAACAATGTTTTATATTTTTTAGTAAAATTATTTTTAGGTGAATAATGTAATATACTGGTTTTACCAATACCATGCCTTAATGGAGTTATTAGTTTATAAGAATGATTTGAAATTTTTTGAAACAAAATTATAGACAACATATTAAATTTATGAGTTATATTATATATTTAAAAATATTGATTCTAATTTACATACCTATATTTAATGTTTTATAACTTAAGTAATATTTTTCTCAATAAATATTTTTAATACATTATATACTTATTATTTCAATATTACTTTATTAAACCTTTTAGAAATTAAATAATATTAAAAAAAATTCCAAATTTTAATTATTATTTCAAAATTATATAAAATGGATATTTTATTTTAAATAATAATGTCACGACCCCCTCCCACCAAAGATGCCCCTCCTGAGCTGGCAATGGTGAAAGGGAGATAATGACCCCCGAGTCCCGCCTCTAGTAGGCCCCGGGTTGGCGACTAGCACCAAGGGTATGAGTTTTCACAAATATGGGAGGCATTACCCTTTTTATTATTTTGGATCGGGAAATAGGAAAAGTCAACCACCAAAAAGGGAAAAGATCAAGTGTATATAAATAAACCCAAACCAAGCCCACATGCATGTTTAAACAATTTTTATAACAAGGTACAAGTACAAGGAATCTCAAAAGTACAATTGAGTATAGTACCAAAAGAAAAACAAGAAAACAACAACTGCACAGCTCCCATTGCCTGACTAGTAGGGTCCCGCACGGCCCTGGTAGTCCTCCTGAAAACCTGAAACAACGTAGGGTGAGCATACAAGTATACTCAGTAGAGAACCTAAAGCTCTCGTGCACAAGTGGGGAGACACCCTAAGGTCCCGTGAGAAAACAGAAGAACCAGAAACTAACAAGGAAAAACTATCCACCCAGCCTCACTGGTCACACTCACCAAGTAACACAAACAAGTTTAGTATATATATAGAACAAAAGTATTGGGTACCCTGAACCATTTCCCACTTAATTAGATGGTGCTCTTCATAACGGAAAACATCCTGACGCTACCACACTCTTCCCGCCCGCACACACCTGGGCCAAACCACGCATCCCGCCCGCACACACCTGGGCCTCACAACCACGCATCTCACCCGCACACACCTGGGCCACAACCACTAACTCGCCCGCAGACACCTGGGCCTCATCCTGAAGGTTCTTGGGAACGGTAAGCCTGCCTGAATAGTCTTGGGATAAAGGTCGCCTCAAGCCATCACAGCCTCCGAGACCTACCCGAAGAGTCTTGGGTGTAAGGTCACCTCAAGCCATCATAGCCTATGGAAGAAGGAGCAGGAAGGAGCTAGTAACTAAGGGGGAACACCCTCTCCCATAAAATGGGAGTGTTCGGCACTAGGTACTTGACATGGGTGTGGTGTGACAAAACACAAAGATACAATTATATATATACATATACCAAACACACAGCCCAACCTATGGATTCTTAAAAAGAGAAACTGAGCATGTGCCTCGGCACTGCTACCACGAAGCATGCATCAACAACCAAAAATCATCCCCCAACCCCATTTAGGTTTTCATGTTTCATGCAGTGGTTTAACAAATTATTACTACTGGGAAACTATCATCCAGACAAAACCTTTCACAAACATATCCCTGCCATCCACAACCAAGGTTAGGTAAAACGCAAGCAACCACATGCCATTTCATTTACAAAAGATTATCACAACCATACAACATTCCATAATTCATTTATTTCAAAGTTCCACACATAAAACCCTTTCCACACACAAAACATTTCTGCATTTGAAAACACCTTTTTACTTCAAAATACTTTTCATAATCAAAACACTTTTCATAAATAAAGGAATTTTCCACAACCAACCACTTCCCATTTCAACCCCATCGTTTACAAAACATTTCACACCTCCACGTTTCCACCATCAACCATTCCAATAAGATCACCACCCAAACGTCGCAGCCCCGCTCCTCACCCAAACCACAACAACCCACAAAACACCCCCAACACATGCCACGTAACCAATCCGACACCCACATGTTCATTATTCCATTTTGGTTCAACCAGGGTGATCACACAAGGGTTCTAGATTTTCATTTAAAAAGTCAACTTTACGTGATTAACCAATTTCCACATTTCATGAAGTTTCCATCCATAATAAAATACAGAAGGAGAGGGCAACATTCAATTGCGTAAGAAAAGGCCCCCAACGACTGTGATTTTCAGTAGGTAGAAGCACATTCAATTCACAAATATAATATCACAGGATATAGAAAGTAAGGTAACAACAATCACTAACTTCCCAACCCCATTATTTAGCCAGTTATTATCTTTATTTAAAGGTTCAACCATTTCTCATGAAAACAAAAGGATACCCGCCACACATGATACACAAATTAGAGATACAAAGGTGAGATCCCTACCTCAAAAGGTCCCGATCACGTCGCTTCTGACGACGTCCTTCGGTGTCCTCCTCCTTCGCCAAACCCGACAAACGCCTCCTAGGATGGAAGCTGGAGAAGGAAGGCCGGAAGGAAATGTGACAAGTCTGGGCTTAGAAGCTTCGTCTCATCGCTATGATCCTGTGGCCACTGACGGATCGTAATTCGGAGCTCGGACAAAGAAGTTAGAGGAGGAATACTTCTCGATCGTTCAAGAGCGTCGTCGTGCGAAGAAGAAACGATTGGTCTGGAAATAATCCGTGACCCTTTCTTATATAGGCAACGAATAGGTAAAACAGTATGTAGCGTGTATTGATGAATACACGGTGTGACCGTACACTCGTTACGCGTTTTGACTGGTCAACACATGACACGTCATGTGGTTTCCACGCTTTTTAATAATAAGACGTCAATTTTATTAATATATGTGTTTCGTTGACCCGAGACATAACTCATAAAAAGTTATCCATCACTGGTCTTAAAATGACCGTCTTAATTACAGGATTACACTGCCGCCGACGATTCGTCATTCCGACACCATATGAAGAAGTTACGGTCAAATTAAGATTATATAACCCAAAACAAAAACATTATTATTATATTATTTAATTTAATTTAACACTTATTTTCTTTCCACCTCAAATAAGAACCCACGCTCAACATGTCTTAAAGTGAAGCGCATAAGCCCCCATGATTGACTCCACTTTTATATTATCATTATTATCATTTAATCATTATTATATTTTAAAATTTCTCTCTCCAATCACAATTATATTTATGGCCCTTTAATTCCCCTCACGCCCAGCACATCATAAGATTTCAATTTTTTTCATTTCACCTTATTTCCAAAATTATTATCATAATAATAATTAATACTACACCAAAAGTGGCGGCTCCCTTCCTAATTCCATGCCCAACATGCCCCAACCTTCATTCCTTTATGGTTTTTATTATTTTCTTTATTATTCCATCACTTTGTAATCTCTCTCCAATCTCACTTCAATACCATTATTAATAAAATTAATATTAATAATACCCATCATTAATGTTCAAATTTAGTCCCATTAAATTATATTACCATAATTATTCTTATATTAAACTAAAACCATTCCATGTGACTCAAAACCATTTCATTTAATTGAATTAAATGACAAAACGAAATTAATATAACTTACATATTCAACCCCTTTTTAATACATTTAATTTCATTAATCTCTCGCACATAGTTTTACGTCATCATTGTTATTACTCTTTTTCAATAATAATAATAACAATTCATTATTTCATTTTATTAACTCATCGCCATTATTATTTTTAATAACAATAATATTTATGCTCATCGCATTGACTACATTAAACCACCGCGTTGGATATCTGAATCCAACCATGCCACATCAATGTCGCGTAACATACGTCAATTTAATTATTCAATTATATTTCTTTTATTTCACATTTATTAAACTAAAACCATTTTAATTTAATTAAAACCAAATATTTTCAAGCCATCATAATAATAATAACACTTACGCTACACATCTTCATTTATTTACTTGCAATAAATATCATAACTCATTTTATTAATTTCTCATTAATATTATGAATAATATTAATAACGCAACACCTATTATTATTATTCTAATTTAATTCCAACAATTTCTCAATTAATATTAAACTAAACGCCTTATTTTTTTAAATTCTTATTTAGAATTAAAACCCCTTTTAATTTAATTAATCACGCACTTTATATCACCATCTTTATTATTTAATATAATAAACTGACAAAACATCTTTTAATTTTTTTTAAAAATCTTATTCGTTTTTATCATTAATAATTATCATTGTTACGCGCGCCATGTTGACGACATCGATTTCAACAAAGGAATGGACCGGAGGGGTCCGGTCCATTACATCAGATACCTCTCAAAACATTCTCGTCCTCGAGAATTAAAACCAACCCATAAAAGGGGGAAAGGTCCGAACAACCACCCCTTAAGATACCTCTCAGGCCTCTTGTCATAACAAGAAACAACTGACAACCCTAATTATGTGAGTTAGGAATTCCCTCTCCTATGTCGAGATATTATCCGCTTTAGGCGGCACTGACTCGCCTGCACGGGTTTAATCGCATCCGCATTAATGCGTCTCGATTAAGCAATGAGCCTTCCCACTTCCATATATTAGGATTTTCCAACTTACACTGCACCCAACAACGTACAACCCACACACTGCCCGGACACATGGCTTGAGGAATTCCTTCTCCCATGTCGAGATATTATCCGCTTTAGGCAGCACTGACTCGCCTTCACGGGTTAAATCGCATCCACATTAATGCGTCTCGATTAGGGATTAGGTCCTCCCCCCCCACATGATATGGCTCTTCACGTACATTTAAAGAAAAGCGGGAAACAACATAGCATTAAAAACTCACAAAAACAAGGTACAGGCCCAGAGAATGAGCAAAAGAGTTCCAACAAAGGAGTGTGATGATATTGAATTTAAACAAAACATAAGTGAGAGAATTTAAGTAAAACTGGAAACATCCCTCTCGATCTCTGGCCTTGCTAGGTTTTCCACTTCTATTGCGTGAAACTGTCTGTGTCCCACTCCTCTGCCGTTCTGTTGACGTCCAGGTGCCATAGTTGTTCGGTAACTAGGGAACGCCTAAGCCCAAGTAGTAATGAAAAACTCAAAGTTTTAATTATCATTTTATTTTAATTCCTTTCCCAGAACACCCAAATCAAGTAAAACACAAACATGATGATGTATGTACCTCCCCAAGGGTCTCTACCCTGCAATCAATATAGTCTCACTTGGTCGTTCGTTAGGCTCAGAGTCCTTGCATCGGATCACGGGGGGCCCTAAAATCCCGTGTCCTAGCCGATCTTCCCTGGCCTATGTCACGCACCAAGATTAACGAACATTGTTGCCCTACCATACCATGCAATCCTCACTGTGCCTAACTCCAGACTCCATCCTATCTCTCAACCATCAGCCTCTGATACCATTCTGTCACGACCCCCTCCCACCAAAGATGCCCCTCCTGAGCTGGCAATGGTGAAAGGGAGATAATGACCCCCGAGTCCCGCCTCCAGTAGGCCCCGGGTTGGCGACTAGCACTAAGGGTATGAGTTTTCACAAATATGGGAGGCATTACCCTTTTTATTATTTTGGATCGGGAAATAGGACAAGTCAACCACCAAAAAGGGAAAAGAACAAGCGTATATAAATAAACCCAAACCAAGCCCACATGCATGTTTAAAAAATTTTTATAACAAGGTACAACTAAAAGGAAGCTCAAAAGTACAAGTGAGTACAGTAACAAAAGAAAAACAAGAAAACAACAACTGCACAGCTCCCACTGCCTGACTAGTAGGGTCCCGCACGGCCCTGGTAGTCCTCCTGAAAACCTGAAACAACGTAGGGTGAGCATACAAGTATACTCAGTAGAGAACCTAAAGCTCTCGTGCACAAGTGGGGAGACACCCTAAGGTCCCGTGAGAAAACAGAAGAACCAGAAACTAACAAGGAAAAACTATCCACCCAGCCTCACTGGTCACACTAACCAAGTAACACAAACAAGTTTAGTATATATATAGAACAAAAGTATTGGGTACCCCGCACCATTTCCCACTTAATTAGATGCTGATCTTCCTAATGGAAAACGTCCTGATGCTACCACACTCTTCCCGCCCGCACACACCTGGGCCAAACCACGCATACCGCCCGCACACACCTGGGCCTCACAACCACGCATCTCGCCCGCACACACCTAGGCCACAACCACTAACTCGCCCGCAGACACCTGGGCGTCATCCCGAAGGTTCTTGGGAACGGTAAGCTTGCCCGAAGAGTCTTGGGCTAAAGGTCGCCTCAAGCCATCACAGCCTCCGAGACCTACCCGAAGAGTCTTGGGTGTAAGGTCACCTCAAGCCATCATAGCCTATGGAAGAAGGAGTAGGAAGGAGCTAGTAACTAAGGGGGAACACCCTCTCCCATAAAATGGGAGTGTTCGGCACTAGGTGATTGACATGGGTGTGGTGCGACAAAACACAAAGATACAATTATATATATACATATACCAAACACAAAGCCCAACCTATGGCTTCTTAAAAAGAGAAACAGAGCATGTTCCTCGACACTGCTACCACGAAGCATGCATCAACAACCAAACAATCATCCCCAAACCCCATTTAGGTTTTCATGTTTCATGCAATGGTTTAACAAATTATTACTACTGGGAAAATATCATCCAGAAAAAACCTTTCACAAACATATCCCTGCCATCCACAACCAAGGTTAGGTAAAACTCAAGCAACCACATGCCATTTCATTTACAAAATATTATCACAACCATACAACATTCCATCATTCATTTATTTCAAAGTTCAACACATAAAACCCTTTCCACACACAAAACATTTCCGCATTTGAAAACACCTGTTTACTTCAAAATACTTTTCATAATCAAAACACTTTTCATAAATAAAGGCATTTTCCACAACCAACCACTTCCCATTTAAACCCCATCGTTTATAAAACATTTCACACCACCACGTTTCCACCATCAACCATTCCAATAAGATCACCACCCAAACGTCGCAGCCCCGCTGCTCACCCAAACCTCAACAGCCCACAAAACACCCCCAACACATGCCACGTAACCAAGCCGACACCCACATGTTCATTATTTCATTTTTGTTCAACCGGGGTGATCACACAAGGGTTCTAGATTTTCATTTAAAAAGTCAACTTTACGTGATTAACCAATTTCCACATTTGATGAAGTTTCCATCCATAAGAAAATACAGAAGGAGAGGGCAACATTTAATTGCATAAGCAAAGGCCCCCAATGACTGTGATTTTCAGTAGGTATAAGCACATTCAATTCACAAATATAATATCACAGGATATAGAAAGTAAGGAAACAACAATCACTAACTTCCCAACCACATTCTTTAACCAGTTATTATCTTTATTTAAAGGTTCAACCATTTCTCATGAAAACAAAAGGATACCCGCCACACATGATACACAAATTAGAGAGACAAAGGTGAGATCCCTACCTCAAAAGGTCCCGATCACGTCGCTTCCGACGACGTCCTTCGGTGTCCTCCGCCTTCGCCAAACCTGAAAAACGCCTCCTAGGATGGAAGCTGGAGAAGGAAGGCCGGAAGGAAATGTGACAAGTCCGGGCTTAGAAGCTTTGTCTCGTCGCTACGATCCTATGGCCGCTGACGGATCGTAATTCGGAGCTCGGACAAAGAAGTTAGAGGAGGAATACTTCTCGATCGTCCAAGAGCGTCGTCATGCGAAGAAGAAACGATTGGTCTGGAAATAATCCGCGACCCATTCTTATATAGGCAACGAATAGGTAAAACAGTATGCAGTGTGTATTGATGAATACACGGTGTGACCGTACACCCGTTACGCATTTTGACTGGTCAACACACGACACGTCACGCGGTTTCCACGCGTTTTAATAATAAGACGTTAATTTTATTAATATATGTGTTTCGTTGACCCGAGACATAACTCATAAAAAGGTATCCATCACTGGTCTTAAACTGGCCGTCTTAATTACAGGATTACACTGCCGCTGACGGTTCGTCATTCCGACACCATATGAAGAAGTTACGGTCAAATTAAGATTATATAACCCAAAACAAAAACATTATTATTATATTATTTAATTTAATTTAACACTTATTTTATTTCCACCTCAAATAAGAACCCACGCTCAACATGTCTTAAAGTGAAGCGCATAAGCCCCCATGATTGACTCCACTTTTATATTATCATTATTATCATTTAATCATTATTATATTTTAAAATTTCTCTCTCCAATCACAATTATATTTATTCCCCTTTAATTCCCCTCACGCCCAGCACATCATAAGATTTCAATTTTTTTCATTTCACCTTATTTACAAAATTATTATCATAATAATAATTAATACTACACCAAAAGTGGTGCCTCCCTTCCTAATTCCATGCCCAACATGCACCAACCTTCATTCCTTTATGGTTTTTATTATTTTCTTTATTATTCCATCACTTTGTAATCTCTCTCCAATCTCACTTCAATACCATTATTAATAAAATTAATATTAATAATACCCATCATTAATGTTCAAATTTAGTCCCATTAAATTATATTACCATAATTATTCTTATATTAAACTAAAACCATTCCATGTGACTCAAAACCATTTCATTTAATTGAATTAAATGACAAAACGAAATTAATATAACTTACATATTCAACCCCTTTTTAATACATTTAATTTCATTAATCTCTCGCACATAGTTTTACGTCATCATTGTTATTACTCTTTTTCAATAATAATAATAACAATTCATTATTTCATTTTATTAACTCATCGCCATTATTATTTTTAATAACAATAATATTTATGATCATCGCATTGACTACATTAAACCACCGCGTTGGATATCTGAATCCAACCATGCCACATCAATGTCGCGTAACATACGTTAATTTAATTATTCAATTATATTTCTTTTATTTCACATTGATTAAACTAAAACCATTTTAATTTAATTAACACCAAATATTTTCAAGCCATCATAATAATAATAACACTTACGCTACGCGTCTTCATTTATTTACTTGCAATAAATATCATAACTCATTTTATTAATTTCTCATTAATATAATGAATAATATTAATAACGCAACACCTATTATTATTATTCTAATTTAATTCCAACAATTTCTCAATTAATATTAAACTAAACACCTTATTTTTTTAAATTCTTATTTAGAATTAAAACCCCTTTTAATTTAATTAATCACGCACTTTATATCACCATCTTTATTATTTAATATAATAAACTGACAAAACATCTTTTAATTTTTTTTTAAAAAATCTTCTTCGTTTTTATCATTAATAATTATCATTGTTACGCGCGCCGTGTTGACCACATCGATTTCAACAAAGGAATGGACCGGAGGGGTCCGGTCCATTACACATAAAGTTAAATTTACTTATTTAAAAAATAGTTATCATGGTAGAAGCTAAAATGGTGAAAGTAAAAAAACAAATTTGAGTAAATAACTTCAAACATATTTTAAACTTGTGTGTTAATCTATGTTTAAGTAATTTATTTATATTATCATTTATACTATCCATTATTTATCAATTTGAGAGCCATATTCTTTGAGAGTAAATTATCATTATTTAAATGTTTTGGCTATTTACAAAACGACCCCACTTTTCACTTACAATAAAGGATTTCCTCTCCTCAATTCTCATCACATCATAACCCCCTTAATTAAACAAACAATATATCTAAAACTCTTATCAAAATTTATATCCACCTTAAATAGGTTCTTTTCTTCTAAAAATACTATTCCTTAAGGGTTTAACTCCCTTTGCAAAGGAGATAATCCAATAAGTGTGGTATAAATTTCTAACCACCCATTTCGCATTGCTATTTATTTATGTGCACTTATTCTTTATCAAATTACATTACACCATATTAAAATGATAAAAAAATGTATAATTATTATAATTTTATGTTATTATAATGATATTAAAATCAATAACCACCTTTCCCTTTTCCATTATGAAAAAAAACATGAATTGTCAGTATGTGTGAACTACTACCTCCATGAAGTAACGTGTTTTTTTTCTTCACCATTAACTTGGATGGTTTAAAATGAAATTTAATATATAATTATTATATCTATAACTTATTTATGTTTTTTAAAATAATAAACTATATTAATCCTCTCTCTCATTTTAAGTAAAATTAAATCATCATCCATATATATGTGCGAACTATTGCCTCCATGGAACGGTGTGTTCTGTTTTTCATTATTTTTTTCATGGATGGTTACAAGAATGGGTTTAAAGGATAAATATTATTTTTATGAAATAATTGGAGTTATTTTATGGAAAATTATTCATCCTATTAATGATATGATAAATAAACTATCATTGTAATTTCAACCGTTTAAAACATGCATATTAAGGGGAAAACAATCGCTTCATTATATATAATAGATTTATATGAATTGTATTATTCTTATACTTATTTAAAATTCTTATTGAATTGATTAATTAAAAATTAAAAAGTTCATTATGTTACTTTTATAATGATACTTTAACTATACCATCTCATAATCACCCATTAATCAAGGCATGTTCATGTTTGGGTTAGTTTGACCACATACTTGAACAATGCTTTGGATTTATATCATGGAAGACTATAGGAACATAATAACTGGTATAATATGATATAAATATGGAAATAAATATTCATTTTTGGTTCTATAAAAGTAATATAAATATTTAACTCATTATTTAATAAAAAAATCTTTATTCACTAAGAATCATCGAAACATGCTCATCGCCAAATTCATCTTTAAGGATCATAACCAAAACTAAAGCAAGATGAAATTATAAGGTTATAAATAATTAAAAAAATTATAGTTCCTTTTATTATCTAGTATTTATAAAATTTAGTATAACATTGAATAAAAACACCATGATTACAAAACTAGTTTAAAATGATCAAGATTACACACACTCAATACTGAAAATAGATAATAACTAACTAATGTACATATAGAAAATAATTGAAAGTTATATTTATAAAATGTTATATACAAGAATAAGATATTAAAATAGGTTATTAAGATGGTTTTTTTATTATACTTTAGGTTATAGTCTCATCAATTAAGTAGGATTTCAATGTAAGAGTTAATTGTCTCAAATTATCCCCCTTTGAGATATATTTCATAATATACATCATGTTTTATTTGTAATGGTGAAACTAATACCTAATGAATTTGTTTTAACATATTCATTTAATTAATTGGGTTTAAATATACATATAATTTACTCTCCTTAAATTTTATTTTATTCCAAAGGTACAGAAAATTTAAGGGATTTCACTAACTCAACTCCCTTCATTGAGTTATAATTATTCTTCATAAACATCATTCTCCAAAGATTAGTTTCTTACACCTTTAGAATTTATTTCATGATATATTATCTTATTCTATATTACAAAATTAAATATTAATTTATATATTTTAAATTGAAAAAATCTCATTCCCAAAAAGTATATCATTGAGGATAATAATTTTTATCCTATTTAATGATGGTTTCCCCCACCCTGTCCATATTTTCCTTTCCTTCCAATGTAATACTTTATAATTGGAACCTAATTTTGTTTTATAATATTTTTTATAAATATTTTTATTTAACTATTTCATAAATTACTTGTTTACCCTTTTTATGATGTGGGTTTTAAACAAAGGTGATTCAAATTACTAAAAATGTTTTACATCCTTTCAAAATCAAAGGTTTTATCTTCCACTCCATGGTTTCTCTATAAAACCATTATATTTTTTAGTAATCCATTATTATATATTTCCTAAAAAATAATATTTTAATAAATGTTAAATTTTTTCTTTCAAACTTGTTTAAAATGACTTCTCAAAAGAAATTGGTGACTTTTTTTCTCAGTCTATCTTCGTAAAAATAAAAATAAAAGATTATTCATTTAATTTTTTTTCAAAATAACTGATTTCCAATAATTTTGAAACTTCTTCACATGTTTTTAAAAAGTAAATTATTTTTAAATTATCCTATGAGTTTTATTTAAACTATTTTTTATGGGAAAAGAGTCATTTTCATGAGGCCTTTCAAAGTAGAATTATACTTTTCCTCTAAAAGTATTCTTCATCTGCCAATTAATTCTTTAATAATGTTTTCATAAATGATAAATTATAAATATTTATAAGATAAATGATTAATAACTTTCTTTTATTTACAAATTACCTTTGGTGTATAACCTTAGTTTTTCTTCCAATTCATTTCATCTATGAATACCTTATTTTTGAAACCTCTAATTAAAGGGTGTTCAACTAGATACCTAGAAATCGATTGATTGGGTAAATTATTAACTTAATTGAATACCCATTATATATATAGTGTAAATACTATATGATTTATTATATTTATTTAATTTTATATACCTATAAATTTGTCTAATATCTTTTCATACCTATTCATTTTCTATGTGTATATCACGTTCTGGTGATTAATGGAATTTTTAATGTTTCCTTATATGATTAGATTTTAAAAGAATATTAATCCCATCTTTTCCCTTAATTTATTTATGAAATAATGATGATTTATTTTATGTGGCACACATATGTATGGATAATGACATGTGGGGTCCTTTATCACTCTCCAATTCAATGGTTTGATTTTATATATCCTGAGCTCAAAAGGGTACACTTGAGAATTTATCTTAAGCCAAAGGGGTACATGGGTGGATTTATCCCAAGCCCAAGGGTACAAAAGAGAATTTCTACTAAGCTAAAGGGTACATGAGATGATTTATCCCAAGAAAAAAGGGTGCACAATAGGTTTTATCCCAAGCTCAAATGTATATAAGAGGATTATACCAAGCCTAAAAAGGTATACAAGTCTTGCTCAAGCCTACTGTGTGATGAATGTCTTAGTTGTTAGCCTTGGAATATGGTTTATATTTCAATGTTTATTCCACACTCTTATGAATATTTTCATTCTTATTTTATAATCTCATGTATCATGTTTATTGACTAATAATTACACACTCTTTTGACTCACATCTTATATTATGCCAATCCCTATTCCATGACTCGTGATTTATGATCTATGTTTTGTTATGTATTGTTTTCTTATGTATCTTTATTCTACCCATTTCCTCATCTTACAATCAATTATGATCTTTGATAGTTATCTCTTATGTTTACCGTTATTGAGCATCCAATCTCACCCATTTATTATGCTTTCATTCCCTAATTTATGAAAAAAAATTAATATGTAAGACGTGTTTAGAAGAATATCTTTTGTGGAGGATTTTGGGAGGTATTAAAGGATTATTATAGATTAATTAGTTAATTATATTGTGTAAAAAATTTAATTTGATACAATGAACATGGGTACTACTTGTCAAATCTATTTCTTAACTATCAAAAACGCTAAACCTAAAAAGGTATTTGGAATGTAAATGTTACATTTTTGTAAAACATTTTGTAATTAAGGATGTTCATTAAATCCAGCGATTAAAATATTTTTTATCACTAGATCCATGAGTGTGGGTATGGGTAACCTCATTTGGTATAAGGGGAGGTTTTAAAAAATAGAGGTTAGGATGTTATTGGTTGAAGATAAATTAAGAGTTAAAAAGGTCATTAATGATTGATAGTTTAAGGTTGATTATAGTTTTAAATGTATAGATAAAACATAATGTTTTCTATATAAAATATTTTATATTTTTTATGGATTAGGGTAAAAGTTCATTAGAGTAAACCCTAAGAATATATATAACTATTTGATTACATATATATGTTTTTGGTAAAATAGGGATTGTGTTGTTCTATGGTAAATAACATCCATGTATGGATACTATAAGTGGTTGTAGGATCTGGCACAAATATACCTGGGGGTAATGACACTAAAACAAGCATGTTTGGTATTAACTCAATCGTCACCTGGTGCATGAAAAATAGTATTAACCGCACATATGGTTTTCACACTCCTATGGTATATTACTTGGTTAATTAACATTCTCTTTATGAACCATTATGAGGGATTTGAATATCTTTAGGTTAGATAGAGTAAAAGAAAATTTTCCATCGATACCATAGATTAAAAAATATACATTCATAAGTTATATTAAATATTAATTGATATGTGATTTCTTGGATAATGGGTAATTTGAATTTTTAATGTATAAATTTAAATGATTTTTTTGGTTTATAATATACTATGAATGTTCATAATAATTTTGGGACAGTTAATTTTCTAATTAGGATAATAATTCTAATATAACCTAGCCAAAATAAATTATATTTATCTAAAATTATAAAACTATGAAAAAAAAGGTTTCATTATAGAATATATATTTTTGTTAAGTTTTCATTATCAGATGATCATTTACTTTGATTTTAATGATAACTATTTTGAGTTTTGGTATTTTTTTGAAACAGGACCACAGAAATTAAGTTGAAAAGGTATGTATCTATAAACAAAAATATCCTATAATCAATTATGGAAGTTACATAAATAGTTTAGAATCTTAGTATATACCTTTTATGATTGAAAAGGCGAGTTTCCTAGTCTTAGAAATGGTATGGAGGTTGAAATCATAATATAATTTAAATATTAATACCCCAAGATATTTTCATCAATGTGTGATATTTATCAATGATATATTGGGATATTCTAAAAGTTATGAGGAATGTGTGTAGAATCATTGTATTTTTCATTAATATTTTTTATTTAATGTTTTGAAAACATATATTTAATGGTATCATTAACCCTGAAAAGTTATTTTATTACACGGTTATATTTTTGGTAATAATGGTTAGAGAACACAATATTGATATATGGATAACCCCTAGGTTTAATATATAATTTATATTACATGACTAAAGGGTTTATTATTTTTTAGATTACTAATTTAGATAGTATTGATAGCCTTGAAATTTATTATTTATTTAATGAAAAGGTGAACCATGATATTTTTTGTGAAGATTATCTCATTTTTAGAATTATGTTATATATTGAATATCTTGTAACTTTATGAACTAGTGATTAAATATAAGAGTTAGTTTTTGAAGTAATATATAATTTCTTCATGGTTTAATGTCTGGGATATTCAAATGGTTTTGGGACAGGTGTGTAATTTAGAATATATTATTATGGTATATATATATCAGGGAATATGAATGTATGAATGATTAATGTTGTTTTATGAAAGATAAGTATCCTAGTAAAAATTATTTTCATCAGTGAGTGGTGATTAAAATTTTAAGGATATACTTAATTTAAGGGGTTAGAATATAATGACCCAAGATTTTGGATCCTTCAAATTAATATTATCTTCAATATATTGTGTTACACACAACACTAAACAAATGAAATACCTGACTAAAAAACTATGAAATATTAAAATTACATGAATAGTATAATCATTAGTATATAAAATATAATAATCAATTAATATAATTATATGTTTTTATTTTCATTGAAAAATATTTTAAAATGGATGACTTTCCAAGAACCATTTTTTTAAAAAATAGGGTATTGAATTTTATCTTACTAAATTGATCATAGTTAAAAGTTTATTATAACAGTTAATATTTATATTTATAAAATAATATATTAATATTAAATTATTTATAAATCTACATAAAATTATATCAAAAACTCTTCAAGTTTAAAAAGGCTATTTTTTAAATAAAAGAAGTTTTTCTTTATATATTGTCTTCTTGTTTAAAATTAGATTAATAAATTTTAGAATTGTAATTTGGAAAAATTAACTTCATTTTTAGATTAAAAATTTCAATATTATCTTAGAATGAATTTTTGATATTTTTCAAAAAAAAAGATTTTCAGGTGAATAGTAAAATATACCATTTTTTACCAAAACCGGGCCTTTTATGGAATTATTATTTTATAAGAATAATTTTGAAATTTATTAAACCAGTATCTAGAAAAAATATGCATTTTATTAGTTATATTATAAATTTAAAAATATTTATTCCAGTTTGAAACTTGTATTTAATGTTTTAGAACTTAATTAATATTTTTCTCATGAAATTATTTTTAATACATTATATAATTATTATTTTAAAATTATGTTTCATCACTTTTATAAATTAAATTAAAATAAATAAATTATTAATTATGAATTATTATATCCAAATTATATAAAAATTTACCTTTTATTTTTATGTATAAAAGATATTTTAAGTATCTAAAAACTAGTTGCAGTGGTAAAAGATAAAGTGGTAAAAGTAAAAAAAATATAAGAGTAATTCAAGCCATTAAAGAAATTACTTTTATTTGAAAAAAATATTTCATGAAAACTTAGGGTGTTAAATTATATCCCCATTAAAATTAATTTATCCCTTAAAATTCAAAACTCTAAAAAAATGAGGAGACTTCGGCCTCATCAAATCCTAAGGTTCCCACATGGCTTTCTTAAGATGGTGGTTTTGCCACAAAACATTGGCCATGGGATTAGTCTTGTTTCATATAAAATTATATGTACAATCGAAAATCTCATACAGTTTTTTATCATAAGAAATATCATGCTACATCAGTATAACCTATGATCTTAGTATATGTGATAGATCAGGTATGTACTTCCTTAGGAGAGATACATGGAACACATCGTGGACTTGAGAGAGCTTCGGTGAAATTGACAAGTGATAAGAAATTTTCCCTACTCATCAAAGAATAAATAAGAGGATAATATACCTAGGGATCATATTTCCATTATTCCAAAATTCCATAACCTTCTTCCATGGAGAAAATAATATAAAAACCTTCTCACCAACTTTAAATTTCATATTATGCCAATAATTGTGAGCATAAATTTTCTATCGACTCTGAGCTGCAATGATGTGCTATTGAAAGTATATGACTTTATATGTCACTTACTATACTAGATCAGGTCCTAATTAAATTCTTTATCCAACTTTATCCCATCACTTTGTAGTTATACAGTTCATTCCATAGAAGGATTTATAAAGAGCCATCATAATGCTTGAGTGAAATCTATTGTTGTAAGAAAACTCAACCAAGGGAATGTGTTTACCCCAACAACCTTTGGAATCTATAGAACATGATCAAATAATATCCTATAGGTTTTTAATTTTTCTCTTAAAATGACTATCTATATGAGGATGATACAAAGTGCAAAAACTTATATCCATATCTAGGTCCTATTGAGGACTTCTCTAGAACTTTTAGGTAAACCTCAAGTCCCGATCAGACAAAATAGAATGCGGTACTCCATGAAACCATACCACTTTCTTAATGTATATCCTATCAATATTATCTAGAGAAAAATATTTTTTGATAGCAATGAAGTGTTAGGACTTTGAAGAGTGATAGACTAAAACCCATATAGAATTATGCACTTTAGATGTTTTGGGGATTCTGATGACAAAATCCATGTGATTTTTTCTCGTTTCCATTATGGTATAAGTAATAGTGGTAACATCCACATAGAAGTTTTTCTCTCTATATTAACTTGTTGACATACCGAGAACCAAGATACAAACTTTGAAATATCTATCCTCATTCCACCCCACCATAAATACTCTTTCAAATCTCTATACATCTTTATACTTCCCAGATAAATATAGAATAAAGAACTATGAGCTTCCTA
The DNA here is from genome assembly GCA_963277665.1 of Viscum album. Taxonomy (NCBI): domain Eukaryota; kingdom Viridiplantae; phylum Streptophyta; class Magnoliopsida; order Santalales; family Viscaceae; genus Viscum; species Viscum album. The sequence continues at coordinate 1,842,734,366 of OY728129.1, read as the reverse complement.
TAAAAAAACTTTTTCAAATATAGTTTGGATGGAACACACACACGGATCTTGAACCTTATCATTCCATCGAAATAAAGGTTGAACTCAGGAACATTTATCACCCTCTTTTGAATTTTCACATCATCCTTCTATAGATATTTTATCCTCACATGGATAGATAGTTGAAAACTTATTTGGGAAAGATAATATTTTTTCCCTTCCTTCATGATTTATAGATCCATACTTTAAAAATACATAAATATTGTATATTTTTTTATCCTCATCATGGATAAGCTAATATAATCTTTTTGACTCAAATTATCATCCACCTTATTTTATTTCCCAGTGTGGTAATGTATTGAGCAATCATAATATTTAATCAGATCCAAAAATAATCTCTAGTGGATGTTAAACTCTATATATAAATATACACATTAAAAACTTATGATCTGTATATATATCACACCTTTTTTCATAAATACAATTCCTACATATCTTTAATGCAAAAATTATCCCACCTAACTCTAAATCATGAGTTGTGTAATTTTTCTCATAAACCATAAATTTATGTGATGAATAAGATATAATGATTTCATTTTTAAATCACATGTTTATCTTTATGATAAAAAATATATTATCAAAATGAACTTAATAATTATCTTTCAAATTATTTATAATAACCAAAACGTCACATAGTCAAGTGGTTAGCGTTTAACTCTTATATCCCTTTAGTTGTGGGTTTAATTCCCATAACCTTGTTAGATGTGATATTTTCTCCTTCATACTAAGAAATATTAATATAATTAATATCACATCCTCATAAATATACATAACATACTTAAAAATAACCATAATACTCAAAGTTCATATAAACCATATATGTTATAAATACCTTTAAACTTATGAAAAGATCATTGTTCCTAAAATAGTACTTCATGTTTAACATTATTCCAATAATAGGTCTCCCAAGATTTCATTAAACACATTAAAATACCATCTCTTAGTACATAAAAAAGAGAGTCTCTGAATTTTAACATATGATCAACCTTAAACTAAGAAACCCATGATGGTATCCATAACTCTTAAGTTAATCTTACAATAAGAAATATATGGTTCCAAAATTAACAAAATCCTTAGATGTTATCGGATTATTATAACTGAAAAACCATTACTGGAATACTTATATATCAAAACTCTTGAATCCAAATACATACACACTTCAACCTTGTCAATTCAATGGTTGGAATGGAATAGGTATTTCCATGGTAGAGGGGATAATCATTAGTTTAGGTAATTTAATTAGATAATTACCAATTCCCAAAATATAACGCATCAAATTTCTGGGAAAATAATTATTTTATGACCTTTATTTAAACGTATGAAACATCAGCCCCTCAATTTGAGATATTATTCTTGGTGGTTATTACCACCTTATTGACATGTAGGAATTTGAATCTTCTTTCCTCTATTTTTTTTAACACATAAACATTAATAAAATTCCATTTATTATTATTTCACACATTAGGAATATCACTAAATTTGACATTTTCAATCATATCTCATGATAGTTGATTAGGGACAATCACAATATATTTCTATATAGTCATCATCAAATTTAGTTTCTAATAATCATATAATTTTCCATCACATTTATTGTTAACATAATTCCTCCTAGTTCCATCCATTTACTAAAACCACAAAGCATAGTATGAGAAATAATTATCATAGTGGGAAACCACATAATCTTAAAAAATCTCTTCTAAAATTTCTAAATCATGATACATTATTTTCGATTGATGACACTTTGGGCTTAACCAGGGATATTCATGGTCATTATTCAAATCCTTAATGATGTTTCATAAAGATTTTTTAAATTTCTAAAGCATATACCCAAGGATTGCTAAACCAGGTGTGTAGTAAGGCATGTTGTCATGTACCAAGTAATACTTGAGTCAAGAACGAAGAACCTTATTTAGAGTTATTACCCCTAGGTATATCTGTGCTATAAACACATCCACATGTAGTATCAATAAGAGGATGTAATTTCTTGGTAACCAATCACCCTATCCTTCACCAATATTCTTGGATATTTTTTCATACTTCAAATTATCCTTAGAAATATCCTTATATGTATCCCTATGGATCTCAATAAAGTTTTCTCATCTTAGTTTCCAATGGTTAAATAAACCTTTCTCTAATACCAACTGTAAAGAACTAAACTTCTAATACATAAATATTATATCTTAATAGGTAAATATTCATTGCATAACATAATTATTCACACAAGAATCACTCAGGTCTGGTGCCTTTTGAAATATGAGAACATAAAGAGTTGGCCCATAAGTGGGCTACGTCATATCCCGCTATGTCCATAGTAACTAGTACCCTTATTATATATATCATACATAATACATTTCTTCCTAACCTGGAAAAGGAAACATAATAAAGGGTGATATCAGATTCTCAATAAGGGTAAAAAAGGTAGATATTGACATAACATAAGCTTTAGGGTATGAGAAAATGAGAATAACATTTGAAAAACCACACCCTTCATATAATATATTATAAACTTGAGTCGTGGAATAAATATTTGTTGTTCATAATAAATGAATCATAAAGTAATCAAATAACATCATCCATGAGATCATAACATAAGATAAAAATTTCTGTAATACACGTAAGCATAAAAAATCTTATGTCAAGGATATCCACTAAGACATTCATAACATGTTAGGCATGGGATAACTACCGATGTACCTACTTTTTTGTTATTATAACCTCTATGTACCCTCTTTTAGGCTTGGAGAAAACATCTCTTTTAACCACTTTCAAGCTAGTTATAACCTCCCATGTACCCTTTGAGATCATATAGCATTAATAATTACCCAATTCATTTTAGGTAGATATATTTTCCACCCATAATATAATCCATTTAGTTATTTGATAAAAAATTATAAAACATTAATCATATAATAATACATGAAAATAAATGGGTTTTAAAAACATGTCATCATTTCATCATAGCATAACCCAAAGAAATGGAATGGGTTTTATAAATATCATGCCATCTTTAACAAAAACCATCCATAGAAATAATAAGTATGGTATAATTGGATAATATCCCTAGTAAGTCATAAGTAACATAAAATGATATCATCTTAGATGGAAAATCATTTTGAACAATCACTTGGAACATTTATTAAGGAAAACAACCTTTTCACATTGAAAATGTCCTTTTAAAAATTAAAAGTTCAAAAAATCAATGTGGAATTAATTTAATTCGAAAATAACCTTTGAAACTTATAAAATAAGATTTAGAAAATTATTGGATCATGATGGAGGGAAATTATTTTCATTTCATACATGTTAAAACAAATATTTCTTTCACATTTTTGGTAAAATTTCAAAAGTCACTCATTCAGAGAACGACAAGAAGATTCCTTTTAAAACCATTTTTTAAAAATTCAAACATGGGTAAAAAATAATTTAAAAAATATTTTTATAATATTAAAAAAATATTTTAACTTGTTTTTGGAAAACATGGTCATGGAAGAATAAGGATTTTGTACTGAAGAGATAAATAAAGTTGATTTAAAAAAATAATCTTATGGAATCTTGAGTATGTGGAGATAAAATAGAAAGTGAAACATGTACTCTAAATAAACAACCTGGGGATAAGAAAATTCATATTTTTCTTTAGAGGTAGATCATAAGATCTCATCATCAGAAGCATAATCATAATAAAACCAATAAATAATGAGATTGTAACATTGAACCCTTACAACTTTGGTAACTTTTTAATTGTAATCCCCATTAAGGAATAAAATCAAATGAAAATTTAAATATCATGAGATTAAATAAATTCATAATATAAAATGAAAAGGGGATGTATATACACATTATAAAATAATATTGGTCCATAACATAACATATTTTCCAAAGAAGATAATTTGGGATGAAATTACCTTACCTTAAGTATTGAATTCCTTCTTACACGTTCGAACCTCATTCTCTTAGAAAAACCTCCTTTCGATATCTTATTAAGGATCCTAGGATTGGTATTTTGGGAATGACATCATATATATAATTTGGATAAGGATGTTAGGGAGAGATATTTCCAATGTTTTCTTCAATCCAAAGGCCTTGAGACATGTGAATAAGTGACGGGAGAAAGTTATATTTTATAATTAATGAGGAGTGTCATTTTTGTAAATACCCAAAACTATTCAATAAAGGGAAGTCACTCTCACCCAAAGTGCCTCAAAAATTGATAAATAATGGATTAAAGGGAAAATATGGTTAATCCAAACCAATTAAAAAAACACATGTTTTAAAACTGTTATTCATTAGTCTGTAAGTTTACTTAATTTTAGCATTGTTTTCAATAAGGTAACTTGTATCTTTTTATTTACCTAGGTAATTTATCCTTTAAGAATAAAATTAAAATGAGCCTTATTTGATAATTTTTACCCACTAATTCTAAATATTAAATCAAATTTATGTAATAAAAACACTATTTGTGTGGAAAATTATTTTTAACATAAGCGCATGTAACGCGCAAAACCCCGTTTTAATCTTAATCACAATAATTAATTTTTATTTCCCTTTTTAATATTTAGGACCAGAATTTAATTTGAACTAATTATATAATATAAATTTTTTTATTAGAACTATGGAATATATTTTATCAAATTAAAATCATAGAAGTGTCATAATTTACTTTAAGAGTAATCCTACAGGCATGGTGAAAAAACAGTTTTCCTAATAGAATTTTTTCAAAAGTTTAAAAAGTTTCTATATCACAATTCAATATTAAATTGATGAAATTAACTTATATTGTATTAATTATAATATAATTGAGCTAATATTACTTTTTATACCATTTTAAAAAAAATTGAACCTTATAAATTCTTTAAATGAAAAAGTGGTTTTCAATAAAAACCAGTATGCTTCACTATTCATCGAAAAATTTATATTTCCAAAAAGATCCCAAAATTTTAACCTAATATATTTTTAACATGATCATTCTAAAAATTATGTTCATTTTTTCAAATAATGTTTTTAAAAGTCTCAAAAATTAAATTTTTTTATTTTTCCACAAAAACCAATAAAATCTTTTTTGAGAAAAAAGTATTTTTCAGAGTATATAATGACATTAATAAAACATTAAGTACTTTTTAACCAATATTTTTTCTTTATATAAAAAAATTAGAATTAATTTTAAAAATGTGTTTATTATGATTCATACCTAAAATTTTAACATCTATGTTTTAATTTTCATGTTTAAGTTATAATATTATTTATATATCATGGTTCATTAAAACTCGATGTTTCGTGTAACAAAAGATATCAAAAAAAATTAAATTTATTTGAAAAGATATTTCATAAAAAGTTAGGGAGTTACATCCTCAAACTAGGATGACATGATTGCAATTGTTTATATTCCCTTGAGATAGATGATTCAAAATAATCATCTTAAACAACTTCTATATAATTACTCTTTTCATAAACACTATCATGATTTTAACTACAACTAATTCATCATACCTTTCTTTAAAAACTATAATTTTATATGAAAAATTATTATAAGGTTGTTCTATAACTTTAAAATCTTCCAGGTAAAAATATTTCTGGTTTCTTTATTATAACACATGTATCCTCTTCCATTAGGATGGTAGCTAAGAAAAATTCCATCAATACCCCTCTGATCAAACTTCCCAAGATTATCACCCTTGATTTTGATAATGTAAGGACTACTGAAGACCATTAGGTTTTTAAAATTGGGTTTTCCTTATAATATATCTCATCCGGAGTCATATCTGAGTCCATCCAGTATAAATTTTGATTTTGAATGTGAATAACTACTCTAACAGGTTGCTTCCAGAATTATCTAGAAGTATCATGTTCAATCAACATAGTTTGTTTCATCTTAACTGAACTTATATTTATTATTTTAGCAACACCATTTTATTTTTATGTGTATGGTGCACTAAATTCATTATTAATTAATTTTTTTAAACAATCTCTAGAATTCCCATTTGTATGTTCACCACCATTATCAGTTTATATCTTCTTAATAGAATATCCACTTTCCTATTCTAAAATTCTCCAAAAACTCTTAAACATTTTGAGATCCCAAAACTTATGATTGAAAAACACAATATATGTATGAGAGTAAAATAATTAATAAAGAAAATAAATTACTTATCTCTATTTTTTTATTACATTCTCATGGACTTACGTATGTCAGAATGTATCAACTCCAAGTAATGATTTAGATGTTTCTTTAATTTATTATATACTTATTTTGCATTCTTATCATTATAGCCTATGAAATAAAACAAATATCTTCTTATTATCATGTCAATAATATATTTAGTACTTTATCTATTTTTTAACTTTCTCATATTTCTCTAACACATTTTCCCCCAACATCTAATTCCATGGACAATTTTATTGTATCATGCTTGGATAACATGTACTCTGCACATCACTAACATGAAAGAAGTTTCCCTTGATCATTATCATTTTGTAAAAACTTTCCCATATTCAATTAATATAATAGAAAAACATATATTCTAAACAAAACTACATTCACTTCATCACAAAGTTATGAAACACTTGATATATTATGTTTCATCCCTTCAAAAAATAAGGATCTTTTGTATTTTAACTTTTTCCCACAATGATAGCAGATCCAATGCCTTTGATTCTAAGGGACTCATCATTTCCAAACATAAAAATATCTTATTTTTAATATTTTTAATTATTCAATAACATTATGTCTCTATTCATATATTAAGAACACTCATTATTCAATATCCAATTTTATTACCAATTATAACTTGGAGAGAAGTTTCAACAACTGAGGATTTTTCCCTGCATTTTTATTCATTATCATACAGATTTTTTGATCTTTTATATAATAATTTTTGTGTCAGTAATATAACAATAAATCTTTTATCAATATTTTCTATATGATCACACCATTCAAAAATATGTTCTAGATGTTGGAATCTATTTTCAATCTTTAAAATGACTTTCTTAGATTGTATTTTTTGAGTGGGTTAACTCCCTCTCAAAAACGTCCTTTAGTTTCTTATAGATTCATTATAATGTTAAGGTTGAATAAGAACATCTTCACCATATACCTAAATACCCCATATTAAAAGTAATATCCATAAAAATCATGTTTTCCTCTATTAATTATATGTTTTACAAAACGTTATACATGTTTTCCAAAATCTTTCTTATAATACACCTTGGAAATTTGTTATGTATAAATTTTTTTTGTATCCTATTGACATATTTTTTATTCTACTTATATTTATAATCATCCTCAATAAGATCTTCGATAGTGGTATCTTTTAATTCAGAATTTGAAACCATAAAAAGATTTGGATCTCCATCTCTACTAATTTTGGATATGTACATGGTATTATTAGATTTCTTTTTATTCTGACCATTTTTAACCTTATTTTTAACCTTATAGGATGATTATTATTTCTATATATAAGGATTACTCTTATTTTAACTTTCACTAATTTCTAAATTTCAGTTTCAGAAATTTTTGTTCCTTACTCAACTTTGTGAAGTTTTTGATGAAAAATATCATGTTATTTCTCCTTTGCCTTTATATTTTTTAAGAATGATGTTGAGGTTATTATATTCATAAAATAACTTATTTATATTATAAATATCTTTTATAAACTTTATTTTTTATTCAATAAAATATTATTTATTTTTTCCTAAAATATTTTCTTTATTCAAATTCTTGTTCACATTTTCCAACCTAATTTTTTTCAATAAATTATTATAACTTTAAATTAAGCATAAACTCTACCTAAGTCTCTTATTTTTATTATTAGAGATATTTTTTTCATAAATTGTGAAATTTTCATCTTTCACTTTTACAATAAGTAGTTTTTCAGCAATATCATCAATGGATATTTTAGCTTCCACTTCACTGCCATCATCTTATTTAGATTTGGATAAAATATTTCTCTTATTATATTTATATAACTTCATATCTTTTACTTTAGAAAAGGAATTTGATTTGTCTTTATTTTCATTTAGAGATATTCTATAATATATATCTCCTTTATTACTCTCTTTATCTTCCTTAATTATTTGATAATTTTTAGAAACGTTTCCAATATATTTTCATCAAAATCACTTCAGAGGTAAATTTCCTTCATACTTCCTTATGATTATTTTTTACTTTTCTAGAAAAGAAGGACATAAATTCATCAAATTTTATACATGTCTCATCTTTTCTATTAAAGACACTAACTTATTCTTTAACAAAATTATTTGTTTTTTCTTTGTTGGGAATCCTTGAAAATGATTTCTTGATTATCTTTCTTCATCTTCATGATGGTATTTTCTCTTATCATTTCATATGTGATTATAATATAATTTAGATCATCCAAAAAAAGAGTTTTAGGATATCTATCTTCTAAGGATGAAAATATGGTATCACATTTATCAAGAATAACACATTATATCTTTTCAGGTATAGTTTAATTTTCTAACTTCTCTCCAAGACATCAAATGGTTCTTATAATGTCATCAATTCTTGTAAATAATTCATTAACAAATTCATCATCATCAATTTTAAGATCTTTGTAATTTAATCTCCATATTTTTAACTTATCTTTATTCACTTGTTTATTTCCTTTATAAATTTTCGTTAATGTTTCCCAGTTGCCTTTATATATTCTAATTCCTTTAACTCTTAGAAAATCATTTTCTGATATTGAGAAAAGTAAAACATTTTTTTTCACCCATCATTCTCCAAGTTCTTATTACCAGTATATCTTAAGGGAACACCCTAAATACGAGGAGGGAATCCATCTATCACAACCTTATGAACTTCATATCCAATGGATATAATATATGATAAAATTATATCCTTCTAGATATGATAGTTCTTACCCTCAAAGAAATGAATCTCAATACAATTTATAAATTTACAAAAATCCATCACAAACATTAACAAAGATTCAATGAAGGAAACTGTGGATTTGAAACCACTATAATCAACTGATAGTGTATATTATCCTGACATGGATAAATGATATAATAAGTATTTCTAAAAAATGTGAGAACATGCACCACCAACATTTGAAAAATTTCACTATTTTGTTTAAAAATTATTATCACTTTCCTTTCTTACAAATTCTTCTTCCTCTTCAAATTATTGAATAGTATCAAGAAAGATCTTCTTTCTAGAGTTGTGTATGAAATGGTCCAGTTAATCACTTCTCCACCTGGTACACTCAGTCTGATGAAGGTTAGTTTGATTCCATGTTCATCAGAACACTTTTTTCTGGCGGATCACATCTTCTTATTGTTCATCTTATACCTATTTACCAATTTAACCAACCACCTAATCACACCATTCATGTAGTACCAATAGATAGAATAATTTATATGGTATCCATCAGACCAATGCTCATTCAACATATTTTTCTAATTATCTCTTCACTTCTACAGTGCTTTACCCGAATATTAAAAATAAATACATATTCAAAATGCATCAATACCCTTTATATAGAAAGAGTTCCTCCAAGAGTTAAGGGAAACGTGTCAACATAAATTTAAATATCCCACTCAAACTATTAAATTTTTTACTGTCTTAAAAACCTCATTAAAGATAGTAATACAAATTTCTTAAGACCTGGTGTCAAATAAATCTTTTAAACCTTCCTTAGATCTTGAAGAGAATCACAACCATCCTCCATTATTATTGGAACACTGATCATCCAACTCAGCATTATCACATTTACTATATTTATGAAGATTTCATAAATCGATTGGAACCTTCCATCTAGTACACCTTTATAATATTATTATTTTTGATGAAACTCTGATTTTTTTTCGTGGAAATATTCATAAGAATATCACTGAAATATTCTTGTGAGTTTATTCCTTCATCTAATTACTTTCCCTATGAATTTATTCGAAAAAAATTTGTCGATTCCTACACTATAAACCAAATATTCGATGAACTCAGAATAGAAATATATTTTTGATGACTTTGTTAGAACTCCATCAAACTCACTTTCATCCTGAGAAACCATAACAATATATCTGCTCTAATACATTACAAAATGTTTATCCAATGAACTCAATCCAATGATTTGAGTTTCCCTATCATATAAACCAATGAACATATTTCTATCTAATAAAATTAAACAAATTTTATCATCTTAAATTCATGAACTCTAAAACTAATTGGTAATATTTATAAATGTATGATCAATAACACTTTATACCATCACAAAATCATGTCTACTTAGCCTTCAAACTTCTAACTTTTCTTTGTTAAACCTTTGGCTATTAACATCTGTTACATGATCTCCATATAACTTCATAGCATGAAATTTTTACACATGAACATTATTCCCCCCTTTAGACTCAAGCTTTAATCATGTGATCTTTTAGTAATCAAGATTTTATGGACTTTGGTAATAGAAAATAATCATATTATTTCATCATAAAACATTCTTTTTGAGGGTACTTGAGAGTATACTTGGATAAACATCTATTTCTAGAACTCTAGCATATCACATCAGGCTGCTATTGTCTATTTGATGAACTTGAGCTATTGGAACCTGTTAGATCTCTCTTGTATGAATGGAATAAATTATAAGGGATTTATCTTTAGTTATCTATGTTTATAAACATAATAAAATACTTAATAAAACCATATTACAACAAAACCAACTTATTCTTAACACCTTCATCTTCTTCAAAATACCTCAAAAACCTCTTGACCTCAATAGGATAAACCCCTGTCCTTGTACCTATATGTTGAAATGAGTGGGTCATATGATCTTGGTGAAATATATATCATGCTAAAGACTAGACTTCTCATTTTTGTAGGTTAAACTTATAAATTTTCTTTTTCATTTGTGTGTGTGTGTTAGATGTTAATCAATATTTACACTCATCATTGATGAGGATTTTTTCCTCAAGGAAACCAAAAGATAAAATATATTACTAATTCACCCCCCCAAACCTCTCAGTGATTATTTATGGATATAGTATGTTTGTTTTTATGTGGTATCACAGCACATGTTTCTCCTCATTGGTAGTTTATTATTTGATATGGAGTTTCTATCTATTTAATGTGTTTTAAACTGAATTTATAGTGTATGTCATGGAAAATTATAATTACATGAATATAAAGGGGGTTCATACATTTGATGGAAAAATCAATGCTATATGGAAATATGGTATGATTATATACTTCATATCTATTATTTACGATGTATTAGAAGTCACAACTGATAGTTTTGTTCCCTAGGATGAAGTTGTTTCTATGAAAGTAGAAAATAGAAGGAATTTGGAGAATGATGGATGTGAAAATAATTTTATTCTTTCAACACTCTCATAAAATGAGTTTTTTCAAGTCAAGTAACTCAAGAATACTAAAAACATCTAGGATAAACATCAAAATATATATTAATGAAATAATAAAGTGTATCAAGCTAAATTTTAGTCTTTTAGACTTAATTATGAAGATATATAGATGCATTATGATGAAAATGCTGATAGTTTATTCACATTGGTGAATTAAGTAGTGAATATAATCGGTGGCTATGGTGAGAAGTTTGATGATGTAGATATTATTTGAAAATATTTTTCATATATTACCAGATAAGTTTGATTCTATATTATATTCTTTGAAAAAAAGTTCCAATTTATATTTCCCTTGATGATTTATATAGTGTTCTCATATCTTATGAAATGAGTAAAGATAGTGCTATCCAGAAAAAGGTGGAATCTAAAAAAAACTAATTTTAATCCACAAAGAAGAAATATATGAAGAATAAAGTTCTCGTAGAATAAGAATCTAGTTATAATGATTACAATTATTATTTAGATCATATGTTTCATAAGGTTATGTATCTAGTCTCAGGAAATGTGAGAATAGGAAATGCAATGTTAAAAGTTAGCATCCACTAAAATTCTTTAGGCATGGACTCATTTTAAATTTTACTATAAAATATCCTAATTAAAAAGAAGATGGAGTTAGTGATGATGAATAAAAATCACTGAGAAGATTATTTAAGATGATATCATCAATATTTAAAAATATAGGTGTATATAATAAAGGTAAGATAAATAATTTTTCAAAATTTAGAAAGAGAAATTTATTATATTTGTGAGAAATTAGTGATTGAAATAATGAAAAATAGGAAATAAAAATTTCAAAAGATATTAATCAAAAATATATCATTTCTAAAGTGAACAAAAAATAATTCATTGGTGAAATTTGTAGTGATGTTTAGGACAATAAAAAAATTGAGATGGAATTATTGCTGAAAATATAACTCAAGGAGTGTCGCTTAGAGACCTTTAATCTATAAAAAATATAAAAAAATTCTTGAAAATTATCTAATGTTAATGGTGGAAATAACGTTGAAATACAGGTTCATAGTTTTAGAAATCATGGTTTTTGAAGGGAAAATATTCTTTATATTTTTATTATTGGAGATATGTCCATTTCATACACATATTTTTTATATATAAATGCATTGATTTTGGTGATTTTATGATTAATTATTGCCTATATAACAAATATTTTGTTCATATTGGGAATGATACTATAATTAATTAATTATGAGAAAGAGGAGATAAATAGATTAGGAATTACACTTAAAGATATCTTCCCACGATGAAGGATTTCTACAGAATGTTTCTGAGGGTCAAAACTGAAGAATCAAAGAAAAATGGGGATTCTGGCACTAGAAAATTAAGGTTCAATAGAATTAATGAATTAAATACAATATGTGAGAAAAATAGGAGGTTGAACATTAACTTCCATGTTGGGAAACCTTATTTCATGTTATAAATATTTCTAGGAAGACCGTATAATGATATATGTTTTATGGGATTTTGAAAGTGAATACCCTTTTGATTACCCATAATGGATTTTTATTATTGGGAAAGACTCAAACCTCTATTATTAGCTAAATTAATTTCAACATAAATGAAACATGATCCCCATAGATTTTGAGAAATAGAGATTTGTCTTGTTGTTGTCAATAATGAAATATAGATACCCAATCTTGGGGTGAGAAGTTGCACTCTTTAAATTTTAAACAAGTTTTCATCAATGCCTTTTATTATGCTTTCTTTATCACTTTACCTTACTCCTTAATACCTCATCACTTGGATGAGGGGTTAAAACCTACCTTTTTCTACTACAATATAACTAATAGAGGAAGGTTCCATTGGATTTTTTTTATTTTCATTCATGTATTAGGGTTTCTACAATTTTGAATAAAACTTTCAATCTATTTATTTTCCTTTTTTCATGAACATATATATTTTAATTTTAATGAAAATATCAAATGTGAAACTGATTACCCTAATTGAGGAATGTCCAATGTAAAATTTTGGGTAATCAAGTTTAAAATTGGTATGAAGAAAGAATCAATTCATTGACTCCCTAAATTACCTAACCATAAGTAAAGGGGAATTTCCACATTGAGGAGAGGATTTCATGACCATTGAATCTACCTCATCCTAACTCTGACACCAATACCAAACAATCATTTAATTACAAAAAATCACTATAACACTAAAAATAGAAACCCCCAATACACTTTCAAACATGATTTCAAACCAATCAATATGTTTTAACTACATCTCTCATTTTTTCAAAACTTTTTTCGTTACCCAAATAAAATTATTCCCCCTTTATTAAAATCAATTAAATTAATTAATTTTTATTAAAAACCTAAATAAAATAACTATTTTTCTCATGGGTTTGACCTCAATCGTGTTTCATACTATGTTTTAATTAATAAATTGAATAATTTGAATCTTTAATAAATTTTATAGTTTTATTATCCCCATAGGGAAATAATGACGCCCTATAGGCGTGTCAAAACGAGAACTATTTCTGGGGATAATTGCAAAATTATTCTTTATGTTTTAAAATTTTAATTTTAATTTTTTTTGATTTATTTAAATTTCTATTTTTACATTTTTTTTATTTTGTGATGAATTTTGAAATTAAAATCATTAACTCACAAATATTAGACTATGTAAAAATAAAAATACATCATTGAGTTCAATCCTAATTATAAACCAAGCCCAAAGAATGAACTCATTATGAACATAGTATGTGAAAAAAATAATCAAGTTACTAGAGGATTTCTACAATGAGATTCAGGGATGCATACACTTATTAACTACAGTTGTCCACCAAACACTGGATTGCAGGCGAGCATCTTGAAACCAAATATTGCAACAAATCATTTTGAGATCAAATATTCCATCATCCAGATGATATCAAACAATGAGTAATTCATTGGACTACCTCATGAAAATCCGAACACACATATGGGAAGCTTTATTGAGATCTATGACACCATACAATTCTAGAATGACTCCAGTGATGTGGTAAGGCATCAAATATTTATATATTTGTTGTAGGATCATGATCATGAGTGGATTTAGAGTTTTCTAACTCATTCCATCACCATGTGGGATGAGCTAGAAAGTAACTTTATTACTCTCTTATTCCCACATTCTAAGTATATTGACATATGGGTAAACAATATAAACATTAGTTATTTGGAATATTAATCTCTCTGATCTATTTAGAAATGATACAATGATATGGCTCAAAAATTACCTCATTATAGTATAGATCTATGGATATTAATCTAAATGTTTTATATGGGTTTTTGATAGGGAAACATGTCGATTATGGACACTGAAGAAAGAGTATCACTAATAAATAAATCTACAGAGGATAGATATATCCTACTAGATGAAATAGAAACCAACAACATCCATTGGAAAGATTAAGGGAAACAATGAAGAGACAACCACATGATCAATAGAAAAAATGACTAGATGGAAGCATGAATGGAATATATAACTAGAAAAATTGATGTAATTATGACTCTAAAGAACCCCCAAGGTGTGTATATATATGACACAAATTATTTTGATTATATCATAAAGAATAAATTTCATGGTTGGTAGCCACAAAAACAATAAGGGAAATGATACTAAAAAAGATCACATGGATACTAGCAACACACACTCTAAGGGTTCACATTGACGATCCAAGTCTATACATTGTAAAAGACACTAGACACATTCATGACCACGACCGGAGTGGTAATAAAAGATATAAAAGAATACTTTGTGAACAAAAATGTCACATTTCTAAATTTAGAGAATCAAGTTGGGAAAATAACTAAACCAATTACATAGAGACTATGAGGATAACTGCTTTGATGCCCCTAAGTGAGCCCATATGAATACTTGAAATAATTACATTGAATATTTTAAAATTCAATCAGGATCATCCTGAACTAAGTTAATTATTAGAAGAAAATAGAGAATATATATAAAAGATTAAAAAACAATTAACTGAAGAATATGTATAAGAAGAATCACCATAGTTCAAGCTAATGATACATCTTCCTTAGTGACTTGAACAAGTGAAGATTGATGCACAAAAAGGTAAATTTTTTTGAACACTTTAAGAAATTATATATTTATAGTCCTTTTAATAATCCCTAAAAACATGCTGACCTATGAAAAAATTATGAAATATATGGTATCCAACAAGAATAATCTAGAGGATATTGGAACTATTCCACGCACACAAGAGTGTTCAATGATGGTATCAAATGACCAACCTAAGCAAAATCAAGGTAGTTTTTTATTCCTATCATCGTTAGAGATTGTAAATATGAAAATTATTTATATGTCATAGTTTTGAGTGTAAACATCATGTCATACACCAATTTCAAAATTTTGTGACTAGAAGTAGTGAAGCTCATAAGAGTTTCACTTCAATTGGTAAATTCAGTAGTAAAATACCCATGAGGGGTCATAAAATATATTCTAATCAATTTTTACAAATTCTACTTCTCAATAATATTCTTATTTTTTTGTATGGAAGAGTATATAAAACAACTAATTATAGAGAGACTAGTTTTAGCCATCAGGAAAGATCTAATTTACGTACAAAGTATAGAACTCTGTCTAAGAGTTGGCTGTGAACAAGTAAGTTTCAATATCAAATGGGAAATAAATAATTGTAATGCGAGTGAGGATGATGAGTTCAGAGAATAAAAAATAACTTAAGTGGAATATATTACTAAAATTGAATAAGGGAATGAGTTATCTATTGTTGTGCAAGAGGATACTCAAAATAAAAGTACTAAGAAAAATAAAGAGAAGTTAAGATATTAGACCACTGACACTAGAAGAGTATCCAACATCACTAAGTTTTAGAAGGGCCAATGGGTATGAATGGTACATGAAATTCCATTTATTTTTTCAGGTTTATGGAATAAATTATGGATCAAAATTATGAAAATCAAGCAAGCGACATCGTAAGGAAGAATTGAGTTATTTAGAGAAGAAGGATAGGGGTTTACCTATATGAATAGGTCACAACTAATACCATTTATAGACCCAGACCTGGAAAAATATTTCAATTCATCCATCACCTGAGCGGAATCTAAAGGAGGTAAGGTCAAGAAAACGATGAAAAACAAAAGTGATTCTATGAGGTTACCTGAGTTTTTATAATTTTTCTTTATTTATTTTCTATTTTTAGAAGTACGCTTGCACTCTCCTAAGGATCTTTTAAATTTCCTTTATTAAGGCCAATACTATCACCTGTTCATTTTTATTTTTTAGGACCATAAATACCTTGGATGACAGTAAGAAGCAGGATGCATGAAATGAAGTTGTAGAACTAGTAATATCATGAACCCAATTTATAATGTGAAATCAAAAAAAAATACATGTTTTGAAATACATTCACATCATGAATTTGGTATAAGAAAAACTTGCACATCCAAGTTTGAAACATCATTCAAAAGGTAGTAAGAATTTTTATTCTCAAATTTTCAATTGTTTTCCCCACATTTAATTTATTTAGAGCTTTAAAATATTAATTTCATTCCCCATATTTGATTATTTCTTTAATCATATGAACTGAGAGACGTAAGCTACTTATGATACTTATCATTTCACGATTTATAAATTTATTTATCAATAAATTTAAAAGATTAAATTGGGAAATAGAATTAGTATAGATAAACATGTTTTTTTGATTTAATAAATCACGATTTAACGAACTGGTTAATTTTATTAAAATAATTTTTTTTAGATTTGGCTTGCGATGAATTTCTGTTATTTTCATTAAATGATTTAATTATTTGTATGAATTGTGATTAGTAGTTTTCCCAACCCTTCATTCTCATTTCATATATATTTTATGAACCATTACTTCCCATTATTTCTATCATATATTTCTTTAGAGAGTTGAAAATGATCTCTTCTAGAACGTACTTGATATCTTATCAAATCTATAACTAAACATAATCACTTTTAATATTATTGAGGCAACTTTTTGTTAACCCTTTATCATTATAACCCACCTTACATCAATCTTTTTTATGCCTGTATAATCCATGATCATCAATTTTAGGAAATTATCTAAGTTAAAAACCTATTTTATCCATTCCTACATTACTCTTAATATATTTCATTATATTTAAAATAATAATTGTGGGAGGGATAATCTCAAGGGTAGGCCAAGATTTACTACATTTAGGATATTTTATTAGGGTTTTTCCATTTTGATTTAGGGAGAGGTCGTGATATTTTTTTCATTTAACTTTATCACAATTAAAAAATCATTATAAAAAAATAAAAATGGAATAAATAAATAATTATAATAAATTTGGATTGTGTCTTAGGAGGATAAAAAGTCACAATTACCCAACGGACTATCTTTGGGTCATATATGGCTTGGTGGTGGATGTGATATTTATCTTAAAAATTATTTTCAAAATAGAAAAAAAAACATTAAAAACTAGTAATATAGGGTGATTAATTCACTATGCTTGATTTTATCATGAGTCTTATTTGTTCTTTTTGGGGGTAAGAGGGAGATGGAATCTATAGAGGGATATTTTTTATCTTATATTTTGATATTGTGCACTATACTTTAGAGTCAAATCTCCTTTTGAGATTTTCTTATTTTACATTATTTACCTACCCATCCTATGCCTCAGAGTAATTTGATCATGAATAGTGAATCCCTCATAATTAATTATGATTTTTATCCTTACACGGTAGAGATTCTAGATGCCTTGAAATCCTGTGTTAAGTGACATGTTCTTGAGGTATGTTCTGAACTCTTTTAAAAATTATACCCAGATGATGAGTGGGAAAATTCAAATTGAGGTAAATTGAAAATGGTATGCATGTTAATAATTAATTGAAAAAATAAAATGTATGACTAAAAAGGATTTTCTATTTCAAAATAGAAAAATTAATATACTTTATTGGTTTTTTTCTTTGAAAAATGAGGCGTTAATGAATTTTCTTGAGTGATGCTTGAATATTTAGTTTACCATTTGATCAATTGATTTTTTTGAAATTAATTTTAAATAATGGTAATGTAATTTTACTTTATATAATGTTTATATAACATCCTTTTGGATAAGTTTGAATTAAAGTGTGGTGGATTTGATACAACCAATTAATGTGCATGTTTTTTATATATAAATGCATTGATTTTGGTGATTTTATGATCAATTATTTCATATACATATAATGTCATGTTCATATTGTAAAGGATACTATAATTTATGGATTCTTAGAAATAGTAGATAAAATAGATCAATAATTCCACTTAATAGTGTATTTTTACAATGAATGATTCCTATAGAACGCTTCTAGGGGTTGAAACGGACAAGCCATAGTGAAATGGGGCTTCCAGTACTAGAAAATGTAGACTCATATCATGAAAAATTTATAAGATGTAAAAAAATACATGTTTTAAATATCATATAGTACATAATAAAAAAAATTGAGAAAAAACTTTCATGGTGTGAAGTTTAATTTAATGATGTGAAAGTTTCTAGGTAGACCCGGTGAAGAAATATTTTGATGGTATTTTGATAGTTACTCAACTTTTAATGAACTAAAAAAATCCATTTATTTCTAGTAAATACCCATGAATCCATTATAATACAAATTAATGATTAAATAAATGAAACACAACCCCCATAGAGTTATATAAATAGATAAATTTACTATGGTATTAATAATGGATCCAGAGACCACGGCTTGGGGCGAGAAGCTGCATTGTGCAGGGTCCTCATTATTTTTTATCTCTGACTTTTATTATGAATTAAATCTCACATTACCTTCCTACTTATTCCCTCATCACTAGGATGATGGGGTAAAACATGACTTTTTTCTAGGGTAATGTATCCAAAGGGGGAGGGTACTATTGGATTTTATTTCTTTATTTTTCTTCATGTATTTGGGGTGTTTCAATTTTGAAAAAAAACATCCTATCCTATTATCTTCTTTTTTCATGACCATTAATATTTTAATTTGAAGGAACTCTTCAATCTCATAACTAATTACCCTAATTGGTTCTTGAACATTTCAAAATTATTGGTCATCGGGCATAAAATATATATCGAGACTAACTTGATTTGGTAATGCCCTAAATTACATGACCATGGGAAAGGGGGAATTACCATGTCAAGGAGGGGATTTCATGACCATTTAATCTAACTCTTCTTTACTCTGACACAAATACTGAATAATAATTTAATTTTTAAAATCCAATTTCACCTAAACCCTAAAACTAAAAAACCCTGGTATGCTTTAAAACCTTATTTCAAACCAATTAATCTACTTGTCCTTCATCTCTTATTTTTCCAAAATTGTTTTCACAACTCAAATATAATTCTTGAGCCTTTATTAAAATATATTAAATAATATAATTTTCATTAAAAAATTAAATAAAATAACTTCTATATCTCAAGGATTCAACCTCAATCTTACCACATAGTATATTTTAATTAATTACTAGCACAATGTGACATTTTTATAATTTTTTTTATTTTTATTATCCCTCTAGGGAAATAATGATTCCATGTGGGCCTATAAATTAGAATAATAGAGGTTTTGAGAATATATAAATGATGAGTAGTTTTAATTAACAATGAAATTATGTGTTTATATATTTTAAAATATATAAATTAATGGAGTCTCACCTCATTAAAAGAATAAAAATCTAGATATGAGATGAAAAATATGGATTGAAAATTCAAAATAGATTTTATCTATTAGAAGATGTATGTGAAAGATGTAACAAACTTGGTCATCTTGATAAAGGGTTTATTTTTATGTTATCGGTCAAAATTTTCTCTTGATATAGTGCTAATAACTCTTAAAAAAAGAAGGAGAAATTAAAAGAGAAAGGTATGGATTGTAATGTTTCCAATAAAGAATATAAATGATAATGTCCATAGATCTTAGATAGAGGTTACTCCTCATATATAATATGATATTTAATTATACTAAAGGATGTTGAAAAATGTAAATAAGGAACTATTAAATTTATAGTTATGTGTTACTCTAAATAAAAGTAGTTGGATCTATATTGATTGGAAAAGATCAATTGAAAACCAAGAGAATATTGTATATTTAATGACTGAAACAAAATATTTTTAGTGTGTTCTAGTTTTGTGATGAAGGAAATGAAGTTATTTTAAAAAATATTGGTTTTTTTTAAGATAATGAAAGATAGATGTATCTTTACAAGAGGAAAATAGAAAAGAGGAAATCTGTTTTAGATTAGTAATACTATAAATTCATGTTATTTGACAATAAATAAAAAAGATAAATTATGGCATCGAAGACTTGGTTATCTTAGAAAAAAGAATATGTGTAAGATTATTAGTATAGAATATGTTTGTGATGTTCCTATATTGAAAGGAAAAACTTTTTGGATGTTTTCTACTTGTAAAATGGGAAATATTGTGAATACTTTACATAAAAAGATAGAAATACGATCTAACCATCTTATAGAGGTAATTCACTCTGACATCTGTGGGCCTATGAGAAATAAATAAATAAATAAAGGTAATAATTTTATTTACTTTATTTATGACTTTAGCCACATTACATTTATTATTTTTATGAATAATAAATTAGAGGCTCTAAAAAGGTTTTAGAGTTTCAAGAGAATATCTAGGAAAGAGTTTGGTTACTTTTTAAAGAATATTCCAATAAATAATAGTTTTGAGTATACCAATGGAATATTTGAGTATTATCTTGAAAAATGTGGTATATTTCATGAACCTAGTGCATTATACACACCTCAAAAAATGGGTTGGAATAATGAATTAATAAAATTCTTGTGGAGATGAAACTTTTTTTAGAAACGACAAGGAGATGTTTCAAAATATGGTGAAACTTCTGAAGAACTTAAAGTTAAAGAGTTTTATTCCTTAAATTCAAGTAATGAAGAAAAATATTTTTCAAATAATTCAAGTTTTAGAATGAAATTTAATGTTCAAAATATCATTGGAAATCATAAAAAGTTGATTCACACTAAAATAACTTTGAGGATGACCTATCATATCTCGTTTTTACTCATGTTGAACCAAGATATGTGAATTAATTAATAAAACATAAAGAGTGTATTAATTAAATTAATTAAGTGATAGATTAAATAGAAATTAATGATACATAGGGGTTGGTACTCAAGATCAAAGAGAAAAAAATTATCAAAACCAATTAGATTTTCTAAAACAAGATGAATGAAAAAGGTGAAGTAGGATAAATAAACAATATTGGTGCGTAAAGGCTATTCATTGGTTGAAGTAGTTGACTTTGTAAAATCCATTACACTATTTGAAATAATTTAAACCATAATAATTTTTCTTGAAAATTTATTACAAAGTAAATGTAATATATTTCAAATGGATATCAAGTAGGTCTTCCTCAATGGTGAATTAGAAAATGAAGTTTATATTGAACAACCGTGTGGTTTAGTT
This sequence comes from Viscum album, assembly GCA_963277665.1. Classification (NCBI taxonomy): domain Eukaryota; kingdom Viridiplantae; phylum Streptophyta; class Magnoliopsida; order Santalales; family Viscaceae; genus Viscum; species Viscum album. The sequence goes on along the minus strand of OY728129.1, from coordinate 1,842,712,518 downwards.
CATGGTTAAGATGGGAATTATTTTTGTAGGTTAACAATGTTTTATATAGTCTAAATCAATACTTAATATCTTGTTATTCTAATATTAACACCTTATTTAAGAAATTGAAATTCAAGAAAGGAAGAGTTGATATAAATCTCAATATTAAATATGATATTGAGGTCTTTCTAATTATTATATTTATGTAGTTGATAATATTTTTAATAGAAATGATGAAGTAGTTTTTGAATAGTTCACTAAATAAATAATGATTTTTTTTGAAATTTCTATTTTTAGTGATATGAAATACTTTTTTGGATTATAAATTTCTCAAGGAAAAGATCATATTCCTCTATCTTGAGATAATTATGCTGATGAAATTTTGATAATATGGGGAATGGAGGATTCTAAAATGGTTTCTAAAACAATTTTAGTAGGAACTATAATTTCAAAAGATAAAAAAGTCAAGGATGTGGATCCAAGGGAATTCCATAAGCTTATTAGTATTCTATTATACTTGAAATATTCAATATTGAATATTATGTATGTTTTTAAACTTTTAGATCAATATAAAATTTCACTAAAAGTGTCTAATTTTGGGTGTATAAATAGAATTATTAGATCCATAAAATGTACATCAAAATATTTATTGAAATATGATATAAAAGGGAAGATTGATCTATTTAGTTATTTGGATGCATATTGGGAATGAAGTGTTTATGATAATAATACTACATCAGGTGGAGATTTATTTATATTATAGATATGTGTTTATTAGAATTAAAAGAAGTATAATTAAGTCACATTTATCACGATTGATGTTGAATATGTGGTTTCCTCCCATTCCTCAACAAAACTTATTTGGATGAAAACTCATATATAATATTTAATAGTTGAAGTAAAGTTTCCATTGATTTTAGGATGTGACAAAAAAATTAATATTAATATTTCAAAGAATATACTTAAACATTTATTATCCAAGTACATTGATATTACATATCAGTTTATCAAATATCTAGTGGAGAAGAATAAGATTCAAATGAGAATATTGTAGATGTGTTCACAAAGCTGTAGTCAAAGGAAGCATTTCATAATATAAGGTTGAAGTTAAGTATTATTCCTCAATCTTTACAAGGCTAAGGTATGGAATTTTTATTCCCTACCTTTTCTTTTATTTGGCTATTACTTTCATAGGAATAGAAAAATTGATGACATAAATCTTCCTTTATGTTTATCTTCCTTTTTTTAAAGTGTCAGTATACAATATAGCGGTGTATCCGTAGATATATTTTTACCATTGGGTTAATTATCTCTTGAAATGAAGAATATATTTGGAGATAAATAGTAATAAATTGATTTTAATATATGGTGAACTATTTTAACAGTTAATTGAAAGTGTCTATAGGAATCTTTCAGGATTGAAATATTTGATGATATGATGATGATGTTTTAATTTAAGATTGTGAGGTTTGTATTGAGGATGTGAAATATTGATCTTTATCTTAAGGACAACATGGTATTATTTATTCAATGTTCTTTTTTCTCCAACATGTTCACCTGCGTAGTCTTATATTTATTGGTTTGTGATCTTTTTTCAATTTTTTAGAGTTTCATAATGATTTATGTTCCTTTTTTGAAAATAAAATCCAAAAGGGGATTATTTATCCCAAGAGGTGGTAATATGGTTATTATGAATAGTGAAGTTGAAGAATTTGTTAAGAGGATATGATTGAATGGGTTGGATTTTTTTTTCAATACATAAATCATATTCTAAGTAAAATTACATGATTCCATGTGAAACAATCTTCAAAGTTATATATCATGATGAAGTTTATCATTATTTAAGATTTTATGAATTTTGAAGGAACCTAGATAGTTGAGATAAAGTTTATAAAGTGTTGAAGGATCTTGGAAAAATTAAGGTCCAAGATAGGGAGACCATTACCATAGTGAAGAGAATGATTGGAGAATCCATGAAAGGCCGCACTTATGAAAGAAGTCATTTTGATGATCTACAGTTCAAAACATACAACACAAACAATAAAATATATTGAGAATCCATGGTGAACTTACAGTGTTCTTGTGTAAATCATCCAAGGAAAAAATGATTGTGGTGGTCCTTATGGTGATCTTCAAGGTTACCTATGTGAAATGGATAAGGAAAAAAATGTTTTTGGTTGTCCTTATGGTGTTTTTTGAGTCTAATTTTGAAAAAATGGAATCTAACTATGCCCTTAGTGGTTGTTGAAGTAAGTCATAGTAAAAAGGTGGTGTTGGAAGCCAAAACAGGTAGAGGAATGTGACAAAGCCCATGGTATAACAAGCCATCATTGGAAGGTGGTGTTTCATGGAAAAATAGTCGGACCTAGGAAGACTACACCTATGTTTTGAAGCATTTTTAATGAAAAAATTACCAACCACTCTACAAAAAAACATAGTGTAGGACGTTCCAAGGAGTTCGATGTAGTTATGAGCAGTTTCAATGACATGTATTCTTTGAAGATCTAATGGATCACCAAATCGATCAATGATTTAATTTTGGAATCATCAACGATTTCCAATCAATCATACAATATCTAAAGGCTCAAAATGGAGTGGGAGTAATTAAGTTTGTTGAAGGAATTTTGAGGTTTGAATTTTAATATGAAAAAAAATAATATTGGAACTTAAACATTACAATTGATACTACGAAAAGAAAGTAAGAATAGATTATGTAAAAAAGATTGTGGGGTGTGTGATGTAAAGGAAGAATATAAAGAGAAGATGAAGATAAGGGGAAGAAGAAGGGGTTTCAAAAATTGGAATGAATTGAAGAGATCTTACTAGAGTCTTTTAGGTTAAAGAAGAAGAGAAATAGAAACACTAAATAAATTAATAGAGGTTATTTTTAGAATGGTTTATCCTTGGTTATATCATGTTATTTATCATTGTAATAGTGTGTGAATAACTATCACAATCATGAGACTTATTATAACATTATTATAAGGATAAACACTACTTGTTGCACCTACATGTTGAAACTAGTGGGTTGTATGATCTTAGTGTAATCTAGATCATTCCAAGGACTAGATTTCCCATTTTGAGAGGTGAACCTTATAAATATACTTTTCCATTCATGTGGTGGGGGATAGTGATCAAGATTCACTCTAACTATAAAAGAGGTTTATTTAATTTAGGAAACTTATAAAGAGATTGGATAACTGATTCACCCAACACTTAGTGGTTCCTTACTAATTTAGGAGGTTCCATTTTAGATATCACACCATGGAATCAACAATGTACTAACCACTACATGTTTCACGTACTTACTCATTTTTACCCCAAAAAAATTCCCTACGCATTCAATTTAGTCAGTAGATTATTAGAGTCCTTTCATATGAATGTTTCAATCAGCACATCCTAGTTGAGTTCCTTGGTATATCAACCAAATCTAATCACCATAAAGAATTTTCACCCCACATGTCTTGTATAAAAATCATGAGACCCCATCTCATAAATATGTTCTTAGGAAAAAATCCTCTTTAATACCAATCTAACATGACTAAAATCATCATTTCCCTATTTGGGATGGTGATGGCCGAGCTTGACACTCCAAGATTTCCAATTATAGTCTATGGTCTGGTGAATAGCACTAAGAAGTCCTGAAACGCATATAGTAAGACTTATTCTATGAAACCAGTGAAAATATATTTCACCATTAAACTAAAATTATCATAAACACGTAGGATAAAACTATATAAAATATAAAATATGAATCCATACATAATATAAACATTCCAAGTCATACAATATAAATACCAAGATACAAAAGGTGGGAAATAAAAATCCTAATATTCTTAAAATAACTGAAATCAATTGATTAGATGAAGGGAATCACCAAGTTTCGCTAACTCCATCCTGATCACCTACATCTATAGATCTCATAGGATCTACCAATATTTTGATCCACTAGAACCCCCATCATCATACCCATAGATATCACCGACTACCTATGAGTTTTCTACACATAACAAACAACTATGATATTAAGGCCCAAGTAGGGGTGAATATAAAAATAACTTTTTGGATGCCCTAAAAACATTAAGGGGCTCATGATATTGGTCAGGACACCATTTAGGGTCAATATATACAACCAAAGAACAAAACTCAGGAGCTAAAAAATAATTTGGGGAAGAGATGAAACTTCACTTCTCGATAACCTCAACCAAGTCCTCAATGACAAAAAATATGATACCCAGATGATCTAACTAAACCATAGGATGTGAACTCCATAAATAAACCACAAAATTATGGAAAAATGGATGACCTAAAACTCCACTCATTTCATAGAATTAGGACTCCGTGAATGGCCCCACGCCTTAGGGGAAGACACCCCCTCTCATCTGCATTGGGGGAATACACCTCCATGAACAGTCACCTAGGAGGAAATCAAACCATGAAGAACTATATGAGAGAAACTAAAACTAAAATACCTATATAAAACCCCAAGTATTTAGTTAGTAAAAACAAATACTAACGGTCTTGTTAACAATGATTCACTTCTCATACGCTTGCATCATCACATGCCCACCATGTAGGGAGGACAACTGAACTCACTAGTGTACCATTATTCCCAGAAAAAATCATTTGTCCAGTAAAGAACTTATCAAACATCTGATTCACCAAAACTATAATTCTTTATTTAAATAGGATAGGGTTCACACCCTGGGAATGTTATAATTATTATGGTGTTTATTAACCCCATAGATGAGTGGTCTACACCCCATCCCATCGTAGAGTTCCTTGCTACATCCCACCAGAGGGAAGACACATCCTCATCTATACAAGGATATAATAAGGGAGTCATGTGATCTTTATTTTCCAACAATGAGGGTTAATAAACTAACCATAAGGTTAAACCCCACCCACTCATCCTAGATCCACTAGAGTGGTATAGTAAATGGGAGAAACCCACTGCACCTAGTACACCGCAAGTTGATGAGCACCCAAACTGTCCATATAGCTCAAATACCACCATCTCTATACCATCATTTGAGGATAATACCATTTCTATCCTCATAAGAACCATCCAAAACCATAAATAGGAATATTTGTTAAATCATCACCAATCATAGATGACTTACGCCCCACATATTCATGGGAGTACCAAATCCACTACTATAATAAGTTACCTATACCTTTGAACACAATACCAACTTGAAGGGGTACCCCAATCCCCAACTCCATATAAGTCTCACTACATGGTCATTAGGATCGATGGTCCAATGAACAATGTTAATTGAGTAGCATCTTGTAGTGTGCTACATGGGAGAGATGATATTGATTGCTCCAATATTTATCTATCCATAGAGACCCTAGAATAATAGGATTTAAAAATCACTCCCCATCCTCCTTTTCAAACCACATGCACCATCTCTCACTCTATGGTTCATGGTAAGGAGGACCATCTTCTAAAAATTTATAGTCATCCACAGATCCCTTAAGGATACCTTGATTCATTAGGGGAACTTCTTGAGACTATCTTAGATTTTATGTCAGTCACACTAAGTTAAATTAAAAATACCTATATCATCATGTAAATGGAATAAAATGACCAAAAAGATGGAATTATCATGATTTATGCATAAAAATACTCAATGTAGTCTATTTATATGTCCAAAACATACATCGTGGGAACAAGATCTGAAAACACCCTGATAATGTGATGGGAGGGCAAGTGGATCCCCAAATTTGGTGTATGCTCAATATGGGGGAATGGGGACATGAGTGTGGTGTGCCCCACTAAGGTCAGGTTGAGTATACCTAATCTAGCATGCACTTCCTGGTTATCTTACACATGATTCAATGACACCTATGCCTACCACATTCCAAGGATGAGGTCATATGATCTTCATGCGATTATATAGATATGGGAACCCTAACGGTTCCCCTCACTCCTTCCACACCACATGGGGGTTATTCCCCCATGACCCAACCAATTTTCAATTGGAAATCCCATGCCACTGCACCCTCACCTCTATCTGAGACCCACACATCCAATGTCTTCATCATCTCACCTTATGAATACCCTCCACCACACACCGTATCAATCTCTACTACATGGAAAGGTCACCTCTATTTTACACCATGGAAACACTATAATGCCTCCAATAAGTTTTAATTTTATTTTTCAGCCTCCATTTCACCACTAGTTTCCACATAGTGTCGAAAACATCCGAGGAATTATCCAAAATCACTGACCACTATGAAATTTTCAACAACAAAAACATAATAATGAGTCTAAAATTATATTAAGGTTATGAATTCCTATTATTTTTTATCAACTCTATTTAAAAGAATATTTATTATTTATGTAGATAATTTTTTACAAATACCATAGGAATGAGTCAAGAAGATTTCATATATTTACCAAAAGATCAAGGGGGAATATAGAGTTGGAATTTTACTAAAGTTATATCCTGATTTTTTTTAGGAATTGAATTCATTATTCATTAAAGTTTTAAAATTTCAATTAAATGGAAGATAACTATTGTTTCAAGATGATTTAAAAAGATATTAAGTTGAACCAAATAAGTTTTGATGTCAATGATCTAGAAGAAAAATGGAAATATGATAATTGATTTCATTGGAAGATAGAGTTATAGAATAATTGATAATGATTTGATCTTAAAGAGTTTAATCATGTTTAAGATCAAACATACTATAAGTGAAATGAATTTAGAACATTGAAATCAAAAGAATCATGAAAAATATGTTTGAATTATTGGATCCTATAAAACATTGATTTGAGAAAAAGTAGAGAAATAATCAAAAGAATCATAGAGTGAAGTCTATAAAAGTAAATTCACAAAAATATTCCAAGTGAAATAATGTATACATTGGGAATTTGTAATCATTGGGATGATTCTTACATAGATGGTGAAAGTTCCAATATTCATGAAGGAAAGTTCATGATTCAATCCATGTTTTGCATAGAATTTCAAGACTATTGATATCAAGTATTATAGAGGAATTGATAAAGTCAAACTCTAATATACTATAAATATATTGAAGTCATTTAATAGAAATATTGATGTAAAAAAGAGTTTAAAATTAGATACCATGCATTCTGAACTTTAACCAAAGAAACATTTTCTATATAAAGGGGGAACATTATTCAAACAAATGTTGTTCCTGATGACACTGATAATTTTGAGTGAAAAATACTATCAAGAGCCTGACCAAAATTTATTAAAAGATATACTAGGTTAAGGAAGGAGATCAGTGAGTTGAATATGTTAGGTGTTACAGGACAAGAAAATATAAGTTATGGATTTCTAAGTTCTAAGGATAAGATTTTGTGAGAAGAATATATTTTGTTATTTAGAAGGCTCAGATGATGATCTATATCTTAAAACTAGTTAGAACTTATATAATCATTGTTTCGAGAGATATAAGTGTGGAATTAAATTTTTGGAGTAAGGAAAGTCCCTTCCCAAAACATTGTAATTTATAATTTATTATAGTTGAAAATTTGAGACTCTATATTTGAATCATAGCAAGGAGTAGGTTCTCTCATTATGGAAAACCCTTGTAAAATTCCATGTGCATTGCTTTCTTTTTTACTATTCCATGTATAAGTGAGAGTGGGTTTTATTAAATAATTGTATTAAGACCTTAAAAGGTCATAGAGGTGATCTTTATAGTTAAAGTAAGTTATAAAAAATTCAACTTCATAACCCCCCCCCCCAGTGGTACACTCATTCTTGGTTTTCACAAGATGTATCAAAGTGAGGTTCCCTCTGTTGGATCTGTTGGCCAAATATGGAGAAATTAAATTCTATAAATAGATATTATATCTTTAACTTTTACTAAAAAACATTTATGAATGAAATAATATGATAATACCATATATAATATCTATTATCTTGGAAGTGTCGTATTCTACTAAAATAGGTTTTTTCACAGAAAAAATGATGCACCTATGACTTTTTTGTGGACAAAAAGAACATTAAAGGTAAGGTTTAGAGTTTGAATACAATTATAATGTCTATTTTCAAAAAAAATGCACTAAATTGAATGGTCTTCAATAATCTAAGTAAACTTGAGATAAGTCAAAAAGTATCTTTTATGGAAATATTAAATTATAGGAAGAAAAAATTTAAATCTTGAGAAGTTAGTTTGAGGATTTGAATATAGATAATGAATAAACCATATATGATTATTTAGTATGTCTGAATGAAATATTCAATAATATAAATGGATTTAGGGATTCTCTAATAGACTTAATTATTATGAAAATTTTAATTAGAAATTTCATAGATATATTTTATACTAAAGCCCCATCCTAGAAGAACTATTATAAAAACCCCATTTAATGTTGGGTTTTTTAGTTTTAACATCAGGTTTATATCTGATATAAATTCAGTTGATATTTTAAGTTTTATTTTTAACATTAGTTACATAAAGTGATGTTGAAAAAAAATATTTTCAATACTTTCAACATTTTTTATTATAATAACAAACATCTAAAGTGAAACATTCATACATTCGATGTCAGTTATTGGAATAACCAATGTAAAAAGTAATTTATAACATAATTTATTCTTATAGCTAACATTATAAGCTACTTTTGGATATGGTTATTCCAATAACTGACATTAAAATATTATTATATTTTTAATTATTACAACACATATTACTTTATTGGAATAAAATTATAGGAAGATGATCTTAAAAAATATAGCAATAAAATGACAATAAGGAAAAAACATAAAGCTTCAGATTAATTCCCTAGCTTATGGAGGTGTCCTTTTAATCTATAAAGTTTTCATTGATATTCATTTTCTTTTTTGAATGGAACTAATGCAGAAACATCAATTATGTATGGAATGTAATTATGAACTCTAGACTATAAATTTTAGAGAGAAGCTTCATATTCTTGACTTGATCAGAATAATTATTTATCATCATTAAAAAACATTAATAATGATGAAATAAAATAATAAAAATTATAAATTATGAGATAATAATTATAAATAACATATTAAAATAATGGAATGAAGAAGTTATGGAACAACCATGAAGATAAAAGATATATAGATCAGAAATTTTGAAAGAGGGAGAATCAAAAGATATATATGGTACTTGAAAGGGTTTACTATTGAGATAATAAAATTTAGGTGGGAATTTTAAAAATTGAATTCACATAGTGAAAAAAATTAAACATCATATATGAATGATGTGAAACTTAATGTTTGAATTTTGTTAATCTATAACTAATGTCAAAACCATTTTGGGGGATTCAATGCCAGTTATGAAAATAACTAATGTAAAACAATTGTAAAATCGATTATTAAATAATCAATGTAAAAACCCTAATATTAGTTTTATTGTTTTTATAAGTAAGTGTATAGATGATTTATCTATTAATGAACTTCAAAATATCCAAGTGTCATATGAAATGAGGAAGGCTCTAGGTTTTAAGAAAAAGTTAAAGGAAGAAATAGATTTGAAATATATAAATTGAATCAAACTCAATGAATTAGAAGATGGAACTTATAATGAATCAAAAGATTAAGATCATATGGATAAGAACCACAAGAGAATAATGTCTCTAATATATCGAAATTTCATGAAATTTAAAGGGGAGTACAAGGTAAAAATTCCACTAAAAGTATTCAATTGTGGAATAATTAGACACTTTTCCACTAATTTACCTATGAAAAAAGGTATTGAAGATGAAGAAGATGATACTGATGAAAATCCTTATTTTAGGAAGTGAAATAAAAATATAGAGGGGGTTATAGAATCTATTAAAGGAAAAATAAATTTTCCAAGATGAAGAAAAGTTTTTTTATCTGTGCACATAAGATGAATATGGATCTTTAGAATCTATATAATCTGATGAAGAAATTATAAAGGAATTCATAAATTTATGGCCCGTGTAAAGAATAATGAAGAATCAAGAGAAGAATAAGAAGAATAAGCTGAAGTTATTTACTTGTAACACATGAAAAAATAGAATCTTAAAACATATCTTGAGAAACAAAAGTCAAGATGGAACTTCACTTCTTGATAAATAAAGGGGTGAGTAAGATTAAAAGTGAATAAATTTTCACAAAAATCATAATGCATAAATTTTTGAAATCAATAACTTCATGTTGAAGGTATACAAGAAAGAAAAAAATAAGGATAAAAGTGATATTATAGTTGCAATGGAATATGAGATGGCTAAGACACAATCTGAATGTTTTAGTGATGAAAAAACTCTAATGAATTTGAATGATGATATCAAAAATCCAATTATAGTTTAAAATGAATCTTAATGAGATTTTGAAAAATTTAATCTAGTAGAATAGGTGAACTATATTCCTTAAAAATATGAAAATAAATTGGTTTTAACTAACTATATAGGTTAGTCAACCAAAAGTGGAATAGCTTGTATTGAGAAGAATAGTGGGAAATCTACCAAATCAGAAAATAATGTTAAGAAATATTTTTGTATTAAGTATTAACAATGTACGAGAAAAATGAATGTTTTTTCATCTGATGAACTAGAGAAATTATTCTACAATATTATTTTTTATTAATATAAAATATGAAGGTTTAGTAGGTATTATTTGTGTTAAGGAATCTTTGGACTCAAACATTATAATTTATGGAACAATATTTCTCTCCTATGTATAATGTCTGAGTTATGGGAAAATCCTCAAGTAAAATGAAGAAATGTTTTGAAGGAGGGAAAATAATCAATGGAAAAGAAATTATAAAATAAAAACACTTCTATACATAATCAATTTGGATGCCTGAAAGAAACATGTGGAAGATATAACCAATTGGGATACTATATAGAAAGTTCATGGATACTTTACTAGTACAAATTATATATGACTATAGAGAAAATGAATCAATAAAGATAATGGTATAATAAAATTCCTTTCCATTTGAAGATTTATTTAAAACAAGTTGGAAAGGGGAGTCATGGATTCTTGATAGAGGATACTCCTCAAATATGAAATTTGTGGCTAAAATCTTGAGAAACTTTGAATAAAGAAATGGTGGATATATTACCATTGGAAGTGATAGTTCCCTAGGAATCAAAATATATAGAAAAATAATCATATACGGTTGGAATTTAAAGTCCAAGGAAGTTATGTTTGTTAATTGAATCAAACATAACAATATAAGTGTAATTAAACTATGTGATGATGGAAAAAAATTCTTTTGGATAAATTTTTGTACCATCCAGTGCTTGGAGAATGTATAAAATAATTCTATATGAGTAATAACTGAAGGAAATCTGTTTCATATTAGAGATTTGAGTAACTCATTTTACCTCTGTGAGAATGATAAAAATTAGTTTTTTCATAGCATACTTTGTCATCTTATCCAATAGAACATGATAAAAATATCAATGGTTAAATTTATGAAATATTTAACTCTTCTGGAAAGATAAAGAACCATTATTTTTTAATCTTGTAATAAAGGGAAGATAATTGAAGGAAGTCATAAAAGGGTATAAATTTAGTCTACTGAACCTCAAGAACTTATAAATTGTGATATATTTGAATGGTGAGCCATCAATACTTATGGGATGATTTAAACTTTATCAAATTTATTGATAACCTCACTCAGTTGACTAGTGTTATATTTATGAACCATAAGTCTGAATCTATGGAAATATTTAGATTGTATAAAGGGAAGAAAAAAAATAACTTACTGAATATATCAAAAAGATAAAGATAAGTAATGGTGCAGAGTCTACAAGTAAGGATTTTGAATTCTATATATTAATGAATGGAATAAAACATCATTATAGGGATTCACATACCCTAAGGAAAATAGTGTTGTAGAAAGTAAAAATAGGAGTTTGGTAAAAATGGGAAGGATCATGATTATAGAGTATAAACTCTCTAAATTATTATAGAGGGAAGATATATATATATATATATATAATAGTAAATGTTCATAATATATGTCTACTCACACTATAATTAGACATTACCCACTATGTAATTTTATATAATAAAAATCCAATGGAGTAATAATTTAATGTGATCAGAATTCCTTTCCTAAAGAATATAAAAATTCAAACCTAGGGTAATTTGATGAAAAAACTAAAGAGAGAATTTTATTGGGTTTTATAACCTATGAAATAATATATAAGTTTTTTAAAAAATGATTACATATAATAACAGAATCATGTGATGTTAAAGTGATTTAAAATAAGTTCAATCCAAAAGTTAAAGAAAAAGGATAATATGATGAACCAACAGAAGATGTCAAAGTACCTTCCAACAGATCTATGTAAGAGGAAGGAATTGTGAGGCCAATATAAAAAAGTTTTTGAATAATTTAGTGATGAAAATGGCTATAGTGGAAACAAAAACCCAAATTTACATTACTGGTATTGGTGAACCAGGTAATATCATAGGATTTTGTAAAGCTCTAGTTTAGATGAGGATGAAACTAAGGATAAAGAATCAAAGGGAACTAATCTCTTGGGTTGAACCTCATTCAATATTAGATGTTTTTGAGTAGAATGAATGGTTAAAATCCTTTAATGAGAAATTATATCAAATTGAAATTAATGAAACCTAAGGATTTATTTGGAGGTAAAAAGTAAAGAATATCATCAAAAAAATATAGAATAAGATTAGTGAAAAGAGAGAACCTACATGAAATAAATCTAAGATATTTTTAAAGGGGTATTCATAGGTTTAAGGTGATATTTTTTAGAAAACATTTCCCATGTTGTAATGCCTAATACCATAAGAATGTTTTTGTTGTTGCTACTAATAAAAAATACAGGGTTTATCAAAAGGATGTAAATTTGATATTATTTAATGGTAAAGTTGATGAATACTTGTATATTTAATAACTAAAATGATTTATACTTGATGATCATAGCAGTATAGTTTCTAAACTCATGAAATCATGATATGGGTTAAAGTAAACCCCTTGTTCCTTGCTCTCAAAACTAAAAAGTTTCTTTAAGTTATTGAACTTTTAAAAATGGAAATTTGATAGAATCTCATATATAATGTATTCAAGTTCTAAAACACTAATAGTCATTATAAATGTTGAAGATATAATATTTTCCTGTGACAATGATCATGCATTTAAGTATTTTTTATATAAAATGAAAGAGTGATTGGAATTTTTAGTGTTTTGAAATAAGAATTTGTTTCATGGATTATAGGTTGTAAAAAATATAATTTATATACTGCTTTTACAAGAAATTTATTATAAGGGGATTTTAAGGATGTTAATTGACATGGAAAATTAAACGGATTTTTCTTATCTAGTATCTATTTTAGTAATGTTGAGAAAAGATGGATCTGGAAAAGTGTTATTCTGGGAGGCTTTAATAAGTTAATTAAAAGCTAAATCTATATAACTACATATCATCTAAATATTATGTATGAATTCACTTTTTATTCCATATATCAAAGTCATCTGAAGAAATCGCACTTGATAGATTCTCAGAGACTCTTATTGTATGTTAAATGAATATAAAACATTGGATTAATGTATTAAATTATTATTAATTTGAACTTACTTTGATTCATGGATGTTAATTGGATCAGTGATTCCAATGACCAAAAATATTTGTATGAAGGAACATTATTTTTTCAAAACGGTTTAGTTTACTCACATAGAAAGAATAAAAACTTTTTTCCTTTAGTTATAATGGAATAATAATATATTATTACAACACAAAATTATACTCAAGTATTGTGAATGAAATATTAATTAAAATACATAAAAGTGAATTTTTAAAATAAATTGAATAGTTTTTATAATAATAAAATTTAAATTGAAATTTTAAAGAAACTAGTAAAACACTCTAGATCAAAAAATATTGGCATCATATTTAATTATATAAAGAAAAGGTTGCTTTTAGAGAAGTAATATTGGATTATATTTCAATTAAGGGTAAAATTAATTCTATTTTTACTAAAATAGATGCTAAGTTAAAGTTTTTAGGAATTAAGGATAAAAATCCATGTTCATCCCTTCCCTCTCACTTAATGTAAGTCATTAGAAATTTATCCATTATTCACTATATTATGTGTTAAGGGGGAGAGTATAGAAAAAAATTCAAAAAGAGAAGTAATAACATTTCTATCATCCAATAATCTAAGGTTTGAGGTTTTATAAAGAAGTTGGTGTGAAGAAAAGTGGATTTGGAATAGTAGAGCATCAATTAAGATGAGTATATAAAAATAACTTATCCAAAATTAATTATCATCGAGATATGGAATTATATAAAAAATTTCCTTTATCCATTAGTGTGGTGTAATTATTTTTCAACTTGAAAAGTATATGATATGATGGAAAATAAAATGTGTTGAGTGATGAAAAGAGTTATGTTGCCAACAAATTTAAAGGGGTGATTGAAGTTCCACTAGTATTATGATGATGTTTTATTTTTTCAAATATCATTAGAACAATTTCTTTGGTTTAAGTAGTAACTATCTGTAAATATCATAGGACCAAGTATAATAACTTGCGTATGTTCACTAGAAAATCAGGGAGGCAAGAAGACTTGTAATTTTAACAGAGGGAGATCTATAACTTATTTCAAGTAATGCATGAACTTTTAGTTAAGTTTATAAATATAACATTTGTGGAATACTAATATTGTTTCAAGTTGATTTGGTTATATATTTTATTGATCAGAATAAAGGTTGATATCAAAGCTCCAGAAGAAAAAAGGAAAGGTGGTTTGTGATTTCACTAAAAGATGGAGAAAAGGAAGTACATTTTATGATTTGATAAAAAAGAGAAGTGATAATATAATATTTGGAAATAGAATAGGTGAAATATATTCATACCATTAGAAGAATAAGAATCATGACAAGTATTTAAAAGTAATATAGTTTATAGAATATTGAATTGACCTAAAGTAGTGGTAGAATAGAAATAAGTGTAGTTTTCTATGGAAGTATGTTCTCCTTAAAATTCCTAATGACTTCACATAAAAATTTTCAATTCACAAAAATTATGGTGATGTTGAGATGGATGGTCAGAGATCTAATATTCATGAAGTAAATTTTGTGATTAAAGATAATTTTTTTGAAATATATAAAGATTTTTGACATTGAGTCTTATAGAGGGATTGATGAAGTAAAACTCTAATATTTTCATAAGATATTTAATGTTATTGATAGTAGACTTGAAGTCAGTGGAATTTTTAAATTATACCTTTCATGTTCACCGATTTTATTGGAGAAATTTTGGAAATATAAAGGGGGAATATCATTTGATTAAATGTTATTATTAATGAAGTTGAGAAATTTTAGTGAAGAAGGCTATTCAGAGCCCAACCTAAATTCAATGTAAGATACACAAGGTGAAATAAAGAAATCGTTGAGTTAAGGATTCCAAAATTTGAAGGAATTAATAATACATGTTATGGACATCTATGTTCTAAAGATAGGAGTTTGTGAGTAGAATTTTTTTTATCTACTCATAAGGATTGGAGTATAATCCATATCTTAAAATTAGTGGGAACTAGTGTAATCATTAGTGATAGAGAAAAAAGGGGTGGTTTCTCTTGTGGTTTAAGTAAGATCCCTTCCAAAACTACTGTAATTGATAATTTATTATAGTGGAAAATCTATTACTCATTCATCCCAAGGGCATTAAGGAGTAGGTTCCCTCATTAGGGTTGAACATTGTAAAAATACATGTTCATTTTTTTCTTGTTTACTTTTATATATATGAGTTATCATGGGATTTATTATATAATTTTATTGATACCTTAACAAGTTGAAAAGGATAAATTTAAATTTAAATTATGTTTTAAATAGGAACCACTTATTCAACCCCCCCCCCCACTTAGCGGTTCACTCATTCCAAGATATCACATATAAGGGAAATCAAAAATTGAGCTCTACCATGATATTGTAATGTTATTGCTTTAATTCATTATCACCACCATGGTTTGATCATCACCAGCAGCAAAATATGATCTTGAGTTCTTAATCCATCTCCATCCAATCACCCTTGTTGAATCTCATTTCAACCACATCCTTCTCCCGAATCTGGAAAAAAAATATCAATGGAGGTATCCTCAATGTCATTCTCTTGGGAGAGAGAAAGGGGGATGGTGAAAAATAAAAATAAATAAATAAAATACCCAAACAAAGGCCCGATATGAGTCTTGAAACACATACAGTGTTTATACCTTTTATAGGTAAAACCTTCTCATTTTAGACTAAACCATGAAGCCATAATTTCCATTTGGGGTTTTCCATTTAGGAGATATCAATGTTCATTATTATGGAAATAAATATTATTTATTTAATTAATATTTAATATCTTGAAAAATATGGCCATGTCATAATATCACCAAATTCATTCCCAATGTTAAACATCTCATCATGAGAAAAATAGGCTCATCGAAAAAAAATTCAAAGATTAGAGGTGAGGTTAAATTTACCATTTACCCGGTTTAAAGGTTAAGGGCTCTGAAATTACAAAATGAGCCAGGTTTTTTTGTCCAGTAAAATTGAGTTTACTATATTTTAAACCCTTTACAACATCTAATTAAATTTATCTTTTTCTTCAGAGTTTCGATGCATTTCATTATATTTATATCTTTTTATTTTTCACTTTTTGAAATATATTACAGTTAAGGAATTGTGTTAAATATGATTGAGAAAGAATTTTAAAATCCCTTTTCACATTGAAAAAATATTTTGGAAAAAACATTCTTATAACCTTTATCTTAAACCCCTATTATCTAGTAATTAATGTGTTAGAAATCCACATTAGCATCATGAAATCCCTTTACAACTTACTCTAGAAGTAAATTCATAATAAAAATTAAACTCAGCTGTGAGGGATTTTTTGGGGATATTGCATCAACGAAATCTATTTTTTGGTGATGAGAGAATATTTTCATGTGATAAATAATGTTTTTTATGATAAGGGATATAAAAAAATAAATCATAAAGGATTAAAAATGGAAGATAAAAATATACATCAAAATTATGCTAGGGAGTTCACACCAATTTTTAGAGTCCAACGATGCCTCTTGACCTAAAAAATATAAATTTTTAAAGAATTAATGAGTTGAAATAAACATATTGAACTGTTTCTAAATAGGTAGAGAAAAAATAGATAAATAAAAATAAATTTTACTTTTTTAGTTGATACATTTTTAAACATCCCATGAGTATTAAAAGGTGTTGGTGTCAAATAATTTTAAATGGGAATAAATATATTGATCATGAGTGTAAACTATTAATTATGAAAATTTATTAATTTTAGAGTCAAAACTTTCTCATTCGGCCTATAAATTTTTCATATTAAAACCTTCCAACCATTATCTATATAACTAGTGATGTAAAATCCACATTATTATTTCATTTTTATGAATTTATAAAGTGAGCATATTATAATGGTAGTGAGACTATGGAAATAATGTATATTCCTCATAATGAGAAAATATCTATATTAAAATGTCTCAAGTGAAGATAGAGATATTTCTATGTAGGTATGTATAACATTAACATGGGGATTAGTAAAATATTTAATGGATTTTTACGAACAATGAGAAGTGAGGGAGTTGAGATCCATGTTGGAAGCATGATATTTCTAAAGTTGTGAGAATTGAAAGATGTTTTAAACTATTACATGTGAATATTGTTTTAACCTTTGTATTAGATGATTTACCATGAGTGAAAATCTTAAGTGTAGGGGAATTTATTGAGATTATATTTTCATTAGTTTTACTTTTTAATTCAATTATTTTACTCCCACTATTTTATTAATTTTAGAAAAATTAATTCATTTTTTACACTTCTAGTGAAATTGGAGTTTTATTGAAAAATGTATTTATTACTAGTTTATAATTGATTTTATTTTACATTTAATTCATTTATAAAATACTACATTTATTTGGAGTGGAAATTTATAAAATTCATTTCCTCTTATATTTAGAATAAAAAATTCTACGCATGAGTTGAAGAGAAAATCTAGCCAAGTACAAAATGTTACTTATGAAATATTTTCCTTGCATATCAAAATAATATCTTATATATTAAATATGATATTTTATATTCTTAAATTTTGGGAGATATTTTCCACATCTCAATCAAAACTGAAAATTTTACAAAGTAAAATTTAATATGTATCAGTTGAACTCAAAATATTTCTTATGTATGAAATGTTTTTTCATACATGTGAGAAAATTTTATTATGTATCATATTGACCAAAAATATATAAAATTTTAGTTTCTTACACATCACACGAGATATATTTTTTATTATGGTTGTATAATATTATTTTTAAATTTATGTGAGATGTGTGAGTTTTTATCCTTTTTCACTGGGTAATGTGTAAGATATTATCTCAAGTGATAGAGGATTTTCATAAGATTTTATTATTAAATAAATTTATTCCATATTTAATACATGTGGATATATAATTTTCTATAAAAATAAAAAAATGTTGTACCATGATAAAAGATGAAGTAGAAGAATTCGGTTGCAACTAGTTCATACACACCATGACAGATTCTCATAATGAACATAGATAGTGTAGCTTATAGAATATCATGGAATGGAAATAGAAATAATGATTTGGGGGATGAAATGAACTTAATATAGAAAAATCATTAAGAACAACTTCTTTACCAATGCCCCTTTTAGGGAAAAAATATTTTAAAGTATTTTCGTAGAATGGTAACAACCCATGGTCTTCATGATTAAGATATTTTGATATCTTTTATGGACCACATGTATTATTTTAAAGAGAATATAAAAGACTAAATATCATGAGATTAATTAAAAGAATAATAAAAGTGAATTCTAGTTAGCAGAAGATATGTGATGAAATTAAATATGAATAAAAATATGATGTTTCTATGAGGAAGTTTACTAATTCCCATCCTATTCATGTGAGGAATCAACTCCCATACATGTCGATGCATTTTATTTCTTTGATATTCCTATTTAAATATCTTTCTAACTTATGTAAAAGATTGATTAATTGGAATAATATATTTCAATCTAGAAGATTTTAGTTTAGGGTTTTCTATTCTATTTTATCTACTATAATCATATACTACACTTTAAATAGAAGTATTTTATGTTTCACATTTATCTATCATTCTTCTATGTTCTTACACCATACCTCTCTAATACTTATAATAGCGAGAAACTAAACCGAGGATAGTCCTATGGGGAGGTTATTTCAATGTTCCTAAATCCATACTCTTCATTTCTCAATGTTTATTTTCTATTTTTAATGAAACATAGAGGAGTGATGAGGTTTTATGTGGAAACTTTACGTCACTCTATTTCATGATTCTAGATCTCATTGTATTACATACCAAACATTCATTCCATTCATTATCCACTAAATTATATTTATATTATGGAGTTGATTTTGTTAAAAAGCTGAAATTATACATGATTGATATGGTTCTTGGAAGGTGTCACATAATTGATTGAGGTGTGCTCAATATTAGTTACTTTTAAAAGAGTTAGGATTTGGTGTGAAAATAGATTTCCTGGGCTTTCTAAGTTTCACACCCAAATTATGGGGTGGTGGTTTATGTATTGTGGTATAAATTATCAAATAGAATTTATATAATGAAATGGATAACAAATAAACCTAATAATCCAACCCCATGACCAATAATTTTCTATATAACTATCATATAGTTTTTATTACTTTATTTTATATTGAACACATTCTCCATTTTCAAATCCCCCTATTTCATTCCTTTTTTCAAATATGAAAAATACCAAAAAGATAAATAAGTGTTTGGAGTAGTGAGTGAACTAAAAATTGGATCCACATGTGAAATGACTATATTCAGTCGCTAGGACGCACTATGAAAGTAAATATTATTTTTATTCCTCCATAAAATGGTTATGACACACATGATCTAGAGTTAGAAGCGTTGATCTTTTCCTTGATGATTTGGATACATTATCTCTATTTACAATTGTGTGAAATGTATATTGATCATAAAAACATAAATTATTTATTCATATAGATTGAGATCAATATAAATCAATGAATACATTTATATCACATAAATTAATATGATTTCTCAATCCATTATCAACTTACAAAAGAAAAAAGTGAAATATTCTCAAAGTAGATAATAATTGGTAACCATATCAATGATGAGGTTTCAAAGCGATCCAATATTCTTATATATTTAATAGATAAACATATAAATAAAAAAGGATAATATGATGTATTACCTTTCTCTAATTATTGTTCAACCATCTATCTTACAGAATATTGGGGTGGAAAAAGGGATGACATGGAAACACTCCCAAAAAGGTGAAAGTAATAAGGAAGGGAAAAATCTCAAAGATCAATATTGATAATGATGGAGTTATAAGATAAATTTCTAGATTATGTGTACCATTAGAACTTGTGATAAAGAAGGACACATTAGATGATTATCATAGATCAATATTATCTATCCACCTAAGAATTAAAAGGATGTATAGAGATCTCTAATAGACCTTATTATGGGATAATATAAACAAGGATATTGTTAAATGTACATCAAAGCACTTGTTAGTAAAAGAAGATAAGGTGGAATGGTAGAATTATAAGGGTATGACACAACAATTATCCAAACCAATATAGAAATGGGAGAACATAACCATGGTATTTTTTACTATTATTCCAAAAGAATCTAAAGGAAACAATTTTATATAGGTTGTGGTGGATCATCTGAAAAATTATGCTCACTATATATTTATTTAATAATACTTCTAACTTGACAAACTTAAAAATATATAGATCACATAAGTGGTGATGCTACATGGAACACCAATATTTCCTATATCTGATCAAGAACTGAGATTTGCATCAAATTCTTATAGGTGTATTCAAAATAAATTGAACCCTTAGTTGAAATTTAGTAAACAAATATTATCCTTAAACCTCTAGTAAATATGAAAGGACTATTAAAACTTTAGTGGACTTTCTCAAATATTTATCTATTCAATTTAAATTATTTTGGGACTAAAACCTTCCTTTGTATGAGTTATCATATAAAAATATATTATAGTTAAGAATTCATATGACTCAATATGAATCCCACTATCATAGGAAATTTATAAACCCAACATGTTGGGATTAAGTTAGAGAAAGGAATCTATTCAGACCAAAACTAATAGAATAAATGAAAGAGAAGGTCACATACATTCAATAACATATCAAAGTAGAACACACTCTATAGAATAGATATACTAAAAATCATTGATAGTACCTAGAGTATGAGGTTGGTAATAAAGTATTCCTTAAAATATCTCCATGGAATAAATTTAAGATATTTAAGAAGGGAATGTTAATTACAACGTACATAGGATCCTTTGATATTATTAATTATGTTTGAGTTATGGCCAATTGAATTTAATTTCCACCAAATATATCTCATGTATATAATGTGTTCTACATGTCTCTCTTAAGGAAATACAAAAAAGATCCCTTTCGTGAACTGAATTAAGATTTAGTATAGTTAGAGCATGATCTCCCATACACTAATTAGTTGGTGGAAATCTTTTATCATAGAGATAAAGTTATATGAAAAAATACTAAAAATCTTGAAAAATTACTATGATGAAATCATAAGTACAAATAGAAAACATGGTAATCTGAGGATTTAATAAAAAAAGGTAGCCTCATCTATTTTCATCATTGGGTTTTAGTTAAAATTTCCAGGATGAAATTTTTGAAGGGGGGGAATTTAAGGACATGGTTTTTATATATAAAAAATACCCTTCCTAAAATATGCGTGTTCCATATATAAGTATAATTTATTAAAAAAATACTATACATATGATAATAGAAAACTGCATTTTATTTCATCAACATATACCATTACATATAGATGATAAATATACTCTATAAAATAATGGGATAATAAATACAAATAAATAACATTAGTAGAATGAAAAAATTTATAGGGTAGTGGTCACCTAGATATATAACCCCCTGAACAATACTGTAAAAATAAATCAAAACATTTCAAATTTTATTGGAATTTTAAAAATTAAATATAATTAACTTTATTATAAATTTATTGAATGAATAATTGAATAAATAATAGCTATTTATAAGGATTATAATAAAAAAACTTACCATTGGGATAATTATTTGATCGTTGATGTAAAGACCCGTAAATTTCAAGGAAATTTTTTTTCTTAAGTTCTTTGGGATTTTACGAATACACAGTTTCTGACGGCACCTGATTCCGAGGCCCGGTGTGCCCGAAATCAATTTCCGAAGTTTAGCTCAGGTACGTTCAGTGAACGAATGAGCGAGTTTTTCTATCTTTTGAACTAGTGATCGGAATTGAAATCTGAGGGCACCGATGAACTCGCAGTGGTGGTAATTTCTTAATAAGACCTTTACCGAAGGTTCGTTTTCTCGGGAGGAGTTGTTAAAATTTGGGGATTAATAAAGAATTGAATAAAATTTGTGGTACAAATTTTAATCCTAGCTTAAGTAGTTTTATCCTTGGTGTGGGAGTTGGGGTGGGACCCACTAGTTACTAACTTCCCATGATAGGATAAAGGTGGGGTAGGGGCCCACATGAGCCCAACTCTTCATATTCCCTAACTCCTCTAAACCCCCCTCTTAAGTTGTGTAACTCATCTTAACTTGGTTAAACTTCCCCATTAATTGGGTGACTTCTCCTCTCCTCACATTAATTTAATTCCAACACTCTTTTAATCAATTAATGGAGTTATGTGTTTTAATTTTGAATTTTAAATGCATGGCATGAATTAATAAAATAAGATGGGTCTTATTTTATTTTGGGGGATTTCTTGTTGTGTGATGTTTTTGGGAGAGCTCTAAGTCCCTTGAAGAACATCATCACCTTTGTTGGAGAACGCCAAGACTCCAACGAAGAACGTCGACTTGGCGGTCCTGGTATACTCCATCCTCTTCCTCCTCTGTGACAAGGGAGGAGACACCGGCGATGATGGGAACGAAGCCATCGTCCGCGGTGCTTGACAACCGTGAACTTTCTTTGAGGTAGGGGTTATCTTCGTTCATGTTTAATTTAACATTATTCGATGTTTAAGTTAGCCGAATGTTACCAACGTAACAGGAGGATATCAGACAGCACAAACACAGCCAATTTCTCCTCCCCGCATTCTTGTTGAACAATGATTGTCAAGTTGTGGAGAAGTCGGCGCGGTGTCGTTGCACCGCGCGGGAACAAAGATAACCGCGACTGGAGCGGATCGTGGCGGTGGTGCGCGGAGCCGTCGCGCCGAGCTGGTGAGGCCGAAGGAACCATGGCTGGAGCGGCCCCCGGTGGAGGCACGTGGTGCCGTCGTGCCGTGTCGGAGAACCTGAGGGAGGCCACGTCGGAAGCGGGCCATGGCGGAGGGGCGCGGCGCCGTCGCGCCGCGCCGGTCGGACAGGAGTCACGGCGGTCTTCAGCAGGGGCGGCCGGGCTCGGCCGGCCGCCGGCGCTCTGAGAGCCGGGACCCCAAAGGGTCCCGCAGCAGCTCAACCGTCTGACCTTAATGGTCGGCCGTTTCCAGAAAAACTGGGGGTTGAAACCCCTGGCCAGCTCTTAGGGCGGACCCCACTTGGGGCGGCCATTTCGGAGACAAGGGGGTGGCGCCCCTTTCGCACCCCGCCCAGCCGCGAGTCGAGCCGTGGCCGGCCACCGAGCCGCGCCAGCCGGGACAGGCCAGGCCACACCCAATTGGGCCACACCCGGACTTGGTTTGGGTCGACCCGGTTTGGGATGACCCAGGGGTATCGGGCCGGGTCGGACCGAGCCCAAACCCCCTACTTTCGTATCAGGTTCGTTCAAACGCCTGTAACTTGGGCTACTGACCTCCGATCGACGCACCGTCAGTTATGTTGGGATACTTGGATTGGGAGAGTCGTTTTGGTATATTTCACTCAAGATTTTGGTAAAGTTTGGGTATGACCAGGTTGGTTGAACCCGAAACCAACCGGGCCCTTGTAGCGGAAATGCTTATAACTTAACGACCGGACATCCGAATGACGTGTCTTCAGTTATGTTGAATTCCTCTTAGTGAGACAGTTCTTTTGGATTACTCCAATCGAGGTTTGGACATAGCTGGAGCACAGTCATGTTGGTTTTAGCTTAAAAACCAACCGGGCCCCTGGAACGGAAAAACCAATATCTCTCAGTCCGGGCGTCCGATTGACGCTCTGTCTGTTACATTGAGTTCCTATTGACGAGATAGAACTTTGTGATACATCAACGCTGAACTTCATAACAGTTGATGTATCGACCCCTTGGCTCGTGGAGCGTACCCTCCCAGAATCGAGCATGATGTGTGCGGGAACCCTAGAGCTAGCTGTGACTGCGATGACGATGGTGACTGTACTTGGATCCTACGTGGGTTCGGTAGCGAGGATGACTGTACATGGATCCTATGTGGGTTCGGCAGTGAGGACGAATGTACTTGGATCCTCTATGGGTTTGGCAGTGATGACAACTGTACTTGGATTCTACGTGGGTTCGGCAGCGATGGTTACTGTACTTGGATCCTACGTGGGTTCGGCAGCGATGACTTCTGTACTTGGATCCTACGTGGGTTCGGTAGAGGAGATGATTCAGAGGCTATATCAAATCATCTCCACCCCTCTTCGTGAGCAGTATACCTATGTGATCTGAGTCTTGACTTTCAATCATTATCTTCGATATGATTGACTTGCTTTCCTATGTGGATTGGGTTGTGCTTTCCTGTGTGGATTGGGTTGTACTTTCCTGTGTGGACTAGGTTGAACTTGGTCTCGGAAGTTGGAGTCGTACTGGAATTTATGACTTAGGTATATGTATGGGCATATACCAAAGTAGTGTTGGTTGATACATAAGGTTTCTCCTATTCCTTTGTGGATTATTCCTTTGTGGATTCTGGGAGACCTTCGGGAGTCTCGGGGTCCCAACTGGGTATTGTATACTCACCCATGCACGGGCTATGCCCACACTACGTTGTGTTGGATGAAGACGATGGACAACACTGATCGTGGTTGAGACTTATGTAGTGGGACGGTACCCGGAAGTGGACTATCAGGCGGGACGTACACGGTGCGGATGGATAGATTCGAGGAGCATAGGGGACCATCTGTACCCACCCTTCAGGTGGGGTTTCCGGAGGATGACTTGGTGGTTGTTGCTTTACTATTCAGCTGTTGTACTTTCTTATCTCAGTTATACTGAACTTTCAATTGGGTTTGTATACTGTCCCATTTACTTTCTAGCACTTACTTGTGTACTCAGTTTACTTAGTGTTTACTTCAACTTGCGTACTCTGTGGTGTTTTTTTTCTTATATAAAGGCAATGTCTTCCCTTTTATCGGGATTTACGCCTTTGGTGCTAGTCGCCATCCCCTGGCCTATAGAAGGTGGGCTTGGGGTAGTCACGGCATGGGCCCTGAGGACGGGTCGTGACAAATTGGTATCATAAGAGTTCAGTTCTACCACAGAACTCATGACTCTAATAATTTCTTCTATATGAAGAAATAGTGTTAAGGGTATTGAGTGTGGTTATTAGTCCACGGAGTCCAGTGTTTGTGTGGTGGCCGACATATCCATACACCAGGACCTTGACTTCTGATTTCCGACTCAGTGCATGAAAACATTGATTTCATGTGTGTTTCAAAAAATTTCTTTGTGATTATTTTGTGTCAGCTCACCAGGTATACTGTATTAACCGTGGTGCACCTGTTTCTTTTTATGATGGCCCCACGTAGGCAGCCAACTAGGGTTCTGAGATTTGTGCGAGATGGAAGCCCACCGAGCGACGAGGCCTTGGTGTAGGGCCCCATTACAGCGGAGGCATCGACGGTACCTCTACCCGTCGAGCCACCGATGCCACCAGCCCCAGTAGCTGAGAGTTCATGTCACCTGAGTGCACTGCATGAGTTTCAGCGTCAGAGGCCACCCAGGTTCCATGGAGATATGGATCCTCAGGAAGCCGAGGATTGGCTGGAGGCTATTGTTCGAGTCTTCAGATTGGTAGGGACACCATCAGACCTCATGGTGATCCTTGCGGTGAGTCTCCTGCACGCAGCAGCATGTAAATGGTGGAGCCTGATGCTCCAGGTGCACGACGAGGCATCTCTAATTTGGACGGACACCAAGAACCTCTTTCATTCATAGTTCGTTCTAGCCACCCTCTATGCGGTGCGCATATAGGAGTTACTACATCTGCGGTAGGGCAGCATGTCAGTAGCCCAGTACTCTGCGAGATTTACTGATCTCTCGCGCTACTCCACGGACATAGTACGGGGCCCATTCTTCTGGGCCCGGACCTTCGAGAAGGGACTGAGGCATGATATCAAGGCTTCGATGATCTCCCTCAGCATTCCGATGTAGGCAGGAGTGCTGGAGCGAGCCCTTCTTCTAGAGAGATTTCTTGCTGAGCCTACACCAGCAGCGAGACCTACCGCAGGGCGACACGTAGCAGAGTCTTATGAAACTGGAAGTCGACGGATGTCTCAGGGGTCCAAGCGGACCCGACCATTGGGTGGGAGAATTCAGGATACTGGTTCGGAGGTGCGGGGCACATGCAGCAGAGCCAGTAATACGAGAGGCAGACAGTGCTATGCATGCGGCGGGTAGGGCCACATGGCTCATGACTGCCTGACCCACTGTAACACCCGAGACTTTTATGTTATATAAATCATCAAAGGAATCTTTTTCTACACAACACTTGCTTGGCTTGCTTTACACGCAATCGCGACCTTCCTCGATAGCTTGCATCGTACGCAATACCGAGTTTTACTAAACAACAATATGCTATTAAAACTTGCCGTTATGAATAATAATAACCACTTTTTGAAATTTTATAAATTTTATTTTTCAAAATGGACTTCATTTTTGGACTTAGAATATCGAAATTAGCCTAGGGTGAAATTTTGGTATTTTTCTGAAAACTTTCAATTTTTGATGAATAGTGAAACCACTAAGTGGTAGGTTAAAAACTGAATTTTGCATAAAACTTAATTTTACCGCTTCTGTGAATGGAATTTCAAAAATCCGAGAGACACGGTTAATATCAAGGACTAAAATGTGGTTCAATGAGATGAAAATAATTTTTTGGTGAATAGTAACTTTTTACTATTTTTACCGTGGTTAATAGTAAATAGGGTAACTAAGGGTAAATATGATATTAATATTACCCTAACACATGTCCTAATTCTATTGGACAAGTGTAATTCGACCAAAAACAAACTTAGGAATAAAATATGACCATTTAGGCCCACTTGGATTAGATTAGGACATTTATTATTAATTTATTTAAAGAAGGGTTAAAATAGTTAAAATCAAAGTTTAATAAGTAAATAATTTTTAATATAGGGTTATACATAAGATAAATTCGATTTTAAATATTCATTAGAAAGATAAAAAGATTCCCTACATGATGGTATTTTATTTGTAATTTTTAGACATCAAATAATTTAATTTATTTATGACACAAAGATGATGCAGTAATTATCTTATTAATGAAATATTGACAAAATTGATAATATAAATACCAAAATAAATGTAATTTGAGACTTTTTATGAATTCCACTAATTTTCTAGGTTACTATGATATATTAGTATTGATTTAATCAACTTGGTTCGAACATATAATTCTGTTATGACTTTGACAAAAATCATATATCAAATAGTGTCAAAATTGACACAAAATAGTTTTTAAATCAAATATTATATTATTAATTGTTATTTTATTCCTAAAAATCTAAGGTTCGGCCAAATGACTTAGATAAGGATATATATATTAATAATAAACAATTTGGGGTTCGTTTGGCATGTTATAGTAAGTGTATTAACCATATAGTGAAAGAAAACAAAAAGACACGGTAAAAGTTAAATTAATTAACTTAGAGTTAAATCTAATTGATAAGGTTAAAATAATACCCTAAACTTGTCTAAATCCTATTGGTTGATAGGATTTCGACCCATCCCCACTTTATCTTCGAAATAAGACCCTTTGGAACCATTATAAATCGATTTTGACTTTAATATAAAATAATATTTTGAGATATTCCTAAGGTGCCCCTCTCCTCCCTTATAAAAGGGCACCTCCTCCCCCTCCTCCTCACACCAATTTCCTGCCATTTTCCCTTCTCCACTTCCCTAGAATAATCCTAGAGGTCCTGGTCTTCTCCAAAGACCAATCTTAGTTCCTTAAGTGGAGGATTCAAAAAGGCGTTCCAAAGAAGAGGTAATATCCATTACCGATCTTTTCAATTTCTTTCTTCTTCAACTTCTTCTTCTTTAGTTGTTTCATGATAAAGTAATAACATCAGTATTACTTACATACTGATATGTTATTATAAATATGAAACAACCCTAATTCACCTTCTATCCATCCTACGGAAAAATGAAATCACCGCACGTGCGTACGTACGGAATACCGTCTCCACGCCGTGGTGTAATCTATTTTCCACCATCACCTTACAAGGATGGGTATAATGGTGTAATCAGTAACTATATATGATTATTATTAAGTAATATTGATACTGAAATAATATATATATATACTCCAATACAATTCCATGATCATAGGAACGATATCATCACTCGTGCGTACGTACGGAATACCGTCTCCACGATGTGATGCGACTCGTTCTACATGATCTTCATTTCATAATGATTATATAAATGAATTGAATGAATTAATATGGTATATACTACACTAATACCATTCTGGAAATGAATTATCTATAACCTAAAGATAAGAATAAGAATTTATTCGACAAAACACGCATAAGAACAAAAAGTTATAAAGACCCGAGTAACAAGTAACAATGAAATATTACTAACAAGAAGCTAATAATATGACCATATATGATCTCATATCAATATGTATGATTCTGGAATAAGTCAATAACTTTATTTAAACCATTATACAGGAGCTTCGGACACAAACAAAGCAAATCGGACCTAAGGTAAGGGAAATATCACAATCTCATTTTTATCCGAGATTGTTTATTCGTAAGTATTTACTGGGGTGCATTTTATCATCCACATCCATGTTCCCTCAATATGTAATATTGTTTCCATCCACTTGAAATAGTTTAAATCCAATTTTACCCTTAGGTGAGTTTTTAGTAAAGAATATGAAAGGAATCTTTTGTCGTTTTTCCGTACGAGGTACTTTTTGACTTTTCCGACAAAAGTACGAAGAATGTTTTTTTAACTTATACGGCATGAATGGATTTTTAAAACATTACTTCAAAGAAGATTCCTTTACAAGTTTTCAAGTTTATTTTTAATCAACTTATTTTATTTTAAAGTTGTATGACATGTTATGAAAGGAAAAATGTTTTTGAAGAAGAAAGGATATTTTCCTCAAGAATTCAATTCAAGTGTTTTATCAAAATTATTTTCCATCTAAGATAATAAAGGGTTCTGTTTCTATCCATATTTTTACATTGGTTTGACTATGTTGTGATGGAATTATGTTTATGAATTCCTTTATCATATATGAATTGATTTATGATGTCATGATGTTTCAAGAATCCCATTTTTGTTATATGTGTTATGCGATGATGTATGTTTTATGATTATGTGGCACACATAAGAAAGGATTCATTATAAGATGGGTGGGACCTATATCTCCCTCCAATGCATTGGGTAATGATTTTTATATCTCATGAGATAGACATGGCTGGAACGGAAGGTTATTTTGGTTCAGTGATACAGGACTGAAACGAGGAGTGAACTCGGTTCAGAAAGGGACTTTGTCCACTAAGATAGTCTTGGCAATGAGTCATGACTAACAAGAAATTATTATCCATGATTATGTGTGCATGCCACAAAGATTCAAGTTTTATGTTATGATTATGGGGATCTCATTTTCACTTCTATGGTTTATTCCATGTTAAGATATTATGATCTCTTTTGCAGGTTTTAATTTTCAAAAAGATATGATATGATTTTTATTTCCTTTATTTGCCCTTGCTGAGCATTTGAGCTCACCCTTTTATGTTTTCTTTTCCCCAGGCCAGGAAGATGGATATTAAGTAGAATATGCTAAAAGGGACCCTAGATATGATGAAATAAATGGGAGACACTGTAGAAGATTTATGAACCAGTTGTTTATGTTTCCCAGTTTCTAAAGACACTATACCTATACGGTCCTTTGTGGTTTTGTCATATGTTGTAATAAGTGTGATTAAATTTTGAAGTATTAACAATGTATGTAAAGTGTGGGTCGTTACAGTTGGTATCAGAGGAAAGGTATAGTCAACCTTTGGAAACTAGGATGTGAAAGCCTTAGTAAGAACCCTAAGGATAAGTCTAACCATAGAACACAATCTTAGAAATGTCCTTGAATAACCTAGGATAAGACCTTAAGCATGAAAATTTTATTCTTGAATTATGTGGTTTTCCTATTATAATTAGTTTTGCTCACACTATTCTTCTTGGTTTTAGTCAATGGCTGGAACCGGAAGGAACCGTGTTAATGCGGAATGCGATGGGCAATGCAATGATTGTCCCCCTGAGCAACCAAACGATATGGGAGCTGGAATGCAAAATCTTGTAGCCATGCTCACACAACTTTCTCAAGCTATGAATCATGCAGGATTTCCAAACGAACAAAGGAGGGAGCAAAATTCTGTTGAATCCTTCATGAGGCAGCGTCCACCATCTTTCAGCGGGTCTACTGATCCATTAGTTGCTGAACAATGGATTAGTACTACTGAAAAGATATTTTCAGTTCTTCAATGTTCTGAGCATGATAAAGTCATCCTAGCAGTGTATCGTTTGGAAGGAGATGCTGATCAATGGTGGAATCTTGTTAAGAATACAAGGCAAAGGGATGAAATTGAGTCTATGGAATGGGACGAGTTCAAGAACTTATTTTTCAATAAGTACTTCCCTCGTATTCTCCGAACAAAGATGGAGAAAGAGTTCCTTGAACTGAAGCAAAGGGATGATGAATCTGTTGGTACCTATGAAGCAAATTTTACCAGACTTGCAAGGTACGCTTCTGGTATTATTATCCAACCTGAGAGTAAGATCGATCGATTCTTTAGTGGCTTAAAACCAAGTCTTCGAAGGGCGTTAGCCATAAGGGACTTCAATAGCTACGAGGAAATCGTTCGATGTGCTCTCAAAGTCGAGATGGAGATTGGAGTAACCCATCAGTCACATGGGTTTGATAAGAAGAGGAAGATGGAATTCAAAGAAAAATCTAAAGAGCACACGGAAAAGAAGATGAACTTTCCCTTATGCTCAAAGTGTGGAAAGAAACATGGAGGGAGTTGTCTTAAAGGGACAAGTAAATGTTTTAAATGTGGAAAGGAAGGTCATCGGGCATTTGAATGCCGTGATAATGGGAAGAAGATGTCTAATGATGCAAACAAAGGAAGGGATACACAGAATGAACCTGCTACACTTCAATGTTTCAAGTGCAAGGAGATGGGGCATTATTCCAATCAATGCCCAAATCTAAGGGTTGATGATGATGGTCGACGTCAAAAAACTCTTAAGGCTAAAGAAAAAGGAAAGTCACATGCAATTTCTATCAGCGATGTGGAGTACGATAACGATGTGGTGAAAGGTACACTTACCATCCACTCTAAAGTAGAAAATGTTTTATTTGATTCTGGATCCACCCACTCTTTTATTTCTGAAAAATTTTCTAAGGGTATCACCGTATTACCTCAACAATTAGATGTTGAGTTAGCTGTGACAACACCTAATGGCACATCAATCGCATCAGAAGTTTATAATTCTTCTCCGATCGAAGTTTGTGGGAAAGTGCTTCCTGCAAATCTTGTGATCCTTCCTTTAGTGGAATTTGATGTGATTCTTGGCATGGATTGGCTTTCTCTACATGGATCTCATATCAATTGCCAAAGAAGGGAAGTCACATTTCATATTCCAGATCAACCTATGATCGTCTATCAATGCAAGGATGAACATAACCTTCCAGTGGAAATTTCTTCCATCTTATGGGTATTGATTCCACTAAATGAAGGTTATTTATCTCAAATAGTCGGTGAGAAACTCACGATTAAGAATATGCCCATTGTACGGGAGTTTGATGATGTCTTTCCGGAGGAATTACCGGGTCTTCCACCAAATCGTGAAGTTGAGTTTTCAATAGAACTCGTACCGGGTGCTTTGCCTATTTCAAAGACACCTTATAGAATGGCCCCAATTGAGTTGCAGGAATTGAAGAAGCAACTCCAAGAGAATCTTGATAAGGGATTCATACGCCCTAGTGCGTCACCTTGGGGAGCACCTGTTCTATTTGTTAAGAAGAAAGATGGATCAATGAGACTCTGCATTGATTATCGAGAACTTAACAAGATCACTATCAAGAACAAATATCCTCTCCCACGCATTGATGACTTGTTTGACCAACTACGCGGAGCTCAATACTTTTCCAAGATTGATCTTCGTTCAGGGTATCATCAATTAAGGGTCAAAAGGGAGGATATACCAAAGACGGCTTTCCGTACAAGGTATGGACACTATGAATTTATAGTGATGCCATTTGGTCTTACTAATGCCCCTGCTATCTTCATGGATCTAATGAATAGAGTCTTTAGAGACTATCTTGATCAATTTGTGGTAGTCTTTATAGACGATATTCTTGTCTATTCAAAGAGCAAGGAAGAGCATGAAGATCACTTGAGAATTATATTGAAGACCCTGAGAAAAGAGAAGCTTTATGCCAAATTTACCAAGTGTGAATTTTGGCTTCAAAAAGTTGCATTTTTGGGTCATATAATCTCAAAAGAGGGGATATCTGTGGATCCAGCAAAAACAGAGGTTATCGAAAGATGGTCAAGACCAACAACAGTAACTGAGATCCGAAGTTTTCTTGGTTTGGCTGGATATTATCGACGTTTTGTAAAAGATTTTTCACGATTATCTAATCCACTCACCAAGTTGACTCGGAAAGGAGTTAAGTTTGTCTGGACAGAGGAATGTGAAGAGAATTTCAAGGAGTTGAAAAGAAGGTTATCCAGTGCACCTGTGCTCACACTGCCTTGTAGTGGAGAAAGGTTTGTGATCTACAGTGATGCATCCAAGAAGGGATTGGGGTGTGTTCTTATGCAAAATGATATGGTGATAGCTTATGCCTCACGACAGTTGAAAATCCATGAGCAAAATTACCCAACACATGATTTGGAGTTGGCTGCGGTAATCTTTGCATTAAAGATTTGGAGGCATTACCTTTATGGTGAAAGGTGTGATATTTATACTGATCATAAAAGTTTAAAGTATATTTTCACACAAAAGGAGCTGAATATGCACCAAAGAAGATGGTTGGAGCTGATTAAGGATTATGACTGCTCAATCCATTACCACCCTGGGAAAGCAAACAAGGTGGCAGATGCATTAAGTCGACAAGACCATGCTAGTTTATCCATGATGAGGATCACAAAAGATCCAATATTTATGGATTTACAAAGGATGGATCTTGTAATTATAATGGAAGGGGAAAAATCTTATCTTTCTCAAATGAATGTTCAACCATCTATACATGTGAAGATTAAAGAGGCACAGAAAGAAGATGTCGAGTTACAAAAGAAGGTGAGAAATGTTCCTGAATTCAACCTTGATTGTGATGGGATAATAAAGTTCAGGAATCGGGTTTGTGTTCCTCCCATCCCCGAATTAAAGAAAGAGCTGCTGGATGAGGCTCATAGTTCTTCATTCTCTATTCATCCTGGAAGCACGAAGATGTATAGGGACCTGAAAGAGTACTTCTGGTGGGATGGCATGAAAAGAGATGTTGCTGAATATGTCTCTCGATGCTTGGTTTGTCAACAAGTTAAAGCTGAGAGACAGAAGTCTAAGGGGATGTTACAACCATTACCCATACCCGAATGGAAATGGGAAAACATCACTATGGACTTTGTCACAGGACTTCCTAAAACATCCAAAGGCAATAATGCTATCTGGGTCATAGTTGATCGTCTTACAAAGTCTGCACACTTCATTGCTATTAGAGAGGATTTCTCTCTAGATCAGCTTGCCAGGATATATGTAAAGGAAGTGGTAAGATTGCATGGAGTACCACTTTCTATTATATCTGATCGAGATCCGAGATTTACCTCGAAGTTCTGGCGAAGTCTTCAGCATACTCTGGATACAGAGTTGAGTTTCAGCACTGCTTATCATCCCCAGACAGACGGTCAGTCTGAGAGAACAATTCAAACCCTAGAAGATATGTTGAGAGCTTGCTCTATGGATTTCAAAGGAGGTTGGGATCAACACCTACCTTTGGTAGAATTTTCTTATAATAATAGCTTTCACTCCAGTATTCAGATGGCTCCTTATAAAGCTCTCTATGGAAAGAAATGCAGGACTCCAACTTGCTGGGATGAAGTTGGGGAAAGAAAGCTATTAGGACCTGATCTCGTTGATGAAATGGCAGAAAAGGTCAGATCTATTCAACAACACATAAGAGCAGCTCAGAGTCGACAGAAAAGTTATGCCGACAACCGAAGAAAAGACCTAGAGTTTGAAGTGGGTGATAAAGTGTTCTTACGAATATCTCCCTGGAAGAGGGTTATGAGATTTGGAAAGAAGGGGAAGTTGAGCCCTAGATATATCGGTCCTTTCGAAATACTGGATCGTGTTGGGAAGGTAGCTTACCGATTGGCGCTTCCACCGAATCTCTCTCAAGTTCACGATGTGTTCCATGTATCTCTCCTGAGAAAGTACATACCAGATCCTTCACATGTACTCAGCTCAGAAGTTGTACTGCTGGAGCAAGATCTTTCTTATGAAGAACAGCCGATAGAGATTCTGGATCGTAGCGAAAAAGTCCTACGAAACAAGACCACTCTCTTGGTGAAAGTTTTATGGAGAAACCACCAACTTGAAGAAGCTACATGGGAGCTTGAGGATATGATGAGGGAGAAGTATCCTCATCTGTTTGTTGCAAAGTGACGAATTTCGAGGGCGAAATTCTTTTTAAGGGGGGTAGAATGTAACACCCGAGACTTTTATGTTATATAAATCATCAAAGGAATCTTTTTCTACACAACACTTGCTTGGCTTTCTTTACACGCAATCGCGACCTTCCTCG
This sequence comes from Viscum album, assembly GCA_963277665.1. Classification (NCBI taxonomy): domain Eukaryota; kingdom Viridiplantae; phylum Streptophyta; class Magnoliopsida; order Santalales; family Viscaceae; genus Viscum; species Viscum album. Next base: position 1,842,677,490 of record OY728129.1, on the reverse strand, counting down.
ATAGCTTGCATCGTACGCAATACCGAGTTTTACTAAACAACAATATGCTATTAAAACTTGCCGTTATGAATAATAATAACCACTTTTTGAAATTTTATAAATTTTATTTTTCAAAATGGACTTCATTTTTGGACTTAGAATATCGAAATTAGCCTAGGGTGAAATTTTGGTATTTTTATGAAAACTTTCAATTTTTGATGAATAGTGAAACCACTAAGTGGTAGGTTAAAAACTGAATTTTGCATAAAACTTAATTTTACCGCTTCTGTGAATGGAATTTCAAAAATCCGAGAGACACGGTTAATATCAAGGACTAAAATGTGGTTCAATGAGATGAAAATAATGTTTTGGTGAATAGTAACTTTTTACTATTTTTACCGCGGTTAATAGTAAATAGGGTAACTAAGGGTAAATATGATATTAATATTACCCTAACACATGTCCTAATTCTATTGGACAAGTGTAATTCGACCAAAAACAAACTTAGGAATAAAATATGACCATTTAGGCCCACTTGGATTAGATTAGGACATTTATTATTAATTTATTTAAAGAAGGGTTAAAATAGTTAAAATCAAAGTTTAATAAGTAAATCATTTTTAATATAGGGTTATACATAAGATAAATTCGATTGTAAATATTCATTAGAAATCTAAAAAGATTTCCTACATGATGGTATTTTATTTGTAATTTTTAGACATCAAATAATTTAATTTATTTATGACACAAAGATGATGCATTAATTATCTTATTAATGAAATATTGACAAAATTGATAATATAAATACCAAAATAAATGTAATTTGAGAATTTTTATGAATTCCACTAATTTTCTAGGTTACTATGATATATTAGTATTTATTTAATCAACTTGGTTCGAACATATAATTCTGTTATGACTTTTAAAAAAATCATATATCAAATAGTGTCAAAATTGACACAAAATAGTTTTTAAATCAAATATTATATTATTAATTGTTATTTTATTCCTAAAAATCTAAGGTTCGGCCGAATGACTTAGATAAGGATATATATATTAATAATAAACAATTTGGGGTTCGTTTGGCATGTTATAGTAAGTGTATTAACCATATAGTGAAAGAAAACAAAAAGACACGGTAAAAGTTAAATTAATTAACTTAGAGTTAAATCTAATTGATAAGGTTAAAATAATACCCTAAACTTGTCTAAATCCTATTGGTTGATAGGATTTCGACCCATCCCAACTTTAGCTTCGAAATAAGACCCTTTGGAACCATTATAAACCGATTTTGACTTTAATATAAAATAATATTTTGAGATATTCCTAAGGTGCCCCTCTCCTCCCTTATAAAAGGGCACCTCCTCCCCCTCCTCCTCACACCAATTTGAGCACTCAAGCTCGGCCAACCCCTGCCATTTTCCCTTCTCCACTTCCCTAGAATAATCCTAGAGGTCCTGGTCTTCTCCAAAGACCAATCTTAGTTCCTTAAGTGGAGGATTCAAAAAGGCGTTCCAAAGAAGAGGTAATATCCATTACCGATCTTTTCAATTTATTTCTTCTTCAACTTCTTCTTCTTTAGTTGTTTCATGATAGTGTAATAACATCAGTATTAATTACATACTGATATGTTATTATAAATATGAAACAACCCTAATTCACCTTCTATCCATCCTACGGAAAAATGAAATCACCGCGCGTGCGTACGTACGGAATACCGTCTCCACGCCGTGGTGTAATCTATTTTCCACCATCACCTTACAAGGATGGGTATAATGGTGTAATCAGTAACTATATATGATTATTATTAAGTGATATTGATACTGAAATAATATATATATATACTCCAATACAATTCCACGATCATAGGAACGATATCATCACTCGTGCGTACGTACGGAATACCGTCTCCACGATGTGATGCGACTCGTTCTACATGATCTTCATTTCATAATGATTATATAAATGAATTTAATGAATGAATATGGTATATACTACACTAATACCATTCTGGAAATGAATTATCTATAACCTAAAGATAAGAATAAGAATTTATTCGACAAAACACGCATAAGAACAAAAAGTTATAAAGACCCGAGTAACAAGTAACAATGAAATATTACTAACAAGAAGCTAATAATATGACCATATATGATCTCATATCAATATGTATGATTCTAGAATAAGTCAATAACATTATTTAAACCATTATACAGGAGCTTCGGACACGAACAAAGAAAATCGGACCTAAGGTAAGGGAAATATCACAATCTCATTTTTATCCGAGATTGTTTATTCGTAAGTATTTACTGGGGTGTATTTTATCATCCACATCCATGTTCCCTCAATATGTAATATTGTTTCCATCCACTTGAAATAGTTTAAATCCAATTTTACCCTTAGGTGAGTTTTTAGTAAAGAATATGAAAGGAATCTTTTGTCGTTTTTCCGTACGAGGTACTTTTTGACTTTTCCGACAAAAGTACAAAGAATGTTTTTTTAACTTATACGGCATGAATGGATTTTTAAAACATTACTTCAAAGAAGCTTCCTTTACAAGTTTTCAAGTTTATTTTTAATCAACTTATTTTATTTTAAAGTTGTATGACATGTTATGAAAGGAAAAATGTTTTTGAAGAAGAAAGGATATTTTCCTCAAGAATTCAATTCAAGTGTTTTATCAAAATTATTTTCCATCTAAGATAATAAAGGGTTCTGTTTCTATCCATATTTTTACATTGGTTTGACTATGTTGTGATGGAATTATGTTTATGAATTCCTTTATCATATATGAATTGATTTATGATGTCATGATGTTTCAAGAATCCCATTTTTGTTATATGTGTTATGCGATGATGTATGTTTTATGATTATGTGGCACACATAAGAAAGGATTCATTATAAGATGGGTGGGACCTATATCTCCCTCCAATGCATTGGGTAATGATTTTTATATCTCATGAGATAGACATGGCTGGAACGGAAGGTTATTTTGGTTCAGTGATACAGGACTGAAACGAGGAGTGAACTCGGTTCAGAAAGGGACTTTGTCCACTAAGATAGTCTTGGCAATGAGTCATGACTAACAAGAAATTATTATCCATGATTATGTGTGCATGCCACAAAGATTCAAGTTTTATGTTATGATTATGGGGATCTCATTTTCACTTCTATGGTTTATTCCATGTTAAGATATTATGATCTCTTTTGCAGGTTTTAATTTTCAAAAAGATATGATATGATTTTTATTTCCTTTATTTGCCCTTGCTGAGCATTTGAGCTCACCCTTTTATGTTTTCTTTTCCCCAGGCCAGGAAGATGGATATTAAGTAGAATATGCTAAAAGGGACCCTAGATATGATGAAATAAATGGGAGACACTGTAGAAGATTTATGAACCAGTTGTTTATGTTTCCCAGTTTCTAAAGACACTATACCTATACGGTCCTTTGTGGTTTTGTCATATGTTGTAATAAGTGTGATTAAATTTTGAAGTATTAACAATGTATGTAAAGTGTGGGTCGTTACACCCACCCTGTATATGAGCAGCAGACCGTAGAGGTACCTCCCAGGCAGTGGCAGAGGTTCAACCGTGGTGGTCCGCCGGGAGCAGGTGGACGTGGCAGAGGAGCTGGCCGACCAGTGGGTGGTGGACGACGTTTCGAGGCTCTACCACCACCACCACCATGAGGTCCACCCTGACCACAGGGCAAAGGTGGACAGGGGAGAGCACAACTTCAGGTAGCTAAATATTACGATCATGGAGCTCCGAAAGCAGGTATACAAGAGCAGGATTAGCTCCAGGCATGGAGGCCTTTGTCCATAATGCTTCTACCTTCGTTGAAATCATTTTTTGTGTTGCTTTGTGTCTTTGTACTTTGAGTTGCAGTAATAAAAGACACTTGAAATAGTGATGTTTTCTTTCCTCTATTTTGTATGATAATACTAAGAGGTTCCAGTTAAAAACCATTGACTTAACCCTCACATACGAGATTCCTACTGGAGGAGACCCAGTGACCACACACTGATGTCGATAGTGTGACTCAAACCTTGGAGGCGAGAGTAATGTTTGGATCTCTTGGTAACAGTGTTGAGGCCTTATGACGTAATCCAAGGCAGGAATTACAACTGTTCATGTCAGGATTGATTTTATTAGGAAAGGAACTTGGTTCATCAAGGGGATGAGATCAGATTTCTCTTTTCGGCAAAGGAGAAATATTTGCAGCTTTGCAGAACGTTAACGAAGAAGGGGAAACCCTTCGTGTGGTCAGACAGATGTTATCAGAGTTTCCAGAAGCTGAGACAAAGATTGACCAGTGCACCCGTCTTGTGGATACCAGAGGAGAGAGTAGGGTACGTAGTTTACTGCGATGCATCAGGGACCGGACTCGGGTGTGTCCTGATGCAGGAGCGGGCAGTGATCAGTTATGGATCATGACAGTTGAGGCAGCATGAGCAGAACTACGCTAACCATGACCTGGAGTTAGTAGCAGTGGTCTTCACCTTGAATATGTGGTGGAACTATCTTATGGGCGAGCTATTTACAGTCTATTCTGACCACCAGAGTCTTAGGTAAATCTTCTCGCAAAAGGAACTGAACCTGAGACAGTGGCGATGGATCTAGTTCCTTCAGGACAGTGACTTTGAGATAGTCTATACTCCTGGGAAGGGGAACGTAGTAGCTAATGCTCTCAGCAGGAGGTCAGGCATCCAACTACTTGGAGAGGTGACGGAGAAGCTAGCCGCATTGTAGATATCCTTTGTGGATAGAGATGGGGAATCCTTTCTTCAGTCACTCATAGTCACTCCTCCACTACTTCAGCGGGTGAAAGAGGAACAGCGTGGGGACATTGACTGTGAGCCGCGACGTGCACAGATTTCCACAGGACAGTCATCTGATGGATTTTCTATAGTAGGGGAGCACGTCATCATCTTCAGAGGATGTACCATAGTACCAGTTTCATTATAGGAGGAGGTGATGAGAGAGTTTCACACTTCCCCCTTGATAGTACATCCAGGAGTAGCGAAGATGTACCAGGATCTCAGACGACATCACTGGCGGTCAGGTATGAAGAAGATTGTGACAGAGAACGTTTCTCGATGCCTCACCTGTCAGTAGGTGAAGGTGGAGCACCAGGTACCAGCAGGCTTGGTACAACCCTTAGAGGTCCCGGAGTGGAAGTGGGATAGGATATCCATGGATTTTGTGACGGGACTTCCACATACTTCCAGAGGACATGACTCCATTTGGTTGATTGTCGACTGAATCACCAAGTCGTACCACTTCCTACCTATCAGAGAGCATGGATCAGTGGAGAGCTTGGGATACCTCTACGTACGGGAGATTGTACAGCTTCATGGTGTTCCATAGTCTATCGTCTCTGATCGAGATGCTCGCTTTACTTCCCAGCTTTGGAAGGGGTTGCAGGAGGAATTTGGGACGCAGCTACACATGAGCACAGCCTTTCACCCTCAGACGAATGGTCAGATGGAGAGGACCGTCGGTACTCCGGGAGGCGGGACCCCGAAGGGTCCTGCGGCAGCTCAACCGGCCGGCCTTAATGGTCGGACATTTCATTAAAAACTGGGGGTTGAAACCCCTGGCCAGCTCTTAGGGCAAACACCACCAGGGGCCGCAATTTCAAAGACAAGGGTGTGGCACCCCTTTCACACCCCGCTCGGCCGCGAGTCGAGCCATGGCCGGCCTCCAAGCCGGGCCGCAGGCCGCGCCACGCCAGCCAGGCCAGGCCGTGCCCAATTGGGCTGGACCTGGACCCGGGTCAGGTAGACCCGGTTCCGGCTGACCCAGGGGGTATCGGGCCGGGTCGGACTAGGCCCCAACCCCCTACTTTCAGATCAGGTTCGTTCAAACGCCCATAACATGGGCTATGGACCTCCGATCGACGCACCGTCAGTTTCATTGGGATCCTTGGATCGATATGGTCGTTTCGGTATATTAAAATCAAGAATTCGGTAAACTTTGGGTATGGCCAGGTTGGTTCGAACCCGAAACCAACCGGGCCCTTGGAGTAGAAATGCTTATAACATAAATATCGGACGTCTGAATAATGTGCCGTCAATTAAGTTGAACTCCTCATAGTGAGACGGTTCTTTTGGATTACTCCACTCAGGGTTTGGATGCAGCTGGAGCACGGTCGTGTTGGTTTTAGCTTAAAAACCAATCGGGCCCCTGGAACGGAGAAGCCAATGTCTCTCAGTCCGGGCGTCCGATTGACGCGCCGTCTGTTGCGTTGAGTTCCTATTTATGAGACGGAACTTTGAGATACATCAAATATGGACTTCATAGTAGTTGATGTATCAACCCCTTGGCTCATGGAGCGGACCCTCCCAGAATCGAGCGTGCTGTGTGTGGGAACCCTAGAGCTGGCTGCGACTGCGATGACGATGGAGACTGTACTTGGATCCTACGTGGGTTCGGCAGCGAGGACGACTGTACTTGGATCATACGTGGGTTCGGCAGCGAGGACGACTATACTTGGATCCTCCATGGGTTCGGTAGCGATGACGACTGTACTTGGATCCTACGTGGGTTCGGCAGCGATGGTTATTGTACTTGGATCCTACGTGGGTTTGGCAGCGATGACTTCTGTACTTGGATCCTACCTAGGTTCGGCAGAGGAGATGATTCAGAGGCTATATCTAATCATATCTACCCCTCTTCGTGAGTAGTATACCTGTGTGAGATGGGTCTTCACTTTCAATCATTATCTTCAATATGATTGACTTGCTTTCTTGTGTGGATTGGGTTGTGATTTCCTGTGTGGATTCGGTTGTACTTTCCTGTGTGGACTGGGTTGAACTTGGGCTCAGAAGTTGGAGCTGTACTAGAATTGATGACTTAGGTATATGTATGTGCATATACCTAAGTAGTGTTCTTTGATACTTCGTATTTGTCCTATTCCTTTGTGGATTATTCCTTTGTGGATTTTGGGAGACCTTCTGGAGTCTCAGGGTCCCTACTGAGTATCGTATACTCACCCATGTACGGGATATGTCTGCACTACATTGTGTTGGATACAGATGATGGACAACGCTAATCGTGGTTGGGACTTGTGGAGCGGTACGGTACCCGGAGGTGGACTATCAGGCGGCACGTACAAGGTGCGGACGGACGGATTCGAGGAGAAGAGGGGACCATCTGTACCCACCCTTCAGGTGGGGTTTCCGGAGGATGACTTGGTGGTTGCTTCTTTACTATTCACCTATTGTACTTTCTTATCTTAGTTGTATTGTACTTTCAGTTGGGTTTGTATACTGGACCATTTACTTTCCAGCACTTACTTTTGTACTCAGTTTATTTAGTGTTTACTTCATCTTGCATACTCTGTGGTGTTTGTTTTCTTATATAAAGGCAATGCCTTCCCTTTTATCAGGGTTTATGCCTTTGGTGCTAGTTTCCATCCCCTAGCCTATGGAAGGCAGGCTTGGGGTAGTCACGGCATGGGCCCCGAGGACGGGTCATGACAATTGATATAGTAACTAGCCATTAAAATATTATTTGAATTTATGATAGTAGTAAAATGAGTAGAAATTGATATTTATAATGTTCAAAATAATTATGAATAAATATTATAATTCTATAAAATTATTTCTCAAATTAATTAACTTTAATCATAAATAAGTATAATATGGTGTGCCATAACTGAATTAAAAATCTTTTAATATTTGTGTTAAATTTTAAATATTATAATTACAAAATTTTCAGAATTTTTTTATTTAGAATAGTTTATAATTAATTATTATTTATTTAATAATTGAAAAATAATAAATAATTTAAATTTGATCCTGCATAGAAAAAGAAATGATATTTATTAAAGATAAAATTGTTTTTTCTTTTATTATAAGATTTTATTTAAAAGTTAATTTATAATATTTATAACTTTAATTTGATAAAATAAAATTAATCTTTTAAATACATGTGTAAAAATTATCTTAGGATGAAGTTTTAGAAATTTTATAAAAAAATGATTTTTTTTGGTGAATAGTGAAAAATACAGTTTTTATGAATACCCAAAGTTTTATAAAATTATTGTGAAATAATATGGATTAAAATTTTAAAATATTATTTTCAATACATAAAATAAATATAATAAATAAAATAATTCATTTAAAAATAATATAATTAATTTTGAAACATATAAATCAATTTTCAAAACCTACGTTATATTTTACTGTAATAAAAAACTATTATTAATTCTTTACTTAAAATAAAATATTTCCATGACTCCTTTCTATTTGGGGAGTCTTTAAATATAAAAGAAACATATATGATTTTATTATGAAAGTAATAAAAATCATAAGAATAAATACTATTCATAATCTTGATCCCAAATAATAAAATAATCAATAGTTTATTTAAAGGTATGTGCCCCCTTTGTTATATAAACATATCTCCTCTTTCCCTTTATTATTGTTTAAAAAAATCATTTTTTACTAAGCTAGACCCAAATCACCCTTTCCACTCCCCTATCCACATTCCCAAGGAACAATTATAGACAAAATTCTCTCCTCTAAAGGCTTTAGACTTAATCCAAAGGAGGTCAATTAAAGAGAAAGGTAAGGGTTTCAGAACTCATATCTCCTTATTTAAATTCTTCTTTTACCCATTATATAATATATTTGATCATTTAAATTAAACATAAAACATTAGTTCTGATATACTATAGATTTTTTATAAAACATAAATATTTCATAGTTTCTCTTTTCTTTTAAACTCTTCTAAAAAACATCGTTCATCCATTGTTGTTTTACACTACCTAAATAAACAATGATATTTTTTCACTTATTAAATTTATGAATATTCTAAAAAATTTACTTAAGGATATAATATAAAATTATTAATCAAATAATATCATGTATATGACCCTATAATGATAAAATAGTCCTGGTAATAATGATACTAAATGAAAATAGCCAATGCCATTTTTAACTATCTAAAGAAGATTACTAAGAAAGATTTTAAGAATTTTTACTATATAAAAAACTATTAAACACCCTTAATTATATTTATATTAAAATAATACCTTGACACTTATAGAGTTTACGAAACCATTGGATAATAGCCTTCAAATGTTACCACTACATCAAAGAGGTTTTTACTTTTGAACCTAATAGCTTTAAAATGGTCAATGAAAGCAAAATTAATTTAATAAATTAATAAAACAAGATAAAAATATATCATATAATCAAGTATTTAATAAATTTAATTTAACTATCCAAGTAAATTCAAGACATTAGGTATAGGTTCTTTGTTAATCTTTTTTCATGTGGTTATATTCTATATGATCCTTTATCTCTCCAAATTCTTATTTATATATTTTCCATATGTTTCCTTAACATCATTTTTTATTTTTCATTCATTCCCTTTTTGGGAATATTCATTCCTTAATTTTTACTTTTCTATTATTTATTTAAGTTAAAACTTGTAAATATTATAAGGGGATCCCCCCTGAAATTATTCTTATATTATTCATCTACCTTTATTCTTTCTTTCATGGATAAAATATGTATTATATATTGATTATAACCTTTGAGTATACAATATGATATATTCCCTTATGATTTTGGGTATTTTTATTATTCTCCATTTGAATAAGTCTTTTGACATCATTATTTAACCCATTTCTTTAACATGGTTTTATTTTTTGTTTATGATTTTTGAATGTTTCGTTTATATATAGAACTTACATACATAACATATTATAATGATCATTAGGATATGATTTATAAAACCCTATGATCAATTGGGTATTTATTTATATCTCATGAGAGAATTTTTTATGGGAATGTTACAATTATATTTTTCCAAAATGTTAGATATTTTCATGTTGAACTTATCTTTTTTTCATTAGGTTATAATGTCTTAGTGGTGATCCTTAACCAATATTTATGAGTGAATGTTTTTCACTTTTGAAAAATTATTATGTTTCTAGTTATTATCATGCTCATATAATGTGTCTTTCCTTATGACATGTTTCTATGAAAAGTATTTTGATATTTACCTTCATTTATTACATGTTAATGTTATTGACTCTCAAGAAATCTCACCCCATGCTTTTCATGTTTTACACACTTATTGGGATTTATGTCTTGTAAATTATTTTATATATGTTTCCAATATATCCTATGTAGTGATGGGATTATAGTGAGATCTAGGATCAAGTTATAAATATAAAAGAAACTAACATAGATTATTTAAAAAGTATTTTTTTATGTTCTTACTTTTCCAAATACATTATACCTATAGATTTCTTGGAGTGTTTTATGAATATATTTGTATAAAATGATTTGATATTATATTTATGAGAGGTGGGTCATTATATACTTGTAAAGGGAAAGGATAAAAACTCATTTATGAAAGGATGGATAAGTAACAACAATTTATATCTACTAGACCCCAATAAGAACACTTGTCTTATCAATGGGAAAGAGAAAATAACGTGGGGAATTAAATGTTAAGCTATATACATCAACAATGTTTTTAGAATCTCTCAAATATTAAGGATATGATAAATATTCCAACTCTATAGAGGGATATAAAAAAATATAGTTCTTATATTATAGGGAATATGGTTAGTAATCCCTATAGATAGATGAAAAATTTATACTCATTTTTGTTAAACTTGATAAATATAGATCTTTATAGTCTAATGATACATCACATAACAATATGAAGAAGATAATTCATACTTTTTGTTAGATAATATAGTAGAATGAGTTGTATTATGTTTATGTAAACCAAAAAGTACATATCAAAATGCATTAATAGGTTTTGAAAGAGATCTCAAAATGAAATGGAATAATGATTAGAAGTCTATGATTAGAAAATGACATTGATTATACCTAAATTGAAGTATAAAATCACTTGAGAAACATTGAATAAAATATAAAGTTTTAATGGTGTGAACATTATCTTAAGGTAAGGTTATTGAAAATCATAATCATATGGTGAATAGCATGTAAAAAACTATACTCATTGAGAATGTATTTTTTAGAAATTATTTAAAAGTGGTAGTGAAAATGATTATCTAAATTTAGAATAGATCTCTATTTATTCCTAAAGAAAATAAAACACCATGTCAAATTAATCACAGTAGGAATCTAGATTTAAAACACTTTAGAGTGTCTTGATATAAATTCTATTTTGGAATTAAGATGTAAATCAAGTAAAGTAAATAGATATAGTGGATTGGTATTTATTTCATGGATAATCGCCTAAAATAAAGGCCTATAAATGAATCAACAAAATAATGACCAAGACTATGGAAAGAAATTACATTATTGTGATGAAGTGAAAGATATAAATAATGTAAAAAATTTATAATGGGAATAAATTTTTGGAAAAGATAATGATTATGAGGAAAATTATTCAGGTGCTGAAAATAAATCAAATAATGGTGATTTTGAGGATGAATCAGAGTAAGAAATTATGGTTAAATAGATTTAACAAGTGCCACAAAAAAATGAAAATATATACTAAAATTTATAAATAAAATATTATCAAGGATAAATCAACTCCTATAAAAACTAAAAGAATGATTTTTTAAGAAAATATTTCTCTCCTATCATAGGTATAAATAACACAATTTTAATAAGTGATAAAGGATTAATCATGATTTAATTCTATGAATGAAGAAAATTATAAAACATATAAAAATAAAACTTAGTAGTTGGTAAAACTCTTCATGGAAACTATGACTCAAAGTTGATGTAATGATAACTAAATAGATAAAAAGATTAAATCCTTAAAATAGTGATCAAGGGAGAATTATATATTGAAAAACTAGTGGGATTTTAAATTTGAGATGATGAAGAAAAAAATTTCCACTTGAGGAAGGTCCAATATGGCTTGAAGAAAGATACATGGTCTTAGAATTCTCAAATAAACTCTTGTTTAAGGAAGCTATAATTCAATATATGTGGTGTTAAGAATGATATTTATGAAAAATCGTAAAAGGAAGAGAAGTTAAGAGTTTACATTTATGTTACTGACATGATTTTTAGAGTAAAAAAGATGAAATTAATGGAATAATTAACTAAATTGTCGCATTTTGTGTTTAAAATGGTCATGATTGGTGAGTATATAAATTTTCTTATACTGAAATTAAATCAAAAGGATTAATATTACATTTTTTATTGAGTTATATATATAAGTAATTTATTAAAAAAGTTTTAAATACATAACTATAATCCAGTTTTAACTCTAATTATGGTTGGAACCAAAATTAGAAAGCATGATGATGGAATGGTCGTGGATCCTATATTATATTGAGGATTATTGGAAGTCTATTTCACCTAATAGAAAAAAAATTATATAGTTTATATCCTACATATTTTTCAGCTTTTTTTAAAGTAACCTAAAATAATAATATATCATAGCTATGAAAAGAACCATGAGGCGAATTCAAGGAACTCTTTACATAAGTTTGAATTTTAGTGTAGAAAAGAGATAATATTTAAATGAATGTTCATATTTTAATTATTTTCAAGATATTTTCTGAAGAAAGTAAATTAATAGAGGAAGAATCTTTACTATAAGTAAGGTTTTTTTTCTATATTATCAAGAATAATGATAGAAGATCTCTTAGTACAACTGAAGTTAGATATATTTTTATTGAAAAAGTATACACAAAACTGAAATGTACGAAACAATAACTATATGATATTGGTGAAGAAGTGAAAGTGAATATGATAATATATTTTAAAAAATGATCTATTGAGATAAAGAATATTCTGGTACAACACTCACATATAAAACATATTGAAATATGATACTATTTCATTGATAATAAATTAGATAAAGGACTCACCAAGGTGGAATATATTGAAACTAATAAAAAAGTGGTGGTTATATTCAAAAATCTTTTAGTTAAATCATATTTAAAAATAATTAATTGGATCTTAATGTTCAACTACCTCCCTCAGATTGGGGAGGTTTATAATTCCTTTCTACCCATATGCATTTATTTTACCACACATCTCTTTAATGCATGGTATGTCATAATCATTGGGTTTATTATTAAAATTGAAAAATTAGTGAAATATGAAGGAATTTAACCAAAGTATTTAAATTAAAATTATCATATAAAGGGGGAGATATAATCCACGTGGAATAATATGAAAGATTTATGGTCATAGGGGGGTTCTATAAAGTTCAATGAATAAAAATTTGATACATCATAGTTAAATTTTGAGTTATATACTGTATAATAAAATTCACTCATGATATCATGTTTACTTTATTGGGAATGAATCATCTAACCTTAGATTTATGGTCTAGTTATTTTATTTTTATTTTTTTGAACTAGATATTTTGAAATTTTTAATTTCACTTGATATTTATGATAAACCCAAATGGGTAGAATTTTGTATCAAATATAATTCATGTTGGTATCTAATATTGGAAAATGAGATAATATAGAAGAATGAGTATTCAAAATTGAAAATTTTGGACTAATAGTGTGGGTTTAAAATCATTGTTATGGGGTATTCTATTTATTATCACCTAACATTTATCTTTTTCTTAATAAATTTTGGGGAGCATGGGCTCTACTCATGCTCCGAACCTTTCTGGTAATTAGTGAATGGAAACTAAGGATCAAGGATGATATCTAACATGGTTGGAGTCTTATATAAGAGTTTAGAGATAAATATGTTTAAAATGGATTTTCAAATATATGCTATGATTAGATTAAAATTTCAAAAAGTGACATATGAGTTGAAATTTGGGAAAGTTTGAGGTCATGAAATATTCAACTAGAATTCTAAATACTTATGAATGAGTAATCAAATACTCATGTATGTTTTTTGATGGATTATTAAAATGTTCAAAGTGGATATGTTGTAGTAAACTATTTCATTAACCATATACATATAAGTAAAACTAATGCTTCAAAGTTCATGTATAATTAAAATATGATCTCATATAATACTAAATATTTAGTTTTGAAAGTCATATAATAATAAACAAATCATTTAAAGAGTAAACTAATCTCATATATGATGTCATAATATCTATATAATATCTAATAAATTTTACATATTATTTATTCATATAAATTTTTAGTAATGTTTTAAATTATTCTCACCGAATTTTTTATATATTTTTAAAAAGATAAAGACATGGATTATTTAATGATAAGTTTCACTCAAGTTTCTAAGGGGATTAAATGGAATGATTTGATTCCATGTTCGAAGTTTGAAGGAGATAGATTTATAATTTTTTTCAAAATATATATATATATATATATATAAATATTATTTTTATACTTTTAGTAATAAAAAATGAAAAATAAAATATATGAATAGGGAATAGTTATATATACATTGGCATATTCTGAGGAAGAAAATGATGATTTTTCAAGTGAATATTCTAAATATTAAACATTCTACATGGGAGAGAAAATATCATATATTCAATTTATTCTATATACCTATAGATCTTCTTAAATAAAAATACTTCTATAAAGAAAAATATTTAATATCTAAATTATATAATGGATATTGGAGCATTAAAAACCAAACTCTTTCTGTTATAGTGTTTGATTTTATTATTCATTACTAGTGACCTATATTTTGACTTATTTTTTAATTAGATTTCTTGAAGTAGTTTATAGATAGGAACAAGGTGGGAGTGTAAATTTGTATGGATAGTAATCCTTATCCATATCCTATAATAAAAAATAATGAATAGTGATATACATGGTACACTGAAACATTATTAGTGTATACTCCTTGGATTATCCCTTTGTGGTAAAATAATTTAAATCTTTATGCCCTCACATTTTAATTCTTTACTTTGGTTAATATGAATGTATTTTTAATTAGATATATTCAAAGTGTTAAAAAAATATTATAAACAAGATCAATTTATGATTAGAAAAAAACTTTTCACTTTAATTCACATCCCCGTCTTAGGGTGTATCCAGACACTATGGTTTAAATAATAACACATTGTGCCTTCTACTATTAGCTTCCATATTCATATTGTCTTATAATATATAACATATCCAAGATTTAGGAAGATTTACACTATTCTTGGTGATATCAAGAACTTACAAGACAAGTGATAAAAAGATGTTGAATCATCTTATGTTTATAGAAAAAATCATTTTCTATGAAACATGGGAACATCCTTGTTATTGTTGGAACTCATACTCTCGATATATTACATAAATAAAAAATATACAAAAAAATATATAAAAAAACTTAGATTCTTAAGAATACTTGGAACTACTACCTTTGATTTCATCCTATATAGAATATTAATTAATAAATAAATGTTGAGATCTTTTTGAGAGCCCATAATCTAATACCAAATGATAGGACAAAGGTAACATATGCACTACCACTAGGAGAGGGGTAAATTAATGGTCACTAAAAACCCATACTCTTAAGATAATTATTATCATATTAGTTATTAAATAGGATCAAAAAATGAAACTAATCAATAATGATAAGAGATACATAATGAGTAAAAAATCACACACATAAGTGATTTTTATAAGGTTCTCTAAATCTTTTTATCAAGTGGAAAATTCTTAATACACAATGATTAAGATACCACTCTCCAAATTATTATCTTATTACCAATATGATAAAAGAAAAGAAGGATCATGAATAATATCCCAAACTCAAAGTGCAATATAGATCAAAATAATTTTTAACAATATTATTAATCTCCCACTATATTCCTCAAGTTCCTTTGAGATTAGATCTAGTGTGAACAATTTTTATTCTCCTAAACCCCAAATAAAATTCTCTCTATGTACTTCTAGATTAGATTTTTCTAGTTATCCCATGTTTTATAACACTTTTACAAGTGTCTATCTATATTTTACAAGCCTAACAACAATCATGATGTGATAATCTATATTATAACGCACTCATATAGTCAAACTCATTAACAATAATTATCGATCCTATCTATTTTAAAACTTCTTTAAAATATTTATAAATGTCTAAAAAATGTATATCATGTTTTAGTTTATTATGTAATAAATTAATTTACCATGGCATAATATTTTCAATCCCCTTTTATATAGAAACTTTTGATGAAATTTTATGGTGTGGAAAAAATATATTGTAGCATGAAACTCAGACCTTCCAATATTTTAGTGAAAAAAATATTTATGGTCTATAACCTTTTAGTGATGAATTATATACTATGGAATAATACTTCATGCTATTTCATTCCAATATACTCATAATGGATAGTGTTTCACACTTTCTTAGTTTAGTTCTCCTATATAAATAGCATCACTTTGTTACTACACGACACCCATGCAATATTAAAACAATGCTCAATCATAGAGTTGTCTTGGAATAATTAAAATTAATTATATAATAATTTAATAATATGTGTAAATATTTTTCTTCCTTCATACCATTGAATTGTAATGAATAAAAAATCACAATGTGTTTTTCCATCATTAAGAAATCTTCATTCATTTGTTACTGAATCATCTTCAACAAGCCTTTAACCTATCCACGAGGTTGATGAAAATAAATACACCATGAATCCATATTCAAACATCATGAATGAATCATCTCATGAAATATTTCATAGCACTCTCCCAAGGAGAGAGTAATATAAACACCACATAATTAGATGGAATGATATTTTTGAGACTTCTCTAATCCTTAGTATAATGTTTAATACTATATTGACCACGTATCAATTTTGATCTTCTCAACTCCCTAGTTTTAAAGTCACTTCATGAGGGTTATTTAATCTCCAATTTATCATTAGTATATAATTAATCATGAAGGTAGTTTATAATATGTAATACTTCATTTTATCATATATCACCTTACACATATATATTTTTCTATTTATGAAAATTATCAAAAATTTACCCTTACTGAATATTTACCTAATGATTCCCAAAATGATATCCTTTTTACTAAAATAAAATTTTAAATAAATTAAATATAATATTTAATTTTAGAATAAAAAATTGGGGTTTTATCAATGAAAATAAAACATTTTTTCTAAAAAATGTATACTTATACTTACATTATGTTATATTTATTAGGTAAATATTTTGTGGTATTTTGACACTTTTTTTTACTTAATTTATTCCTGATAAACATTACTTATATGGTTACATTACTAGTTATCCTAATGTTGATTTTATTATTCTAATTATCATATCTCAATTATAATATCCAGATTAATATTTTGAAGGTTATATGTTTCATGGAAACATAATAATTATATTCTTTAAATATAAATTATTTTTATCATTATTTATTCACTCAATTTTCATTAAAGGTTATTTATAATTTACTTATATAATTTCAATCTTAAATATTATGTTTTTATTTTTTTTAAGAGTGTTATTAATTGAATTAGTAATTTTAAGAGAACATTGCCCATTGTCTTACTAAATTTTATTAATATTATTTACATGTTTTTTATTCTCCTATTATATTTTTATTTTTATCAACCAAGATTTTTCCAACTCATGACTTAACTCAAAAATAATATTTCAGATCCCCAAGACCTCCTTAGGGGTTAAATGGTAAATTTAATATAACAAACAAACTTAGTATAATTTTTTGAAGGTTTTATCAACCTTAGGGTGTGGTGTTTCCTCATAATATGAGTCTTGGTGAATTTATGTGAATGTTGAATTTTATTTTATTTTTAATATTTATTGATTGCGCATTTATTTATCCTATGGGAAGGGATGATGAAATATTCTTTAAGATATCCCAGATATAAATTTAAACAATATAGATGTTTTTGTAATATGTGGTTTACCCTAGGGGTGATGTAACATTCTCTCGTACCTCAGGTCCTCGGGGAGGCTAGTCGTAGCTACATCAATTAAAGAAATTAATTAATTATAATATTTATTGGGAGACATTAATTTTCCCAACTAAATCCCTGTTATAATTTCTTATTAGGGTGAGAATATTTAGTCATCTGAAAATCCCTAAATAGAAGGAGATAGGGGTGAGAAAACAGATCATGGTGGAATTGACAACAGATTGAGGGAGTAGGATCATATCTGTGAAGACATAATAAAATAGATCAAAAAAATTATAAAAAAAACTATGTATTCAATTAAATATTAAAGAAACGATTTTTGTGCCCTGAGGTAGGGCTTTGATATTGATTTATTCCTTGTTCTTTGTTTTGAATTTGTAAAGTTTTTTAATTTACATTGTTTCCAATGGTGATAAATTTATCACATGTTTCCATACTTCTGCCAATAATTCTCATTTGTTCCTATTTCTGAAAATAAAAAATTTTGTAGAAAATATTTCCTTCCAAGGGAAATCATGGAATCTCTAACCTTTCTTCCTTAATTTCTTCTAATTTCTATGTTTACCCTAGTATTCATTAGGTGGATATCTGATATTAATTGGATTAAAGAATAACTTTAAAATGGTACAATGTGAAAAGATGGCCACTGAGAGTGACCCTTAGTGGTTCTAGGTGTCTATGGGTGGTGGGAAATTCATGATTAGGATCAATGATCATTTCAACATTATAGAATTTTAAAGAACATGGAAATAATGGTGAATAAAATCAATACACAGAGTGTAGTTTAGAGGAACACGCACTATGTACCTCACAATATATTTATCTAGGGTTATAGAGGATTAGAAATATTACATGGTATTTTTAATGTATTCACACTCTTTGTAGTGAGAATATTTATGTATCATTACACACCCATCAACTTGGAGCATAGTTAGAGAACACTCCATCTATAGCCTACAGAACATGTCTTGGGAATCAATGCATTATGAAGGTGGTATTCCAGAATCACATTCCATGTATGCATGGAGGCACATCGTGTAGTTAGGGAATACATGAATTTAGTAGTTGATGATACATACGAAGTGATTCTTCTAGGTCCACATGTCATGTACATCAGTGTCCACTCCGTCTATATTGATTTCTCATTCCATGTGGGAGAAAATACACTACCAAATGACCCTTGAGGGGATACATTCCATTTAATCTTAAATTATATGCAATTTACTCTTCCTACCTTAGTTTCATTACATATCTCCTTGCTAGGGATATAAGATTTTGGCATGTGATTAGTTCATCCTAACCATTATTCTGCATGGGTTGTGATGGTGCACTTCTCATCAGTATATGATGTGATGAAAGATGAAATTAGATATTTTTTGTCTCTTTATATCATAGGGATGACAATGAGGATAATTCATATAAATAAGAGTGTTCTTGGGGTTTTACTCCCTTAGAGGTAAGTTTATATTAAGTTACAAATACCTCATATCTCGGTTTGGGTTTGGTAATCCTCCATATACTCGGGGAATCATTCCCCTATCTACAAAGTCAGTACCCCCCCCCCCCCCCACACACACACACCAATATATGAGCTCATACATGGTGTAGGTCCTTCATTTCGGTTATTACTCCCATGAACAATGATTTTCTATAGTGATTTATTGGTCCCCCACTATATTTTCTCACAACTGACATGGGTTTTCTCATAGATGGGTATTTATGATAGTAGGGGTTAGTACGACCTTATTTTATCTATATTTTTGGTCAAGTTGTGGATTCACATATAGGTTTATAGAATAGTGACTCGGTAGTATTGGATATTAAGGTGTGATACTCCCATGAAAACCATGCATGCTTTAGTGAGGAGAAGACCCTCCTTTATAGTTATTAGTGTTGATGTGGGAGTTAGAGGGGTTGATATGATTGGATTGTTCAAGATGGGTGAATCATTAGGTACACCTTATTTTCCTTCGAGATACGATATACATATGGGTTATCAACTTCTAACTTTACAAGATTTTATGTACTCGTAGAATCCCTAGTTTTTTCATGGGATAAAATCTTTATGTACTAGAGTTGAGATGACTTAGACTTCTTTGTATTCATGGGGATTATTTTAGAGTTAGTGATGACCTATTTCTTGTCTTTAAATTATGGATTTTAGTAATCCTACTAAGTATCTTTACACACAACCCTTTATAGTCTTGGTTCCTACACATTTTGTATCTATGAAAATGTCATAGGTTTCAAATATGGTCTTGGTGGATGTGGACCCGATGTATCTTTTTTAGAGGTGATTCCTATAGATGTTTGGTGATTCATGGTAGAGCACTTTAGTTTATGATGGTAGCAGTGAACATTTCATATAAATATTGATATAGGAGTACACATAGTGAGGATTATCTTTTCATAGTCTTTTGTATGTATGATTCATAGCCTTGTTGGATGTACCATTCATTTTTTATTTTCTTATTTATCATTTTTCATGTATTTAATGTCTCATGCATGTGTTTTATATAGTTCAGTTGTTAATATATATTCTATTATTATTTCCTATTATTTTAGGAATTATAATTTTTTTTTATAGGTTTGTATAGGATAATTTCTCCTATAATGTTTGATATTCCTACTTGGTTCTAGTTTCCAACCCCTTTCCTATTAAAGTTTGACTTGGGGTGGCACACTCAATTTACTGCTAACCCAAGAGGGGCCCCAGTGGGTCGTGTCATGTCATTATTGATCATATAGAATTTATACATCATTAATTTATAATTTTATTTTATGAAATAAAATTATGTTTACTTTATTGAATTGTGTATAAGATAATATACTTTATTATTTAATGGAGAAATTTACCAATTTTTCTTTTATGGAAATAATTTTCATATAAAACAAGGGATGTAATATTCTTCCCCTTCAGAAATTTCATCTTAAAATTTTTAACACAAACCCTAAGATGAAAAAAAAATTGGGTAATTTTATTTAAATAAATCCTCTAGTTTCATGTTTCCTCTTAATACTTATGATTTTTCTATAGTATTTTCACATGGTTAGTTATATTGTTTTATAGAACATTTATACTATAATAAAATATCTTTACCAAATTAACCTCATAAGATATATCATACTCCAAATGAACCACTTTTAAATTTTCTACAAGAGAAGTATCTAGTATACACATATTTAGGATAGATATAAAGAACACATTATATACTTGAGATAGGTTTTTTGGAAGATCCAGTCGAAAAGTTGTAACTCTAATGTGACCAATAATCTCAAAGAGGAAAATATAAATATTTATTAACATTAATTTCTTCACTAACCTAAAAATTATATTTGATAAACATATTTTAAGAAATAAATTACCCCTAGAATCGAACTCCAGGTCTAATTAGTGGTTCTCAATATAGCTATTTTATTAACATTGTGCTTGTGAAATCCATGATATCACTTTCAAGTATTTATATTGAAAATAATTGGTTATGGGATTTACTTTTTTGTTTTAGGATAAACTTTTGATTTTATGTAGGGTATTTTTTATATTCACAAGAAGGGTATAGGACCATGAATAATACTATTTAATTGAATAGTGAAAATGGATATTTCAATTTGGGTGGAAGTTCATTGCATGGATAACATACCCATGATTATTTTAAAACCATAAATTTTTTAAATCATTACATATAATTTTAAGGGGATGATACTATCATTTTATCCCAAAATCATACAAGGGTTTTCAAAATACTCTCCTTCCATCAACCCCCATTGGATCCACTCTCTTTTACTTAATTTTATTCAACGAATATTAACTAAGGTGGACGATCTCTCTAAGTAACTCCTTTCATTTTTATTTCTCTTATTCTCCCCTTTTCTCTCACTCTTCGTATCCTAATTACCATGGTATTCTAGGGTCCTAGTTTTAATGATATTTGGGGTATTTTAGGGATTAATATTAACTTATATAAGTATAATCTATTTTCCTTGGATGTAATAACATTGATTAATAGAGGAATCATCATTTTTGGTAGGTATTTTTTTTCAATTCCTTCTTTTTGATATTTCATTTTATGTTTGTGTTTTATAAATATATTTTTTAGTAAATAAATGTAATTATATGTGTTATCCTTGAAAAAGTTATAAATATTTCCATGTTTACATTTTTATATGGGTTTTTATTTGTCAAAGAGCATATTTACAAGGTTTTTTTTCTCTAATTACTATAACTATGTTTTACAAACTCTAGGTGTTCATAAAAATTCCTAATATGGGTTTTATAAATAAATAATTAATCAATGGGTTATTTTGGGTTTTAATTGATTCCTAAAATAAATAATACAAGTTTTTAATAAAATATTTCTTATTAATGGTGTGTTGTTATTTAATAAATTATTATTGATATTATTTATTCATATTTTAGATTTTGGGATATATATGTGTTGGTTAGACTTAATATTTATTTAAATGAAGTTTAAATTATTATTTTTATTCTTAGTTAATTTAGAAAATATATATTCATTATTTTGTTTTACATTTATAATTGAGGACCTCATTTGGAAAAATATTTATTAGAATTTTATAAATACTTAATACTCATAATATTATAACATCATTATGTGATTTCTTACATATAAATAGATATTACGTGATATGAATTGTTTATTGATGGTTATAAATGTCATGTGTTGTTTCATTTAAATGTTTTTAGAGGATATATGAGGGATTTACATTAATATGTTTTAATGATATTATTATTTTATATGTGAGAAGTTTCTTCTCCTATATTATATAAATTCATGGTAACCCTAGGTAACTAAGTGGGAAATCAAGAGATAGTTTTTATGATATTTTATATTACACATTGAATAGTATCCCTTTGTTTATGATGAGACTCTTCCTATAGGGAGTGCTACCTGTTGAGGTGGGTTGAGAGAAATCCATGGGTTTTATTATTAAGACCAGAAAATAGATCCACCCACTTTCATCTAGGATTATACCATTAGGACCTAGTGTGTTACTTATGATGTGTATTATGTAATATTAGGTTATTATTTTGATGATCCCTATATAATATTTTTAATTTATATATACTTTTCTCCACATTTATTTCTTTTCATATCTTATTTCTTTTAGACAGTATCGATGTATATATTATCATGGTTAATTTTCATTTGAATATTTTTCACTTATGTTAGAGTTTTAATGTTCCACTTATTACCTTCTTACATGAAGTTATATTTTTGCATTTAATTTTTTCAATTTTCTCTTTTTTATGGTTATTTTTCATTATAATTTGATTATTCAAATGATTTTAAAAATAAAATATAATATTGGAATGGGTATCCTTTTCTTGTGATTCATCATAAATATCAAATTATTTCATCTCAAAATTTAATTTTTTTAAATGGTATCAGGGTTACTAGTTTATACAAAAATGATATAATTTCTTTAAAATATTTATAGTATATTATTGGTTTTCACTCTAATTTATTATAAGTAACAAACTATTTTCTAATTGTAATTCAATATAACATTTCTAAATTTACTATAAAATGAATTTCATAAAATCTTTGGTTGAATCCTATTGGGAAATTTTTTCACACATCTTACATATGCACGTTCATATGTTTGTAGTCTTCATGTCATATTTTAGTTATTAATAGGAGGAATTCCGATTTTTAAAGAGTACATAGTTACCCTAATTGAGGGATAACTTTGGTAGGTGGAGGTAGAGTCACATAGATATTATTTGGTGATTTTAAGATTATTGTAGACTTTATGAGATGTACCATATATCTACCTCATCAGTATTTACATTTTATCTTTGTTTTATAATTTTTTTTGTATCATATTATTCACTTTTTTGGTAATTCCACATGGGATGTATAATTTGTTTTATTAGTCATTCCCTTTCTATTTTGTTATTTTTTTGGGAATTTCTTATCTATTATTCATGGATGTCCATTATATAGATACGTTATGTTGGATTCTCGGAAAAAGTCTAATACTTTTTCAATACTAATCATATGGTAAAATTATTTTAAAACTATATAATGATACCCATGACACTTGTTTACAGCCTATGAGTAATTAGAAAACACTTAAAGCCTTGTGGAGATCCCCTTGGGGGAAGTGTCAGGTTGATCCAGGTTGGTTTGCTACAAAATGGAATTAGAGACCTCTTTTCATTAGGGGAGTAAAGTAGATCAGACATAGGACTGTTTGAACTCAATAGGTTGGTATGATAAAGTTTATGTATAAAACTTTGAGTGTGGAAACTTTATTTTCTAGAGTTTTTTGGGATATTCAATTTTAGATATAGGTCAAATCTATTATCTATATTTTGTAAAATTTTAGCTTGAAGGGAATCTGAAAGGGTGAAAAAAAAGTTTCATGGGAGTGTGCATGGGTTGTAGGCTATACAAAATGGCCATTAATATTGGAAAATGTTTGGTTTTATTTTTTTTTCACTTTTAATGGTTTATAATGATTTTATATCATTCTTATGAAATTTTTATGATATAAATTGAAGTTTTCTACCTTCATTTAAATGAAATTAAATGTGTAATGATATTTATTTATTTTTTATATTTTATTTAGTGTTTAATGTTATGAATTTTGAGAAATATTATTCAAAAGTAAGTTTTTTGTTAGTGTTTGACACATAAAGTTAATTTTTGTTGATTTAAATCAATATAAATGGAATTTTAAAGGGCTGCATGACAGTTTTATTCAAGTAATTTTATAATTTATTTGAAAAGTATTCTGATTATAAAAAGGAAATAATTTTATACTACATGTAAATTTTTATATTAATGTGGAATTTAATAAATAAGTGTTAATTTAATATATTGAGTCTTACAATAATAATGATACAAGATTATTTAATTTGTAAGGGGTAATTAGGTGAGTTTTCACATTTCTTGATCTTAAATTGTGTTTTAAATTGAAGTTTAAAATTTATTTTCATAGTTTATAATCCTCATAAAGTGTTTTAAAAGTTTTGACCAAGAGCAACATAAAAAATTATTTTATCATGTGTAAATAATAATTTTGTGTTTTCCCTTATTATAAGGTCTCCTTAAATAAAAAAATGATTTCTTCATAAATATAATTTTATAAACTTCTATCAAGTTCTTTTGTTTTATTAAAATAAATTTTCCCTTATATCATGTACACATTCATTTGGGGGTTTTCCGGTGTTTTGTAAACATATATATATGATTATTGGATAATGTTTTGACATGATAAGAATCTTTATATTATATTATTATGATATTATTAAGTTTATTTTGGTTTGTAAATTTTGGATTTAAGGAATTAATTTTATTGAGATCTATATCTCATGTTATTTTAGAGTATGACTCCCAAAATGTATTAGTGAATAACATTATATGAGATGTTTTGTAGTCAATTTATTATAAAAAACTAAATTTATCCTATATACAAGCTCTAGATTGAGATATAAGATAAAATTCATCTTGATCTATGAATTTCATTCAAGAGTTCCTCGAGAATATACCACTTAGTTTCCAAGGAAATCATATTCTTCAAGAAATGATGGTGTGGATCAGGAAGTTTAAGGGAGTCTAAAATTATTTAAAAACTCTTACAACCTATAATTTTTAAATCTCCATGGTCATGTTTGAGGGACCATGCTATTAATAGTGGTAAATCATCACTAAGCTCATTTCCTTGAAGACATTTCTTTAGAGTATTTTAAGACCATGTTTTTTTAGTGTCATTATTTGAGAATACTAAGTATTTTAAAATGATGTTACTTATGATTCTCTAGAAATTCAATCAAATATTAAAGAAGTACGATATCCATTTTGATGATATGATACATTTCTTTGAAATAAATCATGGTTTTAACATCATATCAAAAGTGTTTTTATTTATATATACTCCATTTTTAGAAATTATTAATAAAGTTGTGATGGTAGAGAATAATTTTGTGGGATAAAATACTTAAATATATGATTCTTTTCTATCTAGTGGTGGTAAGGGTTATTTTTCTAGTAAGAAGAGTATATAAAAGATAATTTTATAAGGAAGTGATTATAGTGAGGGTTCACCCTCTTATTCTATTTCTAATAATCTGATAAATAATTGATCTCTCATGTGTTTTCAATGTTGTAAAACACATTACTCTAAGAAATTATGTTTTAAAGATCCTAAGACCTATCATTGATGTGGTCAACTAGATATATTCAGAAATATTATAAGCTGAATTATCAGTGGTGGATAAAATCATAGACATAGATTAAATTTTTGAAATAGTTTGTGATATATTATATGTCTAATCAATTTTATGTACCTCATTTATTGTTTTTTAGTGTTTTTTTACTTAATATATGTTTTTATTGTCAACATTTTTCTAAATAACTAATGATTTTTTCATCTAATGTATCTATCTTTTCAAATTCTTTCTATTTATCTTTTCATTTGAGTCCATAATTTATATTGCGTATTCTAATATCGGTTTTTATTTATAACCCCTTTGTTTATTCAGGTGAGAACAACAGTTGGATTAGATTGTAATCATAGTGGTGTTAAATTTCATTAGTTTTATTCTTATATAGTGAAACCTAAATGATGGGTATAGCCATATCAAGTTTCTATTTTTCATTGAATTGTGCAAGTAAATGGTTTGAGTTATTAAATTATTTCCCCTTAAGATATGTTGAGTGGGATGAAAGTACACTATGGAAGCCAATTAATTGATATGTGATACTGTATAAGATATCAAATACAAAAAGATGTCTTTAATATTTATTGGTTTCCCAATAGGTGTCATTGTGATGTGTTATGAAAGAATTTCTATTTTCATCATGGTTAATAAAAATGGTATTCCATATAGTCAAATCTTTATAATTTATTTCTTTCAATTAATTCTCAATGTGAATCCAATTTTGGATGTATCTTTAACATGTTATTGATTTTGGGAAAGTAAATTTGGATTTTAATGGGAAGATCCTTTAATTATACAACCAAATAATATATCTAATTCCTCTAATAAATAATAGTAAGGATAATTTCCCATGAGAGTGGTGTGGTATTTCTTCTGCCTTGGTGCTAATATTCATAAATTACTATTTGGGGTAAAAAACGTTATAGTGGGAACAATGGTGACACACGCGATGCCATTATTGAGTATTTAATTTTCTACTTATTGGTTATGGAATTTACTTTGATATTGGGATCAAAATTTTATATTTATGAAGGTTTATTTCAACATTCATGGGTAATATGCATGCTTATTCATGATCCCATATAGTTGAACAATGAAAATGGGTATTTCCTTTTAGATTTAGTGTGTTACATGAGATCATTTCCCATGTAAAATGACCATATTAGTTTTAGAACCTTAAGAAATTAAACTCATAAAATATGATTTTAAGGGTATGATACAACCATTTTCTACCCAAATCATACAAGGGTTTATAGAAATATTCCCATATATTGCTCCCTATATGAGCCTCTTATTTATCTTCAATTTTATTCATCTAGTATTCAACAAGGGGGAGATATCCCCAAGTAAGTAACTCCATTCTTTTTTCCTTTCTATTTTTATTCCATTTTCTACTCTTCCATCACAAAATGACTATGGTGGTATAGTGTTCTTTTTTTCATGAGAATAAATTGGGTTTTTTTTATTTTAAGTCTTACTTTGACTTATATGAGACTAATATCTTTTCCTTGTATGGAATAACATCATTTGATAATGGAATCATCATTTTTATAAGGTCTTTTTGTGTAGTTAGTTTTTTCATTTCATGTGATTCTTCTAATTTCTAAAAATATTTTTCAACAAATATATATTCCTATATTTTTTATCTTTATACAATTAATAAATATATCAATGTGAATATATTTTTATTATTTTAAAAAGAGGGAATTAGAATGTTTTTATCCCTTTATTCTTAAAACTCTGTTTCATGTACTCGAGGTGTTTATGGAAATGCTTAATATTTCTTGTATAAATAAATTATTAACCAACATGGTACTTTGTAGTCTAATTGATTCCTAAAAAGATAATTCATCATTTTAAAGATTTTTTATCCGATTAAGGGTTTATATGGAATATAATAAATTATTATTGGGTTTAATTTTAAATTTTCTTTGATTTTGTGAAATTTATGTATTATTTGGAATTAAAATTGATTTAAATGATTTTCTAGTTACTATTTTGATTCTCTGGTAATTTATATAGGATATTTTCATTGTTTGGTTTTTCATTTTTGATTTAAATGGCTATTTGGAAAAACATTAAATGGAGTTCATATAATAATTTAAACCCTTGATATTTTAGCCCCATTATGTAAATTTTTATATTGAAATTTATATTATATTACATTAATTATATATTAATTAAAATAAATTTGAATGAAATATTTCGTTGAAGGGTGTTTATATTGGAGTCGGTGCCCTAGAACTAACTTCTTAGAACTTTATGACTACTTATATTCATTTATTTGAATATTAATAAAATTTATTATCACATCATGATTTGTATTATATGTGACATAGTAATATCCTAAGGGTAATTGTAACACTAAAAGGTCTTAATAATTCCCCTCTATAATGAGAACCAAGAAATTCCATGACTGTATTCCAAAATATAAGTTCTATATTCAGATGAAATCATTTTAT
The DNA here is from genome assembly GCA_963277665.1 of Viscum album. Lineage (NCBI taxonomy): Eukaryota > Viridiplantae > Streptophyta > Magnoliopsida > Santalales > Viscaceae > Viscum > Viscum album. The sequence goes on along the minus strand of OY728129.1, from coordinate 1,842,649,062 downwards.
AAGAAACAAATGATATAGGTTATCATGGGTGGAGACTCATAAGTATTTGAAACACATTCTCATGGTGTATTCCCTTGGTAATCTTTAGTATAAGAAATTATGAGAACATGACCTACCAATAACAAATCTATATTTATATTTCATTGGATACTATTATCTGTGTAAATGTGTAATAATACTTATACTTTAATATTATTATTAATACATGTCATGAGTTGCATACTTTGATGTATTAGTGAAAATGATGATGAAATATTCTCATAGCAAGGTAGGATAAGTTGGGTGTTTCATAAGTGATGTTTTAGTAATGAATAATGTGAGATAGTATTTATCAGTTATGTTCACTAATTAAAGTTGATATCTCAGGACCTTTGATGGGAATTATCATAATTGATTAAGTCTATGGCCATGGTGGTGTTTTCAGTAAGTTCATTTCTAGAGAGTTAAAGAAAAAGACAAAAATCATATAGGTTGGTGATAATAGTATACAACCAACTTGACTATAGATATCGAGATAAGAGGATTATATTTTATAGTGTATGTTCATAAGAGGTTATAAGTCATTATGACATTAACTTATTTCTATTTTGGATCTATGGCGTGTTTATATATTATAAAATTGGAATTTAATTAATGTCGCTTAATACCACTAAGAAAGAAGTCTATACAGTCACACCCTAACTGTATTCAGAACCTTATTTATATTCTATATTAATTAAACATATTAGGTAAATATTATTCTCATGCATGGTTTAAAAATTATTCCTTTTTTATTGAAAATATTGAATCACCAATTATTTAAGAGCATATATATGTGAGTTGAATATTGAAAAAATATTTATTCACTAGGTAATTATTTATTTAATTATGTTAATATATAATATCTATTTATTCTAGTTAATTCACAATGTGACAAGATATTTATCTAGTTGTTTGAATATTTAATAAATATTTATTCAATAATTTTTTAAATATAATATTTATATATTTATTTGAAAATAATACACTAATATTTATTTAATTAATTAAATATTCATTATTCATGATTTGATAAATATTGAGACATAATAGATGATCAAGTTTGATGGTCTAGCAAGGAATTTCATAATAATAATTATTTGAATAAATATTAATTTCTTTATTCTGAAAAATAATATATATATTATCTACAATGTTAGTGCATGTCCAGTAAATAATAATAATTCTATTATTATTTTGAAATGGGATACACTAGAGATTAATAAAATAATAAAGGCTCATGTGAAAATATTATTTTCTAACCTTATCGCTATTTAAACCCTATTATGGCATTTTATAATGGAAATCCACATTCTTTTATAGTGGACAAAAAATTACAGATAGGATTCTCTCGAACCTTGGTGAGTTCCCCCCAAGAATGCTATAGATAACACATAGATTTTATCCTCCCCCACTAGAGTGAATACCTTCTCTCTTGAGGTTGTGATCAACATCAATTATTGCAAGTATTATAATTATACATACTAGCTCCCAAATGATTCTATGGAAAAGATTATAGGTTTGTGAAGCATATGTGGATCACCACTAAAAATAATCTACCCTTGATTACTCTGATGCAATGATGATATGAAAAGTGGTATTCATATTATCATCAACAACAAATAAATAATTCAATGAATGCTAATTCATTATTAAGAAAATTTAATTTTAAATTATATGTAGAATGAGTCTCTTTTTGGTTCTGAGTTCTTGTAAATTAATATTTGTACTAATTTCATTGATCAAGATGATTTTTCATCATGTATGATACATATTATTCATGGATTACAAAAAAAAAATAAGAGTCGATAACTACCCAACCATCACTTTTGTTTCACCTAAAACCTTCAAATGGTATCAGATCAGTCACTTATAATTTATAATTATCTATTATTTGTTGATCAAGTATATAAAATTGTTGTTAGTTTTTTTCTTCTAGTTTATTTGACTTTTAATCTATAGTTTAACATATTTTCAACATATTAATATGCTTCATTCAAGGTTCATATCATCTTGAACAGATTAAGAAAAAATGAAGAATGATTAGAGATGCTATTATGAGTTGTTAAGGTTTCTGGATGATAGAAACGAACACACAATGTATAAGAAAAATTACACATCATGAACCCATGTTCACTGCACCTAGAAATGTCTCAGAATACACAACTCACCTATAATTAATAACATGTGGTGCATTTAATGCACACCACGAGTTGACTGGCCTAGCCTTTCATAGGGCCCTTCAGACCGCATAGTGTATAGCTTGCATACACATCATGTTGTTTACATGATTTTGTGGTAAAATTATCACTAAATGTGCAGTTAAATATGTAGAATACATCACATGATGTTGATAGGATGTATCATTATTGAGATTCACGGCGTGTTGTTAGCGTATATGTCATCTGAATCTTTATTTCCTATATATTAAGAACACACAGAGTGTAACACCCCTAGATTCTATAATATACATACACACACACACAAATATATATATATAAATTAATTTTCTTATGGTGAATTTTTTATATTTTCAAAAATGATTTATTTTCAATGAATAGTTAAAATACTCATTTTGCTAAAATGATCAATTTTATGACATTATCTTAACATAATAAATTCATAAAAAAATTTGAAACATTTTTACTATAAAAAATATATTTAATAATTAATATAAATAATATAGAAATACTATATTGAATTTATAAAATCCATGTTTAATGTTTTAGAAAATCAAGTAATATCTTACTCAAAAAACCGTTTTCATTTTATTATATTAAAAAATTAGTCTTAATCACTTATAAAAATTAAATTTATAAAAATGGATTTAATATTTAAGATAAAAATTATTAGATTATGTAATAATTTCATTTTCATTTTTTCATAAAAATAATATTACTAAGATTAAAGTTAATGATCGTGATAATGGTAAAACTATTATTTTCACAGAATTTCTTAATCAATATTGTGTAATTTTTATCTAATAAAATAAATTAATATCTTATCAAAAAAACATTAATATAATTTTCAAACCTATATTTAAATATATTAAGATTCATTAAATTGGTAATTAATATGCTATAATATTAATAACACTTTACTGTAAAAACAACATTTTCTAAAAAATAGCATTTCTATATATAAAATGTTTTTATTTGAAAGTTAATTTTATATTTTTTAAAAATTGAATTGGATTAAATATAGGTTAAATTTTTTTCTTCACACCCAAATTCATTTTGATTTGTTTTTTTATTTTTAGTAAAACATACATAACTTAGTTAAAAAATACTTAACTAAGTAAAAATGAAAATGGTAAAACGTAAAAACCTAATTTTAAATAACCTGAAACATGTATAAAACATGTTTTAAAATTATTTTTGGAGTATTTTTTGAAACTTAACTCACCATAGAACATTATTTCAATATTTTAGAACCATTTACCCTTTAATAGTGTCATTTCATTACTGAAAAAATAATGGGTGTTCACAAAAGTTCCATTCTTTTTACTTACAAAAGGGGGCACATCCACCCCTTCATAACACTGCCATTCGTTTTGATTTCTTCATAAAAATATAAAACTTTTATCCTCCTAGTCTCATTTATAATTTTTACAAGAAAATTTTCTCTCTTTATCCTAATCTCTTCATCTCAAAGGATACTTTCAAGAGAAAGGTCAAGGTCCAAAAGTTAGTATTAATTAGTCCTTATCCTTTTATTCTAAATCTAGATCTTCCAAACCTACACTAACCATAGTATTATAATGAACTAAATTCCATTATTAAATTTAAGAATAAATATATTAAGGGAACAACTATTATTTATTCCTCCCTAACCACTTAGAAAAAAAAATAACGTTGATCCTTTGTTGTGAGGACCACCGCCTCCATGAAATAATATTTTTCCATTTTTCATCTTGATTTTAATTTTTTATAAAAAATAATTAAAATATGATTATAAAAATTAAAAAAATATAAATAAAATCACTACTCTTATATTATAATGATATTATACACTTCCTCAACCATACTCACTAATTGAGTTATAAAGTGTTCATGTTTGGGTCGGTTTAACCACCTAAATGAACTATGATAAAAACCCTATCATGGATGACTATGGAAACTTAAATACTAATATTATTATAACTTTATAATAAAATTATTATTTTATTATATTTATATAAATTTTATATTTATTATTTTACTTATTATTAAAATATCATCCTCAATCACTAAAATTACCAAAATAATCAGACACCGAGTCAATTTTTACACAAAATAATATACATAAGAAAAAATTATATAATAAATAACTATAATATGATAATAAATAGTCCATATTAAATTAATTATTAATGAATAATGTTCTTAATATACTTAATTAAATTGTTCATGGATTTAGGCACATGCGGGGAGCAAATCCGGACCACGGTAAGGGTTTCATGTCTCAAATTTTCTCTCCTTAATAAATATTTCTTATTATACAATGTTTTTTATTTTTAATGGTGTATCTGATGAAAATTTAAAATTTTGAATCATGATACTATCATTTTTCAGGATATTTAATGTTTTTTTTAATTCATATCCTTTATGTTTTTTTGATTCAAAAGTTTCTAATATTATAAGGGGTTCTTTGTCCCAAATTTAATTCCTTAAGACTATTCATTATTATAAACCATGATAACTTTTATATAGTAGGATTACTACCTAATGAATTTAGTTTTAAATATTCAAAAAATTAATGGTTTTTGAAGATCCATATCATGTTCTTTCTTTAAATGGATTTTTATTTAAAATATGTCAATGTTGTAAGGGTTTTTGTTAACTTGACTTCATTAATTGATCTATAAAAATTTTTATTGAACTTATTCTTTCCCATATTGGTTTCTTGCACATTAAACTTTATTTCATGGTGCTTTCAATTCCTCTCTAGAAAAAATGTCATTTTAATGTGAGTTGTAACTTAATATTTGACAACTATGTAAAAAAATGTTTCTTAAGAAGTGTTTTTTGGTTTCTTTCACCTTATGAGTATTATTCTTTATGAAACGTATATTGCATATTTTAAAATGATTTTACAAATTGTTTTAACACTTGATAATTTTTAAAATAAATTAAATATTAATATATTATCTAAAATTAAATATTTTATTTTAAAAATTAATTATTGATTTTGAATGTAATTTTAAAGATGACTTTTTAAAAAAAAACTTTTCGAGTGTTTTTAATATTTTATTAAAGAAGGTTTTTGAAACTATAGTTCTATTATAATTTTTTTCATAAAAATGATTTTGATTTTAAATGATGATTTTTTTAATATTTTATCAAGATCAAGGATTTCATTTTAATCAAACCAATTTTTATGTGTTTTTAAGCCTTTCAAAAAATGGTATTTTCTCTTATTTTTCAAGTGATTTATCCAAATATCTTAAAATTTTATTTTTCACATATAAAACTATCATTAATGCTCCTTATATTACACTAGGTATATTTTTTAGTCACCATCCACCTTCTTTCTTGGGATATCTTATGGAATGTTCTAGGAATATATTTTATGAAACACACCTCTTTTCACTAGGTTAATTATGTGATGTTTGAAGTATTAATTTTTTTCATGTTATAATGGACCTTATATGTGTGGATTATTATTATGTGATGGGTGGTGTCCTGTATTTACCTTTGATTCATTATTCAAGGATTTATATCTCATGATATGATTATGGGAATCGAGTATTGATACTCACTTCACTATGAGAATCAGGAAGTGATGCATGCTCAACTATGTTTATGGAAACCAGGTAGTGTTGGATGTTACACTATTTTTAGGGTAATTAAGTGTTGTTTCTTACTCCAATATGTTTATTGGAATCAAGAAGTGATGCTTGATCCACTATTTTTTAAGAAAAATTTTTTTGATGCCTTCTCCACTATGTTTATAGGGATTATATAGTAATTTTTATTCTATAATGTTTATGGGAATCAAGAATTGATGTCTTCTCTTCTTTTTTTATGGGAATCATAAATTTGTTCCTACTCAACTATGTTTATGGTCAATTGGTAGTGATTCTATCTCCAATATTTTATGATTTTTACACCTATGTTGGTGTTATAGTCTACTATTATGCTTCATTTCCATGACATTCCATATCTTTATGCTTGTGATTATTATCCATGTATCATGTTTATGGTATAATGTTCCACACCTCTATGAAAAGGTATATGTTTTATCTTTTAATATTATATGTCTTCCTAACATGGATTATGGAAAAATCCCATTATTCCATCTTATTTTTAATAATATATTTCTTCATGCTCATGTTTTCCCATATTATTTTAATCTAACTCTTGATGTCGTGTTGATATGTTTTCCCTTACTGAGAATTAAAGCTCACCCATTTCTTATATTTTTTCCCTATATTATAAAGATGAGTATAACCTAAGAGAATTCAATAAGTGGATATATAGGATTTTGATTATGGCGAAATTTTCACTTGTGTCGTAAAATAAATTACTTGTGTAGACAGTCCTCAAAGACGCTAAACCATACAGTTCTTCAAGTTTTGTGAGACTATTTTTATATTTGATAATAATATAAAATTTCTTAAAATTTATCTTGGATAATATTACTTGGTATCAAAGTAAATTTGTAAAAGTATGTGTTTTAGCACCAGACCCAGGAGTGTGATTCTAGGGCGCCTCGGTAGGTATCAAATGCGTCTTTGGTTATTTTTTAGTATTTTTTTAGTTATTTTTTTATAATAGTATTAGAGAAATTTTTTGAAAACCCTAGGGATAAGTATAGGAGATATCTCTTATTATAGTATAATATCCTGATGTTTTGGTAAAGTAGAGATTGTGTGGATTTATAACAATTAAAACACTATCAGGATACTAGAAAGTGGATGAATTTGTGTAATAGATTCACATAGGGGTAATCACCCTAAAAATTTTCATCTCAATATAAACTTAATCTTTACTCCTGCGTGATGAGTGGGCCTAAGAAGGAACACCTAATGAGACACCTCTAAGGGATATGTTTTGGTTAATCACATTCTCTTTACAAACCAATATAAAGGGTTTAAATATATTGTAATTTTTTAAAGAGTTAATTTAGAGAACTTAATAAGAAAATGACTATAGACTATCTAGATTAAATTGAAGGAGTGATTTTTTGGTAAAATTATATCATAGTTTAACCGAAAGTATAATTGGTTGAAAATAAAGTTTCATTAGAGAAGAAAATTTAAGATTGAGTTCAAATATTTATATGATAATTTAATATGATTTAACTAGATATTATCATAACCTTTTTAGATTTATTATTTGGTAGTAAACATAATCATTAAAATGAATTTGTGAAGGTTATGTCCCTATTAATTCATAAGATACATATATGGGTTAAATAGTTTCCTAGTTTTATAAAGGATAGTGAGGTGGATATCTCAGTAATATATATACATTGAGTTTATTATGGATCTCATAGATTTTTACTTTAGTAAAATATAATTAAAATTTTATGGTTGAAATTTATTCCAGGGTGAAATAATGTAATGCCATGAAATTTTTGAATATATATACATATATATATATATATATCTTTTTCTCTAAATTTATAATATGTTTGATAGACTACTCCACATGTAACGCCATACTAAAAAAATCTATGACTTATTTATTATTCATAAAATTTAGGAATAATAAAACCTCTAAAAAAATTAAAAAATATATTTTAATAAAATATAAATTCATGCAAAATAGGATTAAGAAAACTCAATGTTTTAAATGGTTATTTTTTAATAAAAGTTGTTTTCCATTATAAAAATTCAATTTTTATTTAAAAGATAAATTTAAAATTTTATAATTTTAATTTTAAAAAATAAACTTCATTTTTTAATTCCAAATAACAAAATTAGATTAGGGTTAATTTTTGATATTTTTCTAAAATAATTGATTTTTAGGTGAACAGTGAAAATATTGATTTTGATAAAAACTCTCACTTTTATGAAATTATCTTAACACAAGAATGACATAAAAATTAATGGATCATTTTTTTAATAGTTTTAGGGTCAATGACCCTTTATTGAACATAAAAAAAATAAATCCCCTTTTGTGAATTGGGTGAAGAGGGATCCCATTACATGGCTAGAGGCACATATGCCTTTGTAAACCATGACCTGAAGGTCCATACATTTTCCTGAGTGATCAAATGGAAGAAAATATAAAAAAAGGAACTACAAAAAGTCTTTCCACTCACCCCCACCCCCCACCCACTAGACAATGAAACATTGACATTTGTTGATGGTGTTACGTCACCCCTACTAAGAAGATTTTTCATGCTGGTCTAACACAATAAGGTAGAAAACTCCTCCAATATACACAAACATGTGGGAGGAGGATTATATTATAAAAGCAGGTCCAGAATCCAGAAAAAGCCCGCCCCTTACCAAAAAAAATTAAAAAACTGAAAAATTGGTAGCGCAAGGGGCTTTACAAAGGAGAGAATAGAGCATACCATGTGCATCCAAATCAAAAATATGTGAGCAAAATTCCGGGATGAAAAAGGACTACCGTGAGGAGACCTCCATGACCTCCCTCTTGGATAGAGCATCAGCAACCTGGTTTGATTCTCTATAAACATGACTGACTTCCTGTTGAAGATCCTCAAGAGACGCAGGATGTGAACCACTATACTTGAGTCAGATTCTACCCATAGGTGCCTCCAATCATGGCATACATCATAGTTGACAGCTTTAATCATAGCCCATAATTCAGCTTCAAGCGCAGAACCAATTCCGATATAATGATAGAAGCAGCCCTTAATGAAGCCTCGACGGTTACGGAACACCCCACCACACCTAGAAGGTCCTGGTGTACTAAATGTCGCACCATCAACATTAACTTTCAACCATGATGAAATGGGAGGAATCCATCTAATCGATTTCAACATCAAAGGCTTCTTGTCCCTACCAGACGCCCCAAGCATTTTCAGCGTTATGAGATCAGAAATATTATAATTCATTGTACCTGTTTGTATCTTGGAAGCAGCTTGAACTTCTCTGTAAACAACAGTCAGACCAGCCTTCAAAGAAAGCCTGCAGTTTTCAGAAAGGACCTGATTTTGCGCCCTCCAAATCTGAGAAAAAGTTGTCGCAATAGCAGTGAGAAGAAGTGAAAAAGCCTGCTCACTTTGACCAGCTGTAGTGACCGAGTTCATGAAATCATCAAGACTGTTCAATGATAACGGAGTCCCAAAGACATCATGAAAATGTTCCCAAAATCTTCAAGGGAAATTGCAGGCAAAGAAAAGATGGTGAATTGTTTCTTCAGCCTGGGTGCACAAATAGCATCAAGAGGCTAAGTGCATTCTCGTTCGCTGCAGAAGATGTTGCACAGGAATCCTGCCTTTCCAAATCTGCAATAGTATCAAGTAATTGGAAGGGAGAATGAAAGGTTTTTTAAAATTCTGCAACCACAAGGGAGAAGTTGCGTTGTTGCCACATAATTTTCTATAATACTCCCTTGAAGTGAGCCTTCCACAGGTGTTGGGTGTCCAGATCAAAGTGTCAATGTCCATGAAGATATAACGTTGCATAGCCATCCTAGTATGATTTGGCAGATAATTCCAAAGGTCCCTATCATGGTGCATGTCAACAATTGAGATATCCTTCAACTGCGGAGGGATCTCCATGCATTCATTGATGGGCCTATCCAGCCACTTCGTAGTCCAAAAATTAAGGCTGTATGCATTGGAAACCAACCAGGATGAGCAGTACATGATTCCAATATAAGCCTGTTTAATGGCATGCCATATAGAGGAAGATACATATGCTGAGTACCCATTATGCATCTTTGATGTGAATCTCTGTGCAAGAAAATCCAGGGAATCATCATTAGAAGTCAACAATTTCCAAGTGAATTTACTTATAAGAGCATCGTTGAAGCCTTTCAGGTCTTTAACACCTATGCCCCCCATTTCAATGGGTTTGATGGAATCTTTCCAGGAAACAGTGATGTGTTTCTTCTCATGTATGCACCCAGTCCATATGAAGTTCCTAATTAAATGTTGAAGTTCCTTGATAAGGGCATGAGGCCACCGATAAACAGAGAAAGCATAGACAAACATTGAAGTGATAACTGAGTTCACAAGGAAAATTCTTCCTGCCTGAGAGATTGATTTCCCTTTCCAGGTAGATAGTTGATTAATAATTCTGGAGTATATGGATTCAAGATAGAATATTTTCACCCTTCCCCAAAAAATCGGTACTCCAAGGTACATAAAAGGAAGGGCACTTCTCCTAACTCCAAGCCTCTTGGAAATTATGTTCTGCTTAGAGACAATCATTCCATTCCCAAATACAACAAATGATTTATTCTAGCTTACCACCTTCCCAGAGACATCCTCATAATGAGCAAAGATTTTCTGAATGCAGGATATTGTACCTCTATTGGCCTGTCCAAAACGAAGAATATCATAAGCACACATAAGGTGCGAGGGGTTGAAGAGATCCCTTCCAACCATGATTCTCTTATAAAGACCATCCTGCACCATATCATTCAACAAAACACTCAAATAATCTTTAGCCCGAGCGAAGAGGAGTCCAGATAAGGGGTCCCCCTATCTGACTCCCCTAGATCATTGGAAATAACCCATGGGCGATCCATTGATGATAATAGAAAGTCTCACATTATGGAGAATTTTCTTAACAAGTCTAATGAATAATTCATAAAAGCCATGTTTTATGAGAACCGAAAAAATAAATCTCCATTTCAAGGTGTCAAAGGCCTTAGAAATTTCCATCTTGAGGGCGAAGCATCCATTCCTCATATTTTTCCTCATGGCATTGACACATTCCGAGGCAGTGAGAAGGCAATTCTGAATATGTCTTTGAGGGACAAATCCAAAATGATTTGATGTAATCTTTGTACTGATAATGTGTCCAAGCCTTAAGGCAATGATCTTGCTAATAACATTGGGTATGGTGTTTCCAATAGCCACAGGCCTAAAGTCTTTGATGTCTAAGGCATTTTCTTTCTTTAGAAGCAGAGCAATGAAGAAAGCATGGGCACCATAGGGCATGGATGCATGGATGAAAAACTATCGTACAACATTAATGACCTCATGTCACACAATATCCCAGTAAAACATGAAGAATTTATTGGTAAACCCATCTGGTCCAGCCACACTATCAATATTTAACGAGAAAAGAGCATATTTGATTTCCCTCTCTGTTGGGGTTTCCACAAGCAGCTTGTTCTGGAGTGTACTGACTGTTGGTTTAATATTGTCCATCAAGAGAGAAGTGCAATAAAATCCCTTCTCTGAGTACATATTGTCAAATTATTTCCCCATATCATTGAAAATTTCCATCTCTGATGTATAAATAGACCCATTTACTTCAATCGTAGAGATCCCTCTCTTGGACTTCTTTTCTCTATGTAAGCAGTGAAAAAACCTTGAGTTCCTATCTCCTTCATGCATCCATTTGATATTGTATTGGCTCCTCAAAATGCGTTCATGCAGCAGGAGAAGATCATCAAGATGAGCAAGGGCCTGGATTTCATCCCTTGAGGGGATGTACTGATTTTGACATGTATTCTGGCAAAGCAGAAGCCGCTGTTCAGCAGCCTGGATTTCAAGCTCCAGGTTGGAGAAAGATTCTTTGATCCGATCTTTGAGCATTTTCTTGGTGTTTTTTATCTTACTAGTAATTATTATAAGAGTACTTCCAATTGATTCAGTCTCCCAAGCATTAAGGATGACCTCCCTGCATCCAGGAACTACAAGCCATGCATTGTTGAACCTGAAAGGAAGGGGAGATGACCGCGTCCTACCAACACAAATATCCACAAGGATTGGATTATGATCAGAGTGACATTTGGGCAAGGTGAGACCAGAAGTGGTGATATCATCGTTTTTGTCATTGATCTGAACAAATCACCTATCCATTTTACTTGCTTGGCGTCCATTCAAAGTGTACCTACACCATGTGCGATCTGCTCCAACAATTGGGACTTCAGACAGATTAAATTTGTCAATACACAATGAAAAATCATTTGCAGTCAGTTTGTTGAAGTGAGAACCAGTCATTTCATTAGGTATGAGGATAGTGTTTAAGTCACCTAAGACCACCCAACTCTTAGTCAACCAGTAATAAATAGACACAAGATCCTTATAGAGACCCCTTCTTTTAATATAGAAGTTTGAGGCATAAACAAACTAGAGAGAGATGATAGCTCCCTGAAATCCAATATCCACAGAAACAACCCGGTGCATCTTGGTCATCGATTGAATGCAAATACTGTTGTGTTTAAGAACCCAAAGTGACTCAGCCCCACTATCACTTGAGTTTTGAGAAAAAAAAGAGTACCCAAGGGAGTCCCATCTAAAGGCTTTCCAGTTATCAAACTTCATTTTGGGTTCGGCTATTGCAACCATCAAAGGTTTATTGGTCGTAATAAAATGTCTCAGGGCCTTGACCGTGGGAGTGTTCCCAAGCCCCTGACAGTTCCAAAAAAAGATCTTCATTTGATGAAAGATTTTCCCCTCGTTTGAGGCCCCTCTTTCTGTATCGGTTCCACTTTTCTCTCTTTACCCTTTCCCTTTCTTTTCCCCTTTCCGGATTTCTCAGCCTCAGAGGGAGTCTAATATATTTCACAGTCTTCACTACAATCAGACCATAATCATCCTCTAATTGGAGTAAATTTATTAGGAGATTGATCAATGCCCATGGGAGATCCCTGGCGTGATCTCCTCCTGGCAGTTTTCCCAGAAGGGACCTGCTGGAATTGGTTATTAATCTCATGCTGCATCACATCAGCAGGACCATATTGTCTTTGAGCCATAACCTACTTCATGCCATCAGTCTGGGTGTCTCCAAGCACCTGTTCCTCCACTAACACAGATGGTGGTACCCCTGAGATAAACCCTGAGATAGGAACCTTCTCCTGTGGAGTTGAAGAGACCGGATTCATGCCACCAAACTGTGAGTCTCCAGTTACCTGCTTCTCCACCTGCATAGGCACAGACAGGCAGGGCCCCTGCTCCTATGGAGAAGATGTATTGGTCTGATGAGGCATAATCACACTCATACGGTGAGTAGGGCCATCTTCAAGAAAGACCCCTTCCTCCATCTCCCCTGGAATCTTCTTGTTGTGGGGGATTTTGGGTGAGTCTTAAGTGGAGCGCTGAACAGGTTGGTCCCCTGCACAACCTTTAGTTGAATCCTTAGCATTGCACTGGCCAGCTTTTACATCTATAGACAAAACCAGGTCAGCACCTACATTACTAGAACATACATCCATGTCCAGTAAAGAAGGAGTAGTGACACCACTGGTATCCCTTTCTTCACACTCTCTCTGGAAAAAGGCATCCATGTGCATCAACTTCAGTGGTGTAACAACTTGAAGAACATTGAAATCCTTTGCAACCTCCTCAATTTAAACCATGCCAACAAATGCAGCCACATCTGGTTCTAGCTCAAGGGATTCATCAGCATCAAGAGATGGGTCAGTAGCTCCCATGGACTGAGGTTCCTCCCTAGAAGAAGCGCCAATAGTCACATTATTTTCTATTTTCCCCTTGCCTTTAGTGTTAGCCCTTCGGCATGAACCACATTTGATAATCATGTGATGTATTCCTCATCACTTCCACCATATACTACTAACCTATGACCTGATCTATGCTCAGATGCCAGCACAAAGTCCCATCACAACCCAACCAAAACCAACTGCCCCATGTTGAGCCAAGGACAAGCCCATGACATCGATGATCATCCAGCACCTTCCTCCTCAAAGCACATAGTAATGGAAAGATGGAAAATTTCCCAGATCTAGAACAAGACCAGATCTAGAGAGTAGTAGGATTCACACACCCCACAGACCAACACTATAAATAACGACGCCACCACCACAACCACAATATTAGGGAACAAGAAAGTCGAAGAAAAACACATGGAAGAGACAGTAGAAGAGTTCTATCCATGACGAGAAAATGTTCATGAAAGAAGAGTAAACATGGAGAGGCATCAACAGAAAACATAAGATTGAATCCAGATCAAAACCTCCTTAGATGAAACCTAATCAGGCATGGCTGAAGCAACACATAGGAGGGTGATGGTTCCTTCTGTCATGGGATTCCCATATGGAAACCATAGAGAATCTTCATTCCAAGTATGGCACCATTTTTTCAAGTCTAAAAGTTTGTGGAACCTTTTTTATATAATATATATATATATAATAATTAATATAAATAATTTAAAAAATACTATATTGAATTTATAAAATCCATGTTTAATGTTTTTGAAACTTGTGCAGTATATAACTCTAAAAATTGTTTTTATTCACTTATATTAAAAATTATATTTCCTCGCATGTAGAAATTAAATTTATAAAAATGAATTTAATAATTTATGTAAAAATTATCATATTATCTAATAATTTAAATTTCATTTTTTGGCATAGAAATATGATTACAAAGATTAAATTTAATGACCATGATAATGATAAAATTATCATTTTCAATGAATTTATTTATTATTATTATGTACTTTTTATTTAATAAAATAAATAAATATATTATCATAAATGAATATAAAATAATTTTCAACATGTATATCAATATATTTTGACTCATTCAATTGGTAATCAATACTAAATATGAATGAGAACAATTAATTGTAAAAATAATATTTTCTAAAAAAATGTTTTTCTATATATAATTTTTCAATTTAAAAGTTAATTTTTTATTATTTATAAATTGAATTTGATTATATAGAGATAAAATTTTGGTTCATATCACCCAGATTTGGTAGTAGGCATTATTTTATATTTTTATTTAATTATATATTACTTAGTTAAAAAACTATTTACCTAGGTAAAAATGAAAATGGTAAAATGTAAACACATAATGGAAAATGACATGAAACGTGTTTAAAACATGTGTTAAATGAGATTTGGTGGATTTAACAGAATTATATTACCCAAAAATACATTATTTAAAGATTTTGTATCCATTAACACTTGAATAGTGTTATTCCATTTTTGAAAAACAGTGGGTGTTCACAAAAGTGCTTGTTTCATCGCTTATAAAAGGGGACACTTCCACCCCTTCTTTCCACACACTTTACTTAAAATTGCATCCTTAAACTCTAAAATGTTTCTCATAATAAAATTATTTCTAATGTTCATATGACTATTTTCTAAATTAGTTTACCTAATCCCTTCATTTCCAAGGAGACATTCAAGAGAAAGTTCAAGGTCCCAAAGTGAGTGTTACTTAATCCTTATCCTTTTATTCTTAAATTTTATATTTCAAACCTACCCTAACCATCTTAATATAATGAAATAAGTCTAATTAATATAATTAATTGTCATTATATTAATCTAAGAACAATTATTTATTCCTTTCCAATCACTTATAAAAAAATAACATCAATCATGTGTTGTAGAGACTACCACCTCCATAAGATAATGTCTTTTCATTTCTCATCATGATTTTAATTATTTATAAAAAACACTTAAAATATGATTCAAAAACTTAAAAAAATATAATTTATTTATTTATTCTTCTTTTATAAGTATATATTACACTTCCTCAACCATATTAACCCATTAATTTATAAAGTGTTCATGTTTGGGTTAGTTTAACTATATACATGAACTATGTTATAAAAATATATCATGGTGGAATATGGAAACATAAATATAAATATTAATATACTCCAAAATATTTAGGACCTAGGAAATACTGATCCAAAAATTTATTTGAAATAAATAAGTGAACAGTTTAGGCATTACAAGGGGTTTTACAAAGGTGGGAGCGGATCTCACCCTGCATATCTGCATTGGCAAGGGGTGTGAAAAATATAGGATCCAAAAGAACCACATATATAAAATATCTGTAGTTTTAATATTAATTATTTAAGATATTATAAAAATATAATCCTTTATCTCTAAAATTACTAAAATAAGCCAAAACTAATTTAATTTTCACACAAAATAAATAAATAACCAAAACTATAAAATAAGTAAATATAACATGATAATAAATGGTCCTTAATAAATTAATTATAGATTAATAAGATT
The DNA here is from genome assembly GCA_963277665.1 of Viscum album. Taxonomy (NCBI): domain Eukaryota; kingdom Viridiplantae; phylum Streptophyta; class Magnoliopsida; order Santalales; family Viscaceae; genus Viscum; species Viscum album. The sequence continues at coordinate 1,842,632,965 of OY728129.1, read as the reverse complement.
CATAATAATTTATCTAATAAACTTAATTTTATTATTCCGTAAGTTAGGTGCGTGCACAGAGAAAATCCGGACTATGGTAAGGGTTTTTTGTCACAATTTTTTACTCCTTAAGACATATTTATTATTATACACCTTGTTTTGTATGTAATGGTTCATTTTATTCCCATTTAATATTTTTTATCATGATCCTTTAATTTTTCATGATATTTAATGTTTCACTCAAAATTATATCCCTCCATTGGATTTTATTGGAATGTTTCTAATGTCGTAAGGGGTTATTTCTCTCAAATTTAATTCCTTGAGATATATTTCTAATTATGCACCATGATATATTTGATTTTTTGAGATTAACTCCTAATTAATGTATTTTTTATATTTATAAAATTAATTTCATTTGAATATCCATATCGTGTTCTTTCTTTAAATGGATTTTTATTCAATAGATACCATATTTTTAAGGGTTTTTATTAACACAAATCCCTTATTTGTGTTATAATGATTCTTCATGAACTTCTTCCATCCATGATTGGTTACTTAAACCTTAATATTTTATTTCATGGTACTTTCTATTCCTCTATAAGGAAAATAAAATTTGAATATGAGCTGTAACATCATCTTTTATTACTATGGTAGAAATTTTTTCTATAAACTCTTTTATGGTTTCTTTCTCCAAAGGACAATTATTCTTTACATAGTTTCCATTTCTATTTTAAAGTGGTTTTAAAAATTATTTTAACTCTTAATGACTTTTAAAAGAAAATTAAATATTATAATATTTTACAAAAGTAAAACTTTTATTTTAAAAAAGAATTATTTATATCAAAATGGATTTTAAAGGCTTGTGTCTTTTAAAAAAATCTTAAAGTGTTTTGTATCCTCTCAAAAATGGTTATTCAAAGCATATTTCTCCTATAAAATTTATTTTCAAAAAAAACCATGTTTTGGTTTTAAAGGTTTATTTTTAAATTTTTTATCAGGATCAAGAATTTCATTTTAAAGAAACCATTTTTATATTGTTTCTATACCTTCCAAAAATTTACATTCCCTCTTATTTTTTAAGGTATTTATTTAAGGATATTAAAACATTATTTTTTATCTGTGAAAAAATCCTTAATTATCCTTATGTTACATTGGGGATATCTTTAATCCATTATTCAATTTATTAATCATTATTTCTTATGTAATTTTCTAGGAATGTTTTCCATGAAACCCACCTCTTTTCCAGGGGTTATTTAAGTGATGCTTGAACTATTAATTTTTTCATATTCTAATGGAATGTATATTTATGGATATTAATATGTGATGAGTGGGGTTATATATCACCCTCCAAATAATTTTTTAAGGATTTAAATCTTAAAATATGATTATAGGAGTTGAGAATTAATACTCGCTCCACTATTGGAAGTATGAAGTGATGACTAATCTATTATGTTTATGGGAATCAAGTGTTGTTTTCTACTCAAATATGTTTATAAGAATCAGGTATTGTTTCCTACCCCACTATGATTATGGGAATACAAAAGTGATTCCTACTCCACTATTTTTATGAGAATCCTACATTGATTCCTACTTCATTGTGTTTATGGGAGTCAAGTAGTGATGTTTTCTCCACTATTTTTGTAATAAATAGGAAGTAATGCATGCTCCACTGTGTTTATGGGAATCAAGAAGTGATTTCTACTCCACTATGTTTATAGAAAATTATTATTGTTTCCTCCTCCACTATTTTATGATTTTTTTCACCAATTTAAGTGGAATAGTTTACTTTTAAGATTCATTTTCATGATATCTCATATATTTATGCCTATTATTATTCTTTATTTATCATGTTTATTGTATCATGTTCCACAGCTCTATGACATGGTATTTTTTTGATATTTTGAGATTATATGTCCTGGTATTGTGTATTATGAACAACTCTTTTTGTTTTATGTTCTTTTTAATAATATATTTCTCTATGATCAAGTTTTCTCTTATTATTTTGATCTATCGTTTTATTACATGTTGATATATTTTCCCTTACTGGGTATTTTATCTCAACTCTTTCTTATGTTTTCTTTCCCTGGGTTATAAATATTAGTATAACCTAGGATATTTCTATAAATAGATCTAAAGGAGTTCAATTATAAAGAAATATTCACATGTGTTTTAAAATAAATTTATTATATAAATAGTCTTCAAAGGCACAAAACCAAAATTTTCTTTGAGTTTTGGGAGATTATTTTTACATGTAATAATAATGTGAAATTTATATATGTTTAGCTTGGATAATATCACTTGGTATCGAAGTTAATTTGTAAAATTATGTGTTTTTATGATCAGAACTGGGAGTGAAGGTCTAGGTCTCCTCATTGAGTCCATAGGTGGGTTACATGGACACACAAAAAGAATCACATAAGGTGTGTATGTCATTACTGCAGGTTGTGTAACCTGGTCGAGATACATGCTAATTCCCTAGGCATTTATCCCATATATATACCATGTGATGAAAATATATTGTAGCTCGATAGTAAATTCCATGTAGTATCCTATTAAAGAACAGAATTAAATGACACAAAGAATAATTAATTTTATATTTAAAAATCTAATTACACTATTGGAATCTGATGTGATGACTATGTAATATGGTTTAAAAAATTAATAAATTCACAGTTAATTACATGTAATTATCTATAAATATTGTTCAAGAGGTTTATTTTTCATGTTTCATTTATGATGGGTATCTATATGGGACTTGTGATGGTCATTAATATAAAGTGTATTAAATAAATTAATTAATTTATTAAATCATATTTATCATAATAATAAAGAAAAAATTGAAGTTAATGCCACCTAGTTTACTTTTTATTATTTTTTTAGGTATTTTGATGAACCTAATATTAGAAATGTATATTTATGTGATTATTTTGTTTAATTTATTATTATTTAATTATTTTTGTAACAATTTATTAAATTAAATAATGGCCTTTGAGTTATTCCTCTCCTATCATTCTATAAGGGTATGCATTCCCAAAACTTCTTTTATATAAACCCAATTAACCAATCCTTTGGCTCCCATGACCTTTTGTGAGTAAAAGTATCCAATATACTGAGATCCTAGGTTAGTAGAGGTATTTCAAGTTTAGAACCAAGTCAAAACTAATCTAGGTGGTACACAAGAGCATAATTAGAATGTTTCAACTCAAATAATTCTTGGTTTTGAGAGTTATTTCCCTAGGTTCAAGGGTTAGTTTATCATCTTCTTGATAAAACAACCATTATAGAAGCTCATAGTCTTTCCAATTTATTTATTTTATTTTTACTAGTTGTATGGTTAATTTTTATGGTAGTTTAAATCGTTAAATTAATTTTTTAACAACCTTACAATATGAAATTCAAGTTAATATTATAATATGTGAAAACATAATTTTGCATGTTTAATCAATTATATAAAATCCACTTAATATTAAAAAGTATGTAACAAGATAAAATGGTAGGTCTATTAAAAAATATGAATAAACATAAAAATAAAATATTAAGTCGATATAGCCTTCCATTACTTTGGGAAAAATCGAACCATAGTCTAAAGTTCTTAATTAACCTCCGTTGGGGTGATTTCAATTTTTATGGAATATCAATATTGAGTTTTGGTTCAACTTAACCTAGCCTTAATTTAGGGTTGATATGTCACCCTAATATTTTATTATTTTTTTCAAAAGTTTTTTTATAACTTTTGTTACATGAAACACCGTGTTTAAATGAACTATGGTATACTATTAAAATGTTATTATGTGATAGTTATCACCTAGCCATTAGATTGGATGGTATGAATAGAAATAAATAAATTATGAAAAAACATGTGGTTTATATATGACTAGAATTAATTCATTTTTAATCAATTAATTAAAAATGAAAATAAAAATTATTTAAAATTAAAAGAGATATTTTTCTGAAAAATGGTTTTTATGTGAAAAATGTATTTTTATCTTAATAAATTAAGTTATTCAGTATTTATGAATCATTTTAATGATATATATATATAATCAATTTTTTTAACATTCATTTAATATTTTTCTAGGAATGGGATAAGAATAAACCAAGTTTTGCGCCTAAAAATGTATTTTCCTAAAAAAATAGTATTCATCACATGTTTTGAGATTATTTTATAATAAATTTATTCCAATTATAGGTATTTAACATTATAAAATTTATTATATATTTTCAATCATGAGTTCCAAATTTGGTAAATATGTCCCTTCTATTTTTGGTCAATACAAATAGTAACCGTCGTAAAATTTATCACCTCAATAAAGGGTAAATCATGTTAATCTAGGTTAAAACTAAGTGATAAGGCCATGATTTTTCATCATAATTAATATTTTATGAAGTTAATTATACCCTTATCACCTTATTATTGAAATTTAATTGTCTAAGTGACACTAACCCATTAAAATGACAAATATAATATTTAAATCAAATAAAGTTACAAAATATCACTCTATTAGTTTTAAATATATCTTTTGTGTCCACATATGGAAAAAAATAAAGTTATGAATGAATATAAGAATATATTTTGAGTTTAATTAAATTATTTTAACTATATAAATTTATTTATTTATTTTATTAATTATATAATAACCTTAAATTCTTATGCAACATCAATGCAGTATTTCCCTAATTAATAAAACTATATAATAAATTATTTTAAAAAAATAAAAATAATATAATGTTAGTGTTTTAATGTGTTACATGAATTTATTATATTAATATGACATATTAGTGTTATTTTAAATTAATATATTCAAATTAAAAAAATATTTTTTATTTTAATTCAAATTAAATGAATGGTGTCTAAATTGAGAATAATGATATTTTATGAAAATAATATACTATTAAATTAATTAAAAAAATAAAAATATTAAAATGGGAAATGGGGGATAATATATGGTCAATAATATCATCCCTTTATCATTTATATTCCATTTTGAACCATATTTATTGATAATGACTTTAATATATTTTAATCTTTTATAAAATTTCAAGAGTGCTCCTCCCCTAAATTATAAAAGGGCACCCCTCCTTTCTCTTATTCACACAACTTTGAGACTTATAGATCAAAAAAACTCTACTGGGTACTATTATAAACTCCACTAGACAAATTATAGAGGTTCTTTTCTTCCCAAAAGGCCAACCCTGGATCCCTTAAGAGTAGATCTAAAAGAGTTGTTTTAAAGAAGAGGTAATCAGCTTAACAGATCACATTCTTTTTAATTCTTCTTCTGCCTCTTATAAATATGTTATATTCTTCATAAAATAAAAAAATTAAGTATCCTAAATATACTGAAATTTTATTATGAAATTTAAAAAAACATTTATTCACCCTCTTTCCACCAAATGGGAAGTGAACGTGTCGCTCGCACGTACGTACGACTTACAGCCTTAACATAGCTATACACCTCATTTTCTAGCACCATATTTCATGGATGGATGTTATAATTGTTTTAATGATCATATATGATATTTATTAAATAATTATTCTTATTTAATTATAAAATAATATCTAACTTATTATCTTTCAAACCATTGGAAAATGATAATGTTGTTTGTCCATGTGTGTGGACTGCCACCTCCACAGAGTGATGTGATTTGTTTTTCATTTTATTTTTACTTGGATATTAATAAGGATATATTTAATAAATATATATTATATATATTATATAATATAATATAAGATATATTCTTTGAATGTGATTTATTATTAACCTTTCTTTTTTTCTATATGTTGAAAAATGGAACCAACATTCTTGCATACGTACGACCTACCATCTCCATGAATGGTGAAATTCATTTTTCAATCTATATATTTTATGGATTAATATAAAAATTTATATAATAAATATTTATTATATTTATTCCATTATTAAAATACTATATATTATGTAACCATGATCAATTTACACTGACCAAAACTACCGAGCCAAAACATACATGAAAAATGAAGCAATTAGCACCCGAAATAGTGATTTTAATAAAGAATTGTTAATGAACGGGTGATAAAAGGTTATAAGTAAATAATATATGGTATGATATAAATTATTATTGTTCTCTAATATATTTATAATAAATATATATTTATTATATGGGATTTTTGTACATGTATTAAGGAATTTGAACCTGAGGTAAAGGATTTTCATCTCACTTTTATTTCTGTGGTGTACATGAAATATTCATCACATGCTTATTTTTTATGGTGTATATACTACACATTAATGTATTTTAAGATTAATATTATGAAATTTATTGGTATTTATATATCAATATAAGTTTCCTTCTTTCATGGTGCTTACAATTCAAAAGTTACCAAATCGGTAAGGGATTTTTATTTCAATCCAATTTTAATCGGGATTGTTTATGGTTGAATTTCCATTAGTGGGAAATATATTATCCTTATATAATTAATACATTTATTTTTTATCCTCATCTGGTTATTTATTTGGAATACTTATTTTCCTTTCATTTTCCTCACCTTAATTACTCAAGATACTAAAAATGTACTTTTATAGAAAATAGACTTTATTTCTCTCTTTGGTTGAAAATGTTTTCGAAAAAGAATTAATGATTTTTTAGTATTATAATAAATTTTTTAAAATTCATTTTTTAAAATTTTTTTACTTTTTAAAAAATGTTTTAAAAAGAATATTCTTGTCTTTTTATGAATGAGGTAATTTTTGACTTGTTACCAAAAATGTGAAAGGAATGTTTTCTTTTAAATTATATAACATGAATAGAATTTTTCACCACCATGATCGCTCAATATTTTTAAAATTACTTTAAAAGTTTCCAAGTTTATTTTCAAGGAAAATTTTTTCCATAATATTTTGGAAATATTTTTATTTTAAAAGTAATTTTCAAAGTGGAAAGATTATTTTCCTCGGGAAATATTTTAGTGATATTTTAAAGTAATTTTCATATATGATAACATCCTTTGATGTTAATTATGTTTTAATGAGAATATAATATAATGATACCATTATTAATATTTTTATGGATGGTTGATGATTATATTGATGAGATGATTATGAAACTCATTTAATTTTCATGGATTATGCTATGATGAATTGAGGAAATGTTTATGAAACTCATTTTCTTTTCTTGGTTTATGATATGAGGATATGATGAATGTTTTATGATATTATCGAACACATATGTATGGGTTTAATTATGTGAATTTTTTTATGTTATAAACCAAGGGTGATGGTTACATTATAACCAATGATTGTGGTTATGTTAAAAACAAGCATGGTGGTTACGTTATAACTAAGGATGGGTGGGCCCATAATTATATATCCCTCCAATGCATTGAGTAATGATTCATATCTCATGAGATAAATAGGAAGGGAATGGGGAGTGAAATGAGTTTATTAAGTTACTTTTTACACTATGATAATCTTGTAAGTGAACCTTGATTAATATGATAGAATGGAGAATTAACTCAATCCATGATGATAGTCTTGAAAATGATCCTTTACTACCAAGGAAATGATTTTATATTCTTATGCCACAATTATATTTCTTATTCAAATGGTATTATTTCATGGCTAATGTTCTTTGATTCTCTTATGATTCATATATTAGGAACTACTAATATTTATACCATGAATAAAGATTATGATTTTTATATGTAGGGTATGATTTTTAAATGTTATTCTCATGTTATCACACCCTTATGATCATGTTAAGTTTAAGTGATCAGTAATATCTCCCTTATTTTCCCTTACTAATCATCTGATCTCACCCTTTATTATGTTTCCTTTCCAAAAGTTATTAAGAAAGTTATTAAGTATAATATTTCTAAGAAGGGTGATAGTTATGAAGAATGTAACGGAACAAACTTATGAACTAGTTGTTTATGTGTCCATGTTTCCAAAGATATTAGACCAATATAATTATGGAATGGATTATAATGTTATGTAATTAATATTAATCTAATAAGATGTAATATCAATATATTAAAGGAATGGGTCATTATAGTGGGTATAAAATAAATGTTTGGTTAACCATTGAAGACTAGGATGAAAAAAATAGTGATAACCCTGGGGATAAGTATTACTTTAGGATAAAATGCTATTTTTTGGAAATGACCATGGATAGCCTAATTTAAACCTAAGGTTTCATATATTGATAAACATTTGTCATTATTTATCCATCCTAAAAATTCATTTTCATGATTATGTGGTTTTCCACTATCATTATTGTTTGTTACAATTTTCCATTTTGGTTTTAGTCAAAGGATAAAACCAAAATAAATCATACTAATAATGAATGTGATGGACAATGTAATTATTTTCCACCTGAGAAACCAAATTTTTTTGGAGTTGGAATGTATAATCTTTTTTCTATGATCACACAAATTTTTCAATCCACGAATCATGATGATCATTCAAAAAATCAAAAGAAAAAAATTAACTATTTAATATTTTATGAGGAAACATTTATTTTCTTTTATTGGATCTTATGATTCACTAGTGGTAGGGTGATGGATTAGAACCATTGAGGTGCTATGAATAAGAAAAATGTGTCCTATCAGTTTATAATTTATAAGGTAAAGCATATAAATGATAGAACCATATTCAAAATACCAGTCAAGTGGAATAAATAGAATCCATGGAATGGAATGAGTTTAAGATAATATTTTTCAATAAATAATTTCCCCATATTATACATACAAGGATGGAGAATTAATTTATTGAAATTAATTAGAAGGATAATGAATCTATTGGTACCTATGAAGAAAATTTTATAAGACTTACAAGGTATGCTTTTGGTTTAATCATCATACCTGAAAGTAAAACTGATCAAATCATTGTTAGATTAAAACCAAGTCTCTAAAAGGTGGAACATATATGATAATTTCTTAGCTATGAATAAATTGTTCTGTGAACACTCAAGGTATAAATAGAAATTGTATATTCCCACCATTAACATGGTTTTGATAATAAAATAATGATTGAATCTCGTGAGAACTCAAATAAATCACATGGTGAAAGAAATTTTAGTCCCCTACCTATAATAAATGTTAGAAGAAACCTCATGGGAATTACATGAGTGGAAATGGGACCTGTTTCAAATGTGGAAAGGATAGTCATAGATCCAGTGAATGTAGAAAGTTATTGAAAAGGATAGTTGATACAATAGAGGATAAGAAGGCTCTAACTAATGCACCACCCATTCTTTAATTATTCAAAAGTAAGGAATATTGGCATTATGACAACCAGTTCATGAATTCAAAAAAAATTTATGATCAGCATCAATATACTCCTAAAATCAAAGAAAAAGAGAAGTATCATGTGTTCATAACTACTGAAGTGGGTTATGGGAATGATTTAGTGAAAGGTGCACTTATAATCCACTCTAGAATAGTTGATGTTTTATTTTATTCTATATCTACCCCCTAATTTATATCTATCAAATTATCATAGGTCATTGAATTACCAACTCAATGATTAGATATTAAATTAGAGGTAAAAACTATTAATAATATTATGGTCAAATCTCAAGTCTATAGTTATTCTATGATTAATGTTTTTGGTAAATCGATTCTTGAAAATCATGTAGTTATCCATTTAGTTGAATTTTATGTGATTATGGGCATGGATTATATTTCTTTATTTGGATCCTATATTAATTTATTAGGAAGGGAAGTCACATTTTTTATTCAAAATGAACCCATGCTCATATATCGATGCGACGATAAATATGAACTTACAATGGAAATCCCATCCTTTATACATGTCTTGATTCCTATTATAAATGGGTGTTTATCTAATATGGTTGGGGAGAAGATAAATATCAATGATATACCTATTATACATGAGTTTTTTTATCTATTTCTAGAATGTTTTCCTAGTCTTACACCAAATAGTGTAGTTGAGTTCTTGGTAAAACTTATTCCTGGTTCAATAACTATTTCAAATACTTCTTATAAAATGGCCCTGATTGAGTTGTAAGAATTTAAGAAGAAACTCTAAGTGAATCTTGACTATGGATTCATTTAGGAAATTGCATCACCTTGGGGTGCACCTATTATTTTTTTATGAAGAAATATGGTTCAATGTGACTCCACATTGATTATCTAGAACTTAACATGGCCACTATCAAGAACAAGTATCCTTTACCCATTAATGATGAATTTTTTGATCAAATGCATGGAGATCAATACTTTTCTAATATTGAACTTCATTTTGGATATCATCAACTGAAGTTCAAGAAAAAAATATTCATAGAAGACAACAGTTCATACAAGGTATGGACACTATTAATTTATAGTGATTCTATTTGGTCTTACAAATACCCCCACTATCTTCATGTATTTAATGAATATATTATTTATTGATTACCTTGATTTGTTTTTGGTAGTCTTTATAGATGATATTATTATATATTTAGAGATAAATAAATAGCTTGATGATCACTTGAGAATTGTGCTGAAAACCCTGAGAAAGAATAATCTTTATGAAAAATTTACCATGTTTGAATTTTTTCTTAGGAAAGTTTCACTCTTGGGTCATATAATATCAAGTGAGGATATATCAGTAGATCCTTTAAAGATATAAGTTATTAAATATTGGTCCAAAACAACCATTGTGATTGAGATCCATAATATTCATGGTTTTTCTAGATATTATCGGTTCTTTGTGGAGAATTTCTTACAGCTATCTAATTCACTCACCAAGTTATCTCTAAAAGGATCCAAGTTCCTTTGGATAAATAAATGTGAGGAGAATTTTAAAGAGATGAAGAGAAGTTTGGTCATTATATTTATCCTCACACTTCCTTAAAGTGAAGAAGGGTTTGTAATCTATAATGATGCATCCAATAAGGGATTGGGATGCATTCTTATGTAGAAATATATGGTGATAGATTATTCCTCACACAAATTGAAGGTTCATGGGAAAAATTACCCTACCCAAGATTTATAGTTACTAGTGGTAATTGTTTCATTAAATATATGGAGGCACTATCTTTATGGAGAAAGGCGTGATATATACTCTAATCAAAAAAAATTAAAGTATATTTTCACATAGAAATATTTTAATATGTGCTAGAGAAGATGGTTTGATCTGATTAAAGATTATGACTTATCAATACATTACCCCCTGGGAATGAAAACAAGGTGGAAGATACACTGACTCAAAAGGATCATGCTATATTATCTATCATGAGGATCATAAAAGATCCAATATTTATGGATTTACAAAAGAAAAATATGGAAATCTTGAAGTAAGGGGAAAGATCTTATATTTCTCAAATGGTTCTTCAATCATCTATCCAAGTGAAGATTAAAGAGAAACACAATGAATATTTGGAACTATAAAAGATGGTGATAAATGTTCCTGAGTTTAAACTTTATTTTTATTGGATTATAAGGTTTAGGAACCGTGTATGTGTTCCATCCATACCATATTTTAAGGAGTTGTTTGATGAGGCTCAAAGTTCATCATTCTCTATTTATCTTGGAAGTATGAAGACATATATAGATTTAAAAGAATATTTCTAGAGGGATATCATGAAGATAGATATTTTTGAGTTTTTATCTATATTATTATTATGTTAGTAAGTTAAGGATTAGAGGCATAATTATAAGTGGATTTTATAACCATTAACCATAATATAATGGAAATGGGAAAATAAGACCATGGATTTTCATCATGGGACTCCACAAAAAATCTAAATGACATAATGTTGTTTAGGTTTTAGTCGTTCACCTTAAAAATTCAGCACATTTAATTTCTATTAGAGAATATTTTTATCTGTATTATATTTACAGGATATAAATTAAGTGGTAAGGTTTCATGGCATCCCACATTCCATTTTATCTAATCAGGATCTAAGGTTTACCTAGAAGTTATGGAAAAGTCTTCAGTAGGCTCTTGATGCATAGTTGAGTTTCATTATGACATGTCATCCTTAGACAGATGGTTAGTCTATGAGAACCATAAAAACATTAGAGTATATTATGAGATCTTTTTCTATGTATTTCAAAGGTTGTTGGGATCAACGCCCACCTCAAGTCAATTTTTCTTATAATAATAGCTTTCACTAGATCATTCAAATGGTTGTATATGAATCCCTATGTATAAGGAAGCATTTAATTATAAAATTCTTGGATGAATATGGGGAAATAAATATATTGGGACCCAATATAGCTGAGTAAATGATTGATAAAGTTAAATCTATTTAGTAACACATTAAGGCGGCTTAGAGTCAACTGAAAATTATGCTGACAATCGTCAGTGTGGCCTAGAATTTAAAGTTGGTGAGAAGTTTTTTCTATGAATTTATCAATGTAATGAGGATATGAGATTAATAAATAATAGAAATATAATACCTAGTTATATTTTGTTTTTCCAGATTCTTGATCGATTAGGAGGGTAGCTTATCTCATTGCGCTTCCACCAAATCTCTCTCAAGTTCACGATGTGTTCCATGTATCTCTCATAATGAGGTACATAACCAATCCATCACATTTACTAAACTTAGAGTTTATACCCTTATAACATTATATTTATTACAATTAAAAATCAGTATAAATCTTGGATCATAGATATAAAGTGATATTGCACATCACTACTCATTGGGTGAAAGCCCTCAAGAGAAATCACAAATTCAAAGAAGATACATAGGAAAATGAGGATATAATGAAACAAAGATATCCTCATTTTCTTATCAGAGTGATGAATATCAAATGAAAAATTAATTTTAAGAGGGTTATAATGTAAAGCCGCAAGATTTTATTAAATATATATTTTTTCAAATGAATTTTATTTTTTCGATATCTTGTGTTAAAATATTATTATGTGATAGTTGTCACTTACCCATTTGATTGGTGGGTATGAATATTAATAACTAAATTTTTAAAATCATATGTTATATATATGACTAAAAACAATTCATTAGTTATCAATTAATTATAAATAAATAAAAACATTTGAAAGTAGAAGATATATTTTTCTGAAAAACTATTTTTCTGCGCACAATGTATTTTTATTTTAATAAATTAAATTATTTACTATTGGTAAATTATTTTAATTAAATATATATATTATATATCTAATCAATTTTTTTAACATTCATTTTATATTTCTTTATCCATGGGATAAGAATAAACCATGTTTTATGCTTAAAAATGTATTTTCTTGAAAATCAATTTTCATCGCATGTTGCATGCTTATTTTAAAATTAATCTCTACCAATTATAGGCGTTGAATTTAATAAAATTAATTACATACTTTTAATCTGGAGTTCTAAATTTGTTAAATAGTTCCCTTTTATGTTTTTTTAATATGAACAGTAACTGTGGTAAAATTTATCACCTCAGTAAAGGTTAAATCAGGTTAATCTGCGTTAAAACTAATTAATAAGGTCATAATTTTTCATATTAATTATTATTGAATTAATTTAATTCTAACCTTACCAAATTATTCTCTAATTTAATTATTTAATGGACACATATCCATGAAATTGACCTATATAATGTTTAAATCAAAGAAAGTTACAAAATATCACTCTCATGGTTTTCAATATCTCTTATGTGTCTAAATAGGTACAAAAGAAAGTTATAAACAAATATAAGTATAAATTTTGAGATTAATGAAATTATTTCCATGATATAATTTTTTTTTAATTTTTATAAATTATTTAATGACCTTAAATTCTTATGAAACACTGATGCAGTATTTCTCCAATTAATAAAAAAATATAATAACATATTTCAAAAATATTAAAATTAATATATTTTGGGTGATTTAATGTGTTACTTGAATTTTTTAGATGAATATAACATATTAGTGTTATTTTAAATGATTATATTCTAATTAAAAACTTTTCTTTATGTTTTCTATGTCAAATTAAATGAATAGTGTCTAAATTGATAATAATGATATTTTAAGAAAATATTATTTCTTAAAAATTAATTGAAAATCAAAAAAAATATTAAAATGGGTAAATGGTATATTATATGATATATAATATCATCCATTTTCCATTTATAGTTCATTTTTAACTATTTTTCTTGAGAATTACTTTAATATATTTTAATCTTTTAATAAATTCCAAGAGTACCCCTCCCCTCAATTATAAAAGGGAACCCCTCCTTTATCTTCTTTGCACAAATTTGATCCTTATAGATTAACCAAAATCCAGAAATTTATCTTATCCACTCCCCTATCCAAATTCTATAGTTTTTTTTCTTCCTAAAAGGCCAACCATAGATCCCTTAAGAGAAGATCTAAAGGAGGTGTTTTGAAGAAGGGGTAATCACATTAAATGATCACTTAATTTTTAATTATTATTTTACATCATATAAATCTATTATATTATTCATAAAATAATGAATTCAGTTACTAAATATACTTTAATTTTTTTATTATTATAAAACTACCTTTATTCACCATTTTTCATCAAATGGGAAGTGAATTTACCACTCATGCATATGTATGGATTACCGTCTCCACGTAGCGATACAATTCATTTTCCATCACCATATTTCAAAAATTGTTATTATGATGGGTTTGAATTTTATATATTATATTTATGACTTGATAATTATTTTTTAATGATAATATCGTATCTACCTCTTTACCTTCCAAACTGTTATAAAACGATAACATTGTTTGTGTATATGTGTAGACAACCACCTCCACGAAGCGATGTGATTTGTTATTAATTTCCATTTTAATTGGGTTGTAATAATGATGGATTTAATTAATATATATGATATATATATATATGATATATATATATATGATATAATAATTATTCTATTAAAGTAATTTATTATTTATCTTTCTTCCCTTTTGTCTATCAAGAAATGGAAACATCATTCAAGAATACGTATAGTCTATCGTTTCCATAAACAGACCAATTAATTTTTCTATAATTAAATTTTATGCATAACTATAAATAGTTATATAATTAATATATATGATTTTAATTCATGGTTAAATTTTTTGAGATGATTTCACTAGGACCAATGTACAAGGTTCAAAACTACCGAACCAAAACATACATGAAAAACGAAGCAGTTATCTCCTGGAATTGTGATTTTAATAAAGACTTTCTAATGAATGGGTGATAAAAGGTTATAATTAAATCATATATGGTATGATATATATGATTATATTTGTTTATATATGTATAATAAATATATATTTATTATATTATAGGTTTCAACACGTATGAAGGAAATCACACTTTATATAAGGGATTTATGTCTCACTTTTATTTATGTGGGACACATTCCATATTCACCACTTAATTATTTTTTTTTGTGTATATAATTCCAATGAATTTATTTTATGAATCATATTATTAATTTTATTTGGATTTAGATATCCATTTAATTTATTTATTTCATAGTTCTTATGATTCAAAATTTACCAAAGTGTTAAGGATTTATGTTTCAATATTATTTTAATCCGAATTATTTATGGTCAAATTTAAATTAGATAAAATTATATTATCATTATCTGATTAATACCTTTAATTTTTTACCTCCTCTATTTTTTTATTGAAAATACATGTTTTGCTTTCATTTTCCTTACATTAAGTACACAAGAGACGGAAAATTTATTTTTATGGAAAAAAAATTTATTTCTCCCTTTGGTTGAAAAACATTTTTCTTCAATATCCATGTTTTAATTTTTACAAAATGTTTTAAAAAAAACCGTATTCTCATTTTACAGGTGAGTTATTTTTTTTACTTTTTACCAAAAATGTGAAAGGATTTTTTTTCTTTTAACTTATTCATCATGAATAGAATTTCCTACCATCACGACTGATCAATGTTTTAAAGATTCTTTTATAAGTTTCCAAGGAACTTTTCAAATAAAATGTTTTCCATAATATTTTTTAAATATTTTTATTTTAAAAGTTATTTTCAAAGTGGAAATGTTATTTTCCACAATAAATATTTTAGTTAAATTTTAAGGGAATATTTATGTATAAGAACATCTATTAATGTTAATTATGATTTATTGAGTATATGATCCCATAATACCATAATTATTATCTATATGTATTGTTAATTTTTATGTTGATGAAATGATTATGAAACCCATTTAATTTCCATGGGTTATTCTATGATGAATTGAGGAAAAGTTTATGGAACCTATTTCCTATGAAGGGGTTATGATATAATGATATGATTAATATTTTATGATCTTATGGCACACATATGTATGATTTTAATTATGTTATGGGTGGTTATGTTATAAACCAAGGATATTAGTTACATTATAACCAAGGATGGTAGTTACATTATAACTAAGGATGATGGTTACATTATAACTGAGGATGGGTGGGAATGAAATTATATAGCCCTTCAATGCATAGGGTAATGATTGATATATGATGAGATAAATAGGATAGGAATGGTGAGTTAACCCAACTCAGTAAGGGAAATTTTCCACTATGATAGTCTTGTGAGTGAACCTTGACTACTATTATGAAATGGAGAGTAAACCCAATCCACTATGATAGTCTTGTAAGTGATCCTTGACTACTAAGGAAATGATTTTCTATGCTTATGCCACTATTCCATATCTTATTCCAATGTTATACTATCATGGATCATGTTATTTGATTTCTTTATGATTATTATCTTATAAACATCCAAAATGTATACCATGAATCAAGATTATGATCTTTTATAGGAAGGGTATAGTTTAAAAATATTATTATCATGTTCCTACACCCTTATACTCATGTTAGGTCTAAGTGGTCATTGATATCTCCCTTATTTACCCTTACTAATTATTTCATATCACCCTTTATTATTTTTTTATTCCATAGTTTATGAAAAAAGGTACTAAGTATGATATGTCTAATAAGGGTGATAGTTATAAAGAAATTAATGGGAGACAGTTATGAATGAGTTTTTTTCTGTGTACAAGTTTCTAAAATACTAGAACTATATTATTTTGAAATGGATCTTAATGTTTTCTAATGAATATTTATATAATAAGATGTAATATATTTGTATGAAAAGTATGGTTCATTATAGATTATTACCTCCATAAGGATTAGTGAATCTAGTAGGAAAAGTTTTTATGAAATATTAATCATGGATTTTAGAATTTGGGAGACAACTCAACAGGTTAAGGACCTATGAGTTAATGTAGTTGGAAATTTATTCCTTCCTAAACACCTTTGAGTAGATTTTAAAACCTCCATCTGGGTTTTGAGAAGTGGAATATGGATCTTTTACCCTAGTATATCTATGCAACAGGATATTCTGAAACTTATTGTGAGGGATATTACTTTTCAATAAAATAATTAGAGATTAATAAATTTAAAATTTATTTTATAATAATATAAATAATTTACTTAAAATTCTATGCTTATTTATTATAGAAATGGAAACAAACACAAATTCAAATATATCACTAAGATCTATTCTAGATAAGGATAACATTTTCATCGACTCAAACTTCCAATAATGGTATAAGTGTTTACACATTATACTATGCCATTAATGAAAATTAAATGTTCTAGAAAACTCTATTTTATAGGAACCTAGAAAAGGAGAAAGTGAGGGGAAAATTATCTTTATATAAATCATTTGGATAATGCCACATATGTATAATGTTTCATTTTTTTACTCTATATCTAGTGATCTTTTAAAGAAACATGAGGATATGGATATGTATAGGATTATGTCTCTCCTTCAAGATCATTATCAAGAGAATATGAGACAAGAGATATATGAGATCTCTAATGTATTGTTCATGTCCAAGCTTGGAGAGTCGAATCCATCTTGGTATCATATATTCAAGAAGATTGGATATATTGAGTGCTTGGTAATCTTTGTATTTATGATCCCTAATGATCTATGAACAGATATCATTTTATCCTCACTACCAAAGAGTGTAACGACTCGGACCTAGATTCCGCTGAATGGTGCCCCAAGTCTAGTTGACCACATGGACTCAAGTATATCTCCTCAAACATCAGAGGCTTCCGGATAACAGTGAGGGCCTATGGTGTGTCTGTGGGGAGACTATTCCCTCTTACTAGAGTGTAACAAAGTATTATAAATCATGAAAATCAAATATTGGAAGCATTATAACAGTCGAACAATAGATAAATAACAGGATAGATAAACTATGCCAAAAGTAATCTCATATACAATGATGATCATATCATGTATCTACAAAGGAGTCAAAAAGTTATATACCCAACGAGTACAATACATGTATGAAAATACCAAACATAACAAAATGATCTATCCAATCTTGCATCACAAGCCTCTGCTCGGTCCCCTACTCCCCTACTCTTAATCATTGTACAAAGTCATGCATCGAACTGTGGGCACTTGTCCTGGTCCCTACCTACATCCATAAAGTTTGTCTGGGTACCCAATGGTGGCTAGAACATGTTGTGATATACAATACGAGTAGGTAACCACCCAAATGTATATAACAAGTCTTGAATGTGAAATAAAAGCTAATAAATGTTCAATATATATCACCGTTAAGCATTATATAAAAGTTAAGTGCCCATGGCATGTATACTACAAAACATATGATAATGTATAGCCCAAAAAGGCTCCCTATAAAACATGGGTCAAGCTCCTATAATAAGGAAACTATAATAATACAGAAATAACTAACATGGTCTGTACATGTATCCTTACATATCATGTCAACCATGACCTTGTTGTATAATATTTATATCAAACAACCATGGACACACTGTATAACTAGAAGTATCAAATCAACCACTGCCACATCGTACAATCAATAATATCGCATTTACCATGGTTATGTCATATAAACATATGTGAGACCCCTAGGGGTCAGATACGAGGTATAGTGGACCAAGGCATTTTTTTTGATTCATAGGACAATCTCGATGGAAACTCGGTTATGCTTGAATTGGGGTACAACAAGCATTTATACTGACCATTCCCAATTCGAGCCCAAACAAACTGGAACCAAGGGGTGGCAAGGCCCAAGGAATCACATAGAATCAAGACCCAAGGACTAATATCTATCCAAGGCATTCACTATCGCATTCAAGACCCATGGGAGAAACGTTCACAATATCTAATGGAATATGGATCTAAGGTATACCAACCAAGGCATCCAATACCATCCAATTCATCACATTCCATCCATACATTTACATGCATTTACAGTCCATGAGTTTACCCACTCATATATAAATTTCATATAAACCATTTAATAAAAATAAACAACATGCAAAGGAGGAAAACCATCTCCAATTCAACCAATTAAGTTCAATTCATTAATTATCAGGATTCTTATAACTAGGAAATCAGTAACTCACCCCAGGGGTGGTTTAAAAAAGGCATGGGCAATGGAAATTCACATGGTACACACCATGGGTGGCCTTTGACTAGTGAAAAACCCTCCAACACATATCAAAGGAACTATAGTGCATCCATAATAGGTTCCATTTTATTTAATTCAATTGTTCAATTAATTTTTGGGGTCACAATGAAAAGTATGGTGGGTGGAACAATGTCAATTAGCTTAATAAAGAAAAAAACCAAACGGTAAAAGTATATACCACCTATAGTAGGTCCCTAGTGGA
Source organism: Viscum album (assembly GCA_963277665.1). Lineage (NCBI taxonomy): Eukaryota > Viridiplantae > Streptophyta > Magnoliopsida > Santalales > Viscaceae > Viscum > Viscum album. The sequence goes on along the minus strand of OY728129.1, from coordinate 1,842,613,369 downwards.
GTGATCATCCAGTATCATCTTATGATTTGAATCATGTCAAAAAAAATAATGGATGAAGAACTTGGAAATAGGTAAAATTATCTTGCAATTGAATAACTCCATTGCTACCAAGAATAATTAATAACGCCACAAAAGGAATTGAGTAATCACCAATTTGGATCCAACGAGACTGATGGTTCTTGATTCTAAGATCAGGTAGAAGAGTGGGATCAAAATCTATGATTTTCATTCAAAGGGTGCTCTCAACATGATCCACTATTGTCTATAGGAAGAAATAGAAAATTATGTTTGAAATATAATATTATTTAAGCGTAATTTTATAATTTTACCCAAATTACTGGGCCACACATTTTGGCCACATGGTTGGCCAAACCATGTGCCAATCATGCACCCACTAATGTAAGGAGGGGCACCTTTCATGGTCACTATGCATAGTTTGACTAACCATCAACAAACCATGAATTTGGGATCTACTAAAGAATTTAGGTGACCCACACAAGAATTCACCTCCATCCACATGGTTTCCTCAAACTATGAAGGGGATTATCAAGCCCACTGTCTATCTCCACACGATTTGATTAAACCCTGTATCTTGGGTCTCACGGTTACAACTAATCATGAATCCCAGATATTTTCTACCAGGATTTTTATTCTAGGATTCTAACAATCCTCAGACACCCCTGATACCCCCATGACCTCAAAGGGTATTCACATTAGGCTATAAATAATCATTTAAACCGAAAAAAAGATGTGTACCTCATACGAAAACTAGAGTTATTAAAATATTCCCTCTTAAAGAAATTTGTCCCCAAATTTTCCTCCCAAGGTTGGTCAAGATTCTTCTAAGAAAACCCCATCCACTGAGCATTAATGTTGGCCTCCCGCTCCTAGGTCTCACCATGTAAATAGTTGCACTTCCATTATACCGATACTAGAGAAACTGACTGGCCTCAGAGAACCTGTGTTCTCCAGTAAACAATATAAATTAGATGCTCCTCAAAGTACGTGTCTAATTATAACTCAACCTCCTCGGTCAAAAAAGCATGAGATGTGTCTAACTAATAACAATGAAGTTGTGGTACATGGAAGATGTCATGCATGGCTCGGTACCTCTGAGGTAACTAAAATCAATAGGCTACTAGCCCCACTCGACCTAAAATCATGAATGGAATAACATATCATGATGAAAGCTTACCCTGTATCATGATATGTCTGTGTCCCAGCCTCAGTGAGAAATGTAAAAATACTCAATCCCCGACCTCAAACTCTAGATGTCACCTACAGTGATCGGTGTAAGATTTCAATCAATACTGTGCATTATCCATCCACTTTTTGGTTAACTAGACCTGCTCAGAAGTATTCTACACAAGACATGGTCATAGTAAAGCTGTCTCACCTGCCTCTAACTAGAATAGGGGAAATCGGAATGGGCTACCATACAAAGCCTCATAATATTCCATTTGTATATTCTATTGATAATTTTTATTGTAGGTGAACTATAAAGTGGTATATAACTCTCCTAATCACCCTCAAAATATAGGATTCATGCTCGTATCTTTTCCTCGAGAACCTATATCATACACTCTAACTGGCCATCAGTCTGAGGGTGGTATGTTGTGCGTAGAAGCACCTGTGTACTGAGCACCCTATACAAACTCTCTTAGAAATAAGACATAAACCAAGATTACCTATCTAAACTGGTAGAAAAAGAGACCTTGTAAATTCATACTATCTCATAGATATACAACCTACCAAGATCATCAAAATTGATGGTCTCCTTGATCAAAATGAAATGATAAACCTTCATGATCCTATTAATAACAAACCACACAACATCTCTACCTCAAGGCGACATTGGAAAACCAGTCACGAAATCCATAATGACATCATCCCATTTCCACTTGGAAATAGTTAACTCTTATAAAGGTCGGTCGTTGATGTTATTCCTTCATTTGATGACAAGTGGAACATCTCATAACAAAACCAACTACCTCACATTTCATACCCAACCATCAATACTGATGGCGTAAGACACAGTACATCTTGGTAACACAGGTATGCACTGCCCAAATTGTGACATGGAACTCCTACATGAGCTCCTTGCCTATTTCCATAGTAACCCAAATGTATCCATGGATACATAGTATCTCATCTTCACATACAGTCCAACTATGACGTGGATCCTCACTAGCCACACTCTCACATAGGACTAGGCCCTTTGAATCCACTAGATTCCTCATCCTCACCCTATCCAAAAGGGTGGATTTCAATGTTAAGGATGAAAGATAAGTCTACCCCTGAATATCATTCACCACCAAGTGAATCTCAAATAACAAATCCATATTCTTCCACTCACTAATGGCCTTTTGAACTGCATGCATCTGAGTCCTCCTATTCAGTGTATCAGCCACTGCATCACCCTTTATAGGCGTATATGCAAGATTGAAGTCAAAAGACTATAGGTACTCCACCCACCTTCCCTTTCTCATATTTAGATCACGCTGTGTAAAAATATACTTAAGTATTATTTGGTTTGTTTACACCACAAAATTCTCTCATAGTAAATAGTGTCTCCGAAAATGAAAATAATGAACAACTGCAGCTAACTCGAGATTATTTTTTGGGTAGTTCTTCTTATGTGTCCTCATCTACCGAGACATGCATGCCATGAATCTATCCCCTGAATCATAACTACTCCAAGACTAATACTTGATGTGTTACAATAAAAGTTTTAGCTTCTTCCCTAATCCGGTTGAATCAGGACTGGTGTTGAAGTCAATCTCCCTTTCAACTCCTGAAATGTTTTCTCACATGTATCTGCCCATAAAAACTTCACACCCTTCTTATTCAATCATTCCAACGATTCTAGTAAGAATTATAATTCATATGAAATACCTTTAATATCCAAAATAGACCCAAGAAACTACATATGTCAAAGATATTATTGGTATTCTCCTAGAAAATTATATCTCTCACCTTCTCTAGGTCCACTAATACTCCTTCTATGAGATAATATGACCCAATAAGTGAATTTTATTGATCCAGAATTGGAACTTTGTGAGCATAGAATATAACTAACGCTCCTTAAGTTTATCCAAAATGATCTCATGAAGTTTTTAATGGCCATCTTTATTGTGAGAATACATAATGATATCATCCATAAAAACAACCCCAAATGAATCCAGATAAGGATGGAAGACTTGGTTCATCGGTACCATGAAAACCATTGGCACTTTCATGAGACTGAATGGAATAACCAGATACTCATATAGACCATATTTACTATGAAAGTTTTTATGAGGTATTTCTATAGGTCAAAAATGATCCTGATGATATCTATATCTCAAATAAATTTTCAATAACACCCAATCTCTATGAGGATGATCAAATAGGACATCAATCTGTGGAAAGGGATATCTGTTCTTAACCATCATCAAGTTCAATTTCAGATAATTCATGCATAGCCTAAGGGTACCATCCGCCTTTTTCAAGAAAAAAGGACTAGAAAACCCCACAGATAAGTATCTGGTCAGATAAAACCTTTTTCCTCCAAATCCTCTAGATGCATCTTGAGCTCATGCAACTCCTTAATAGTCATCCTATAAGGAGGAATGGATACTAGTGCAGCTCCAAGAACTATCTCGATGGATAACTCAACCTCTATCTCATGAGGTAAACCAAAAAAAATTCCAAGAACACATCCCAAAAATGATCAAACACTGGAGGAAAGTCTGAATGACATGCTCCCTGGTCATTCAAATAAAAACTAGGTATCTAAGCTACATCTCACCTAGCCCAAGATGTTGGGGTCCATCTCGGATTGACTAGACATCCCATTCACCCTTTGAGCATAAAATAAACCCTCTAGTGATGTGAAATTCACCCTCTAGTGATATAAATCAATGTAATCTCGATAAGATAATTTCCATTCCATCCTGAGTATGACATCAAACCTAGTCATCTAAAGGAAAAAAAGATTCCATATGAAGTGACACCCAGAAAACTCATAGGGGAACTCCCTGAACTAACATACATCCTCTGTTTTGATCCCCAATGGAGTTTCAAGCATCATAAAACACTCAGAAAACTATATAATGTGCCCAAGGTTTTTCACCGCAAGTGAAAATATCAATCTATGTGATACACCTGTATCAAAAAAGAGAAGATACAAGAGTTAAGGATACTAAGATCATACCTCTCACCATAGTCGATCTGTCACCATACTCCCCAAGGGTAGGTTGTATAAAATATATCCAGAATGAACCATATCCCTATGAAACAACCTCACCTACCAGGGTAAGACAACTTTATTGTCTTATTACAACTAGTTCATGTTTACCTCAACCATGAACACCATCACCATATTGGATTTATAGACTACTGATGTGCAGCTGTGAAACCTGATTTTGAACCTGGTGTTGGAGTTGACCCCCTACCACTCACTACTGGAGGGAAGGTCCAGTAAAAATGTTTCACGTGGCTTATCCTGCCACAAGCTCTTCACTCAACTCGTTTTTGATCATTTTGATTCCTCACATATCCCCATCTACCAAACTGGTGATAGAAAACTACACTACCATCACTAGAAATATTTCTGGTACTCATCCCATGGGAAACATCAAAATGGGACTTCCTTCCTAATGACATTGAACCACTAGGTCAAGAGATTGCACTTCTCTACTCTGAACCCCCATCTTCCCTTAGGTTCCACTCTATAATTAGCACCCAATTCATAATTTCAGTAATAGAGGTTAATCTGAACACATTGAACTGAGATCAAACGCTATGTTGGAGACCTAGTTTTAAGCATCTCACACTTGATAACTTATCATCAAGGTATGTCAGCACAAAATTTTGGAACACTATAAAGCATGTCGAGTACTCCATAACCATCATATCACCCTTCTCCAAACACATAAATTTAGTAACTCACTCTGCCCTCAGAATATTAGGGTAAAAGTAGTCATAGAACCTAGTTTGGAAATCATCCCAAACCATATCTCATAGCTTTTTTCCCTAGTTTAGAACATCCCACCAACTCTTCTATACTCCTTGAAGCATATAAGTCATGAGATTCACTATCTTCTTAAGAGGTGTCTCCATATGATCTAAGATTGAGATAATAATCTAAAGAAACAACTTAGTAGCCTATAGACTCCCATCCCTAAATACATAGGAGGTTGTTGCTGCTGAAACACATGCGTCAACTCATCCATATACAAGGCATGTTGCGGTACTACCTGGAAAGTCTGCATGAAGTAGAAAAACCCCTCATGGAATTATGCCTCATCACCTTTGTATAGTACAACCATTAGTATCATAGATATACCTAAAGTAGGATCCACTGGTATCCCATGTTACACTTCCTCAAAGCATGGTCATCACCACCCCTTTAGTGTACAACTAGAGGTCATCATGTTGGCATGCCTATACAATTCCAAACACATTCCTTTAAAAACAAGGATATCAAGTTCATAGCTCAAAATCATAGGACATGTCAAATCCTTCCTATAAAATAGGTCATACCACAAAATCTACTCCTAATGTTTGGACTGGTAAAAAAAATACTCACAAAAAGTCACTGGATACAATGCCTCGTTCCCACTCAAAAGATGGGTCTAGGTTGAGTTCTTTATTTATAGTTTCAATTTTCTATTTCAATTTCATATTCATTTCACATTTTTATTACAATTAATTTTTAATGTTTGAACCAAATGGTTTTACACTTTCGATCTATAAAGGTTCATACTTTTTATAAGCCAAAATATATTGTCCACCCAATCCACACCATAATGCATTCCAGTCCATGTGAATCATGGTCTATGATTCAATGTGCTACAATTGGCTGCTTAGGGTGTCTTCTATAGCCTAATCCTAAAAATACTTCTTAGGTTAGGTAGGCACTCTATTTACCAACCATTTTTCTAAATTCAATGCATAGATCATCTATCACATCAGCACGTATATTTATCACAACACCTATCACAACATCATGAAAACAAGCAATTCATCCTATATGGAATGGAATAATTCATGGCATGTTAATCTTATAAAGTTCCAAAAATTATTTATGAGATAGTATACCCTCATCTCATTGGGTTTCATCAAAATATAACCCTCAATCATATCAATAATCACATCACAATTCAAGTCAATCACCCAACAGTGTAATAAAATAAACTGTAGTAGTCAAAATCCATAAAACATCAATTTTTATTTGAGTCAATTTGGATTTTTCATAAACATGGGTTAGTTATTCCCAGGAACATCTCATTACCAAAATTCCAATTCCCTCATATCCCTATATATTATATCCAAATAATAAACTTGAAAAATAAAAGGCTCTGAAACAACTTTGTAATGTCCCATACCCAGATGCCATTAAACAGTGCCCCGAGCCTAGTTGGCCACATGGACTCTAACGCATCTCCCAAAATTCCAGAGGCTACTGACTAGCAATGAGGTCCTAGGGTGTGTCTATGGGGAGACAATTCCCTCTTACCAGAGTGTAACGTAGTAGTAGAAATAATTCAAATCAAATATCTGAAGTATTATAATAGTCAAATAGTAGATAAATAGTTGGAATAGATAAAATATACCAGGATTAATCTCATATATAATAATGATCATGTTATTAATCTATAAAGAATCAAAAATAGGTATATATAAAATCAGTACAATACATGTAACAAAATAACAAAAATACAAAAAATATTTATCCCAAATAGAATCACAAACCTCTTCATGGTCCCATTCTATCCTACTCCTGAGCATGGTAAAAAGTCAAGCATTGAATTGTGGGCGCTTTCCCTAGTCCCTATCTACATCCACAAAGCCTTTCAGGTACCCAACAATGGCCCAAACAAGGTGTGAGATACAATCCCATTAGGTAACCACCCAAAGGTCTATAACAAGTCCTATTTTTTCAATAAATGCTAAAAAATGTGAAATATATATCACAGTTAAGTAGCATATAAATGTAAATTGCCGGTGGCATGTATACTACAAAACATGTGATACTATATAGCCCAACAAGGCTCCCTACGAAACATGGGTCAAGATTCTATAAAAAGGTGGCTACAATAAGAAAAAAAATAACTAACAAGGACTCATTGTACATCCATACATAGTATGTCAACCATGACATTATCATATAATCATTATATTAAAAAATCATATCCAAGACATATAACTAGAAATGTCATATCAACCATGGTTGAGCTATACAATCAAGCATATCACATTTACCATGGTCGTATTGTATAATCATATGTCAGACCCCTTAGGGACGAATCCAAGGTATGGTGGACTAATTCTTCCTCATCGAGCCCTAGGATCATCTCAATTTAAACTCGGTTAGGCTTGAATTTGGGTCCAAGGAGCATGTAAATCGACCATTTCCACTGTGATCCTAAACAAATTAGATCCAAGGGGTAGCAAGGCCTAAAGAATAAAATAGAATCAAGACCCAAGAATAAATCTTTATCCAAGTCATCCACTAACACATTCAAGACCCATTGGAGAAACGTTCATGGCATCTAATGGAATTAGGATCCAAGGTATATCAACCAAGGAATCTACTACCATCCAATTCATCACATTCCATCCATATATTTACATTCATTTACAATCCATGAGTTTACCCACTCATATAACAATTTCATATAAACCATTTAATCAAAATAAACAAAATGAAAAGGAGTAAAACCATATCCAATTCAACCAATTCATTTCAATTCATTAATTAATAGGATTCCTATAACTAGGAAAGAACTAAATCACCCCATGGGTGGTAATAGGTGAAGGAAATTCACATGTCACACCCCATGGGCGGCCTTTGGTTGTGGAAATGAACTCCAACGCATCTAAAAAAACTAAAGTGAAACCCTAATAGGTTCCATTTCATTTCATTTAAATTTTTAATTCATTTTCATGGTTGTACCATAAATTCTAGCAGGTGTCACAATGGAAACTAGATTAATAAATCATCAAACTAACATTAAAAGTATAGTCCATGTATTGTGGGTATGTAGTGGAGTGATCATCTAGTATTAGCTTCTGATTCAACTCAGATAATAAGAAAAATAAAGAATGGATGAAGAACCTAGAAATAGGGAAAATTATCTTTCACCAAAATAACTATGTTGATACCAAGAAGAATGAAGAACTACATGAAAATAATTGATTACTCACCTGTATGGATCCAATGAGACTGACAACTCTCATTTCTGAGATCGAAAGGAGTGGGATCAAAAGCTATGATTTTCCTTCAAAGGTTGATCTCAATGTGATCCAATGATGTCTATAGAAGGAAATAGAAAATTAGGTTTTAAATATAAGATAATTAAGGGAAATTGTTTAATTTTACCCAAATTATGGGGCTGAATGGTTGGCCAAACCATGTTCCCACTATTGTAAGGAGGGGAAACTCTCACAGTCACACCGCATGGTTTGACTAACCATGAACAAAACATACATTTCGAATCTATCAAAAATTGTAGGTGACCTATATGGGAGTGTGCCTATATCAAAATAGTTTCCTTAAATAGTACAGGCTCCTCAAGCCCACTATCTAGATCCACATGGTTTCATCAAATTCTATGGCTTAGGTCTCATAGTTATTACCAATTGTACAGCCCAACATTTTTCCTCCAAGAGTCAGGTTCTGGGCTCTGAATAAGCCCCATAAACCCCTGATACCCCCATGAACTCAAAGGGTATTCACATTAGGTCGTAAATAAGCATTTTAATTTAAAACAGAAGGATTCATACCTCATATGAAAACTTGAGTTATTACAAAGAGATTCTATATTTTTTTAATTATAATTTGAGAAATGATGAGTAGTATCTCTTGGAACTCCTTACATTAATTATCCAATTTGATATATACATGGGGTGTGAAAAACATGTAGTCCTTATGGTGAATAAAAAATGAAGAACAAGGAAAATGAGAAAAAGGCTCATTCCAAGTATAAGGCTCCAAAGAACCATTATTCTAAGAAAAAGAAGATCCAAAGATAGGTAAAGTAAAATTATGTAGTATATTTCACATATGGATAGAAGATTCACTAGAAGAATAAATTCACCTAATTAAAGAAGAAATTGGAAGCTTAAGGTGTGTTCATTATTATATAAAATCTTTATATATCTATACATTGGGTATTAGATATAGATTTTGGTTCTAAATTTTTTTTTTAAATAAAGGAACCAAGTTGATTTTGAAACATTTCTAGAGGAGATGTGGATTTACAGGTTTCTAGTGGTGCAATGTTGGCTTCTCTAGCTATTGGATACTACCACCTTTCATTTCCAATTAGGATGGTTTTACTTTTGAAGTATTTTTATTATGTATCAACTATTACCAAGAATATAATTTTGGTATCCTTTATAGATTGAGATGGATGTATTTTAAAGTTTATAAATAAAAGTTTATCCTTTTATATAGAAAATATATATTATGGTTTGGAACATTTAAATAACATACTTTATGTATTAAATTATGAAAACCAAGTATTAGATAATTATAATTAATAATGTATTCGTGAATCATTCAACACATAGTTGTGGTGTTACTATATTAGTCATGTAAACGATAAAAATTTGACAAAGATCATCCAAGATGGTTACTTAGAATATTTTGAGTAAAAACACTGGAAAATTTTCATGCTTTTTTACAAGGAAAAATGTACAAGCTACCTTTTAGTGGACAAGTTAAAAGATCTAAAAAGCTTCTATAATTGGTACACACTGATTTCTGTGAACAACTTATAGTAGAATCTAGAGGTGGGTATTCTTACTTCATTACTTTTACTGATGAATTAAGAAGATATGGATATGTCTACTTAATGAGGTATAAGTATGAATAATTTAAGAAATTAAAAGTTTTCAATAATGAATTAGAGAATCAACTTGGTAATAAGATAAATAATCCTTGGTCTGATTAAGGTACTGGGTATCTAAACCAAAAATTTATCAAATTTATATGGGTTTGTGGGATTCTATCCCAAATCATTCCTCTTTATACACTATAGTTTAATGGTGTTAGTTAAAGGAGGAACCATACCATACTTGATATGGTAATTTTTATAATGATCTATTAAATTATTCCATTATCATTTTTAGGATATTCATGAAATGGTGTAGAAAAAACTATAAACCAAGTACCCACTAAGCTGACGAAAGAGATACCATATGAGTTAATTTATAGAATGAAATCTATGTCATCACATACTCATGCATGGGGTTGTGAGGAATTTTTTAATTCCAACTCTAGAAACAAACTATCACCCCAAGGCATGATGTGTATCTTTATAAGGTATCCTAAGGAAATAAGGGGATACTATCTATATGAACCCTTAGATAAGAATATGACCATTTAAAGACATGCCATTTTTTCTTGAGAGGGAGTACATCTTCAAGAAGGATAGTGGGAGAAATTTAACTTCAATAAATTCGATGCTAAAGATATATAATTTTTTGTGTAGTAAGACATTCCATAGTCCCCCATGGATGATATATTTTTTTTGAAACAAAAGTACTACCTTAAAGAATGGGAAAGTTTAGAGAACCAAAAAGATATGATTTTATGGACACTAAAGATAGTGACTCGATATTGGTTAATAATAATGATATTTTTTCCTATATGGATGTAGTATATAGATTATAAGATGCAATATGGAATGAATACTTGAATTAGGTGATGGATTCTAGGTATATGAACATTTTTTGGGTTCTATTCAATCAACCAGTTGATGTAAAATTTTTTGGTTTCAAATGGGTATTCAAGAGAAAATTGGACATGGAAGGTTAATTGAGTACCTATAAAACAAGGCTAGTGTCTAAAGGGTTTAAACAGCATAAATGAATTGACTATTATGTAAAAATTTCTCTATTTTCCATGTTTAAATGCATTAGAATTCTATTTTCCATAGCTTCTTTCAATGATTATGAGATTTGGAATATGGATTTAAAAAAAGATATTTCCTTAAAAAAACTTTAAAAAGATGCCTCTATGATACAACCTAAAGGATTTTTTACTCCAAAAAATTCTAATAATATATGAAAGTTTAATAGTTCTATTTATAAGTTAAACCAAGCATCTATATCATGGAATGTTCGATTTGATAAAGCCCTAAGAAATTTTGGTTTAAAAAAGAATCAATGTGAGACATGTGTGTACAAGAGGCTTAATGGGAGTTTGGTTGTATTCCTAGTAGTATATATTGATGACATATTACTTATTGGAAACAAAATACCAGTCTTACAATCAGTCAAGGATTGGTTAAACATGTTTTTCTCCATGAATTACTTAGGTGAAGTAGAATATATCCTTGGAATCAAGATCATTCATGATACATCCAAAGGGTTGGTAAAACTATGTCAAATTACATACATTTACCAGATAGTAAATAGATTTATAAACAATCCAAGAGGGTATTGGATTAAATATCACATGGTATACATCTCTGTATAAAATGTGTCCTAATACATAATATAATAGACAGAGATAGAATGATTACGATCCCATATACATATGTGATAGGATCTATCATGTGTTTCATATTATGTACAAGGATTGATATTGCCTATGCATTAAAAAAGGTGGGTATATATCAAACTAATCCAAGGGAACATCACTAGTCTATTGTTAAGACTATCCTTATGTATCTAAGGCATTCCAATGATATGTTCCTGGTATATGGAGGAGACGAGGAACTAGTCATTATGGGATATACTCATTATTGTTTCCAAATAGTTTAGAATGATCTAAAAGCATAGTCATGATATGTCTTCATTCTTAATAGAGGAGCTTTGAGTTAGAAGATTTTAAAGTAGTTAGTTTTTTCCATTTATACAGTGGATTTTGTGTATATAGTGGATTATGATGCATCCAAAGAAGCTGTTTGGATGCATAACATTACCCAAGATCTTGATAAAGTTCCTTTATTAGAGATCATATGACATTGTATTGTAATAAAACTACAATGGTGGCTCTTATAAAGGATAACAGGTTATATCAAAGGAAAAATCACATACTTGGGAAATATTACCTCTTAAGTAATTTTTCTCAAATGGGTGAAGTTATTGTGAGAAGAATTTACATGGAGTAAAATGTGGAGGAACCCTTGACTAAATCCTTATTCTAGAAGAAGCATGAAAATCACGTGATAACTAGCAGACTGAAGGTTTTCAAGAGTTGGCCATAGTGAAAGTGGGATTCTTCTAGAGTTGGTTCCCTATAACCAACTTATATTTAATTTATTATTACTTATATTCAGGAATTTGAATATTAATAAAATTTCTTATCACATAATGATTTTTTTTCTGTGTTACATAGTATGTGATAATGTTCTAAGGGTACATATCACACTGAAAGTTCATAGAAGTTCTCTTCTATGTGAGAAAATCTAAGTTCCATGATAATATTCAAAAATATAAATTATATTACCAAATTATATGATTTAGCTAGACACAAATGATGCAAGCTATTAGGGGTGGAGACTCATAAGAATTTGAGACACTTTATCATGGTGTACACACTTAGTAATCTTCAATGTAAGAGTTTATGAGAACATTACCCATCAATAGGAAATCCACATTAATATGTTTCATTGGATATTTATATCTGTAGACATGTGTATTGATATTTATACTTTATGATTATTATTAATGTGTCTCCTGAGTTTTATAATTTGATGTATTGATGAATACCATGAGAATATATGCTCGCGCAGAGGTAGGATATGTTGGGTGCATCATGAGTTGTGTTTTATAAATGAATAATGTGAGAAAGGATTGATCCTCTCTATTCTTTGATAGAAGTTGATATCCCAGGCCATTTGATGGGAATTGAATTGACTGATTAAGTCTATGTCCATGGAATTGTTATAAACAAGTTTATTTATTGATATTCAAAGAATAAGTCATCAATCATATAGGTTGATGACACCAATATATAACCTAATTTATTAGAGATATAGAGATAAAAGGATTATATTACATAGTGTACATTTGTATGAGGTTACATATTATTTTCACATTAACTTATTTCTCTATTGGAGCTTTGGCGTGTTGTTAGATGCTAACTTTGGACTTAAGGTAGTGTATCCTAATGACATTAAGAAATAGGTCTAGAGGGTTACACACTAAGTGTATTCTAACCCTAGGTTAAATTTTATATGAATTTAACATGTTGGATGAATATTATTACCATGTGTGGTTTAATAATTATTCATATCTATTTGATTGAAAATATTCAATCACTAGTTATTAGAGAGAATATATAAGTGAGTTGAATATTTAATAAATATTTATTAACTAGGTAATTATTTATATAATTATGTGAATAAATAATATTTATTTATTATGGTTTATTCATAAGGTAACATAATATTTATTTGGTTATGTGAATATTTAATAAATTTTTTATACACTAATTTGGTGAATATAATATTTATATATTTTTGGTGAATAATTAAGTGATATTTATTTAAATAAATAAATTGAAATTATTCAAGGACTGATAAATATTTAAGAGGATTGGTGGATAGATTTTGATGGTCTAGTAAGAAATGTCATATTCAATATTATTTGAAAAAATATTAATTTATTTATCCAATAAAGTAATATCTATTTTATATGTAATTTTATTGAATTTTAAGTAAATAATAATATTTATATTATTATTTAATAATGGGTTACACTGAGGATTAAAAAAATAATAAGGGTCCATGTGCAATTATTATTTTCTAGCCCTATCACTATTTAAACCTGGTTATGAAATTTTCTAGTGGAAAGACACAATATTTCATTATTAATAATGAATTGTAGAGAGGATTATATCAAGACCTGTAGATATATCCCCTATAATTCTTTGAAGAACATTTATTTTTTCTCCTCCTCCACTAGAGTAAATCCCTTCTCTCTTGAAGGAATCATTTCTTATCAACATTGATTTCCTAAATCATTTGAAACATTCATGCTATCACCTAGAGGATTCTATAGCATCAATTAGAGGTTTGTAAAAAACATGTGGATTAATTGTAGATGGAATCTACCCTTTATTACTTTAATGAAATGATGGTATGAAAATATTTCTTCATTTGAACGTCAATAATGAAGTTATAACTCAATTAAAGTAAAATTTTAAATTAGATAAATTAATTATAAATTTTATGTGAAAAACTCCTCTTATTTTGGTTTCAAGTTCTTGTAAATTAATATTTTTATTAATTTCATTGGTATTAACTATACTTTATCATATACATAATAGATTATTCATGGATTATAAAAAAAATACAAGTTAGTAACTACCCCACAGGTGCTTCTGTTGTTCCTAAAACCTTGAATTTATATGTGAGATTATGAATTCACATTGATGTGTTTTAATGATATTATTATTTGATATGTGATAATTTTCCTCACCTTTACTAGATAAATTAATAGAACCCTGGGTATATAAGTGGGAAATCAAGAGATAGTTTCTATAATTATTTAGATTATGCACTAGCTAATATCACTTAGTGCATGATGAGACTCTGTCTATAGGGAATACCACCCAATGAGGCTTGTTGAGAGTCAGTTGAGGGTTATTTTATTATGGATACATTATTAGGGAAATAGATGGTTCCACCCTAGTGAATCATCAATTTTCCAAATATTGAATAGTTATTTTCCTATGATGTGTATTATGTTATATGAAGTTATTATATTAATGATACCTATATTATGCTTCATGCTTATAACTAATTATCTCCTAATAAACTTATTTGTATATCATATTTATTTTTAGAGAGTATTAATTAATGAATTTCATTATCTAATTTATATTTGAATATTTTCACCTATTTTAGAGCTACAATTACACACTCATTCCATGTTTACTTGGATTTATTTTATTCATTTAAGTTTAGAATTTACTATTTTTTTGTATTTGGTTTTATTTCAATTAGATTATTTAAATGGTTTTCAAAATAATGATAAAATATAGGTAATTATAGCCTTTAATTATTATTCTTCATAAGTCTTGAAGTTTTTTATCTCAATATTTAAATTTTTTTAAATGGATATACAGCTTATAAAAAATGGGTTTCTTTATATTTAAAAAGAGATATTATGTCATTGTTTTTCATTAAAAGTTATTAAAAAAACTATTTTTTAATTATAGTTCTAACTAGTATATATCAAATTTCTTATAAAAGGAATTGTATAGACTCTTTGGTTGAATCCTGCTAGGAATGTTTATCTCACACATTATGTACACACTTTGGTGTGTATACAGTCTTTATTTCTTATTTTAGGTATTCAAGGGATAGATTCCAATTTTGATAGCATAAATACTTATCCTAGTTGAATGATGACTTTGTTATGTAAAGGTGACCTTGGGTTACATGGAGATGCTCATGTGGTGTTTTTTATTATCATGAAATTTATGAGATGTATCTTATATTGACCTTATAGGTTTTTAATTTGTATCATTATTATATAATTTTCAAATATTATATTATTCACATTGTTTGTAATTCTAAAAAGGATGTAATATTTGGTTTTTTAGTTATACATTTTTTGTTTTGTTATATATTTATAAACTATTTATTTATTTTTCATGGATATCAAATGTATGGATATGTCATTCTAAATTCTTAGAAAGACTCTTATATTTATTTAATAGATAATTAGAGAAATAAATCATTCCCTAAGTGTATGTTGATACCCTCAACACTTACTTCCATACCATGGTAATTAAGAACATGATTATAGATTTATGGAAAGCCGACATGGGTGATGCGGTGAGTTGACCTATGTTGAATTGTTTCAGTGTTGTTATATTGTGTTCCTAAATGGTTTAGACTTTCTTTGCCATTTCACCCACCAGTTCCAGACCAAATAGATTCTATTCATTAATGAATCCTAGTATATATTCTAAGAAATAACTCCAGTTCATCCCTCCATCAGACAGTCATGCCACCTCATGACATACCTCCCTGATCCTATGGGTTAACAATAAGCATCATTTATGATAACCCTTCTTTTATTAAAAAATTAAACATAATTTATTACATAAACCATTCACTTGATACAACATGGATGATCGATAGGTCTAGTGTCTTTGGGGATTAGGATCATTAAATAACAACTTAAAACATGAAGTGAAACATCTTTATTGAAAACTTCCTTTAGATGACCACTACATTCTCTCGTACTTAGAATTGCATGGGATAACCTGAGGACATGCATAAGAAAAGGGGTGAGCTATAAAGCCCAGTAAGGGAATAAACATGGAATAAATGAGGGGTACAATACATGTTAGACAATAGTCGTATCAATATAGAAAAAGAGAAACATGAACATAAAGGCATGATAAAGCATGATAATCATAACATGGAAATGTGGCAACAACACTTAACATGGAATTAGAATGAGCGAAGGCTCATTGCACATGGAGCATGAGTAAATTCTAATTGCACATGAAGAAAGAGTAAACACTCTTTTCACTTGAATTATCATGATTCAACAATCATTTCACATGACATATCATGATACTATACTTTACCTAATGCATTGGAGCGCTATAAGGGAGAACCCTTCTTAAACATTTCATTTCATGCATAAGTGTGTCACATGGATCATAAAACATAATCATTTATTCCATGATAAAGTAATGTGGAATTCATACATGAAACTTTATAATCAATAAGAAAATGTGCATAAAGGTGAATACCCTTGATGGAGAAATGGACATGGTATTCACTACACAATGGCATTGGCTTGGAAAATCGGTGCGATTTCGGCAGCGTAACAGCATGACATAAGAATTCATAAAAATTGTTGATGAGAGAGAAAGGGGTTCCTCATCATATTTACATGTAATGCACAGTAATTAGGTCATATATATACATGTCCCAACAATTGTAATGGAATTTAGATTCATGATACAAAAGTATTGCCTGAATGTAAATGAGGAGAGAGAAGTTCCTTTCGGAATTTCGACATAGTAACAGGTGTACATGGGAGGCATTTAATGACAGAGAAAGGGGTCTCGCATCATTCAAACATAAAGAGGGAGGTATGAGGGGGGTGCTAAACCATACCCCAAAATTCATAATTGAAATTAAAAGGGAAAAACAACATAAAGAAAATTGGACAAAAATCAGAAAGGAATAAAAAACCCTTACTTGGAAGTGTGCTTCCAAAGGTTTGAGAGAGGCTTGAGAGAGGCTTCTTGGGAGCTTGGGGAACCTTGGGAGGATTCTAGAGAGAGTAGGGAAGAGTTTGGACGAACTCCAAAGGCTTTGAGTGAGGAAGAAGTGGGATCTTGGGTGGGTTTATATATGAAAGGTGAGGGAATTATTTATTATTTAGGTTTGGGACCCCTTATATTAAATTAATCCGAACCACAAACCATCCCATGGTTTTTGCCCTTTTTTTTTGGAAAAGGGAAGAGGAAAAAAATATTTTATAAGGCAAAAATCCTAACTTCTTAAAATAATGGGGTTTATTATGTGGAGGTGAGTCACACTCCCATGGAAAATAATTTAAAAAGACAAGATGTTTAATAAGTCTTGAGGGGTCCATTAATGCTTTGTAAAACAAGTCAAACAAACCCAAAATCGCATTATTTTAATGTAAAAACATATATTGGTCGAACATAAATCTTATAGTATTTTATTACATCACTATTGGGTCATTATGATGTCATAAAACACATTATATATTTAAACGGTATTTAATTTTTACCCAAAAAATTTACTGTCTAAGAAAATTATGAAAAAATAACCGTTGGATAATTTCGACATCCTGATTCAAGAAATAAAATTTATTTTATCTAAATAATTTTCTAAATATGTTAATTTTCACTTTTAAAATAAAAACCGACATTTATAGAAAATTCACGGGTTTTGACAAAATTGGCTTTCAAACCTTAATAAAAAATTACAATTGCATTCATAAAATTATAAGATCATTTTTATTTAATAAAAATTAATTTAATAATAATAATAAAATTTTATTAAAATATTATTTAATTCAAAAATACCTTAATTTAATAAAATATAATTATTAATTAAATAGTAACTAAAAATATTATTTGTACTTCAAAAACTATTTACAATGTATCAATGATGACAAGAAAGTATATTCATTATTATATACAAAAATAATTTAAATGAACATAGTACTAGAGATTTTTTACATAACCCCTTAAAACAGCCGCATAAGACCTAAGGGTAAGGTGTGCGATGGTGACAGACTCTTAGGGTGGCTCAGATAACATCGCTCGAGTGGTAATATCTATCAACTTCCACTTTTCCCGTAGACGGTCCCGTTCGAGCTTAACATGATGAAGCTCAGCTTGGGCTTGGTCAAGAGCAAAGCCCAAAGATTCCACCTCTTTTCCGAGCTCTGACAAATGGGCTTCGTATGAAGCAATTATAATGGACGAGGTCATCGCTTCCCTTGTATGAGTAAATTGGGTTTGTTAAAGCCCTGTATTTATACTAATCATGTGATCACTATTCAATGGCTATAAAAGCAACGGTCACAATTCTTAACATAAAATCAAAGAAGTTGATATTTTATATAAACATTTTACATAAAGAGACATTTAATTAGATCAAGAGGGATTTCCATTAATGCAACATTGGGTCGTTACATCATTGGCATTAAATTCAATCATTAGAGACAATTTTGGCCCCTAAAATAAATAAAACTAGTAGTAGAAAAACTGGTGTGTCCCATTCATAAGTTGCACATCCATACATAATCAAATAATCATAAATTGGAAAAGAAATAAAATAATTTAAATAAAACAATCCATCATCTCACCTCTAATTCCTACCATAGAAATAACCCCTTTAGATTACCCAGTCTCCAAATTTATAATGAGACATTGAATTAAGAAAAATAGAGCACATAAGTCTTATGTGGAAAATTTGGAAAAGTAAACTAAATAAAATATAACAACCAACATACCTCCATGTGAATACACTAGTCACCATCATACCTTAAGAAAAAATTTCTCGATGAGAAAATGAGAGTGGAACTAGAACCTAAAATGTAAATATGCATGTGCATAAAATCCCGATAGTAATGCTAGAGGAAACCACACTTGATGTATAGTCTTTTATTTAAAATATCCTTTTTCTTATAGTTTGAAAATTTATCTACAAAATAAGTTTTTATTTTTATTTAAGATCTAGTAACAGGTTACAAGTAATTTTAAGAGAATAAAAATTTATTATTAAACCTACAGGGATAATAATTTCAAATAAAAAAATCCTTTTAATATTTTAACTTAGAAGTAAAATTTTCTTTAAATATTTGTTTTATTTTATAAAAGTTAAAAAAAATATGATTAAAAGGAAAGTAATAAAAATGGATAAAAACTCAAGCACCATGGGTATCCCTAGGTTAACTAATGTCATCCATTGTATCAATATCCTTACACTCTTGGTGATTGAATAACACATAACTGTTCCTATGCATGAGCTACTGTGGAGGATGAAGCTAAACACCTAATAGTAAAAAATCAATTTCATCATATAGTTTAGTTAGTTTTCTAGGATAGACCAAAGGATTTGAAGGTTGGAACTTTTCCTAGCATACTTTTCCTACTCATCCCACCTAGGTGATTGGGGGTCCCATGTGTTATTTCCTTTTATTTAATTTTAAATTATACATGGATGCAATTGAAAAAAAAAATTATAATCACTCAAACACCATTCCATACATCAATAAGATATTAGGAAACCTTCCCAAACTGGAGAACACATATTTAATTATCAAATAATGGTGGATTATGAATCAACTTACATTAAAGGTAACAACCATGCCTCGTAGTCACTCCTTTAGAATTATTATTTACAAAACTAGTTTTAAAACCAATTACAATATTTAAAAAGTGTCTTAAACATCTTGGTATATTTAAACGTTGCTTTTTAAAATCAATAACACCTTTATAAATATAGGTAAACACTTTGGAATAAATTTTAATATCAAAATGACTCTTAATAATCTTAAAATGAATTTACAAAGAATGTTCAAGAATTTTATCAAACACTCGATGTGTAAAATTAAGTAAAAGACAATTTAAACTATATTTATACATAAATAAATACTTCTTATTGAAATATAAAACTAGTGAAACATTATTTTCCTTCCTAATAATCCTAAAACATTTTTAATATTATCATTTAATAATAAATAAAGAGATTAAAAATAGAATCAATTAGGGTTTCATAGTTTAAAGAAAAAATACAAGGGGAAACCTACCTCAATCATGAGTGGAGATAAAGAAACCCTCAATTATGCGTAAAATTCATCAACCAACAAAAAAATTGTTATGCATGTATTATAAAATGTTTTTTAATTTAAAATTTTATTAATTCAATTACTTCAAAAATTCCATGGTTTATAAAGTAAATACCTAAAAAACACATCAAATAATTCACATTGGTCTAATCCACACTCAAACCAATAGGAGTGGCATAAGAAAAAGTCAGGTAGAGGGTATTACACTTTTCACCTGAAGGGGTTTCCAAGGAATTGTTATAAAACCTTTAAACAAGTTATGTTTATAATTATATTGACCTATAAAAATCATTTATTAGGATATTATTACCCACCTCAAGAAGAACTTCCATCATAAAGAAGATATATTCTATTTGAAAATCTTATGGAGTGATTATCTTTGAGTTATAGGAGTGTTTTAAGAATCTATGTGCCAATTTCCCACATAAATCCATCGATAAGCATCACTTTATTATGTTCTTTTATCAACGATTGTTTGAAAATGAAAAACAATTTTTAGATGCATCATCTAGAGAATCCTTGATAGATAAATCACCACTAGAAGCCAAGGGACTAATTAACAAGATAAAATAAAACTCACAACAAATTAGAATAAGAGGTATGAGAATAAGATGCATATAGGATGTAAGAAATTCTAACTCATCTCCATTTTTAGTATCTAAAATTGAAAATATAACCAAACTTTGAGTCAAATATCTTTGAAAAAAACTTGTGATAAATAAGAACCATCCAAGATATGTATTTTATGTGCATCCCCTCACCATTTTAATAACTAGTGTTTTGATATAGAGGGTATGTATAGTTTTACATCAACCTTACATCCAAGTTAACACCAATATCATGCCCAATGATGGATAAAAACTTCCCAAGTCCAATATTCATTTGGAAATCAACAAAACTAAGATAGCCTGCTCTATCAAAACGTGCTTCAACAAAAAAACACATTATTAGAAAAAATTCCATCAACTCCCACAATTTCCACAATCTTATAATTAATCTTATAATAAATAATACTTTCAATAATATTATTTATAATGAAATAAATATTGTTATTAACTCTCAAATAATATTCAAGCCCTTATATAGCATAAAAAGGACCTAAAGTGGAATAGATGTGGAATGAGCTAAAAGAACCGAAAAATAATCTAGGAAATCTAATGGATATTATATCCAAAAATCCAAGAAAAATTCCATCATAATTATTCCACAATAAAAAGTGGAATTTTAGAATGATGAAAAATATAAGTGGAAAATTACTTCAACCACCAACCACCTTTGAACCTGAAAAAAACAAATCTAAAAATTACAAGAATGATTCTAAAAACTATGCCATGGAATAATAGAATAATGAGGAAGAGAATAAGTATAGACCAAGGATAAGGAAGAAAGAAACACCATTATAGATTTACCAAAGTGAGAATAAATACATTCCACCTTTTTTCCCGTAAATAATGATTCAGTCCAAAAAGATTTGAGAGGAATAAATTTTAAATTAAATTCTAGAATAAATCCAAAAGGTTAAGATTAATATTCCCCTTCTATAAGATATCAAAAAAAACCCAAATTATAATAATTTCCATAAATATATTTTTACCATGAATAATATGATTCAAGTTAATGATAGTTTCAACTTTTGAAGAAGTGTCTCGACCCAAATAATACCACAATGTTTAACAAAATGTCAAGATTATTGTACAGTTTATATTCCTTGCACCATTGTTTCTTTAACTTTTTATGATGCTTTATGTGATATGGGTGATTTAAAAAAAAGTTATTCCACTCTCATTATTTACTTCGTTGTATATGGTTTACTAAAACCAATAAGATTAGTGGTTCAGTTTTCAAATATATATATATATATAAGTATTTTATAGGATGTGTTAGTTAGAGTTCAAAACCTAATCTTTCTATAAAACTTTTATGTGTTGAACATGGATGAAGATATAGAACCAGGACACTCACCCATTATTTTTAAGAAACCTTTCTTAAATAAATCCAATACATTCGACAATATACATGAAGGGACACTCACCATGGATATTAAAAACATTATTGTCCAATTTTTTATTTTTAACTCTATAAGGAACCCTTAATAGAATCATTACCTTATTATACTTTCCCAAATTTAATAGTTTGTACCCCATGAAGATACAAGTATGTTACATGGAATTTTATCTTTATAGAAACAATTAATAGTTAAAAAATCAATGGAGAAAGTGGATGTTCAGTAATCTAGAAAATTAATTTCCATATTAGAAGAAGAGGTAGCTTATATCGTTTATGGATTTGATTGTTTATTTAATGATGAGGAATATTACATGTCATCTTTTGTGAAAAAAATCCAATCTATGAAAGTGAGGAACCCAAATTTGACTTCATCCTTAGAACAACCCCCAAATATAGAATTAATACTTTTTCCACTAATTTGAAGTATGTTTACTTAATGGGAGGATAAAAATTACCAATGATAATTGATAATAATTTTTCCACTAACCTAGAAAAAACAAATTGATTGGGATTTTTAAAGAGAATTTTATAGAAAAAGGATGGATTTTAAGTGATATACAGGGTATAAATTCTAAAACTGTTATGTATATGAATATGATTGAGGAAATTTTTAGACCTATTAGGCAGCCATAGAGGAGGATTAATCCCACCACGATAAATTTTTTTAATAAAGAGATAGAGAAAATTTTGTAGTAATTCATCATCTACCCTTATTTAAAATCATAAAGGTTTATCCCCATCTACATGTTTCCCAAGAAAACATGACTAGACACAGTGAGGGATATGAAAAATGAGTTAATACCTATGTGATTCAGAATAGGTTTAGAGTTTGTATAGACTATAGGCAGTTGAATCAGGTCACTAGGAAGGACCATTTCCCCATCCCATTCATTGAAAAATGTTGGAGAGATTGGTATAGAGAAAAAATTATTGTTTTTTATAGTTTTCAAGTTTTTTTTTTAGGTACCAATTGCTCTAGAGGAGCAAGAGAATGCTAATTTTACATGTCCCTTCAGCACCTTTCCTTATATAATGATATCATTTGTAATTTTAAATTTCCTAGGTATATTTTAGAGTTGTATGATAAGTATCTTATTTGATCATATTAAATACTTATTGGAGGTATTTTTGGATGAATTCACTGATTTTGGATATTCTTTTGATCATGTATTGAGTATATTAGAAAAACTTTTGAAAAATTTTATTGAAAATAACCTATTTTTTAACTTTGAGAAGTTTCACTTCATGGTGGAAAGAGGAATAGTCATAAATCATATCATTTAATCAAAATTCATTAAGGTGGATGAATCAAATATTAAAATGTTAAATTATTTACCTTATCTCACTTGTATGAAACTTGTTAAATTGATTCTAGGACATGTATGATTTTATTGGAGAATAATCAAGTAATTTAATATGATTTATCTTTCCCTTTTCAAGATTTTTTTGAAAGATACTAGTTTTAATTTTGATGATGATTATTGTAAATAATTTGACTCATTTTAGAGAAGACTAATCACCCCACTAGTGATGCATCCAGAAAACTGGTATAAACCTTTTGAACTAAATTTTTATGCTTCCAACCATGTTTTGAGAGTAGTTTTGTCCAAAAATATTGAATGAAATATCAAGATATTGAATATGAATCAAGTACACTAGATGTTTCCCAGCTTAACTACAAAACCAAAAAATAATTTCTAGCAGTTTTCTTTACTTTAGATAAATTCATACCTTAATTTTTAGGCATTAAATTCATAATATTTTTTGATCATGTATCTCTTAGGTATTTGATGAACAAGTCTAAATAAAATCCTAGGATGTTCATATGGATGTTGTCACTTAAAGAGTTAAATCTATAGATTAAGGATAAGAATGAATATAATAAACAAGTGGTCAATCACTTGAGTTGACTATCCAACATAGAAAAATTTGGGATTCTAGACCAAGAACCAAAAAATGATCACATTCTATGAGATTAGTTGTACTTTATTAAAGGATAAGTTCATTCATATGGTTATATAGTCAAATATTTGGTATCTTCTCAAGTCTCATCCCACTTGAACCCCCAATAAATTAGAAGTCTCAAATATGAATCAAAATTTATATTTCTTAAATCCATATATTTTGAAAAAAAATAATGACTAAGTGATAAGAATATGCTTACTTAGGAGTGAAATTCAATCTTTTTTTGAATTATTTTCACACTTTATCTTATAGAGGACACTTTGTACCTCCAAGAAATGTAATAAAATTTTTGAAACATGGAATTTGTTGGAACACTTTATTCAAATATTCACAAGAATTTTTTAAAAAATGTGAGAAATTTTAATCCACTATAAACATCTCAAAGAGACAAAAATTACCAAAAAACCAATCAAATTTTGTGAAATTTTTTACAGCATGTGGAATAGATTCCATGAGACCATTTCCCATGTTATTTAGTAACTCTAATGTTTTTCTAGTAATTTTTGTGTCTCTAAATGGTTGGAATAAAATTCCACCAATACTGGTGATTTTAATGTTTTGTTTGATTTTGTTAGGACTAAAATTTTTTATAGTTTTGGAGCAACAAGAGACAATATTAGTGGTCAAGGAACAAATTTTTAAAATAAGAGCATAGAAGATTTAATTAGGAAGTATGGAGTGAACCAAAACACATAAACACCCTATTACCCCTAAAAAATTCCCAAGATAAATTTTACAATAGGGAAATCAAATTTATTGTAGAGAAAACTATTAAACCAAACCAAAAAGTTTGGATAAAAAAGTTAAAAGACGCCTTATGGGCTTATAGGACAACCTAAAAAACCCCAATTATAATGAGTCCATACTGGCTGATTTTTGGGAAGATATACCAACTACCTACGGAATTGGAACAAAAATCCTACTAGATATTGAGAGAGATTAATCAGGACAAGAACAAGGATACAAAATAGAAGAAATCGAAGTTGTAGGATTTGGAAGGAATTAGAAGAGAAGATTTTGTAAACTCATAAATTTAAAAATTAAGGAATATAGTGGCTCATGATAATATCATTCAGAAAATATAATTTAATCAAAGAGACCACGTTTTATTATACTAATCAATATATAAGTTGTTTCCAAGAAAACTGTATTCTCGATGAGATTTTACATTTATTGTTACTTATGTATATCCCTTCAATGTTATACAGATCACCTTATAAGAAAACAAGAACCTATTCACTATTAATGGTCACAACCTGAAGAAATTTTATAGAAACGTCTCCCAAGAACTAGTAGAGGATAAAACCCCTCTAAACTATTTATCAATGAGAACCATAGGGTTATACCTCTCATTAACACTTGAATGATTGATGTGATTCCATTTAAAATTTACTTACATTACAAACCTTTTAGAATGAATTATTGAAAAATTATTATTTCAGTGTTGGGGAGGTAACCATTATAGTTTAGTATTTTTAAATTTTGTTTCTATTTTTCAAATTTTGTTCAATTTTCAAAAAAAATATCATTTCCATTTTTAGTGAGATTTTGAAACATGTTGAGATTAATTTGAATGAAATTAAAAATTCGGAACTGATGTGAATGATGAGAAACAGATTTTACACATTTACTTACCTTAGATAAATGTTGAAATGAACTTATTTTCAAATTGTAAGTGGTGTAAATTCATGAAATTACCAGTGATTTTTTAATCTCATTAAATAAAATATTTTCCTATATTTTAATCGCTTACCTAAGATGATTTTGAACCAAATTTGATATCTTATTATTATGGACAATTTTATTGAGAGAACCAATACGTGCTTGAATAACCAAAATTTATAGAATAATATAGTAAAAACTTTGGAGCATTGGGAACTTTGTGCTATAAATGATTGGGGTATTCTTTTGATTTTAAATTCCTTTTTTTCAATGAACTTTTGTTATGGTATACCTTGGAATTTAACCTTTTTGTCCCTTTTTATCTATTAATAACCTTGTTATGTAGCCAAATTGAAAGTCAAAAATCCCTACCTACATTTATCTAGAATCTAATATATGATCTAGGTTGAATTCAAGTGTGGTAATAGGAACAAAGTAAGATGGAATAAGTTATTTTGAAGAATATTATTTTTATAAAGCGAGAATTACTAAAAAACTTGAACTAATTATTTTTTAGAATAAAAAATTAGGAATATTGGGAGGTTTTATTCATATCATCCAAAATTTTACATGGAATTCCAAAACTGTTTGATGTGAAAAGTTCCTCTCTTTCCCTCTGAAAACTCAAAACTTTACAAGAATTCTATAACATAAATATTGTAACCCGATCTCAATTCAAAATGAAATAATACCACAAAGGAATAAATAAGGAATTAATATATCATTGATATTGAAATTATTTAAGGCATGATTCCCAATAATATGAATATGAGTTTGAAGGATGGCTGAAGATGAATTAGAGCTGCATTCTACTATAAAAATGGTTAAGTCTATTAAGATGGTTTGGAGAAGTTGTTTGGAAAATATTATTGAACCTGTTGGAATAAATAAGAAAGGTAAATACTTTTTTATCTAGGTAAAAGTATATCTCAAACCTACTAGGAAAAAAATCCAAAGTTCGTCTTTTAATTTAAGAGAAGAACAAAAAAAAATTAAAACTTGTTGAAAACAATTAAGTGAAAATATTTTCTACTATTAGAATATAAAATGGTTTGATCTTTATAACTAAACCTAAAAGGGAATGAATTTGTATCATTTTAATAAGATTATAAGGATGAGTAAAATATTAATTTAAACAAAAAAACATATATTATGCATCAATATATATCCAAACCTCCTAAATCCACCTCAAAATTTTCTCATTAGAACCAAAAAACCCTTAAGCCATGGAAAAACCCTAAAAATACCACATGATTTGTAGAAATACTTTAATAATAGGTTAGATATTAATAAATTTATTAATACTATGGATAAAATTTCATGAACTTGAAATTATAAAATCCTTGATTAAAATTCATACTTGATTATTGAGTGAAATATTTCTGGAAAGGTAGGTATAAGTGTTCATGTGAATATAAAAGAATTCAAAATTAATTAAATTTAATTAATGAGGAAAATTTGATAAATAATATTAATGGTTCATGATAACTTGATTTGAATGATGTGAAATGGTAACTCACATTGGCTAATGTTTTAATTTTTCCTTTGTAATATTTTTGGAGTTCACTTGTCCGGGTGTCCAAGGATTAAGTGTGTGGGAATCAACATGGTTGATAAATTCATGCTATTTTTTTATTTTAAATTAATTTTATTACCTAATATTTATTAAATAATTATATTCTAATGAGTTTTGTAATTAAATTGTAAAATTATTTAATTGTGTACATATTTTTTAAAATGGAAAAATTGGGAAATAATTCACTTATTTTACTTTTTGAGTAATTTGAATAAATTTCTACTGATTATATTTTATCTTTATTTTATGAAGGACTTTGAATATGGATGTAAAGTTAGATGAAATTATTGATAATATAGTTTTTAAAGAAAGTGTTTTTTTCTGTATTATTTTTATCAATTCATCTTCCTGAAGAAACCATGATAAAACGGAAAAGGCATGAGTGTGTATAATTCATTGCAATATCTATGTATGTTTCATTTTCTACCTATGTATGGGTCAATACCAATTACTATATGTTATTTTCACTAGAATATGGGTGATATACACTTATTTAAAATTAATTCCCTTTATATATAAGTTAATCTACTCTGCGTTTGTGTCATTTCTCACCTATGTACGATTCATTTCAGGTTTTGTATGGGTAATGCCTTTGTAATAATTGGTTGAAGGATGATCTGAAGTAGACTTTGGGGGACTCACTAGTGAATTGAAATGGGACATTGGGGTTCCACTTCATCATTCATGCAAGAGTAGACCATGTGGATAATAATATACAAAATAATTTGATCAATAACAAAAAAAAGTTGTTGATTTTCAAGAAGATAAGATCACATGGAGATTTGAATATATAATAAAAAATTAAATTTATAAAATTTAAAAGGAAAAATATTTCATGGGATTTAACCATATAATAAGAATATGTAAATGAAGGATCTATAATAATAACTGGATTCTATAAGAAGGAGGTGGGATAAGTTGTGAAGTTTGTGTTGGAGAATGGTATAGTAGCATCTTTTATTTTCATTTTATTTTCTTCTTTCTTTAGTTATGTAATGCTTTACATTTTCTAATTCATGTATATTACACTTGACATGGAGGGGTAAATATTGAGTGACTGTGGAAGTTAATATTTTCATTTTGTAATTCTTGAGTCCTACACTTAATGAGTATAAATCTCTTTTTTATTGATTTCAGATTTTAGTGACTATTCGACACTTTTAATACAATTGTGTTTAAGGTTTTTAACTTGTTCATTTTTTACGTCTTAGGTTGATAACTCATAATCTAACTTCACCTAGTATGGATTTTCTATAAAGGTATAGATTATATTCAAAGTAAAGTATCTATAAATAGCTGGAACATGTGTGAGGGTAGTGGGTTACTTCTTAATATCTAACTAACTCCAAAACCTGATTGTGTATTTCCTTTTCAGTTGAGGTATGGTTCAGTATTTCGATGTCTTTGATACTTAAAACATATACGGGATGGAAGAATGATCAAGTAGTGATCATTTTTAGATTAGTCTCTATAAAAACCTTCAACCAAGGGTGTTTGATGAATCAATTTAGGATCCATACATTTATCATTTATTAATAATAATAATAGTTAGATAATTTTTAGACTAGGATATCATTGTAATTAGAAAACCAAACTTGACCCAATCACCTTTCTCATCATCTTGTTTTCAAAATTCTTGTTTCATTTCTTTATTTTAATTTTCAAAAGAACAACAAATCCAAAACAACCCCCATTTTTCTTTTAACCAAAGTGATAACTAATTTAGCACACTCCTCTCTATAGACAACCCTATGGTTACCACTAATATTACATTTTAACCTATGATATAATTTTTTTTCCACACCCCATGATAGGTTGAAGTGTCAAATTCTAACCTTTTCATTTCACCACAATCTATAAAACTCCATGATGAACATTGTTTAGGGATAACTCAATGTCATACTTTGATAGGCCAATTATCATTTCACTTCTCAATTTTTATATTTATATATGCAGCCATCATGGAATAATTATAAAGTATATATTCCTTTTTTGTATAACATGATATATTTTATATCCTTAAACTTATTCAAGAATAATAAAAAAACATACATAAGCACACGTATAACATATTACATATGATAAACTATTATATCATCCATATATTTGTTTTAATTTCAAGTGTTTTTTTAACTCAGTAAATATCTATGTAATTCCGATCATGTCACTATGTAATCATCTGATAAAAATATTCCATTAAACTATTTAGTGAGTAACATATATGAATTAATCTAGTTTTAATAATGGTGAGACTTAGGAATAATTTTCCTAATGTTAAACTACTTGAAAAAATATTCAATACTTCTTAAATTTAAAACATTAAATTATATAGTGTTAATAATTTTTATTGTCTATTTATAACTCTTTCTAAGTTCAATATCATCCTTATACCCTTTTCATCAAAATTTTCCCATGAAATATTATGGTAACTAATGTAACTATTTATATTAATATTTTCCCAATATACCTTAAACCTTTTATAATATTAAGTGATATTCACTTTTTATTTTTACTAGAATAATCATTTATTTGTTAACTTTGAACTTCTCAAATTCTAAAAATACTCACACTAGCCTCTTATATAGTATATTCTCTTCAAATAAAATTACTAAGATACACAAACTACTTTGTGTTAGAAAATTAATCTTATTTTTTTAGTGGGTAATATTTAACAAATAAACCATTATAACCATATGGTATTCTATATATTTGGAGAATTATATGATATAAAATTAAATGAATCATAAACCATGTGTAACATCTCATATTTTTCATAAAAAATATTTTTTAATAAAAAACTTCTCTTATCATATAAGATAAATTAGATGGTTATACACTTCCTTTATTTATACTCATATTGGCTAGATAAATTCCTTTACATTCAATTATTTGATGCAGCAAATCTTTTCTTCATCAATTGATTGAAAACTATGAGCTTTATCAATACGTTCCTTATTTTTTAATTCTTACATATTTTCAACACTTATAAAACATATATTCAGTATCATATACCCTTCAAAATTGAAGAATTCATTTTTTAACACTTGTACATAACATGGGAATTCCATCGAATTTCTCAAACCCCATTAGATATTACGAACAATTCCATCATATTGAATCATTAGTATCCTTTCTGAAACATTTTTAGGTTACAATGACATTGACTGATTATTTGAAAGAACATTGTTGGAATTTCCAAATAAATTTTCTTCTTCCAGTTTAAGCTTTTACCCACATGTATTGTAAACACATAACTAGAACCAAAACATCACACACCCTAGTTCATTTATTCTTAACACTTTGATAATATTAAGTAAACTTTTCTTGAAATAATTCACAATTTTTGTAAAATTTCTAATAATGAAAATAGAATTAATTTTATAACTAGGACAAGACATAGAGGAAACATTCAATGAATCATGTTATGTTTCCCATAAGAATCTAGATTTAGTTTTTGAACAATTTCAATATTTGGTTACACAAGAAGGTGTTTCTATACCAAATATAAATTTCCTATTGATCAAGAATGATTCTTCAATTTTTATACCAGTCTATGAAATTTCTTACACTAAGAGTCTCCTTTATAAGGCTTGATTTCAAAGTTAGGTTCAATGATGATACTATTTTTCTACAAAAAAAGATGTTATTGGAAGAGTATAATGTTTTATATTCATTTAATAAGTACTTTTAATAAATGTGTTCCCAATAAAATAATGACCCCTTTTAAACTCGTCATATTCATTAGTGGTCTAAGATCTATATTTCACTCAAGAATGAATCCACTTTGGAATTCCTATCACAACTTATTTATGTAGATTCAGCGTTATCCCAATCATATAATATATTAGTCTTGGATGGTTGAGTGAACAAATATTTTCCCAATCCATCATATGGATAAACTCAATACTATTCATATGGTATCCTAACTCTTTAGGTTTCCCAGCTAAGTGTAACCCAAATTTCACAATAGGATTTGGTTTAAAAATTCTCAAGGATAGTCATTTTCACCATGCCTTACACAATATAATCTATGGTTACCCTGCTTTGGTAGAATATATCCAATTGAATGATCGAGGTCTTGACATGTTCTTACTTTGGAAGGAATCTAACACTAAGTATTACTTAAAAGGGGATTAAATCTCACCATATTATCTCATGTTATTACCTTTATATGTATGAATGATTCTTATGATTTACACTACTATAAAATAGGAATTTAATAGCTATTCTTTATCAGTGCTAGAAAAAAGCGCTAATAAATTATACCTTTTATTAGTGCTTTTGTTTTAGCGCTGATAAACGTTTCCCTTTATCAGTGCTTTTTTAACACTAATAAAGGGTTCCCTTTATTAGCATTTTATTTTTATCTCTCATAAAGGGATCCTTTATTGGCACATTATTAGTGGTTATATAGGTCCAAATAAAATTAAATAATAAAATAAATAAATAATGAGTTTATTAAAAAAATTAAAAAAATTATTATTTAAATAATAATTGATAAAAATGAATAAATTAATTATACTATATATAAATTATAAATACTAATAAATAGTATATATTAAATATATAGATATAGGAAAATTAAAAAATAAACAAATAAAAATAAGTAAATTGAGAAAAATATTAAACATTTTATTAATTAGATAATTATTAATGATGTAAGTAAATAGTATATATTAAATATATAGATATATATGAATGTATATAAATATGATTTATATAATACAAAATGTTTATTCTTTACATTAAATATTCATATATTTAGTGAATAATGGTTTATACTTAAAAATTAATATGAATTAAAAATACTGACTAATTGCATAGAGTAATGGAAATAATTAAATGTTGTTAGATTTTTCAATTTAACACAGATCAAATGTGTGTTATATTGATTTCACATATATGTAATTAATGCATTTTTATATACAACGCACACACACAAACCATATCCATTTTTTCAATATTGTTAAAGTGTACTTATTTTTAATTTATTCAATTTCACACATTTTTAACATGATTTCACTTATAATTAAATATTAATTAATAATATCAAAAAAATATTTGTAAAAAAATATTTATAAATAAGAATATTTATAAATGTACATTTATTATATGTATACATTTATATATTTATAATTATAAATAAATAAATATTATTTTTAAAAAAGGTATTTATATAAATATAAATAATTAATTATATAGATTTAAATAATTATTAAATTTATAAAAAAAAATATTTAAATAATGAATATATTTACTAAAATTATATTTATATATATTTATTATATATATATATATAATTATATAAATATATATAATGATAAAAATAATTTTTTAAAAAAAAATATTTATATAATTGTAAATAAATAATTATAAATTTAAATAATTATAAAATTATAATAAATATATTTAAATAAAGAATATATTTACTATATTTAAATATATATATATTTATTTATTAAATATAAATATATATATATATTTAAAAAAAATATTTATATTTTTAATTATAAATCCATTATCATCACTTAAGTAATAATTGCCGATAGAAGGAATATTTATCAGCACTTTTTTAGCACTGATAAATATCTATCTTTATCAACGCTAAAAAACACTGATAAAAGTGTCCTGATCTATTTTAAAAACCCTAAACAATTGTGAACCCTTTGTGATATCAAAAACTTTCTACAAAATCCACCCACTACCGGTGATCCTCCTCAGTGAATCAAAACTCAAATTAAGGCTCAAACAAATCCAAGACTCAAATTCAAGCCTCAAACGATTTAAGGGTCGAATGAATCCATGGATCGAACATAAGACTTTCTCTACTTTCTATCGAATGTAATTCTATCTCTACTTTCTCTTGGAGAACTCAGGGTGAAAAATATCAATGGTTCCAATCGTGGTGGAGGCTTTTTTTCAACGATGATTGTGGTGAGTTAGCCATTTTTGAGATTTGGCCATGGAGATCGTCCATTTTGATGCTTGAAAATTTTAAAGTGTGAAACAACTATATTATGAGCCTTCCTGACTTCACTCCCAATCCATACGAACATCTCCTCCCTTCTCAATTGCAGTTGTGAATTAATATAAGAGATTTGTGAGGTACACTTTTATTTATGTGAAAGTGTGGATGAATCATGCTTTATTTTTGTTGTATAAATAGTGTAATTAGCCATATGGTATAATTCCCATCCCATTTTACATCATCTATATAATTTTGTATGTATCAATTTCCATGATGGTGGTTGGGTAGCCTGTGAGACTTATTCCTGGTGTATTAAACTTACTAGTTATTTTTTTATTTGTGTAGTAGAGACTTTATATGCGGAGTGATGTTTTATAGATCTATTAATTTTGTGATTCCACTTAGATTTATGAGTTGATTAAGGGTATACCACTTAGAAAATGTGACCTCATGGGAGTCATTCCATCTCGGTATAGGCTAGTGTGTATGGGATATATTTTGCAAGGGTTGGTGTGTTTTTCTCCCTTGTT
The DNA here is from genome assembly GCA_963277665.1 of Viscum album. Taxonomy (NCBI): domain Eukaryota; kingdom Viridiplantae; phylum Streptophyta; class Magnoliopsida; order Santalales; family Viscaceae; genus Viscum; species Viscum album. Next base: position 1,842,579,354 of record OY728129.1, on the reverse strand, counting down.
TTTGATCTATCTTACTGATGTGTATTATTTATTTATGTCAACTTCTTTATGAGCTACAATAAAATTACCACATAGTAGCGGTTTTTTTAATATGGTGGTGGTTTAAACCACAGCCATATTATTCTATGACGGTTTCATAAAACCGGCGCTAAATTGGGTTTCGGCATCCAACACGTGGTGGATTCTTCAATTTAGCGACGGTTTCTAGAAATTGTCATAGTAAACATATTTAGCATGTGGTTTTGTGGTTTTAGAAGCGGTTACATGTGAAAAAAAATAAGGTATTTAGCGGCGATTTTAACAGCCACTAAAAAATTTCAATTTTTTACATTAAAACGGACATTAAACCACCAAAACTGCCACTAAATAATAACACACATTTATTTAGCCTAGGTTTTAATCATCGTTGATAATAAAATATCAACCTATAGCGGCAGTTTAAACCACCTCTAAATATGGTCCATTTCGTTAGCGACGGTTTAAACCACCGCTAATTATATATCTACAAATAAAAAAATATTGCACATTATGCATCCCCAGTACTAGTACCCTAAAAAAACCATGTGCAGAGAACATATAACATAATAATCTAAACCATATAACAATGTTTAGTAGTCAAAAATATAACAATTCTTGATAAAAACCATGTACAGAGAACATATAACAGAATAATCTAAATCATAGAATCTCAACCATCTAACAATATTTCATAGATCTAAATCTAAGACTTTAAACTGTATTGAACCAACATCTGATCTATAATCCTTCAAACTATATAGCACGAAGTTATGATCTATAAGACATTAAACTACCTAGCCTAACATTGACTATATTGGACTATTATGTAATGAGCATGACATTCTATCTCTTTACTGACATGACTTTCTATTCTAACGATGGTCATCTACCGCACTGATTTTCAAAACTACATATGGCTGGATTCTAAGTTTCATGGCATAAAAAGAGATTCCAAAATCTCATATATTAGTCTCATCCCAAACAATGACCAACCTTAGGGTCTTCCCCTCGATAATGGGGTTGAATATTTATTATTATATAGGCTCACTCAATATGCTCAATCACAAAGTGGTGTAGCTCCCAAAGAATTGAAATATGCCCAAAAATCACCTAATGTTCACCTCCACACTTTAGGTCTCCATCAATTTGGATCCCCATAATCCTCTAAGTATTATTCTCCCCTATAGTGATGGTGTGTGGCCAAAATATGCTCTCCTGTCATCTAGGGCACACACCTCAAAGGATCTCTTGTGATAAGTGATCATTCCCATGTTTTGAATGTGGTCAATGGTCGAACCAACATTTTTGGGGGTTATCCTTGAATGACATGGTTGTGGGGATTGTGTCTTCAACATGAATAAAATAAATCAAATAAACAAAATAATAGTTATTCCAAAATACTAATATACACATCCTAACATAACTAGAATGAAAATATTAAATATATCCATCTTCCATATGGAACATAGATTACTTCATACTCCCACATCTTTATACTCCACCAATTCTAGACTCACTACCTTACTAAATCATCAATCCATATCAAATTTCAAGGCCTTTATCAAACATGGAAAATCATGAAAATGTTAGGTCATGAAATTTTTAGGTGACTACTTTGTGCCAGACATGATACATGAACAAACCCTCTGTTTCCATATTTGTCCAACATATCAACAATACCACTAATCACTGCCCGATGATGAACACTACTTGTCACCCTCTCCACCTCCATCTCTACTTCCTGCTACCGGCACTTGTAATAAAATTATATTGAAAATTAAATAATGTTGTATATTTATATTTAAACTTAAAAAAAATAAATGTTTTCAAACTAAATGAATTTGAAGTTGTGTGATTTACCTAATCACCGCCCTTCATCGATGAAATATCACCAGGGACAGATCTGGTCATATTCTGATATAAATCAACCAATGCTTTCTACAAAGAGGATATCTGAGCCCCATGTTTCTGAATTTTGTTTTGCATATAAACAAAATCTCTCTGAGCACCTCGACTACAACCAGAAGTAGATGCAACTTCAATCCCCAATGTCCTGCTAAATACCTCATATAGTAAGGGTCTCAGGACCATCCCATGCACTCGACCAAGATACTCCTTCCCAATAACTTTACCAACTGGGTCATCCTGAGAGACTGAGTACGACTACGTGGGATTGGAATCCCATAGTTCTTTAATTTTTACCTATATTAAATATCATTCATATTAGAAGCAATATATATTAACATAGTGACAACTGATAATAAGTTATTATAATGAAAAATGAATTCAAACCCCAACTTCTTTGGTAGGCACATTAACAAAACTCCCATAATATTTTTTATGAACATCCAACCACACTTCTGTTTGGGATTCTTGGTGCCTTAAACTCTGTGACTTCATTAAACAAAGATAAATAAAAAATTTAATATATTAAATAGATAATATTTTCTTATAAATATTTAAACTAATGAAAAGACTACCAGAGTCGATCGGCTTCTAGAAAAACTCATTGACCCCATAGTGTGAGGAATTATTTACTTAGCCCGTCTCAATGCATTCTTCCTTTAAATATCCTAAAATAAATAAAATTTAATTTAATAGTAATTTTGGAAATTACATCTCCTTTTTATATACATTTATAAATGTAAAATGATATTAATATAATAATATATATTTAAATACCATGTTCTTCTCATCACTATGTCAGTCAATAAAAACTTTCCATTTCTCTCTAGGTACCCCATTGGGTACTTGGTCATACATATGTTGGGTGATCAATGAAGTATCTTTGACATCGCTCCATAATCTCCATTTAAAGTCTTTCCATTTCTTGCCCAGATTTTTCAATGTCCACTTTCGTGATAGCACATCAGTAACAATAAAGTGGAAAAACATCTGTACACAAAAATTTATTTTAAAAATATTATAATTTAATAACATAATTACATTCAACTACAACATAATGTATTAAAATTTCCTTTATTTGTAAATCAAAAACTTCATTTTTTCAAGATGAATGCATATAACTCCAATCATCATATGTAATCGGAAGGGAAACCAGTTTCAAAACCAGATTTCCTAGAATCTAGCCAAGTAATCCTATAGCATCATCCATAGGGACCCCATACAAATTAAATGGTACAACTATCTTTAGTTTGGTCAGATTCCATACATCTGAACTTTTCATATTTTTCTCCATAGTTTCATTGTTTTCATCTTTTAAAAACAAAAAGTTAGTATAAAAAGTGCAATAAATTTATTCATATGAAAATTTATACCTATAAAAGTAACCCTAAAATATCCCCACAAATAAATAGGAGTGGCGCCCTACTCTCTCACTACTAAGGCTGCTAAATTGGAAGGCCTCGACTGAGCTGATGATGGGATACTCACGGAGGGTTTGAGAGATGGTGCAGGGGGCAAGAAAATGGTGTCTCATATGTTGTAGGGAGGTAGAAAGATAATAAATCATCTGTCAGTGTGGTCGATAGAACAATATGACTCTTCCTCATTATCATTCATATCATTTAATCAAATAAAATTAAAATCAGAACATGTATTTCCAAAAAAATATGCAGAAAAAATACGAAATGATAACAGTTGCATAGTACTAACAAACAAAATATACATAACAATGATAAATAATGAATCAATTTAAATAAGGTTTTATATTTAATTCTTACTATAATAAGTTGTATAGACTTCTCTTGAGGATTCGATCCAAATATTTATTGTATTTGTAAAATATCCACCGATGACATGAAATGTTTTCTAGGTCTAAAATGAAGCATCAAATAAGGTTTTGTTCAACATGTTGATATATAGTTGAAAAAGACTAAAAAAAGACATGGCATACATGTTAAATGATAAAATGGTTGATAAGTGGAGTATCATATAAAAATGGTAAAATCCAAAAGGACTATGCCCATGGTGTGAGGAACTTTGAAGGCCTAACAGTCAGCTAGGCTATATAGTGTATACGTTGTGAGAGGCAGTGTTGTATGTAACATATAAATAGAACTGGGTTTCACCATGAGACAAAAATGAATAAAATATTTAATACTCTATATTTTTAAGTGGTTGGAGTAAGATGTGACATAAAGTGTTGTGTTTTAAGATGATCAAAATGAGTTTCAGTGGTTTCAGAAAACTATTCATGTTGATGCCCAAGTAAGAGAGTAAGATTTTTTATGAGTAAATGTTTATTAGTCATACGGGTCATCATGCCCAAGTAAAAGAGAAATATTTTTTATGAGTAAATGTTTTCCACATTTTTAGTCCACCATCATTAGCACATTAATTCATAGGTTCATAAAGTCCTAATTTCAATTTATTTATGCCATGACCATATATTATTTTGATTGGTGTAGGTCCTCATAGGAAGACCATTTATATTGGTTTTAAACCCTCTGGTGTCATAAAAAACACTCTTGGGGGGATCAACTTAGGTCCAGAAATTAGAACCATAAACGATTTGTAGCACCATAGTCCATATTCTAGGACATTACACTATGATTCATATTTCGAGCATTATGACCATAGACTATATGTAACCCTACGGTCTAAGTATTGTGACCCTAAACTATTTTCAACTTCTTAGTTTGACTATTATGACCATAAACTACAAAATTAATGAGGAAAAAATATATGTGAGGTTGAAAAAACATAATGTAAACTTGATCCAGAGTCAAAATCCCCCTTTCAGGTCACTCCCATTAATTTGGAAATAATAAAGTGATATAAGAAAGAGGTACAAATCCAATAGGGACCCCTATAAAATCATGGATATTTTATTACATAATTTTTATAATACATATAGAATGAGGGAATCATAAATGAATAAATAAAAAGTAATAAAAAACATTCCACATGTATAGAGTAAATAGAAAAGAAACTACGATCATATGGACACATATCCAAAAATGATATATAAGTAATATATGAGAAGATTCATATATATAAATTGTTAAATATCTCACATTAGGTTAATAGTATATATAAATAGGTTCTAAAAAATAGTAAATAAACAGATACCAAAGCCATAAAAATAGTACTTAGTGTCAACTCCAATTGTTCTCTTCACACTCTTCTTATAAACTTTATTCAACATCCATTATTCATCATTTGGACCTTTCTTTTATATGAATCACGATATATAAAGTTTACACAAACAATTAAAGTTCACATGTTGGGTGTGGGTATAAGATACTCAAATTATTTCCACTTATCTCTCCTGAACATCATTAGTGCTACAATAATATATGTATATGTAAGAATCATGTTGTGTTTCATACCCTTCCTAATATGTAATGATAGAAAAACACAATCAATTTCATACATGGAGATGAAAAAAATATGTTTAAAACCACTATAATGAATCAAAGTTCTTACTGGGAACCATATAACTCATACTTACATGCATCGGGCCACTCCTAGGTTAATCGTATGGACTAACGATAATTTTATAAGGTAAACATTTCTCAAAGTCCACTAAGGAGGGAAAATAACAAAACCAGTAAATTAAAGAAACATACTTTCATATTTAGGAAATAAGAGTAATGTAAATATCATATAATACTAGGGTAACCCCCTTCTATAACCGTGCTATATGGGTAAAGTACCTTATATTCTGAACAAGTGTAACCTCCTTTCAAAATCATTTCATAATAGTAAATGACTAACATGGTATTCTTTAGTTTAAATAGAGGTAAACACAGAATCATATAAGTCCATATAAACACATAATCATGTAAATGTAACATTTCCCTTTCATATCAGGCTATAAAACATAGAATAATATTGTGAATGTAATCATACTAATGATGGGAGGGGACGGGTGGCGAGGCAAGGGATGGTGAGATGAGGCACGGTGAGGGACGGTGAGGTGAGGTGCAGTGAGGAACAGAGAGGCGATGCATGGTGAGGTGAGGCATGGAGAGGGTCGATGAGTGGCGGTGATAGGTGGTGATGGGTGGAAATGGGTGGATATGGGCGTCAATGGGTGATGACGAGTGTAAATGAGGCTAGGGCTTCAGGGAGTCAGCATGGTAGGGGTTGATGGGGTGGGGGTAGGGGTGTCGGGGGGGTCGGGGTGCAAAGAGAGGTGGAAAGTGTCGTGTTTGTAAAAATGTTTAACTATTTTATGGTGGTTTATAAAAAACCACCATGAAATTATTTTCAAAAAAATTAGCGGTGGTTTAGTAAACTGTCGCTAAATGCTTAGTTTGGTGTAGTGATGGACCTCCCTAGAATATTTTGGATGGGTCAATTTGTATTAGATATCATCCCTAGAATAATTTAAATCGGTAGATCTGATGTTATGACCTCCCTAGAATCCTTGGTATGGGTCGGTGTGGTGAAATGACATCCCAAGAGTCTTGAAATGTTTTCAAATATTTGATATACCATTAATATCAAATGTAATAATTCTTTAGGTTGGTATGTCACTTATTCCAAAAAAGATAGAATGGAGGTTATTGAATTATATATATTAGAAATTATTTTTAGGTATTCATCATTTTAGGTCTACATGTATTGGTTCCACCCCTAAGAATCTACGACTACCATCCATGTTTATGAAATAACAACTTATTTATTAAAATGTTTTATCAATACATTTTTATATCTTCAAGTTTATTGAATGAAATTTTATTATTCTTGTTTATCATATTTGGGTTTCTTATTACTCCTTAATTTCCTATATAATATTTTCATTTGTTTAGGGGATTTAATAAATACTTGATGTGTGTCAAACAACAATTATTATTGCAATTTTTTCTTAAGGCTTATCCATGATCTCTTTTATAGACAATTTTCATTCTCATCAGATTCATCTCCCAAATAGTTATTTTATTTTTTCATTTGAGACTCATCCCCCATATATTTTATGTTTCTTGTACTACTCTGAGTAGTATTAATCCCATGGATTACTACCTCTTCGAGTATTTCAGGAAACATTGGTGCATGTCCACAAGAGATGGAGGATGTGTGTGAAACAACAAAATGAAATGATAAATGTTTGGGAGACGAGATGATGAGCATGACAGTTGTCTATAACTTTCTCCTTTGAATGAATTCATAGGATAAAACCTACCATAGTGGAGTTATTTTTTTCTTAAATTCAATTACCCATTGTTTCCGACGCTTTCATCGGGGCACGCGCGACTGTCGTGTTCGGGGGATGCCGGCGCGACTCTGTTGCCCCGCATTCCCGATTTCCAAAGGCGAGCAGCATTCTCTCCTTATTCAGTGATGTCTGATCCTTGATCAAAACCAGGATGATGGGATGTCAGTTCTTCCTTTTGGGGATTCCTCCTCGGAACTTTTCACCTAGTCCGGGTCTCCCTTATAGATTTAATACGTTTTTCGTGAAACTATTCCCAGTGCCATGTTTCCATGGATGCTGGTTAATTACACTACTTCTATCAGGACATTCCAAGGGGTCCGGTCAGGGCAGCAGCCTTCAGTTGGGGGAGTAGTCATGTCGAGGCATCACTAACGTGTCTGAACGCTGGGTAATTGGCGTCTCTGTCTTCTATCCCTTATTATAGGGCTTCTTGAGGGAGCAGAAGCCCGAGGCATCCCACATCGAGCACGGAGAACCATATGACATAGGCATGTATCTGAGGTTTTCCTCAGCTTCCTGTGTTTAACACGGGGTATGCCACAATTTTAACGTCCAACGGAGAAGGATCAGGCTGATCAGAACACTAGCTGGAGTGTATCAGATAGAGAAACACCCTTGAGGGAACACCGATGTCAGAGCCAGCCCGTGGGCAGCTTCCCGAATGCTGTGGAGGGGAATGGTACAACATGATCCCACTGGGATGTGGCGTCCCGAGTAAGAATCAGGATGAATGATGGAAAGTTACACGGAGTGGAGGGGGAATGAAATGGGACTGTCGTGGAGATGACGGTAGTGATGGGCTTGAGTCACGAGGAGACTTCCTACGTATCCCCATGGTAGGGAATCAAAGTCTGTGTAGTTCAGATGGTGAGAACCGACGTGAAGGGGGTTGGAGTGACCAATGGGTGGTGGGCTTGAACCTCAGGGAGGATTGTTACCTACCATACCTTGTCATGGATCAAAGTCCACATAGTTCAGAAAAGGGTGTGTCGGAGAACCGACATGAATGAGGACCTTGGTCCAGGTGGATGGGGGGCTTGAACCTCAGGGAGGCTTCCTACGTACCATACCTTGGCATGGATCAAACTCCACGTAGTTCCGGTAAGTGTGTGTCAGAGGGCCGACATGAATAAGGACCTTGTTCCAATGGGTGTGGGGCTTGAACCTCATGGAGGCTTCCTACGTACCATGCCTTGACATGGATCAAAGACCTTGTAGTTCATATTAGTGTGGGGGGCTGTTGAACCGATGTGAAGGTGTGTCAGAACAACTGGATGGTGGGATCACAGTGGCTTACCACCGGATTGGGATGCAGTTTAACATCATACGGGATGGGGGTAGAACCTGACATGAAGAAATGATCGGGTGATGGGCTTGGACCTCATGAGGATTCATACGTACCATGCCTTGACATGGATCAAAGGCCACGTAGTTCAGAAGGTGTGTGTGTGTCGGCGAACCGGCGTGAAGATGGACCTTGGTCTGATGGGTGTTGGTCTTGGACCTCGGGGATGCTTCCTACATACCATTCCTTGACATGGATCAACGTCCTCATAGTTCGGGTTAAATGGGGGCTGGCACACCGACACGGAGATGGTCGGGGCCAATGATTGGTGGGCTTGAACCTCGTGAGGCCTTCTATGTACCATGCCTTAGAATTGAACAAAGTCCACGTAGTTCAGGATGGAAAGGGGCTTACGCTCTGAGGCGGCCCATGGTGTGTCATGGTCGGTGATCACTCTAAGCCCATGGGAGTCATGCTCGATGTGAGAAACAAGAGGTTTCAGGGACCTGATGATCACATCGCGAAGGGTGCATCCATGGGAAATGAAGAGGGGATTATGCGTTAGGCAGCCCATGGTGTCGGGACTTACTCCAGGATGGAGGACCGAGGGTGAAAAATCGTAGAGGGAGAGGGATTTGGAACCGAAGAAAGGAGGTTACTCATTCCCTATCACACCCTCTACAGGCCCTGGCAGTGGGGAAGTAAGGAGGTGGATGGGTGATACCTTCCGCAAGAAGGACTAGGGGCTTACACCAAGATGTTCGCCCTTCCCTGTGGACAAATGCCACTCCCAAAAGGAGGATATCATCCCCTGTGGAGACCAGGGGGTGTGGATAATGTCCAAGGTGGGGGGACCCGCGTGAGAGGAACGTGGCGATGTCACAGTTTAACGTCATGTGTTCAGGATGAGGATGCTTGGCAGTTTAACATCCTGCAGCTCGGATGAGGTGGGTTTACTCTGCACCCCTAGGGCTTACATAATCGATACCCTCTACCCCTTGGGGAAGGGAAGGCATTGGTAAGGCCATGGAAAAGGGGGTCGTAGAGTGAACCATAGAGGGGTCCACATTAGCATGGCTATGCGAAGAAGCAATATCAATTAGCGTTCCTATGCGAATAACCATTAGGAGAAGCAACTCTACAGGCGGTATCATCCAGGGGACTTTGAAATTGGATCGTGCAAACCTGGAGGGTCTCATGGGAAATGTAATTTCCAAGCAGAGGGGTCCATAGGCAGGGGCCTTGTGGATTTGAGTTGCTCTGCATGGTGGAGGGTACTTGCGAAGGGGTGTGCTTCGCGAAGTGTGGTGCGTTATCCTTAGCATAGGGCAGAGGTTCAAATGGGAGGTGCTTCGCGAAGTGGAAGGATGTTCATGGAGCACTACCTCACAGAGCATAGATGCCTCACGAAGGAAAGTGTCGCTAAGCAATGTGCTTCACGAAGTACAGTGACCCTGCCTTGGCATATGGATCACGTGTATAGGATGGGTGTTTCGCAAAGAAAAAATGATCTTCGACTTCCCGGGTCCCCTTGGGGATCCACTTCCTTCGTGAAAGCCCTTAGGATTTGCGAAAGTCATCCCTCTCGGAATAGGGGATCAAAATGAGACAAGGCGGAGGCCTCTCATGAAAAAAAATACCTCTCGGAGCTCATGATTTTTCGAGAAAAGGGTGCTTCACGATTCGGGAGCTAAGAAGCTGAAAGGTCAGATTGTCCATCTCGGAGGCTCAGGGGGAGCTTGTTATTTATATGCAAGAGTTTCCGCGAAGCAGAGCTCACGCAGTGCAAAGGGGGCTTCGGTTGCTCTGCGGCAGGTCGCGAACGTCAACCGGGTTCACGGAGAGATACTGCCTCTGGTTCTTCACGGCGGGTTCGTGAACGTCAAGGGCGTTCGCAGAGAGGGACCACCTCTGGTTCTTCGCAGAGGGTTCGCGAACGTCAAGGGATTTCGCGGAGAGGTACTGCCTCTGGTGCTTCGCAGCGGGTTCCCGAACGTCAAGGGAGTTTGCGGAGAGGTACCGCCTCTGGTGCTTCGCAGCAGCCGCGTTTCTTGGGGGGGCTCCACGGCGTGGCTTCGCGGGGCAGGACACGGGGCCTCTTTTTATTCTCTCCTTTCTTCAAATATTTTGGCGCCAAAAAATTCCCCCCTCATACTTCGACTCGCCAGTACACTCCGCGAAGCTCCGCGTGGGCTGGACGTGCCGTGAAGCTCCGAGGGCCGCCGCCTATAAATAGGGGCTGACCTCTCTTGTCCTTTTCTTTCTTCCATGATTTTTTCCTTTTGTGCTCTCGATTTGCGAAGCTCTGCGTACTCTACATCTTCTCACCGCGAATCGAGCTTCACGATGAACCACGATTCTCTGACTCTGCAACTGCGCTAAGCAAACGTGTGCTTGCAAGCTGAGGCCAGGCTTTGCATCTTGGATTTGCGAACGAGCTCTGCGAACAATATTCATGACCCGTCCTAAAATTTGTCCGAGTTCTGAAACCCAATGGCCCATCAAGAAGCTGTGCTGGGGGTGCTCGTAGACGCCTCCTGGAGGGATGAGATGGCCAACTTTCTGGTCTTGGGAGATCTAGTCTGAATCCACTCGGACCATAATTCTTTGAGGGAACTATTACCAGAGAGCCAAAAGAACTATCCAATGTGCAAGAATCTTCCCTTTTATGGCTTCAGGCTGAGGGATGACGTCTTCATTTCTGAGGTGAGTATGGACGAACCAGCTTGCTAGTTCAGAAGCACGATGTGCCAACACCAATGGTTTAGGACGACCGATAGTCATGCGCAGGAGGACTTCACACCTGTCACCGCCAATTTTCTGTACAACCATCTGAACAACATTGATGGGAATCCATTGAAACGGGAGACTTCCCCTCCCATCCACTGCACAATACTGAAGGCAACTTTGAGGGATTCGAAGAAGTGGTGGTCCGATGAGTGGGACTTGCGCCAGGGTGGCAACTTCACTAATGATTGGGCATCGACCTACTGGGTAGGTGCCTCATGCGAGGAGTTTGGAGATGAGCTAAGGAGAGTGGGTTTGTATGAGGTGTCATGGGCCTCCCAATTCCACATTTATCAACTGAAACAGCTGATGTAGGAGCTGTTGAGCAGATGGTCGTCTAGGACCAACACTTTTCACCTGCACCATGGGGAGTTTGGCATCAGTCTGTGAGATGTCCATCAGTTTTTGGGGGTCCCGATCTTTGGGTATATGTATGATGAGTTCCTCCCCGTCAGGAGTGAGTGGGACGATCTAGATCAGATGTCGCGGCTGGCGCTGGCACTGATGGGACTGGTCCCTAGAGAGGATAAAGAAGCGGTGAGAGATGTCCACTTTAAGAAGTGGTTGAAATAGTTCCTGAACTTCCTGAAGGATTGAGAGTTTCCCTCGAGGCCTAAAACTTTCCTGAAGGGAGATCAACGGGGCAAGGAGCACTCGTATTGGTGGGTCTTGGAGGACAGACAATGGAATACCTGGGGTTTCAGTTTCAGCACTGAACAGCGGCCCATAGTCAGGCTGGTGGCGTTTATCGCGGCCCTTATCTGCGGTTTGATCCTACCAGTGAGGGATACCAACATGGGGGTGCGGCCCAGCTCATTTATCATGGAATCCATGTTGGCCACAGGAAGGCGGGTCAACTTGGGGATTCTAATGCTCGCCAGATTATACAAGATGCTACGGCATGTTAGCAAGGGAAAGAAGTCGTCGAGGATATGCATGCCCTTCCATCTTCTGTATGGATGGATCGCAGCGCACATCATGGGGTTTATGGATATCTGAACCCCATCTCTCCACTGGGGTCAAACTTCTTCCCATCCATTATGAATGATTTTGGGAGCTTCCCAGTCAAACTAAACGTACTAATGGTACTAAACGAGGTGTGGAAGGCGGACGAGTTTAAATTCCACCCGTTTCCATTGCCGATGGGGTTACTCACCGACGACGATCCAGGAACGGAAGAGCATAGGGCCTATCTCCTAGCCTTTCGAGTTGGAGTCTTGGTGGAATGGGTGAACCAAGAGCCGCTCTGTGAGTCGTACACCCTTCACCAATTCGCGAGGCAATTCTGGTGCCTGTAGCGGCTGACCCCACAGGTATACTGGGAGGTGCGCCACGAGGAGCACCCATGTGTGATGAGGCAATTATGGCTCATGTTCACATGGGAAGACTGGAAAATGTGAAATGAATTGCCTCCATCCACTACCACCTTTGGACTAGTGAAGGAGTCTTCCATCAGCTGGGAGGTAGGTTATCTGGGGGAAATGATGAAGTAGCCAATTGTTCAAGCTGGTGACGAAGGGCCTCCCCTATCCCAAGGTCAGGGTCGGAGGGTGGCAAGGGCCTCTTATGGTGGTGGGGCTACTGTGGCGATGGGACCTACACCAGCTAAGGGTGAGGCAGCGGTGATGGATCCAACAGCGGTAGTCGACCCGATGGTCCTGGAAGAGCAGAGCCATCTGGAGGGGCGGCCGCCGTGGGGATTCCGCAGGATATCTACTCAGGATCTAGGGAAATGGCTGCGCCATATCGACATGCTAGAAAATGATTCTTTCCCAGCAGCCTGGGACATTTGGGACGTCAACCAGCAACACCTCAGTCCGCCCGAGATGTGGGAACACCTGAACCGTCTCGGGATGGTTTTACCGGGTATAGGCCCTGTCCGGGCCAGTTTCGCGGTGTCTCCGACAGAGGCGGGGCAATACCTGGATGAGCTGGAGGACTTTGTAAATTCCAGTGGTGCCTCGCATCTAATGACAGATCGGGTGAGGGTACTGCTGGATCAGGCGGTTCCCCCACAGCTGTCGGCCGCCAAGCTAAGAGAGTGCTTCCCCCTGCCGGAAGAATTAAACGAATCCTCTGGGGGAAACAAGGCCAACAGAGGGAGCCCAATGGAGGAAGGTTATGTCAGAGATCAAGACTTGGATCTCGGTGATTTCGCGGAGGTTCTCGAGGTAACATACCAAGTTTCTTTCCTTGGGGTCTTCTATTGGGTCATCGTGGATTTCTTACCAACATCTGGACCGTGCAGGAGGCTCTTGTGTATAGACCTCATTCTCGCCCCTCGATGGGTGATGATGCAGGACCCTCGGAACCCGCGCCTGTGGATGCATTCAGTTCTGTGTCTAGTGGGTCTAGGGAACTCGAGGTGGCTCATTTAGAATCTCTGGACCTACCGACTCTATACGGATGGCCACGCTTTGGGGTCCCGTCAGCATCAACTCAAGAGAAACACCAAGATTTCGATCTCCATAAGTTCTCTCCGCTGAATTCATTTCTGTCATATGTAGATCATGCCAACTGACTTCCATTCCCTTCCATGTCACGCACAGTTCTTTGAATGGCATGGTCCACTGCGGCGAGGTTGGTCGGGATTTCTGGTGGCATCCCTCCGAGGTCCATTCTAGTAATCGTGGAGATAGTTACCTTGCATACCCGAGCTGTAGCACTCCCTATCATTGGCGGGACCACCAGTAGGGTCGTGCCTGAGGTTATTGAGGTGGAGTCTGATGATGAGGATCTTTCGGTCAACCCAAGTCCCGTCACGTCTGATCCAACGCCAGACGCAGATCCGGTTGAAGACTTCTTGCGATCGTACCCCGCATACGATCCTTCTAATCACGCGGACTGGGATGAGACGACCTCCGATGAAGAGGACAGTAAAATAGTCCACCACCAGTCGTGGAAGCTGATAACACGCTTCATCAATGACACCCCCCAAGCTCTATGGCTGGAAGAGATGGACAGAATTCTCTCATAGTTGCGCGAACTGTGTGCTGGGGGAGTGGATTCCCAACACCCTCATCTGCTCATCCGAGAACTTATGGAAGAAAAGATCCGGGATTAGGATCGCAGGCTCAGTGTGGGATGGTAGTGGAGGAAGGAAACGAACATCAAGAAGCTCCAAGAGGCTGAAAAAGAATTCCAACACCTACAGATCCATGCGGATGATCACTCAGCCTCTCTCAATGCATAATATAATTTGATCTTGCGATTGAAGGCCCAGCTGGAAGAGGAAGAAGAGCATAGGAGGCAGGCTTCCGAAGAGATGGTCGTCATTCATAATGACGTAGAGAGGGCCCGAGCTGAGGCTGATGAACTACACCCCATCGCTATTGAGGAGGAGCGGGAGCTGAGTCATCTCGGGCCCTCTCTACTATCTGAGGCTAATGAACTTCACCCCATCGCTATTAAGGGGCACGCGAAGAGTGGGATTTGGAGTGATGGTTTGTTCAAACAAAATCCAACAATCTTGAGGTTACGCCGTCATGGTAGAAGAACGCTGGATGGATGCATCGGTTTGATCATGGATCATTCCTTCTTTTAGACAGGGCCTCTCTGGCGAGGGGGGTCTGTCGCTTCCCATGGGGCATCCTGAACTTGTTCAGGGCAGAGTTATAGTTGTACAGTTCCCTACGAGGGGTCCGGCCAGGGGCCGGAAAGGGGAAGAATAGGATTTATGAATCCTAGGGGCTGGACCCTAGGAAAAATACCAGGGTGTCCCTACGTATCCCATGAGGATGGTAATCAGGCCACACGTAGTTCTGGAAGCACAGTTTAACCTCATGTGGGACGATGAGAAGCCTGGATGCACCGGTACACATCCTACCAAAACTACTAAGCCCACATGAGTCATGCTCAATGTGGGAAACAAGAAGATATGGGGGACTTTCCCAACACAGGAAGGGGAAGGTTAGGGTGAAGGTATGCTCAGTGAATACCGGCCCAATGATACTAACACATCCATGTGGCACACCTAGATGCGCGAAGAGATAAAGTCAAGTATGTCGGGATTCCACTTGAACATGAGGAAGTGGAAATGTGTGAATCATGACAATCGATATTTGGATAACAATGATGGCGGTGTGGTGATAGAGGATAAATTTTGACTGTGGTGGAAATGCAGCATCCATATTTCATTATCCTGGAATGGGGACAGACAAATGAGGGTCGACCATTGACCATGTTCGAAACATGGGACCTGTGGCAAATGTCGTCCGAGATCCTTAGGGACGTTGGCCCGAAACGATAAGAGATCCCTTAGGCCCAACATCCATGGAGATCCCTTAAGCCTAGAATCCATGTCATCTGAGGGTCCTTTTGGACGTGGAAGAGGATGAGGATCCAAATAGTGAACACACAAATCTTGGACATGGAATGAGGGGATGTCCCCATGAAAATTCCACACTTCGGGCTCTTTGTCAAAACGCATATGAATACATTAACGAGACGTATTAGACAGAGGGAGTCGAGTCCCTTCCCATAGGGAGATCTTAGTTTAGGGTCGTAGAATTCAGACCATGGATGGGAGGAAACACAGGAGGCACATGGAGGGTAAATACAAAACACTCGACGTGAATGGGAACCAGGGATGTGTACGACACGGTGAACAACCCGACGTGAATGAAGACATAATCCCATACCACACCGCACCACCCCCTTGGGAGAGGTTTTAGGTCAAGGGACCGAAAACGAGAGTTGAACTGGGCCTAAGGCAAAATGCACAGGCGTTCCTATGTACCCTATGGGGATGGGGATCAAGCTGCATGTAGTTCTTGAAAGGGTCTTAGTTTAATGTCTTATAACTCGAACCATGAATGGATAAGGAGAGCAGGAGACACATGGTAAGGTGGTTACAAAACCCGACGTGAATGAGGACATAAGCCCTACTTACTGTGTGTTCTATGGGGGAGTCCTCGAGTCAAGATACTGAACACGAAAGTTAGGCTGGGCCCGCGGAGAAGTTCCCAGGCGCTCCTATGTATCTCATGAGGATGAGAATCAAGCCATATGTAGTTCTTGGAGGGTGGAACGGCACGGTAAGGTACCAGTGCAAAGGATTAAAGGGGCGCGCGGGTCTAGCTCTCGCACCAAGAGAATTGGTATTTGATAAATCTTGTTTGTCCTTTAAGGTGAGTGGTTTTTTTTATGAAGCGACAGGCCTAGGGTAGCAAGCCTTGGCGCCGATACAAGAATCCAGTCGTAGTAGGCGTTGAAAAATGGTATGGTGCGTGACCAATACCCAACATGATGTCCTCTACAATGAGGTCATCACAATGTCACAATTTAGGGTCACAATTTAGGTGAGTGCAGTCAGGAAGATAATGTCACAATTTAGGGTCGTGTGATAGGACCAAGAATGCATTTTAACAACATGCAATGCATATGTAGCGGAGACAATTCCATGTGGAGAATGTGTACGACGCAATAAAATGCACCTAATGTGAATGGGGATATGATCCCTTATTACACTGTACGTTATTCTGAGGAGGAAACCCCGGGCCAAGGGGCACAAATAGAGGTGATAAAGAAAGGGGGCAGAAGAAACTAGCTCCCAACTGAGTTGGACCAAAAAACGAGACGTCCGGGTGACCCCACGTATCCCATAGGGATGAGGATCGAGCCTCACATATCCCTTAATGAAGATATTAGTTTTTGGTCTTAGAGATCGGACCATGGGAGCCCTGAAAGACTCTGTATTGCAGCCTGGTCCCCCTGACGTGCAGAGGTGCACTGAGGGATAGCGCCAGGAGTGACGAGATTCCACCTAGAAACAATGGAGTGGAACATAATGTGAATCATGCAACCAACATTCAAGGCCTAAAGGGGATGGCGTGACGACGGATGATTACTGTTGACCATGTTCACAACACAGCATCCTGTCGTGTTAGCCTGACATGGGGACAAACAAATGAGCATCGACCGCTGATCATATTCGCAACGCGGGATTTGTATCAATTTGTCGTCTAAAACCCTTGGGGCGTTGGCCCGAAATGATAGGAGAGCCCTTAGGCCCAGCATCCAGGCTGTTCTTGGGGGTCCCTCCGGGTGTGAAAGATAATGGAAGCCCGAATGTAAGGGAACACGAAGCTTGAAAAGTGGAAGGAACTTGACCAATTTGAATCTAACACTCTTGGTCTTAGACCAGAGTAATCTTAACAAATGGGTGAACCACTGCAAGGGGTCGAGGGACTCAACTTGAGGGCGGTCAAGAGATGGCAGGTTCCTGGGAGAATGTTTCATGGCACCAAAAACCCTATACCACACCTATATATCCCCCTCATGGGGAGGGACAGGCCAAGGGTCCTAGGTGACCGGGAGATCGGGAGATCTCTAAAAATTGGGGCTGGACTGTAACGCCCCGACCCCAGCTACCCAGAGTCGGTGCATTACGTCGTAACATTGGCATGATCACAAGAAAGATCAAATCCCGAAAGACCGATTAGTTTAGTAGCCTTGGAAACACTAGATATATTCATAAGTTTTACATTACATCATAAAATGAAAAACTACTACAACAACATAATGTTTCCAACGTCCACACTATAAACCCATAATATCCCTGCAAGTCAATCATAATTTACTTCTTCACTACCTGGGAAAAATAAAACATAAAAAAAGGGTGAGCTCAAATGCCCAGTAAGGATAACAATATAGCGGAACATTCAAAATAAGCATAAACATTTAAGGCAATGAATTACTAAAACAAAAGCCTTTTAAAATTGAACTTCAACATAGTATGGCAAAAGTAAAATGAAATAATGCCATTTACTTGTTCACATGGATATTCTAATAATCGAATAATCACATGCAATATCAATAACCACTTTCATAATGTTGGAATGCATAATGCCAGACTATCATAACCACATAGCCAAGGCCTCGTTCCAAGACTACAAATAAGATTTTGTCAAGGCCTTGTGCCAAGACACTAGTTTGTCTCATGAGACCTACCGATGCATCGAGGAGCTATAGCGGGCTCCACCCGTCACTTATTAAGTCCAATGCATTCCCATATGAAAAGGTTTAAACATAACATAAACATTCGTATTAAAACTAGCATACGAAATGTAAATAATTTCACCATAAACTATGAATGGTATAAAAATAGCACATCCACAGTCAAACATATCACAAAACCTTCAATACAATATAGAAGTTTTGTATCATAATAAATCAACTTCGAATAATCTTAAAATCCATCAAAGGATGTTGACATAGATGAAATCAAAATTCTTTTTAAAGAAGTATCTCCTTTTATTTTGAAATCATTTAAGATCCATATAAAATAAAAAATTTTCTTTGAAAATATTCTTATAAGCTTGTATGGAAAGCTTCGACGATTTTATAACGGCGGAAAATAACCGCACCCGCCGTATAAGTTAAAAAAAACATTCTTACCTCAATTCTGTCGAAAAGGTTAAAAAGGACCTTGTTTTGAAAACGACGGAAAGATTCCTTTATAAACCTCTTATAAAAAGTCAAACAAGGGTATAAATGACTTTAACCCATATTCTTGTAAATAGTAAAAATGTTTTGAAATACATTTTGAAGAAACATGGATGTGGATGATAACGAGATCCCAGTAGATTATTACGTATAAACAACCTCGGATAAAGAAGAGATTGTGAAATAACCCTTACCTTGTACTTTTCCTTTGTTGGGGTAGGTTAACCTCCTGTATAATGGTGAAATAATTGTTATTAAATTATACAAGAATCATATACATTAATATGATATCATATATGATCTTTTAACATTGCTTTATTAATAATATCTTAGTATTA
This sequence comes from Viscum album, assembly GCA_963277665.1. Classification (NCBI taxonomy): domain Eukaryota; kingdom Viridiplantae; phylum Streptophyta; class Magnoliopsida; order Santalales; family Viscaceae; genus Viscum; species Viscum album. The sequence continues at coordinate 1,842,560,354 of OY728129.1, read as the reverse complement.
TCGTCGTTTCGGGTGATAATCGATTCGTTCTTCTTAAATGTTTGGTTACGTAAGACATGTTTGTAATGGATAGATTATATCTTATTCATAATCAGAATGATATTAACATTATTTTTAACCCTAAAATGAGAATAATACTTGAATGGATATGATGGAGAATGAATCTTATCGCGTTCGTGGAGACGGTAGTCCGTACGTACGCACGAACGCTACTTCCATTTAATTTTCATTTTAAAAGAATCAAATCCAAATGATACATAGGTATATTACTATTCCTGTATAATATAATATTTTATATATGTTACTTAAGTTCATTAACACCATCCTTTATACGTTCCATGTGTGGTATGAACGAGTCATATCATTTTAAGGGGGCGGTAGTCCGCACTTCCTCAAATGAAATTATCGTATGTATATACAACATGAAACGAATAATGGTATGAAATAAAATGGAATTACAGAAGCTTATATATAAAATATATATCATTAATATCATATTTAATTACAGTGCCATCATAATGGCCACCATGAGAGGTGGTAAGATGTATTTGAACAATCATCGTTTCGTGAGGCGTTAGTTTGCCATCCACAGAAACATTATGTTCATCATCCATTAGATGGAGTTGTGTGTATGTGTAGTTTGAATCCTTCTTATAACAACATCCTAGTATATTTAGGATACTGGTGTTGTTACAAAAGAAAGGAAATAAAAAGATTTTGGGGGTTGGAGAAGCAAAATAAATGAAAATACTTTAAGAGAAAATGTTACCTTTAATTTAGGTAACTCACTTTGGTTGGAACCAAAGGACTTCTTGAAATGCTTTCTGCCTAAGGGGAAGCTTCAAGGAGGAGTATAGGGATGTGGGGAGCTTAGTTGGGCAGAGTTTGGACGAGCCAAGTGGCTTGAGAGGTGTGAGGAAAAGAGAAGGAGGAGTGCCCTTTTATAAGAGGGGTGAGGGGCACTTTTGGAAAAGCTAGAAATATTAATTTATAATAAATTCATATTCGGTTTACAAAGGCTCCAAAGTTGACTATTCAAAGGATGAGGTGGGGATAGGTCGAAAACAACTCATCCAATAGAATTTAGACAGGTTTGGGTACTTATATTAACCTTATCTTTAAGTATTAACTCTAAGTTAATTAGTTTCACTTTTACAATGTCTCTTTGTATTTTTATATAATATGGTTAATAAACTTACTATATACATCCAAGAGACCCCCAAGTGGTCCATTAATGATTAACCTATCATAATATAAGTCTCTTGTCCGAACCTTAGATTTTTAGGAATTTAATATCAATTAATAATATAATATTTGTTTTAAGAACTCTTTTATGTCAATTTTGACACTATTCAATAGTTGATTTTTGTGAAACTCATAACAGATTGATTACTTCGAACAAAGTCAATTAAATCAATCCTAATATATCATATTATCCTAGAAAATTAGTTTAATTCATTAAAAGTTTCATATTATATTTATTTGGGTATTTATAATATCAATTATGTTAATTGTTTACTATTTTAGTAATTACTGCATCATCATTGTGTCATAAATAAAATAAATTATTTAATGTCTAAAAATTATAAATAAAACATCATTATGTAGGAAATCGTTTTAGCTTTCTAATGAATATTTATAATCGAAAATCCAACATGTATAACCCTATGTAAAAATTGTTCTTCTAAAAGATGTAAGCTTATGCCATTTTTATTTTTATTTTAACTTTATTAATATAATGTGTCCCTACCACATACAAGTGGCTCCAAGGGGTCCCCAAATTGACCCAAGGATGCCCATGGTCGGGTATGTGTCCACCAATAAGGTTAGGACACGTTTTAGGGTAATTTTGTATTATTATAATATTATTTTTTAACCCTTATTTACCGGATTTACCCTTTAACCATGGTAAATAAAATATTTACCGCAGTAATTATTCAAAATGTCTAAAAATAAAAGTTACCTATTTACACAATTTGAACATCCTGATTCCAAATATGGAATCCATTTTTCTAAATTCAAAACACAGAAGTGGCAGAAATTAATTTAAAATTAATTCCCGCTGTCAAAACAAAAAACGTGTTTTTAAGAGATAATAACTATCAAAAGATTGACACTTGTTTATGTTTGGTTTAATTGTAAAATTATGTCCAATGACCAAAATTATATTAAATGGTAAAAATATATTCTAAATATACTTTAAAACCACTCAAATTCATAATTTATCACTATTAATTATTTTGATTAAAAAATTTGTTTTTAATTAAAATTTAGTAATTTTCACTATTCATCAAAATATAAAAGTTATCCGAAAAGTACCAAAATTTCACCCTAGGATAATTTCGATATTCCGAATCCAAAAATGAAGTCCATTTTGAAATATAAAATATATATGATTTCAAAAAGTAGGTATTACTATTCACAACGGCTAGTTTAATTAGTTGTGGTGTGTGTTAGAACTCGAGGTTGCGTACAACACACGCTATCGCATTATTCGAAGGGAAACGTACCATAGAAGCTTGGGGTGTTACATTATCCCCTCCTTCAAATAATTGCGTCCTCGCAATTTTGAAATTGTTCTTCGAAAATAAAAGGTTGAAAGTAGAAAATATATTTGTGGGAAGACCCACATCGGAAATTGGGTTACTAAAATTTAGTCTTAATATGAGGAAAAGAGAAATCAAAGGGTCGCCACCAAATTATGATCTCGATTAGGAGAACATTGGTGGAAATTGGAGACATATAATCGGAGGAAAAACGTAAATATTTATAGGTAGTGATTGAGGTCATCAATCACAAACAAGTATAAAATTGAGTTCCTTAAATTCATCAATCTATGATGAATTGAAATACCATCGGTTCAACAAAACATAGGGTATTAGGATAACACATTTTTGACGTTTCAAAATATCCTAGTTGAAATCCCACATCGAAAAATGAATTAATGAGGCCTCTATTTAAAATAAAGAGTCGAAAGTATGAAGATTACCGAAAATAACACATACTAGGGTTCCATGTAGGAAAATATGGATATGGAAGAAAAATCTAACCATCAATTATCTGATGGAGAGTGGTAGAGAACATGGCTATAAAAAGGCCAACAATCCCAAAGCCATAAATTAGTGATGATTTAAGGTACCATCTAGGAAAACATTTTTGTTCAAAGTTGCTTTTCTTAATATTGAGGAATTTATTTATGAGATTGGCTAAGATCATAAGGAGATATACTTACTTTATAATTAGAGTTTTATCCATTAAAAAATTCTTACCACAAACTCATCTTTCACTCTAAAAGATAATAGAATGTAAAAAAAATTCTATTTACACTATTCGTATAGGGTTCCAAAATAAACGAATTTATAATTCATCTACATGATCTTTTAATAAAAACTACATTATTTAATCCAGGACATCTCATGGTCCAGTGGTAGGTGATACACCCTTGTCGCCCTTCGGTTGCGGGTTCAAGTCTCGCAGCCTTGCCGGACGCGACGGGTTACCGCCCGACCTCCGGGTTGTCCTTTTATGGCAATCCAAAATAATCCAAACTAGAACTATCCAAAATACTTCTGTCCAAACTCACAGTCCAACATTCATAAGGAAGGTAAACATAATATAGATCCTTTTTACCCCGTAATAGCATATGAATACCTTCATCATGTATTACCATATTCCTTATTGATTACATTCATGCTCCCTTATTCCATATAGAATGCTGGATATACTTCATTAATCCAAAAATGTTTTAAACCCCAACAATGATGGAATATAGAAATCATTAATCATTTCCAAGGTAGTCAAGAATATCCAATATAATTTATCCAAAACAATCACATATTATTCCAAAATCACTACCTCAGTATCAGAACTATATTATGGTTTATCATTCTCTCAACCATATATTTTCCAAAAATCTATCCTGCTAATGAGTCACTTTTCTTTGTTCCACACAATCTCAAGTCCTTAATGAAATAGTACTGCAGTACAATCCTTATATACTCCATAATTATTGTAACAAGTACATTGTTGATACAACACTCAATTGACATAATCAATATAAGAACTCTAATCATCCCTCTTCATCTGTGGTAGTATCATAACATGATTATTATCCAATAACATCATTTGCGGCATAGTCTGATGACTGGGACATAGGTTCGCGTAGTGTCCAAACTCCTTGCAAATGAAGCATTGTACATTTGAAACCATTTTCTTACCCTTGCAGTCACGTACTTTGTGCCCTTTTCCTCCACACTTATAACAAACTCCCATTCCTTTCATGCAAGTTCCAGGGTGTTTCTTTCCACAGTTACCACATATAGGAAAATTCTTCTTTTCCCTCTTCCCTTTATCCATCTTTCTCTCTTCTATCCTTTTCTTCTCTTGCTTCCCTTCAAAGCCATAGGACTCAGTAAACTCTTTACTTATCTTATCAACACATGATATTATTTATTCATATGATGATAATACATGGGAGACTATTTCTCTTATAAATTCTAGCTTAAGACCATGAAAGATATGATCCTTCCTTCTCTTTGGATCATGTGCATTTCTGGAGTTCTCATTCCTTCTACTGGGCGCCATTTCTAAACAATGGCATACACTAGATCAGTTTATGAATCAAAATACATAATCCCATACTTATAAAACACTTAACATAAATTGAACTATTTATGGATATAATCCATAATCATAAGAATGTTTTCTTTGAGGAAGTATATACTCATAATCCCTTCAAAATGATTTGTAAAGAAAATGAGAGTTATCCTAAGCATATCCCCCGGGAGTGTCGTAACCAAGAGTGCAGCAAGGCCCATTGTCGTGCACCAGTTCCCGTTCGAGTCTAGCTCAAAGCAGTGTTTTCAGGTTTTACCCCTAGGTACATCTGTGCCAGAGCCGCCTCTACCTGCTCGTATCCAGACAGGGATGTATTGCTTGGAAAACTCACAAAATCTCTACAATACCAAAATTATAGGAAGTTCTTCTATACTAATCCTCAAAGTTAATCTTAGGTCTACGTGCTCTAATCAGAGTTTATCTAAATCTAGCTTCCAAGGTTTGTACTAAACTTCCTCTGATACCAACTGTAACGCCCCGACCCCAGCTACCCAGAGTCGGTGCATTACGTCGTAACATTGGCATGATCACAAGAAAGATCAAATCCCGAAAGACCGATTAGTTTAGTAGCCTTGGAAACACTAGATATATTCATAAGTTTTACATTACATCATAAAATGAAAAACTACTACAACAACATAATGTTTCCAACGTCCACACTATAAACCCATAATATCCCTGCAAGTCAATCATAATTTACTTCTTCACTACCTGGGAAAAATAAAACATAAAAAAGGGGTGAGCTCAAATGCCCAGTAAGGATAACAATATAGCGGAACATTCAAAATAAGCATAAACATTTAAGGCAATGAATTACTAAAACAAAAGCCTTTTAAAATTGAACTTCAACATAGTATGGCAAAAGTAAAATGAAATAATGCCATTTACTTGTTCACATGGATATTCTACTAATCGAATAATCACATGCAATATCAATAACCACTTTCATAATGTTGGAATGCATAATGCCAGACTATCATAACCACATAGCCAAGGCCTCGTGCCAAGACTACAAATAAGATTTTGTCAAGGCCTTGTGCCAAGACACTAGTTTGTCTCATGAGACCTACCGATGCATCGAGGAGATATAGCGGGCTCCACCCGTCACTTATTAAGTCCAATGCATTCCCATATGAAAAGGTTTAAACATAACATAAACATTCGTATTAAAACTAGCATACGAAATGTCAATAATTTCACCATAAACTATGAATGGTATAAAAATAGCACATCCACAGTCAAACATATCACAAAACCTTCAATACAATATAGAAGTTTTGTATCATAATAAATCAACTTCGAATAATCTTAAAATCCATCAAAGGATGTTGACATAGATGAAATCAAAATTCTTTTTAAAGAAGTATCTCCTTTTATTTTGAAATCATTTAAGATCCATATAAAATAAAACATTTTCTTTGAAAATATTCTTATAAGCTTGTATGGAAAGCTTCGACGATTTTATAACGGCGGAAAATAACCGCACCCGCCGTATAAGTTAAAAAAAACATTCTTACCTCAATTCTGTCGAAAAGGTTAAAAAGGACCTTGTTTTGAAAACGACGGAAAGATTCCTTTATAAACCTCTTATAAAAAGTCAAACAAGGGTATAAATGACTTTAACCCATATTCTTGTAAATAGTAAAAATGTTTTGAAATACATTTTGAAGAAACATGGATGTGGATGATAATGAGATCCCAGTAGATTATTACGTATAAACAACCTCGGATAAAGAAGAGATTGTGAAATAACCCTTACCTTGTACTTTTCCTTTGTTGGGGTAGGTTAACCTCCTGTATAATGGTGAAATAATTGTTATTAAATTATACAAGAATCATATACATTAATATGATATCATATATGATCTTTTAACATTGCTTTATTAATAATATCTTAGTATTATCGTCGTTTCGGGTGATAATCGATTCGTTCTTCTTAAATGTTTGGTTACGTAAGACATGTTTGTAATGGATATATTATATCTTATTCATAATCAGAATGATATTAACATTATTTTTAACCCTAAAATGAGAATAATACTTGAATGGATATGATGGAGAATGAATCTTATCGCGTTCGTGGAGACGGTAGTCCGTACGTACGCACGAACGCTACTTCCATTTAATTTTCATTTTAAAAGAATCAAATCCAAATGATACATAGGTATATTACTATTCCTGTATAATATAATATTTTATATATGTTACTTAAGTTCATTAACACCATCCTTTATACGTTCCATGTGTGGTATGAACGAGTCATATCATTTTAAGGGGGCGGTAGTCCGCACTTCCTCAAATGAAATTATCGTATGTATATACAACATGAAACGAATAATGGTATGAAATAAAATGGAATTACATAAGCTTATATATAAAATATATATCATTAATATCATATTTAATTACAGTGCCATCATAATGGCCACCATGAGAGGTGGTAAGATGTATTTGAACAATCATCGTTTCGTGAGGCGTTAGTTTGCCATCCACAGAAACATTATGTTCATCATCCATTAGATGGAGTTGTGTGTATGTGTAGTTTGAATCCTTCTTATAACAACATCCTAGTATATTTAGGATACTGGTGTTGTTACAAAAGAAAGGAAATAAAAAGATTTTGGGGGTTGGAGAAGCAAAATAAATGAAAATACTTTAAGAGAAAATGTTACCTTTAATTTAGGTAACTCACTTTGGTTGGAACCAAAGGACTTCTTGAAATGCTTTCTGCCTAAGGGGAAGCTTCAAGGAGGAGGAGAGGGATGTGGGGAGCTTAGTTGGGCAGAGTTTGGACGAGCCAAGTGGCTTGAGAGGTGTGAGGAAAAGAGAAGGAGGAGTGCCCTTTTATAAGAGGGGTGAGGGGCACTTTTGGAAAAGCTAGAAATATTAATTTATAATAAATTCATATTCGGTTTCCAAAGGCTCCAAAGTTGACTATTCAAAGGATGAGGTGGGGATAGGTCGAAAACAACTCATCCAATAGAATTTAGACAGGTTTGGGTACTTATATTAACCTTATCTTTAAGTATTAACTCTAAGTTAATTAGTTTCACTTTTACAATGTCTCTTTGTATTTTTATATAATATGGTTAATAAACTTACTATATACATCCAAGCGACCCCCAAGTGGTCCATTAATGATTAACCTATCATAATATAAGTCTCTTGGCCGAACCTTAGATTTTTATGAATTTAATATCAATTAATAATATAATATTTGTTTTAAGAACTCTTTTATGTCAATTTTGACACTATTCAATAGTTGATTTTTGTGAAACTCATAACAGATTGATTACTTCGAACAAAGTCGATTAAATCAATCCTAATATATCATATTATCCTAGAAAATTAGTGTAATTCATTAAAAGTTTCATATTATATTTATTTGGGTATTTATAATATCAATTATGTTAATTTTTTACTATTTTAGTAATTACTGCATCATCATTGTGTCATAAATAAAATAAATTATTTAATGTCTAAAAATTATAAATAAAACATCATTATGTAGGAAATCTTTTTAGATTTCTAATTAATATTTATAATCGAAAATCCAACATGTATAACCCTATGTAAAAATTGTTCTTCTAAAAGATGTAAGCTTATGCCATTTTTATTTTTGTTTTAACTTTATTAATATAATGTGTCCCTACCACATACAAGTGGCTCCAAGGGGTCCCCAAATTGACCCAAGGATGCCCATGGTCGGGTATGTGTCCACCAATAAGGTTAGGACACGTTTTAGGGTAATTTTGTATTATTATAATATTATTTTTTAACCCTTATTTACCGGATTTACCCTTTAACCATGGTAAATAAAATATTTACCGCAGTAATTATTCAAAATGTCTAAAAATAAAAGTTACCTATTTACACAATTTGAACATCCTGATTCCAAATATGAAATCCATTTTTCTAAATTCAAAACACAGAAGTGGCATAAATTAATTTAAAATTAATTCCCGCTGTCAAAACAAAAAGCGTGTTTTTAAGAGATAATAACTATCAAAAGATTGACACTTGTTTATGTTTGGTTTAATTGTAAAATTATGTCCAATGACCAACATTATATTAAATGGTAAAAATATATTCTAAATATACTTTAAAACCACTCAAATTCATAATTTATCACTATTAATTATTTTGATTAAAAAAGTTGTTTTTAATTAAAATTTAGTAATTTTCACTATTCATCAAAATATAAAAGTTATCCGAAAAGTACCAAAATTTCACCCTAGGATAATTTCGATATTCCGAATCCAAAAATGAAGTCCATTTTGAAATATAAAATATATATGATTTCAAAAAGTAGGTATTACTATTCACAACGGCTAGTTTAATTAGTTGTGGTGTGTGTTAGAACTCGAGGTTGCGTACAACACACGCTATCGCATTATTCGAAGGGAAACGTACCGTAGAAGCTTGGGGTGTTACATGGACCCGATGCCTAGACATTCGGGTGGTCCTACATATCCCATAAGGATGGGAATCAAGCCACATGTAGTTCTAGAGGGTGCCTTTTAATGTCGTGCAGGATAGGAAATAGGAGGGATAATTCTTAAAAAGGGGTGTGTGTGGTGCGACTGTTTCGGTGCGGATGTGCGTCGGGTTTCTGTTCCGACGCTGTTCCGCCAGGACACGTTCGCGCGTGCACCCGTCGACCCGAGGGGATGGGCGCGCGAGGCCTGTGGTCCCGCAGTCTCGCTTTCCAAGGGCGGGCGGCATTCGTCCCTTATTCAGGGGCGTCTTCTCCTTGATCGAAACCGGGATGATGGGATGTCGGCTCCTCCTTCCGTGGACGTCTCCTCGGAACTCGTTGCCTAATCCGGGTCTCCCTCATAGATTTAAGAATGTTCGTGAATCTCGTTCCCGGCGCCATATCTTCATGGACACCGGTTAATTACACTGCTTCCGCCCAGACGCTCCAAGGGGTCTGGTCGGGGCAGCAACCTGCGGTGAGGAGACCGGGTGGCTTTGGGTGTCGGGGGCGTGTCTTAACACTGCGACTCTGCATGTCTGCCTTCCGTCCCTAATAGGGCTTCTCGAAGGCGTGATGGCCTGAGGCATCCTGCGCTAGGTGCGGGGAACTGTATCACCTGAGGTTTTCCTCAGCTTCCCATGTTTAACAAGGGGTATGCCGCGAGTTTAACGTCCAGCGGGGACGGCATCGGACTGATCAACACGAGAAGTGGATCAGATGACAGAACCCCTTGCGAGGAACCTCCGACGCTGGGGCCAGCACATGGGCGGCTTCCCGAGTGAAGTGGAGTAGAATGAAGTGGCATGACCCCACCGGGATGTGGCGGCCCGGGTAAGGATCAGGATGGATGATGGAGTGAAGAGCTTGGACCCCGTAGGGTCTTCCTACGTACCACGCGTTAGCGCGGATCAAAGTCAGCGTAGTTCGGATATACAGTTTAACGTCATGCTGGGCATCGGCAAGCCGACTCACGAAGAGATCGAGGCTGCCGGGCGAAGGGTTGAACCGAACCACCTCGCACAGAGGGGGATGGAACGGCCGGGTGGATCACAGTTTCACGTCATGCTGGACGTTGGCAAGCCGACTCACGAGGAGATCGAGGCTGCTGAACGGAGGATTGAACCGAACCACCTCGCACAGAGGGGGATGGAACGGCCGGGTGGATCATAGTTTCACGTCATGATGGACGTTGAAGAGAGAAAAGGGAAGTGGGGAAGCACAATGGAGATACGCATGTGCAGTCTCCCACAGGGGCGGATTCATAGGTGAATCGACGCAAGTGTGAACCCAGGAGGGGTCCACTGATGGACGAACCGACGTGAATACGACCGGGATGACCAGGTGGTGGTCTTGAACCTCAGAGAGGCTTCCTACGTACCCTGTTTAGGAGACAGGGATCAAAGTCCACGTAGTTCGTTCTGTTTGAAACACTCTACCCCTGTGGGCGAAGGCCACTCCAATCCCGACATCCCTGCAGAGACGCGCGGGTGGGGGCCACATCCAAACCGGGGGGATCCTGCGTGCGAGACACGAGATCAGGTGATGCGGACGGTTTAACGTCTTGCCGGACGAAGTACAGTTTAACGTCGTGTGTTGAGGACGAAGCGGACGGTTTAACGTCTTGCCGGACGAAGTACAGTTTAACGTCATGTGTTGAGGACGAAGGTTCTTGGCAGTTTAACGTCTTGTCGCGCGGACGAAGTACAGTTTAACGTCCTTCAGGACGAATGCTGAACAGTTTAACGTCTTGTAGCTCGGACGATATGCTAGGCAGTTTAACGTCATGCAGCTTGGACGTAGTACAGTTTAGCGTCCTACAGGACGAATGCTGAACAGTTTAACATCTTGTAGCTCGGACGATGGAGGCTAGGCAGTTTAGCGTCGTGCAGCTTGGACGTGGTGCAGTTTAGCGTCATGCAGGACGAATGCTGAACAGTTTAACGTCTTGTAGCTCGGACGATATTCTAGGCAGTTTAACGTCATGCATCTTGGACGTGGTGCAGTTTAGCGTCATGCAGGACGAATGCTGAACAGTTTAACGTCTTGTAGCTCGGACGACATGCTAGGCAGTTTGACTTCGTACAGCTTGGACGTGGTGCAGTTTAGCGTCATGCAGGACGAATGCTGAACAATTTAACGTCTTGTAGCTCGGACGATGGAGGCTAGGTAGTTTAGCGTCGTGCAGCTTGGACGTGGTGGTGCCGCCGATGGGTCCGTGTCACTTCACGCGAGCCTGGAGGGTCGCACGGGAAGACAACGCACGGTGCGGGCACCCAGGATGAAGATCATTGGGCGCCACGCAGGCGGGTACCCTCAGGGGGTCAAAGGGGGCGACCTCGGCGGATTGCACGCAAAAGAGAAGCATGGCGCGCAATACCGCGGGTCGGCGCGCAAATGGGCGGGCTGGCGCGCAATTGGGCCAGCGCTTTGCGCGCGGATGGTAGAGATTGCGCGCACTGGGCTTCGGATAGCGCGCGGGGGCAACGGATCATTCTTTAATCGAATGGCCACTTTGAAAAGGGGGGGGTGCGCGCAATCGGGCTGGATTGCGTGCACCCCGGGGGCAATTGCGCGCAAGAGGCTTCTTTTGCGCGCGAAGGCCTTAGGGTGAAGAATTATTCAAAGGAAAGGAGCCCAAGGGATTGCGCGCGAAGGCGAACCCCGAGGCTTTCTTGCGCGAAAGAAAGGAGGTTACCTGAAGATCGGCATTTCGCGCGGAGGGGGTTGGATTGCGCGCACGAGAGACCTTTCGACTTCCGGCAACCTTCAAAACGTCGGGGGTCGCCTTATATTTATAGGCAACCCCGGGCGCGGAATCCGGATCGCGGGAGCAGAATTCTCTTCGCGGGCGCGGAATCGGGCCCGGCGCGCAAGGGAGTCGCGCGGGCAACGGGCGCGCAAAATTGCGCGCCGGCCCAGCGCATTGCGCGCATCCCGGGAGGTTTGCGCGCGGCACTCCAACTTTGCGCGCGGCTCTCCAAAATTCCACGCAAGGCTTCCGGGCCCTCCGAAACGGGCTTCCGACTCCAAATATGACCTCGCTTCCCACATCCGGAGCTTCGTTTGGGAACAACGGACTTTTCCGGCGTCTACAAAAGCCCCCCCTCGGAATCTGATCGGCGAGAGGTCGCAACGATCGGGTTCCGAGGGAGACGCCGGAATGCCGAAGTCCTGGGTGGCGCGGGACTGTGGCGCGCAAAAAGGGCGTCGGACGCGAAATTCGCCGGTGCGGTCGCGCAAAGCGCTTTCCGCGCAGCGCGGACTCCCGGCCTTGCCTATAAATAGGGGCCCTGGGTCCCCCACACCGTACACCGGCCTTCCGCGCGATAAGCATTCGAGCTCTCGTGCGCGAAATTGCCCTTTCCGGCGCGGAATTCACCCGTTCGTCGCGCAAACCTCTCCGGATTTCGGCCTGATTTTGCGCGAACACCCGGGGTTTTAAGCGACGGACTTCCCGATTGCGCGCCGTCCACTAGGATTGCGCGCCAACTCTCAAACTTCTCTACCAGCCTCGTCCAATTCCGCACGCTTCATCCCTTAACCCACACGACTCCCGGAGCTTCTGAGATGGCCACGAATCAAGGGAATGAGGGGGATGCCGCCACTCGCAGAGCTGAGATGGCGACGAACGAGGAGGTCTACAGAGCCAAGGAGATTGTTTCCAACAATCAATCCTTGTTCGAATTGCTGACGCCGGCCCAGAAGACATATCTGCTGTCGGACAACCTGTCGCTCTGGAACATTGGCATCCTAGATGAGGTTCCGGTGCCAGGGTTCGAGGTTGATGCGCCACGGACCTGGGTGACTCGGGAGGACAAGCTTCCCCGCTATAACATCACCAACAATGGGCATCCTGCCAGGGAGACCAGGCACTTAGATGTCTATGTCCTGAACCCGAGGACGCGAACCATCGTCGGAAGTGAGCCTACTGCGGAGAACTCTCCAGCCCTCTACTCGAGCACATATCGCCAGAGTGTCACTGACGACACCAAGGGCTGGCTGAAGGACTGGGACTTGCGGTCTGGGGGCAATTTCACCAGTGAGTGGGCCTGGGCGTTCTGGGTACGCCACACTTGCGATCACTTCGCGGAGGAGCTGCGGTACATCGGCCTGTTTGAGGCGGTGTGGACGTCGCAGTTCCACTTCTACCAGCAGTCCGAGCTCGGGCCGGAGCTGTTCACTCGCTGGTCCCCGGATACCAACACCTTCCATCTTCACCATGGGGAGGTCGGCATCGGTCTCTGGGACATCCACTGCATCGGAGGTATCCCGCTGGAGGGTTACCAGTACGATGAGTTCCTGCCTCCGAAGAACATCTGGGAAGACAGGTCACAGACTCCCATTATGACATGGCATCTGCTTGACCTGGCTACGCAGCGGCTTGGGATCAAGGACTTCCACAAGGACATAGCCTACAAGGAGTGGTTCGGCCAGTTCTTGGAGCATGACCCGGCGGTCATGATTCCAGGCAGGGGGAAGCGGTGCCCGACCGCGGCTCAGAGGAGCCGGAACGGGTCGTACTGGCGGGTCCTGGAGACGGGCGACTACCGCTCATGGGGGTGCCGCGTCATCGAGGCCCGGGACCCAAATGTCCGGTACGCGGCGTTCCTGGACGCCTTTCTGAGTGGGTGGCTCCTGCCAGTGCGGGACGCGAGAATGGGTGTCCGCCCGGCGACACTGGCGATGGCGGGCGCCATGGCTGCCAATAAAAGATACAACCTCGGGGTCCTGGTGCTGGCTAAGCTGTACGCCATCCTGGGATGCATCTCGCGAGGGGGGTCGCCACGAAGGATCTGTGGGCCCTTCCAATTCTTCCACGGCTGGGTGGCTGCTCACCTTGGTGGGTACACGTTTCCGAACGCCATCATTCCTCCGGGCAACGGCCTGCGACCCTCCCTGCTGAACATTGCGGGGGTTGCTCCGATGACCCTAAGTGAGGAGGGCGTGAGGATTCGGATTGGCAATCATGCCAATTTCAACTTCAGCCCATTCCCCACTCCCGTTGGCCAAATGATCGACAACGGGCAGGTTCCGCTGGAGTAGCACGAGTACTTCCTGAACATGCGGGGTGGGGTGCTCGTGGCTCGGATCGACGGGAAGGTGATCTGCGAGCCGTACGTGCCAACCCGGTTCGCCAGGCAGTTCGGGTGCCTTCAACGGATGCCGAAGAGGGTATTCACTGCTGTCCGGGAGGAGACGAACCCTGGCGTCCTTCGCCAGATGTGGCTGATGTTTGCCGCCTTTGGCTCTGGCGACGTCATCACTCTCCCTCCTACCGGGGTCGACGCAGGCTTGGCAACCGAGTACGCCAAACAATGGGCCATCGCGTACCCCGAGGGGCTTCTACGGAAGCCAGTTCGGCGGCTCGAGGTCACCCGTGCGGAGACCGGGCGTCAAGGGAGGAGGCGAGGCGCCGCCACACGGGGGAGAACGGAGGAGCGCCAAGCAGCGGAGCCGGCGTGGGCAGGGACTTCGGCGGCGGGCACATCGCAGGCTGCCGCTACAACCTCAGCGCCCAGATAGGGGGCACGTGCGGTGGTCGAAGAGCGGCCCGGGAAGCAGGTAAGGCGTCTGCTCGAACCCTCCCACGATGCAGTCTTCCCGGCGCTGTGGTCGGCCTGGATGACCCTGCGGCAGTCACTGGGAACCGACGCCATCTGGCGAAAGATACTTAGAGAAGGAATCCATCTGCCAGAGGTCGGGCGCCTCCAGATCGCCGACAGGGTGGACTTCAACTGGCAGTATGCGTATCTGACGGCCATGGACGAGTACGCGCGCCAACGTGGTCAGCGTGCGGAGCCATCCCTTCTGGTGAAGGTGATGCTCGGTCTAGAGCCCGCTCCAGAACAGATGCCGCCGGGGGAAGACGACAGTAGCAAAAACTCCGAGGAAAAGGAGGAGACGGGGGAGGATGAAGGCTCCGAGGGAAGGTCCCATCAGGGGAGCCCGCGGGAGAGCGGAGAGGTGGCCGGATCTGACAATGTTGATGTCACTGAGCTCCTCGAGGTCCGCTTCTATCCCTACTCAACCTGCTTCATCCATTCTCTTATGCAGCTTCTAACCCATTTCTCCACCTTTCTCAGGAGCGCACGGATGTTGGTCAGGCGTCCTCAGCGGGAGTAGGAGAGGCGCCAGCAGGACAAGGATGGGGCCAGACAACCATCATTGAATTGACAAGCGCGGAAGGGTCCCCTGCTGCAACTGTTCCTACGGCGGCCGGGGCAGCGGAAGATGACGCTCTGAACTCCCGTAAGTCTCCTTACTTTACTGCTGGTGCTTTCCATTGACGATCTGTGACTAACCACGGCATGCCCTGCGCAGTGATCTCAACACTGGAGGCTCATCGGGCTGTCGAACCCGGGCCATCCACGAGTGGACCGGTGGCAGACATGCCGCCTGCTCCGGAACAGACTTCCCACACCGAGCCGGCCCCACCAACTGCTGATCAAGGGGCTGCAGACGCTGGCGGTGCTGACATCGGAGAGAGGTCAGGGGCTGACGAGGGTGTCGACGCCACTGGGGCGGGAGAAGAAGGTCACCCAAATGTTGGGGAACCTATCCCCCGTGAGGACATCCCAGGGGCGGACCCTGCAGCAGACCTGCTGGCTGCCTTCCCTGCCTACCGGGCTGCCGACCCCGAGGAGATGGACGACTCGGACGCGGAGGCGGTCGAGGAGAGCCGGATAACGCGCCGTAGGGGGTGGAAGTGCATCCAGCGCTTCCTCAAGCGAGACCCATCGGAGTGGCTGGGGCGCATGGGATCACTTCAAACCTGGCTGCGCTTCCTGTGTGCCGGGGGAGCTGATGCTCAACGCCTCCATCTGGCGGTCCGTGATTTCATGGCCTAAAAGATGCGCGAGAGCCGCCGGCGTGCCGACGTCGCACAAAGTCGGGACATGTCGGAGAGCACGCGGGCGCTCCTCGTGGCGGAGAAAGAAGTCCGGCGCCTCGAAGGGCAGGCGGCAGAGAAGGAGGCCTTCGTTGCAGCGTGCACTGAGCTTGTGGAGAAACTAACGGCCCAGCTGATCGACGCCCATGTACAGCTGACAGAGGCGGGCCAACAGATGGTCACACTTCAAGTCGAGCGGGAGCGCGCACAGGCCAGGATCGACGAACTGCGTGTTGCGACCGCCGACGAGGAGAGGGCACGCAGAGAGCGAGAAGCAGCCCTGGAGGACGCCAGCCAAAGGGTAGCGGCATTAGAAAGACTTATCCAGCACGCTAATCCCTAGGGGATTTGTTTTTGCCACTCCCAGAACATTTTCTTCCGCTACTCAATATTTCGATCCATTTGTATGAACCAATATATTTATCTGCATCTTTTGGCTTAACATGCTCAACCACAAATTGTCTCGCGGGAGCGTTAACCAAGCTTCAGGCATCCGTAATTGGGCCTGGATTTCTAAAGAAAAGAGGGAGATCATTCCTAGGAAAGGAGACCTCAGACCTAATCAATGTATCATCCCCCCAACTTGTTCCAACACACGAGCGGGACAACGCTAGGGGCGTTGAGATTTTATCCGAACATAGGGAAATGAGAAAGGGTGAATCGCGTGTCCCGAATTCAGAAATCCACAACGGTCGGCCTTCCAGGAAATGCCCAAGACGACAAGCGGACAATGGATCAATCGACCATACTACCGCAATAGACGGACCGAAGGTCATCATTCATATCGCAGGAGGCGGATCACATGTCATCATCAATGCTGCTTTGGGGGTTCCTTCAGGCATAAGGGTGGAAATCCAGATCAACAAGGCATGCGAAGCGTGGGGCGAAGTGATAATTTGTTCGGACAGAATCCAACGCTCTCAAAATTGCGCCACCGTGGGGAAAGTATATTAGGAGGATGCACTAATCTGGCCGTGAATCACCCCAATTCTCAGACAGAACCTCTTTGACGAGGAAACTGTCGCTTCCCATCATTGCGATGGGGCATCCCGAGCTGAATCGGGGAGAATATCACAATTGCACCACTCTACCCAAAGTCAGGCCAGACGTCCGGCGACGAGGAGGGGCGGGACTTAGCGATCCCTGAGGCTGGACCCGAGTCGAGATGCCCGGGCGTTCCTACACACTCCATCAGGCTGGAGATCATGCCACACGTAGTTCTGAAAGTGCAGTTTAGCGTCATGCAGGACGTAGAACCCCATTTGGGGAGATCTTAGTTTAAGGTCGTAGAGCTCGGACCAAAGGGATAGATCTTAGTTTAAGGTCTTAGAGCTCGGACCATAGGGGCAGATCTTAGTTTAAGGTCTTAGAGCTCGGACCATAGGGGCAGATCTTAGTTTAAAGTCTTAGAGCTCGGACCATAGGGGAAGATCTTAGTTTAAAGTGTTAGAGCTCGGACCATAAGAACCTCAAAGTACGCCACATCGTGGTCCTATCCCCTGGATATGTGAAGATGCACTGAGGGATAGTGTCAAGAGTGTCGAGGTTTCGCCTGGTCAGAATGGGGGGTGGAAAATGTAATGTGAATCATGCGGCCATTCACTCAAGGACTGGGGGCACCGGCGTAACGATATGGGAGTACTGCCGACCGTGGCGGAAAAGCAGCATCAATATCGTACTAACCGTTGATGGAATGAGGCAGCAAACGAGCATCAACCGCTCAAGCGCAGAATTCATATCGATTTGCTGCCCGAGGCCCTTGGGGGCACCAGCCCGAGTCGGTGGGAGAGCTCTGAGGCATTGTGTCCAGACCGATCACGGGGGATCCACCCAGGGCGTAGGCGATGGGTCCGAATGAAAGGGAGCACGAAGCCTGAAAAGTGGAAGGAACCTGACCAAGCTGAACCTGACCCTCCTGGAAATAAACCAGAGTACTCTTGACACCGGTGGACCACTGCAAGGGGTCGAGGGACACGCCTTGAGGGTGACCCGAAGGCGGTGGATTCCCCAGAGAAGGGGGAATCTCTAAGAGGTGGGGTGTTGGACCCGAAGTTTCAAACACCCGGGCATTCCTATGTATCCCATAAGGATGAGAATCAAGCCACACGTAGTTCTTGAAGCGCAGCGCAACACAATCGGGCACCAGCGCGGGGAGGGGTGCGGGTCTGGCCCTCGCACCCAGAAGAAGCGGCATTTGATATTTCTTGTTTTTCCTTAAAGATGGATGGTTTTTCTTTGTGCAGCGACATGCCTGTGATTAAGGAATCCCTGGCGTCGCCACAATAATCAAGCCATAAAAGGCATTGACAAATGGCGTGGTTAGTAACCAGCGCCCAACGTGAGTGTCCTCTGAGGAGAACATCACGATGCAGTGCCGTTTCTCGTCGGGCGGCCAAGACGATCACAGTTTACGGTCGTGTGGTAGGACCAGACAACACAGTTTAAGGTCGTGTGGTTCGGACCATGGAGGAACCTGCTTATTGCGATATGGCGGACTCAGCGGAAGTGGGAACATACCCAGCCCTGCGGTCACGCACGATTCCAGGAGAAGAATCCTGGGATAGGGGCCTGCGTATGTCCATCACCCGAGGGGCAGAGATGCTAGCCTCCAGCTATACTGGGCCCAGAACGCGATTTTCCGGGTGACTCCTTCCTCCTTATGGGGACGAGGGTCCAGCTACACATGGACCTTAGGGAGGACATCAACATATATCCTTGGTGCTCAGATCGTGGGAGCCTCGAAAGACACCATTACCCTGGTTGGCCTGCCTAACGTGTAAAGGTGTACTGAAGGTCAGTATGAAGAGAGTGTCGAGATTCCACTACAACGCACAAAGGCGGAGTGTGATGAGGACTGCGCAACCAATGTTCAGAGCCTGAAAGAGCCGACATGGCGATCAAGGATGTCGCTGACCATATTCGCAACACAACATCTGATCGCGTCAGCCTAGGACGGGGCAAGCAAACGAGCATCAACCGCTCAAGCGCAGGATTCATATCGATTTGCGGCCCAGGACCCGCCGGTAAATCGACCCGGAGCGGTAGGAGAGCACTGAGGCATCGTACCCAAACCGCTAACGAGGATCCCTTTGAGTGAAGGCTCGAACAAGAGGAAGCGCGCGGCCCGACAAGCAACACAGGACTTGTCGGGATTGAATCCGACACCACTGGTCATAGACCGAAGTACCCAAAACATGTTAACAGATCACCGGAAAGGGTCGGAGGACTCATCCTGAGAGCAACCAAAAGACAGCAGATCCCCGTGATCAACCAAGAGACGGGGCAGGACCTGAGACACAAGCGTCCAGGCGGTCCTACGTATCCCATAAGGATGGGAATCAAGCCATACGTAGTTCTTGAGGGGCAGTTTAACGTCATGCAGGACGATGAGGGGTGTGAGGTAGTCTCACACACGGGGGAGGCGTACGGCGCGGCCGGTAGGCCAACGTGAATGAGGACATAATCCCCCGCACATGCCTCGCACAAAAAGGAGGGGAACTTGGGCCAGGGGCCCAACGCGGGATAGAGATTCCCGGGAAATGCGGCTGGGCCTGAAACATGAATGTCCAGGCGGTCCTACGTATCCCATTAGGATGGGAATCAAGCCGCACGTAGTTCTTGAAGTGCAGTTTAACGTCATGCAGGACGAAAAAGAAAAAGGGGGGAGCAGAAGGCATCCCCAAACGTGGGGGGCGTACAGCGTGGCGAGAAAACCGACGTGAATGAGGGCATAGCCCCGCGTTCACACCATACGCCGCACACCCGGAGGCAACTGGGCCAAGGGCCCGAGATGGGATGGAAATTCCCGAAGGATGGGGCTGGGCCTGAAACATGAATGTCCAGGCGGTCCTACGTATCCCATAAGGATGGGAATCAAGCCGTACGTAGTTCTTGAAGTGCAGTTTAACGTCATGCGGGACGGATGCTGAACAGTTTAAAGTCTTGTAGCTCGGACGTGGTGCAGTTTAGCGTCATGCAGGACGAATGCAGTTTAATGTCGTGCGGGACGAACTGTAGTTTAACGTCGTGCGAGACGAAGTACAGTTTAACGTCGTGTTGGACGAAGATGCTTGGCAGTTTAACGTCTTGCCGCGCGGACGAAATGCACTCAGGCAAAGTACTGCTTGAGGAACCTAGCGTTGGTGGGAGGAGTGACACGCTCACCATCCATAGTCGCTAGGGAGTACGCTCCATTGGGATAGACTTTGTGGATGACAAGAGGTCCCTCCCACTTGGGCTCCAACTTGGGTGGCTTCCTGCCGGGGATCATTGGCGCTCTTAGGGGCAGCACTAGGTCACCCTGCAGGAAGGAGCGGAGGCGAACCTTCTTATTGAAAGCTCGAGCCATCCTGCTCTGATGCCTCTCCAAGTTGTGCAAAGCGCGAAGCCTATTCTCATCCAGTGCTTCCAACTCGACTAGACGGGCTTCAGCAGCTCTGTCCGGCGCTTGCTGGTCGTAGACCGCAGTGCGCAAGGATGGTAACTGGATCTCGATGGGCAGGACGGCCTCAGCTCCATACACCAGGGAATAAGGGGTCATCTGGGTGGAATTGTGAGTCGTCGTCCGATAAGCCCAGAGGGCGTTGGGGAGCTTGTCCGGCCAACTCTTCTTGTTCTGACCAACCATCTTTTGCAGAATGTTAGAGAGGGTCTTGTTAAACGCCTCAATCTGTCCATTCGCCTGCGCATGATAGCGAGATGTATGGTTCGAGCGAATGTTGTACTTGGCGTACAACTTCTTCAACTCGGCTGATCGGAAATTGGCTCCGTTATCCGTG
Organism: Viscum album; assembly: GCA_963277665.1. Lineage (NCBI taxonomy): Eukaryota > Viridiplantae > Streptophyta > Magnoliopsida > Santalales > Viscaceae > Viscum > Viscum album. The sequence continues at coordinate 1,842,539,590 of OY728129.1, read as the reverse complement.
AGGATAGCGTGAGGCACTCCAAATCGATAAATGATGTTGGAGGTCACGAAGTCAGCGATCGAACAGGATTTGACCTCTCTGAGCGGAATCGCCTCTGGACATTTGGAGAAGAAGTCTGTGGCGGTCAGAATGAACCGGCACTGGCGAGCCGTCGCCGGCGGGTAAGGTCCCACAACGTCCATCCCCCAGACTGCAAAGGGCCAAGAATACCTGGTGGTATGGAGAGGATCCGGCGGCCGATGCACAAAGTTCGCATGAACCTGGCACGCATGGAACCTCCTGGCATACTCGATGCAGTCATGGATCATGGAGGGACAGAAGTATCCCAACCTCCGAATCTGGTGGGACAGCTTCGGCCCAGTCTGATGGGCACCGCATGAACCAGCATGAACCTCTTGCATGACTCGTGGGATCTCAACTCCATGGAGGCAACGGAGGAGAACACCATCAAATCCGCGTCTATATAGGATCTGCTCCAGGCCGGGACTACTCTGGAGGACAAACTGCGATGCGCAGCGTCGAACTCGTTCGCGCTCGGCCCGATCCGACGGGAGAATGCCATGTTGGAGGTACTCAACCAAAGGCGTCCTCCAATCAGGGGATGGTTCGACTGCCATATCTGGGGTACTCGGGGCTCCGGGCATAGGGGAAACCGTGGTGAGATTACTTACCGACGGGACGCGATCTCCCTCCGGGATAACGGGAGCGATGATCCTACGGTGCGTCACGCGGATGATCAGGTTATCCTGTTCAGGCTCTGCAAGTGACGCAGCAAGGCTGGCCAAAGCATCTGCTCGACCGTTCTGCGACCGGGGAATATGGACAATTTCTGGCCGAGAAGGGAACTGGGCCATCAGAAGAAGGGTGCACTCCAGCAACGGCACAAGTTCTGGCTTCCTGACAACATAGTCGCCATTGATCTGCTTAACGACCAGCTCAGAGTCCCCTTTCACACACAGATGGGGCACGTCGATCTCGAGAGCTAACTCGAGGCCGGTGATGAGGGCATGGTATTCTGCCTCATTGTTGGTACAGCCCTCTGACAACAGGAAAGAGTATGGCAGCACGGCTTGCTCCGGGGTAATGAAGACGATACCCAAGCCCACTCTGTTGAGCTTAGGATTATCGAGCCTTCTACCGGTGGGGCTCCGGGAGGCACCGTCAAAGTGCATCTGCCAGCATGGATCGGCATGATCGACCGAGAGAATGGCCTCATCAGGAAATCCTAGATCCAGCGGCTGATCCGCGGAGGTCGGATGAGCAGCTAGAAAGTCTGCCAATGCTTGCCCTTTGATGGCCTTCTGAGACACATACCTGATGTCGAACTGCTGGAGAATCACAGCCCACCGCGCTAGACGGCCAGTCAACATAGGCCGGCTCAGGATATATTTCAACGGGTCTACCCGAGAAACCAACTGTACCTCATGGTGCTGCAAGTAGTGCCGTAATTTCTATACGGCAAATACGAGCGCCAGGCAGCTCTTCTCGATGGGGGAATACCTGACTTCCGCATCGAGGAGCATGCGACTGAGGTAGTAGAGGCTATTCTCTGTTCCCTCGTTGTTCTTTTGGGCGAGAAGGGCACCCAGGGACCGTTCCAGGGCGGTCACATAAAGGACCAGCGGCTTCCCGGATACAGGCGGCATCAGAACCGGAGGTTGAAGCAGGTACTGCTTGATTTCCTCGAAAGCGGTCTGACACTCTTTATCCCATACATAGGTGGCACCTTTCTTCATGAGCTGAGAAAAGGGATTACACTTTCCGGCCAGATTCGCGATGAATCGGCGTATATAGGCTAAGTGGCCTTGGAACCCTTGCAGTTCCCGGATGTTACCTGGGGGAGGCATCTGGCTAATCGCCCTGATCTTCTCTGGGTCGATCTCAATACCCCGGTATCTTACCACAAATCCAAGGAACTTTCCGGAGGTGACCCCGAAGGCACACTTCAACGGGTTCATCTTCAGGCAGCGAGACCGGAGGAAGCCGAACACTTTCTCAAGATCTTTGAGATGGTCCTGACGCTGGCGCGATTTGACCACCAAGTCGTCGACGTAGCATTCCACCAGTGTGCCGAGGATTGGCTTGAATATGCGGTGCATCGCCCGTTGGTAGGTGGCACCTGCATTCTTCAGGCCGAAGGGCATGACCCGGTAACAAAAGATACCTTGGGGGGCCCTGAAGGCAGTGAACTCCTCATCCTCAGGGGCCATCTGGAATTAGTTGTATCCGGAGTATCCATCCATGAAGGAGAGGGCTTGGAACCCTGCCGTGGCGTCAATCAACAGCTCTATCACCGGATGAGGAAAATCATCCTTCGGGCAGTGGTGGTTGAGATCGCGGAAGTCGATACAGACTCTGATCTGCCCGTTCTTCTTCCTGACAGGCACAATGTTGGCCAGCCATTTGGGGTACTAAACTTCCCTCACGAAGTTGGCTTTGATAAGATTGTCAACTTCGGCCTCAACCATGGCACCGTGGAATGGGTGCATCTTCCTGGGAGGCTGCTTGAACCCGCGATGGTTCGCCGGGAGACCAAGGCGGTGGACGGCTACCTGAGGATCTAGCCCCAGCATCTCGTCATAGCCCCAAGCGAACACATCACGGTGCTGCCTGAGGAAGTCCACGTACTGTTGCCGCTCCTCAGAGGGCATGGCGGCACTGACCAATGTGGGTCTTGGATCTGCTTCGGTTCCAAGGTTCACCTGTACTAACTCATCGATCGTGGCGGGGACGCCCTCCTCAAAGGCTGGGGGTGCATCTTCCACGTCCTCTCCACTTGGGGAGGGATCGTCCATGGGAGAGACTGCGTTGAAAACTGCATTGGGGCTACCGGATCCTGCTGGGCCGCTGGTGCTGGCACGGGCGGTCGCGGTCATCTCATCAGGAGACTCACAGGCCGTCGAGACCATGGCCACGTCCAACCGATGAATCGGGAGGATGTAAGCGTCATCCAAACTTTCCCAGGGATCGCTTGAAACAGCGACAGGCTCAACCTCACCTTCCAGGATCTGCTTATCCTTGCTCTTGTAATAGTCCGCGTCTAGATAGCGGGCTTCACATGAGGCAAAAGGAGAGGCATCTCCCTGAAGCACGCCTACTCGACCGTTAAGGGAGTATTTGAGGCATTGGTGGTATGATGAGGGAACCGCCGTGTGAAGGTGGAGCCATGGCCTGCCCATCAATGCGTTATACGCAGTGTCTTGAGAGACTACCATGAATTCGGTGTTGGCAACCAAGTCACCGAACTGGGTCTTCAAGCGTATCTTGCCGACCGGGGTTTGCTCGGTGCGGTCGTACCCCTGGATCCTAAGGTCGGAGGGGATCAAGTCATCCTCAGACAACCCCAATCTCCGGAGCGTCTGAGTTGGAATCAGGTTAATCCCGGACCCTGTGTCGACAAGACAGCGCCGGACTTCAAGGCCATTGAACTGGCCAGTAACATACAGCGGACGAATGTGTCCCTGTATAGGAGGTTCTTCATCCTTACCAGAGAACGAGATAACTGCCTGACATTCGGCGTCCTCGATCGTTTCGGCGTGAAAGGCCTTTGCAGCCGCAACCTCTGTCTCAAACTGGAGGGGGATTTTCAGGGATTCAGCGAGTGCCTCACACATCTCAGATGACATGCGCAGAGCCTCAAGGATGGAGAGCCTTACTGGGATGTCGGCCAAGTGATTCAGGACATCATACGTTTTGGCCAAGCGCGATCCCCTGGTTGCGGGAGGTTGCTCTGCGATTGGAGGCATGACGGGCCTTGCCGGTTGGGCCGGCGGCCGACTGGTACTTGGCTCATCTCGCTGTTCATTGGTTGAAGCCCGGGAAGTAGTCACCGTACTGGGGTCAGGAGGCCGGGACGGACTTGCGGCAGGGCGGAGGTGATCGCGACGCGGCTGAGGCGGTTCTGCCTGGTCCCACACCACAAACAGTGGCGGAGGTGAATTCGTCATCCCCGGATGGGGGGGCTGCGCGCGCTGAACTCGGTTTTGAGCCTGCTGCCTAGTCTCAATGGCGTGCACGTCCTGGCTGGAGGTACCAACTGTTGTGCCCCGGTGACTCCTATTGTTGCGGTTCCTCCGACGGTGGCGACGACCGGGGAAACTAGGGAGGTCCACCTGGTGTTCTTCAACGTCGGGAACTGAAAAGGGATTTACCAGCTCGACGGTATTAACCGAAGCGTACCCAATACTGTCATCGGATGAATCATCCATCACTGGGCGGATCCGGGGAGGGATCCCCATCTCTGGGGGCATGAAATCGCCGAGAGTGCGGGATAGTGGCGGAACTGGCGGGGTGCGCTCTTCCTTCTTGCGCCGCCGCCGTTTGCTCCTCTCGGAAGAGGCAGGCTGGGATGACGATGCCGAAGCAGCACCCGCAGATTCTGGGGGCTCAGGCTGATTCAAGCACGCGAGGATGATTCCATGGGCGCGAATGATCGTCTTGCGGGCCATCCAGTTTTTATACTTCTGGGATCCGCGGTCGGAGACCAGCTGCCATTCGTCCTCATTGCCACTATCGTCATCTGATCCCACGAACACGCCCGCCACTTGTGCTGGAGCTGGGCCCAACCTGATTACATTTTTGTTAATCTGGTCTTGGAGCCAATCCTTAAACACATAGCACCACTGGATGGTGTGCCCCAGGGCCCGATGGTAAGGGCAGTAGCGGGGGTTATCCGTGAGATGTGCCTCCTCTGGCCTCCAACACTCAGGCAGTCACACAATCCTCTGCTCCAGGGCGCTCCGGAAATAACCGGGGACCTGATCCTCGTGAAATGAGTAAGTCAGGTATCGCGGGCCCCTGGGAGCGTGGTCTTGACGAGGGGCTGGAGGGGCCTGCCGAGGAGGTGGACCCTGATTATCTCGCCTGGGTTGTGGCGGTACATTACGCGGAGGGGCTGGCCGGTTCTGGGGCTGCCGCTGCTGGGCCGGGAACTAAGCCCGTGGAGGCGGATTCCTGTGAGGCTGTGGAGATGGCCTCGCTGGCAGCAGCTCCAACGGCCTGGGGGCCTCTATCTGGGCAACAGCAGCGGGCTCAGCCCTACTGGCTCTCCTTGCAGGAATCATAGGAGGCAGCGGGTGTGCCTGACTGGCCTGTTGCAGGGCTTCCTCAAGACGTTGAGCTTTGTCTGAGAAGTCCCTGAACCCTCCGGGGTAATTCTGAGTGATCAGGGAAGGGACCAGCTCGGTCTTGACGTTCCCGACGCACATTGTCAGCAACTTCTCCTGAGTCAATGGCATGTCAAGGGAATACGTGAGACCCTTCCATCGGGAGACGAAGTCCGCGACTCGCTCATCAGGCCTCTGTTTGCACTTGAAGAGGTCTGCGATACTCGTCTTCCGGGTCGTGGAACTAAACTGGTAGAGGAATTGTCTATGAAGGTCCTCCCAGCTAGTTATTGACCCGACGGGGAGCTGGCTGTACCAGACAAATGCTGGCCCTTCCAGTGTCTGGACAAAGCAGTGAAGCTTAGCGGCCTCCTGCTGCGCCAGAGTTCCCAACATAGGCCCGCACCTCGAGTTAAAATGGCCCAAATGCTGTGGAGGATCTCCAGTCCCGTTGAAGGGGGAGAAGGTGGGATTCCCGAATCCCGGAGGAGCCGGCATGTCATCCAACCATGCTGGGTATGGCTTGCCGTCCGGTGGGATCGCCACTTGCTGAGTCTCCAAGGCTTCCAAGCGGGCGATGAGTGCCGCCATCGGATCGTCCGTACATGGGTTCCAGTCCTGGCGAGGATCTCTAACCACGAGCGCATTGCATGGCCCTTCAATCGGGTCGTCGACCGGGTCGTCGAACTCGGCAGCTCGTGGGATGGCGGGCGGAGCGGCCCTTGGGGCAGCGGGAGGAATCCGAGCGGGGTCTCTCAGGTAGTCACGCCGCTCGGGAGGGTGCGGTGAAACATACCGCACCCTCTTGCCATAGGCAATGGCCTCTCCCCTGTCGGCAAACACGGCATAATCACGGTTGCCCGGGTGAGCCTCATCGAGGGGTGGTTGTTCCTGTCCCTGCTGTCCTAGCCTAAGATCACCGTAGTCAGGCCGCTGTTCTGCAGCGTGCTCGGCGAGGAGCTGGTCAACTAGATTCTTCTGCTTGGCGAGCTGTTGACGTAGCATAGCCTTCTCGGGATCCTCATCCTCCCTCTGCATGGAGGCAGATGGGTCGGCGGTCTTTACAGCCCCGCCGTGCTTTTTACCTTTGCTGACGTTTCGGCTCAACGTCAGTGCTTCAGTGGGTGCGGGGAGTCCCAGGAGGTTCCTCTGGTGACGAGTAACTCTCACCGATGGATCCAACGACGGCTTGTCTTTGGGGGGAGAGCCCCCGTCGAGAAGTTCCAAGTCGTTCCCCTCTCCCGACAGGTCAGCCATATTGACCGTTTCCGTCCCTGGGGATATACCCTCAGGGCCACCCAGTGAATCGGGCTGTCGGCGAATCGCACTGAAGCGTAGGGCAGCGTACTGCCCCCATCCACGGATATACACGTGGGGAGTGGCTTCCTCGAGAACCTTGCGGAGTACTTGAAAACACTCGACGCATCGTTGTTGGAGGGCCTCGTGGTGCCCAAATGACCCGGGGTGCCGAACCGCGGGGAGCGTGGCCAGGTCAATTTGACGGCACTGCTCACCAATATCCTCCAGGTGCACTTGACTCCCGGGATATGGCATTTGTAGGCGGTGAAGATGGGAGTGAGTCTCCCAGAGAGTTCGGCGGAAGCATTCGAACTCATCCGGGGTGAGTGATTCGGGTGCATCAAAGTCCGGTCCTGCGACTGGCCAAAACTTCTCAGGAAGTGGCCCTCTGCAAGGACGGTCCAGAAGCTCCACGACTCAAACTCGGGACCCAGGTCTCCTTGGTCCTCTTCAACGACTGGGAATGGATGGGGAACCGGTAGTGGTGCCGAGGCGGGCCGCCGGGCCGACGGGCTGGCCGGTGGTGAATACGGAGAGCAGGCCGATTGGCCTCCATATCCCGGGCCGCCCTCTGAGGGTGGCGGTACCCCAGCTACCACATCACGATAGGACGGGCCGGTGAGCGTACATCCTGCCGTAGCGTCGGTGCTCGCCGAGGGTGCACTAGATCGTGGTTCGACCGTCGGTCCCCAGAAAAAGTCTCCGGCTTCTCCGATCGAGGCGGAAGGCGCTTCCGGAGGGGCCGGTACCAACCGCAAGCTTGATCCTTGGGGGTCTACCAGGCCCTCACTACTCCGGATATACCTTCGGAGAGAAGCAGGGATCGTATCGATCTCGCTCTCGGGAAGTACGAGGCTGACGTGCCGCATTCCTACCCCTGCCCCTAACTGGTGGGATCGGGGGGAGGGCTCCGTCGCCAAATCATACTCCGCCTCTGAATCAGAGAAACGAACCGGTCGGATCTCTGTCCGGAATTCCGTAACATTATTCCCTCGGCGTCGACGCCTCGCCTTCCTGCCCCTGGGTGGTTCTTTGGGGCATGGCTGATCTCTATCCTGGCGTCCTCCGGCCGCACCGGTGCTGGGGCCAAGAGGACTGGAAACCAAGGTGCGAGGAGCACCGGGACAGATATAAAAGGGGACGCGGGGAGAGATGATTCCGGGAAGGCCTCCGGGCCGGGATCGCAAGGTGGGGTGACCCATGCCTCTTGGATCGGCCACACGGAGTAGCCCCTGTTTGTGAATAGCACTACCGCGAGGTGGTCCGCGGTGGCTATTGCCTGTACCAGCAACCGGGAGAGTCAACCCAACCTGCCTTTGGGGCGGTCGGGGCCTCGATCCAGGTCGGGCATAGAAGTGCCCCTGCTCAGGATGCGCAGGGGCCTGGTGACTGGAACCAGCAGTGGATTGAGCCAACGCGGCCGCGGTTGCTAGGGCCCCAAGGTGGGCATCCTCTTCCGCTCGTGCCCGACGTTGACGTCGGGACAAACGAGTCGGGATGAGCGGCGCGGGCAGGTGGAGAGTCCGTTCTTCGACTTGAGAGGCCTGGCGGCGGTGTCGCCGTGGCCTGACAGGAGCCCTTATCGCGGATCCCTGGAACGAATCTCAGACAGGGTGGTCCCGGACATCTTCCACCTCATCCGCATAGGGGAAGGAGTTGTCGGAGCGCTCCGGGGATAAGCTCCCGAAGCAGTTGGACGTCGAGGTAGGCAGCGGTGCCTCCCTGCGTGGCCCTCGGGGGCGGCGTTGGTGGCGAGGTGCAGCTTCCTCGAGGTCTAGGCGAGCCATGTCCCTGGTGGGGATGAATCCCTCTTCCTCATATCTCCGCACCAAGTTGTTGATCACCCTTCTCTGGATGACCTCCGAGGGGGAGAGAGGGCGTGGTTGCCCCGCAGCTGCGGCTGCTGGGACGGCTGTGGAACAGGCGGGACCGCACGGAGTAGCCGCATCGGTGTTTCCCCTACCCCTGCGCCAGTGGGCGGGTGGCGATCGGGCACTGGATTGGGCGACTTGATTCCTGAAAGCAGGGAGAAAAACCCATTAACACTGACAGGAAAAGGAATCGACAACCAACCATTAGTGCCGCGACGCCTTCCGTGGGGGGAACCCAGGCCCTCGACGTCGTAAGACGGAGTGCCCGATTTTCCTTCCCCAGCCCCTGGAGGGTTCCGTGCTCCAGTGTTGAATGCTCGGTCGAGCAGCATGCTGGTCTTCCAACACCTCTGAAAGCCATCGGTCTTCGTATTGAGGAGAATAGATTCACGTCGGGTTCACCATTTTTCTGTTTCGGTACGGATGTGCGTCGGGTTTTTGTTCCGACGCTGTTCCTCCAGGACGCGTTCGCGCGTGCACCCGTCGACCCGAGGGGATAGGCGCGCGCGGCCTGTGGTCCCGCAGTCCCGCTTTCCAAGGGCGGGCGGCATTCGTCCCTTATTCAGGGGCGTCTGCTCCTTGATCGAAACCGGGATGATGGGATGTCGGCTCCTCCTTCCGTGGACGTCTCCTCGGAACTCGTTGCCTAATCCGGGTCTCCCTCATAGATTTAAGAATGTTCGTGAATCTCGTTCCCGGTGCCATATCTTCATGGACACCGGTTAATTACGCTGCTTCCGCCCAGACGCTCCAAGGGGTCTGGTCGGGGCAGCAACCTGCGGTGAGGAGACTGGGTGGATCTGGGTGTCGGGGGCGTGTCTTAACACTGCGACTCTGCATGTCTGCCTTCCGTCCCTAATAGGGCTTCTCGAAGGCGTGATGGCCTGAGGCATCCTGCGTTGGGTGCGGGGAACTGTATCACCTGAGGTTTTCCTCATCTTCCCATGTTTAACACGGGGTATGCCGCGAGTTTAACGTCCAGCGGGGACGGCATCGGACTGATCAACACGAGAAGTGGATCAGATGACAGAACCCCTTGCGAGGAACCTCCGACGCTGGGGCCAGCACATGGGCGGCTTCCCGAGTGAAGTGGAGTGGAATGAAGTGGAATGACCCCACCGGGATGTGGCGGCCCAGGTAAGGATCAGGATGGATGATGGAGTGAAGAGCTTGGACCCCGTAGGGGCTTCCTACGTACCGCGCGTTAGCGCGGATCAAAGTCAGCGTAGTTCGGATATACAGTTTAACGTCATGCTGGACATCGGCAAGCCGACTCACGAAGAGATCGAGGCTGCCGGGCGAAGGGTTGAACCGAACCACCTCGCACAGAGGGGGATGGAACGGCCGGGTGGATCACAGTTTCACGTCATGCTGGACGTTGGCAAGCCGACTCACGAGGAGATCGAGGCTGCTGAACGGAGGATTGAACCGAACCACCTCGCACAGAGGGGGATGGAACAGCCGGGTGGATCACAGTTTCACGTCATGCTGGACGTTGAAGAGAGAAAAGGGAAGTGGGGAAGCACAATGGAGATACACATGTGCAGTCTCCCACAGGGGCGGATTCATAGGTGAATCGACGCAAGTGTGAACCCAGGAGGGGTCCACTGATGGACGAACCGACGTGAATACGACCGGGACGACCAGGTGGTGGGCTTGAACCTCGGAGAGGCTTCCTACGTACCCTGTTTAGGAGACAGGGATCAAAGTCCACGTAGTTCGTTCTGTTTGTAACACTCTACCCCCGTGGGCGAAGGCCACTCCAATCCCGACATCCCTGGAGAGACGCGCGGGTGGGGGCCACATCCAAACCGGGGGGATCCTGCGTGCGAGACACGGGATCAGGTGATGCGGATGGTTTAACGTCTTGCCGGACGAAGTACAGTTTAACGTCGTGTGTTGAGGACGAAGCGGACGGTTTAACGTCTTGCCGGACTAAGTACAGTTTAATGTCGTGTGTTGAGGACGAAGGTGCTTGGCAGTTTAACGTCTTGTCGCGCGGACGAAGTACAGTTTAACGTCCTGCAGGACGAATGCTGAACAGTTTAACGTCTTGTAGCTCGGACGATATGCTAGGCAGTTTAACGTCGTGCAGCTTGGACGTAGCACAGTTTAGCGTCCTGCAGGACGAATGCTGAACAGTTTAACGTCTTGTATCTCGGACGATGGAGGCTATGCAGTTTAGCGTCGTGCATCTTGGACGTGGTGCAGTTTAGCGTCATGCAGGACGAATGCTGAACAGTTTAACGTCTTGTAGCTCGGACGATATGCTAGGCAGTTTAACGTTGTGCAGCTTGGACGTGGTGCAGTTTAGCGTCATGCAGGACGAATGCTGAACAGTTTAACATCTTGTAGCTCGGACGATATGCTAGGCAGTTTAACGTCGTGCATCTTGGACGTGGTGCAGTTTAGCGTCATGCAGGACGAATTCTGAATAGTTTAACGTCTTGTAGCTTGGACGATGGAGGCTAGGCAGTTTAGCGTCGTGCATCTTGGACGTGGTGGTGCCGCCGATGGGTCCGTGTCACTTCGCGCGATCCTGGAGGGTCGCACGGGAAGACAACGCACAGTGCGGGCACCCAGGATGAAGATCATCGGGTGCCACGCAGGCGGGTACCCTCAGGGGGTCAAAGGGGGCGACCTCGGCGGATTGCGCGCAAAAGAGAAGCATGGCGCGCAATACCGCGGGTCGGCGCGCAAATGGGCGGGCTGGCGTGCAATTGGGCCAGCGCTTTGCGCGCGGATGGTAGAGATTGTGCGCACCGGGCTTCGGATAGCGCGCAGGGGCAACGGATCATTCTTTAATCGAATGGCCACTTTGAAAAGGGGGGGGGGTGCGCGCAATCGGGCTGGATTGCGCGCACCCCGGGGGCAATTGCGCGCAAGAGGCTTCTTTTGCGCGCGAAGGCCTTAGGGTGAAGAATTATTCAAAGGAAAGGAGCCCAAGGGATTGCGCGCGAAGGCGAACCCCGAGGCTTTCTTGCGCGAAAGAAAGGAGGTTACCTGAAGATCGGCATTTCGCGCGGAGGGGGTTGGATTGCACGCACGAGAGACCTTTCGACTTCCGGCAACCTTCAAAACGTCGGGGGTCGCCTTATATTTATAGGCAACCCCAGGCGCGGAATCCGGATCGCGGGCGCGGAATTCTCTTCGCGGGCGCGAAATCGGGCCCAGCGCGCAAGGGAGTCGCGCGGGCAACGGGCGCGCAAAATTGCGCGCATCCCGGGAGGTTTTCGCGCGGCACTCCAACTTTGCGCGTGGCTCTCCAAAATTCTGCGCAAGGCTTCCGGGCCCTCCGAAACGGGCTTCCGACTCCAAATATGACCTCGCCTCCCGCATCCGGAGCTTCGTTTGGGAACAACGGACTTTTCCGGCGTCTACAGCGACTATTGCAAACCTGACGTGAATGAGGAAGTAGTCCCACACCACGCCACGCAGTCCCGTAGTTAAGGTCCCGAAGGCGGGACCAATAAGATGAATTAGCGGAACTCAAGATGGACCCATAGACAGGAGGTCTGGGCATTCCTATGTATCCCATGAGGATGGATTTCAAGCCAAACGTAGTTCTGAGGAGATCTTAGTTTACGGTCTTAGAGCTCGGACCATGGGTGGATGGAAACTTTCTGAGTAAGCGCAAACCTTGACCCGATACCTAAGCCCACATGAGTTAAACTTGGTGTGGGAAAGGGAGTAAGATCCTTATCGCAACACCTGGAACGTCCACCAAATGTAAGTCAGTGCAGAGCTCTAAAGGACACCTTTAACATGGCTTTTTTCCCCTAACACGCAGATGCACACTGAGAAATAGTACCAAGAGTTTCAAAACTCTACTTGGACATGATAAGGTGGAGAAGGATGTGAATCATGTAACCGACATTTTGGGATTAATGGGATTGGCATGGATATGGGGGATAACTATTAACCATGGCGGAGAAATAGTCTCCATATCGCGTTATCCTGAAGTGGGAACAACAAACGAGCATCGGCCACTGACCATATTTGCAATGCGGGATTTGTATCGATTTGTTGTCCGAATCCCTTGGGGGAATTGGCCCGTAATGGTAGGAGATCCCTTAGGCATGGTATCTAGGCCATTCTTAGGGGTCCCTTCGGGTGTGAAAGGTGATGAAAGCCCTGATGGAGGGGAACACAAAGCCTGAAAAGCGGGTGAGAACATGTCCAGACAGAGTCCGACATTCCAGGCACTAGACCAGAGTACCCTTATGCACATTGGTGAACCACCGAAAAGGGTCAACGAAGTGGATAAGGAGGGATAGATACATGGAGTGGTCATTATAGGCTCGACGTGAATGAGGACATAATCCCATGTCATGCCATATACTCCCCTCTCCGAGGAAGGGTAGGCCAAGGGGCCAAGGTGAAATTGAGGTTTCTGGAAAATGGGGCTGGAACCGAAGTCTAGACATTCGGGTGGTCCTACGTATCCCATAAGGATTGGAACCAAGCTACATGTAGTTCTCGAGACATAGTTTAACATCATACAGGACAAGGAGGGGAATAGGATTCCCTAGACAAGGGATGTGTATGGTACGGAGAATGAATGAGGACATAATCCTGCACCACACCATACACTCCCATAAGAGAGGACCTGGGTTGGGGGCCTGAAGGGCCAAAGGTCCTGATAGTTTGGCTTTGGTTAGGGAGACCCTACCAACTTGCAGTTTAACTTCTTGCAGTGGGGACGAGGAGAGGAGGAAGATACCCCAGATAAGGGAGGTGTACAACACGACGAATAACCCAACGTGAATGAGGACATAATCCCACACCACACCGTACCCTCCGAGTAAGAACTTGGGCTAGGGCCTGAGAAGGCCAAGGGTCCTGAGGATGGGCCTCGGTCAGGAAGGCCTGACCAGTTTTCAGTTTAGCATCTTATAGTGAGGACGAGGGCTGGGGGCCCAAGGAGGCCAAGGGGCCTGAGGCTGGGCCTCGGTCAGGAAGGCCTGACCAACTTGTAGTTTAACTTCTTACAGTGAGGACGTGGGGAGGATAAGGTGTATCATACGAGGATGTGTATGGCATGGAAAGTAACCTGACGTGAATGAGGACGTAATCCCACACCACACTACAAAACCCCATCATAGAGAACCTAGGGCAGGGGCCCGATATTTGGCCCTGCCCGGAAAGAGTTCGTCGCTTCAGGATGGGGCAGAACGAATCACTACATTCGATGTTTGGTACATCTTGGGGTGGACCCAAAGATCCAGGTCGGTTTTTGACCATGTTCGAAACATAGCGTCCCTATGGTGACTTGATATGGGAGCAACAAATGAGTGTCGACTGCTGACCACATTCAAAACGCGGGACTTGTATCGGATTGTTGCTCAGAAACCCTCGGGGGCGTTGGCCCGTAATGGTAGGAGAGACCTTAGGCATAGTATCCATGCCGTTTTTGGGGGTCCCTCCGGGCGTGAAAGGTGATGACATCCCATTCAAGGAGTGGGTGAAGCGTAGATATACCCATCTACGAAAGAGGCGAACATCTTCAGGAAGGGGGGCGTATAGCCAGATCGAGGCTAGCTCGATGTGAAATAAAGAAAAAGTATGCACCCTACCATATGTCCTGACCCAAGGAGAAGATTTTGGATTTTGGGCTGGGCTAACGGATGAAATATCCAGGCATTCATACACATCCCATGAGGATGGGAATCAATCCATATGTAGTTTTTAAGGACATGTAGTTTAACGTCGTGCGTTGAAGACATGGGAGGATAGAAGAATGGGAGTGGGCACATGGTGCGACCATTATAATCCTTGTATGAGTGGGGATAAGAAAGCCTACTCCACATCATGCGAGGACCCTCCAAGGAAACTATACCCAGGGGGGACAGTAAAAGAGAATAGCTCGGGGATGGGCTCAAGATGAGACATCTAAGCATTCCTACGTATCCCATGAGGACGGGATCAAGTCATACGTAGTTCTGAAGCACAGTTTAACGTCATCTAGGACTATAAGAAATTAATCTCATCCGGGGATATGTATGGTAAGGCAAGTAACCCGACGTGAATGAGGACATAATCCCACACCATACCATAAAATCCCACAAGAGAGCCTGGGTTAGGGAAGGTTGTGGAGCCTGAGGCTGGGCCTCGGTCAGGAAGGCCTGACCAGCTTTTAGTTTAATGTATTGCAGTGAGAAAGAAGGAGATCATTGTTTAGGGTCATAGAGCTCAGACCATTTTGTAGTTTATTTTCATGCAGGATGATAATAAGCAGTTTAACATTATTACGGATGATGATGTAGTTTAACGTCATGCAGGACGATGTTGCAGTTTAAATTCATGCATGACTAGACATTTTAAGGTCATGCAGGACCATCGTGCAGTTTAGGGTCCTGCGGGACCCTTGTGCATTTTAAGGTCATGTGGGACTGGCCAGTTTAGGGTAATGCAGGACCGTACAGTTTCAGGTCATGTGGGACCAGGGTGCAGTTTAGATTCATGCGGGACCCTTGTGCAGTTTAAGGTCATACGGGACCGGCCAGTTTAAGGTCGTGCAGGACCGTACAGTTTAAAGGTCATGCAGGATCGGGGTGTAGTTTAGGGTCATGAGGGACCCTTGTGTAGTTTAAGGTCATGCGGGACCGGCCAGTTTAAGGCCGTGCATGACCGTACAGTTTATAGGTCATGTAGGATCGGGGTGCAGTTTAGGGTCATGAGGGACCCTTGTTCAGTTTAAAGTCATGTAGGACCGGCCAGTTTAAGGTCGTGCAGGACCGTACAGTTTAAGGTCATGTAGGATTAGGGTGCAGTTTAGGGTCATGTGGGACCCTTGTGCAGTTTAAGGTCATGCGGGACCAGCCATTTTAAGGTCGTGCAGGACTGTACAGTTTAAGGTCATGCCGGACCGGGGTGTAGTTTAGGGTCATGCAGGGCCCTTGTGCATTTTAAGGTCATGTGGGACCTGCCAGTTTAAGCTCATGCAGGACCGTACTGTTTAACGTCATGCAGGACCGTTGTGCTCAGGCAAAGTACTGTGTGAGGAATTTGGGATCGGTGGGAGGATTTATGTGCTCCCCATCCATGGTTACCAAGGAGTATGCTCCATTGGGATAGACCTTGTGAATGATGTAAGGTCCTTCCCATTTGGGCTCCAGCTTGGGTGGTTTCCTACCAGGGATCATTGGCGCTCGGAGGGCCAACACCAGGTCACCTTGCAGAAAAGAGCAGAGGTGAACCTTCTTGTTGAAGGCTCTAGATATCTTTTTCTGATGCCTTTCCAAATTGTGCAGGGCACGGAGCCTGTTCTCGTCCAGTGATTCCAATTCAGCTAGATGGATTTCGGCCACCTTATCGGGTGCCTACTGGTCATAGACTGTAGTGCATAACGATGGTAGCTGGATCTCGATGGGCAGGACGGCCTCAGCCCCATGCACCAAGGAATATGGAGTCACCTGGGTGGAATTGCGAGTCATCATCCGATACGACCATAGGGCATTGGGGAGCTTGTCCGGCCAACTTTTCTTGTTCTGAACAACCATTTTTTGAAAAATGTTAGAGAGGGTTTTGTTGAATGCCTCGATCTGTCCATTTTCCTGCACGTGATAGCAAGAGGTATGGTTTGAATGGATATTATACTTGGCATACAATTTCTTCAGTTCGGCTGTTCGGAATTTGGTGTCGTTATCGGTGAGGACAACGTGAGGGAATCCAAACCGGTGGATGACACTGTATCTCATGAAGTCAACGATGGAACGGGCCTTGACCTCTTTGAGTGGAACTGCCTCTGCCCACTTGGAGAAGAAATCGGTAGCGGTCAGGATGAACCTACACTGCCGAGCTGTCACCGGTGGATAGGGTCCCATGACATCAAGTCCCCACACCACAAATGGACAATAGTACTTGGTGGAGTGGAGAGGCTCTAGAGGCTGATGTAGGAAGTTAGCAAGAACTTGGCATGTGTGGCATCTCTTGGAAAACTCAATACAATCATGGATCATAGAGGGCCAGAATTACCTCAATCTCTAGATCTGATGGGATAGTTTTGGCCCATCCTGGTGTGCACTACAGGAACTGGCATGAACCTCTTGTATGACCTGAGAAATCTCAACTTCTTGAATGCAATGGAGGAGAACACCATCGAAGCCCCACTTATAGAGGATCCACTCAAGTCTGGGACAACTCTGGAGGGTAAACTACAGTACGCGGCGTCGGATTCGCTCACGCTCGGCCCGATCATCTGGGAGGAAACCATTTTGGAGATACTCGACAAAAGGTGCCCTCCAGTTGAGAGTGGCCTCAACTAATACATCTGAAGGTCCTGAGGCCCCTGACGTGGAGGGTTCGGTGGTAAGATGGCTTACCCGTGGGCCATCGTCATCCTCTAGGGTGACGGGGTCAATGAATCACTGGTGTGCCACATGTATAATCAGATCATCCTGCTCAGGTTCTGCAAGTGATGTAGTTAGGCCGGCCAAAGCGTCCGCTCGACCATTCTGTGACCGAGGGACATGGGTAACCTCTAGTCGAGAAGGGAACTGAGCCATTAGATGGAGGGTGCACTCCAACAATGGCACGAGCTCTGACATTCTAACAACATAGTCACAATTGACCTGCTTGATGACTAGTTCGGAATCCCCTTTCACGTGCAAATGGGGCACATCAATCTCAAGGGACATCTTGAGGCCAGTGATGAGAGCCCGATACTCTGCCTCATTGTTGGTGCAACCTTCTGATAACAGGAATGAGTATGGAAGAACATCTTGTGTCGGGGTGATGAGTATGATACCCAGACCCACTCTATTGAGCTTAGGATCATTGATCCTGCTACCGGTGGGGCTCCTAGAGGCACCGTCGAAGTGCATTTTCCAACATGATATGGCATGATTGACTGAGATGATTGCCTCATCAGGAAAATCCAGGTCCAGGGATTGATCCGCGGAGGTTGGATGGGCAGCTAGGAAGTCTGCCAATGCCTTCCCCTTGATAGACTTCTAAGGCACGAACTTGATGTTGAACTGCTATAGGATCACTTCCCGCCACGCTAGTCAGCCAGTCAACATGGGGCGGTTCATAATGTACTTCAGCGGGTCTACCCGAGAGACCAACTGTACCTCATGGTGTTGCAGGTAATGTCGCAGCTTCTGTATGGTGAACAAGAGCGCAAGGCAACTCTTTTCGATTGGGGAGTACCTGGTCTCTGTATCGAGGAGCATGTGGCTGAGGTAGTAGAGGATGTTCTATGTCCCCTCATTGTTCTTCTGGGCAAGCAGGGCGCCAAGAGACCGTTCCCGAGCAGTCACGTAAAGGACCAGCGGCTTTCTGGTGATGGGTGGCATCAGGACCGGAGGCTGGAGCAGATACTGCTTGATTTACTCGAAGGCGTCCTGACACTCTTCATCCCATTTATAGGCAGATCCTTTCTTCATGAGCTGGGAAAAGGTCTTACAATTGCCAACCAGATTCACAATAAATCTGCGTATGTAGTCTAAGTGGCCTTGGAGACCTCGAAGCTCTTGAATATTGCTCGGGGGAGGAATTTGGTTGATGGACTTGATCTTATCTGGGTCTATCTCGATGCCTTGGTATCTGACAACAAAGCCAAGAAACTTCCCGGAGGTGACCCTGAAGGCACACTTCAACGGGTTCATCTTCTGGTGGCGGGAGCAGAATAAACCGAACACTTTCTCAAGGTCCTCGATATGGTCCTAGCGCTGGTGATATTTGACCACCAAATCATCTACATATAACTCCACCAACGTCCCAAGGATCATCTTGAATATGCGGTTCATGGCCCGTTGATAGGTGAAACCTGCATTTTTCAGGACAAAGGGCATGACCTAGTAACAGAAAGTACCTTGGGGGCCCTTAAAAGTGGTGTACTCCTCGTCTTCGAGGGCCATCTAGATCTAGTTGTACCCAGAATACCCATCCATGAAGGAGAGGGCTTGGAACCCAGGCATATCATCAATCAACAACTCTGTCACTGGAAGAGGAAATTCATCCTTCGGACAGTGGCGATTGAGATCACGGAAGTCGATACAGACTCTGATATGCCCTTTCTTCTTCCTGACTGGTACAATGTTGGCTATCCACTTGGGGTATTGGACTTCCTTGAATAATTTGGCTCTGATGAGTTTATCAACTTCGGCCTCGACCATGGCATCGTGAGAAGGGTGCATCTTTCTGGGAGGCTGCTTGAACCCACGATGGTTTGTCAGGATACCAAGATGGTGGACGGCTACCTGAGGATCTAGTCCTAGAATCTCATTGTAACTCCAGGTGAACACATCATTGTGCTGCTTAAAGAAGTTCACGTACCACTGCTGCTCCTTGAGGGACATGGCGATACTAATCAATGTGGGTCTCAGATCTTCCTCGCTACCAAGGTTCACCTGTACCAGTTCATCGACCATGGTAGAGACACCTTCTTCAAAGGTAGGGGGATCATCCTCTAGATCCTCTTCTCCACTTGTGGATGGATCTTCCGTGGGGGGAGTTTCTTCCGAGCCACCAGATGATGATGGGAATATAGTTCTGGCTTGAGCAGTAGTGGCCATCACATATGGAGACTCATGTGCCACTGAGACCATAGCGATTAAGGCGGTTGATCCAATCCCATCTGGTCTTCGGCCCATGGGGCCACGATTGATAACATCAAAGAAGTAGTAGCGTGTCAGCTTGAGCTGTTTAATTCCTTCCTGGTGAAATAGACACGTATGACGCACCATCATTTCCATGAGCCTGACGTCCCGATACCATACAGGAGTAGGGGGTTCCGGGATCACCAGATCCTGTTTGGTGTAGGAGTACGAGGTGATATTACACCATCGCTTGGACCTGGGAATTATGCCTTCCTCTTGTACCTGAAACAACAAAACACTACCCCATGTCGGGGGTCGTGGACTCTAACTGATGGATTGGTAATATGTAGGCGTCATCCAGACCTGCCCAGGGATTACTTATGACCGGGGCAGGTTAAACCTCACTTGCTAGAATCTTCTTATCCTTGCTCTTGTAATAGTCATCATCCAGATAGCGGACTTCACAAGAGGCAAAAGGAGACGAATCTACTTGGAGCATGCCTACTCAACCATTAAGGGAGTATTTGAGGCATTGGTTATATGATGAAGGGACTGCTGCATGCTGGTGGATCCATGGAATTCCCATCAATGTGTTGTACGCGGTGTCCTGGGAGACGACCATGAATTCAGTACTGGAAACTATGCCACTGAACCGGGTCTTCAAACATATCTTACCAACCGGGGTATTCTTGGTCCTATCGTATCCATGGATTCTGAGGCTGGAGGGAGTTACAACCCCATCTTCTGTAGTGTCCGAGTCAGGATTAGGTTAATCCTAGAGCCCATGTCAATAAGACAGTGGTGTACTTCCACGCCATTGAACTGGCTAGTGATGTATAGTGGATGAATGTTCCCCTGTATGGGAGGGTCCTCATCTTCACCAGAGAAATAGATGACTTCCTGTCATTCGGCGTTCTCAATTGCCTCAGTGTGGAAGGCTTCTGCAGCTGCTACCTCCGTCTCAAATTGGATGGGGCTTCTTAAAGCCTCGAAGAGGGATTCGTGCATGTCTGGTGACAGGCGTAGAGCCTCAAGGATAGAAAGCCTCTCCGGAATGTCGGCAAGGTACTTGAGGACATCATACTTCTGTGCCAAATGTGAGATTCTAATTACAGGAGGTCTCTCTACAATTAGAGACATGGCGGGCCCTGCTGGCTGGGCTAGCGGTTGGATAGTGCTAGGTACACCCCGTTGCTCACTGGTCGAGGCCTGAAGAGAGGATGCTAGATGTAGTTCGGACAACTGAGATCATCTTGTAGCAGGGCGAGACTGGTCGTGGTACAGACGAGGCAACTCTGTCTGATCTAGTATCAAAAAAGGTGGTGGGGGTAGATCTGAGGATGTCAGATGAGGAAGTTGTGCGTGCTGAGCTCTACGCTGGGCCTAATGTCTGGTTTCAGTAGTGTGCACAGCCTGGCTGAAAATTCCCGCTAACGTGCCTTGACGACCCATGTGGTTGCGGTTCCACTGACGTTGGCGTCGGCTGGGGATGTTGGGGAGGTTCACCTGGCGCTCCCCCTCATCGGGAGTCATACATGGATTTACCAACTTGACGGTGTTGACCGAAGTGTACCCCTGACTGTCGCTTGAGGAGTTATCCACCACTGGGCAGATTTAGGGAGGAATCCGCATCTCAGGGGGCATGAAGTCACCGAGAGTGAGGGATGATGATGACATTGGTGGAGCGCGTTGCTTCTTCTTGCACCGCCACTACTTGCCTTTCTAGGAAGAGGTCAGCTGGGGTGGTGGAAAAGAGGTGATGGTCGCATCTTCTGAAGGCTCCAGCTGATTCAGGCGTGCCCGAATAATACCATGGGCGCGGGTGACTGTTTTACGATCCAGCCAATCATCATACTTCTGGGATCCGCAGTTGGGAACCTGCTTCCACTCACCTTTTCCATCGCTACTGCTTTCTGACCTCACAAAGATACCCTCCACTTGTGTGGGGGTCGGGCCCAGCCTGACTATGTTTTTATCGACCTGGCCTTGGATCCAGTCTTGAAACACATAGCATTGCTTGAGGGTGTGCCCCAGGATCCGATGATAGGGACAGTAGTTGGGGAGATCGGTGAGATTCGCCTCTGCCGGCCTTCTGCACTCGAGTAAGCGCACAATCCCCTACTCTAGGGAACTACGAATGTAACCAGGGACCTAATTCTTATTGAACGAGTAAGTCTGGTGCCTTCTTTCCAAATAGGGATCTCTGGGATCCTGGCCCTGACGAGGATCCAGAGGGGCCTACCGAGGTGGCGAAGCCTGATTGTCATGCCTAGGCGGTGGTGGCGTGTTGCGCCGGGGAACCTGCCGATTCTGAGGCGGTCACTGCTGGGCAGGAGGCTGTGCCTAAGGTGGAGGGCCTCTATGAGGTTTCAGGGCCGGTGCCACTGGCAGCAATTCTAGCTACCTGGGGGCTTCTATATGGGAATCATGGTGGGCTCGGCTCTGGCATCCCTCCTTGCTGGGATCACAGGGGGCAGGGACGCGCCTGACTAGCCTGTTGCAGAGCTTCCTTGAGGCATTGGGCCTTATCTGAGAAGTCTTGGAACCCTCTAGGGTAATTTTGGGTGACCAAGGAAGGAACCAATTCAGTTTTGACATTCCCTATGCACATCTTTAGTAATTTCTCCTAAGTCAGTGGCATGTCTAGGGAGTATGTGAGCCCCTTCCACCAGGTGATAAAGTCTGCGACTCTCTCATCGGGCCTTTGTTTATACTTTAAGAGGTCTATGATGCTGGTATTTTGTGTGGTGGAGCTGAACTAGTATAGTAATTGTCGGCGAAGATCCTCCCAAACGGTCACCGATCCAATGGGGAACTGGTTGTACCAGACAAACACAGGGCCTTCCAATGTCTACAAAAAACATCAGAGCTTGGCGGCTTCCTGCACTACTAGAAAAGGGGGCATTAGAGCCCCCCAGACTCGGGCGACCGCCATTGGCGGTCGCTATAGCTCACCATTAGCGACCGCCAATGGCGGTCGCTAACCTGCCTAAAAAAAATCGGGGGGGTTTCTACGCCCCCCCCCCCCCCCCGCGCCCTCGATCTCCCTCGCCCTAACCCCCTCCCTCCCTTGCCGCCCTCCCTCGCGCCGCGCTCCCCTCCCCCGCCGCCCGGCCTCCCCCGCCGCCCGCCCTCCCCCGCCGCCCGCCCTCCCCCGCCGCCCGCCCTCCCCCGCCGCCCGGCCTCCCCCGCCGCCCGGCCTCCCCCGCCGCCCAGCCTCCCCCGCCGCCTGCCATCCGGCCTCCGGCCGCCGCCCTCCGCCCTCGGGCCTCCGGCCGCCGCCCTCCGGCCTCTCGGCCCTCCCCCCCCCCCCCCACCCCGGACGGCACCCGCACCCCGGACAGCCCCCAGCGCGCACTCCGGACCGACCCCGCACCCCGGACGCCTCCCCGCACCCCGGACAGCACCCCCCCGCGCACTCCGGACCGCCCCCCGCACCCCGGACGCCTCCCCGCACCCCGGACAGCCCCCCCCCCCCCCCCCCCCCCCCCCGCGCACTCCGGACCGCCCCCCGCACCCCGGACGCCTCCCCGCACCCCGGACAGCCCCCCCTGCACTCGGACACCTCCCTCCGAACCCGGACAGCCCCCCCGCACCCCGGACAGCCCCCCCCCCCCCCCCCCCCCCCCGCACTCGGACACCCCCCCTCCGAACCCGGACAGCCCCCCCGCACCCCGGACAGGCCCCCCGCACCCCGGACACCCCACCCCGCACCCCCGACAGCCCCCCTGCACCCCAGACAGCCCCCCCTCCCCCGCACCCCGGACACCCCCGCACCCCGAACACCCCTGCCCGCACCCCTGACAGGCCCCCGACACCCCGGACACCCCTCCCCGCACCTCGGACAGCCCCCCCGACCCCGGACACCCCCCCCCCTCGCTGCCCGTCCCCCGTCCCCTCACCGCCTCCTCTCCTCCAGCTCCCCGCCGCCTCCGCCGCCCATCCCCTCCCTTGCCGCACCGCCTTTGGCTCCGGCTCCCCTTCGCTGCCTCCTCTCCCTCGCAGCACCGCCTTCGGCTCCCCTACCTTTCAGGTTTGTAGCTCAATCAGGTAACATGAGCTTTCAGTTACATTATTATTTTATCAATGGTTCATAAACAAATGGTTAATATTTATTTTGAATATAGTTGATTTGAAAAATGTAAATGTAATAAGTATTGTGTAAATGTTTGTTATACAGATATTATTATGGATAAGAGTTGGATTGATCTTCCAAATCGAACGTCTAGAGAATATTTCAATGGCATTATGCAGTTTATTGACTTCACGAGAGGATTTGAAAGTGACTATATTAGTTGTCCATGTAGAAAATGTGCTAACAGATATCAATTCACACGAGATACTGTGAGGGAGCACCTTTTCTTTAATGGATTTCTGAAAAATTATAAGAGTTGGACTCGTCATGGAGAAGAATATGTTCGTTGTCAAAATACAGATGCAGCTCAGATGGATGTTGATGCAAGGATGACTGATCCAATGCATGAAATGCTTACTGAAATGGTATGTGGGTTTGATCCTGAAGGCATTGACATCCAGAATCTTGAGACCGGTGAGATAAATCTTCGCTCTGGTGCAGATCGTGATTCGAGGAGGTTTTATGAAGTACTTGATGATGCGAAAACAGAATTATATCCTGGATGTACTTCGTACAATAAACTGTCGTTTATCGTGGAGTTTTTGCATTTGAAGACTTTGAATAATTGGTCAGACACATCATTCGACATGCTTTTGGTTTTATTGAAAAAAGTTCTTCCTGTCGACGCTAAGATTCCTGAGTCGTATTACTATGCTCGTAAGTTGACAGAGAACTTAGGTTTTACATATGAGACTATAGATGCATGTGCAAACAACTGTATGTTGTTTAGAAATGAAACTGCTCATTTGGATATTTGTACGGTTTGTGGCGCTTCCAGGTGGAAAGAGAACAGGGGAAATAAGACTAATCAAAGTCAGATTGCGATACAGGGGAAACCGATTGCCGTAAAGCAAATGCGTTACTTTCCCCTTAAACCGAGGTTGAAAAGATTTTTTATGTCATCTAAAGTTTCTAATTTAATGAGATGGCATGCAGAAAGAGTTCATGAAAGTGACATGTTAACCCACCCGGCATACTCTCATGCATGGAAGGATTTTGATAAGAGACATCCCGACTTTGCTAAAGATGTTCGTAATGTCCGATTGGGATTGGCAGCAGATGGTTTCAATCCATTCAAGTCTATGGTTGGTGAAACTCATAGCACATGGCCCGTGGTGTTGGTTCCATATAATCTTCCTCCGTGGCTTTGTATGAAGCAACAATTTATATTACTTTCCACTCTTATTGATGGACCTAAAAGTCCGGGGGATAATATTGATGTTTACCTTCAGCCATTGATTGATGAGTTGAATGAATTTTGGGGCGATGGTGTGATGACTTATGACTGCGAAACGAATGAAATGTTCAAACTGCATGCAGCTTTATTGTGGACAATCAATGACTTCCCAGCTTATGCAAATTTATCAGGCTGGAGTACGAAAGGGGAATTTGCTTGCCCTTGTTGCAATAAAAGTAAAAAATCTGTATGGCTTAAACATTCTAAAAAATGGGCATACATGGGTCACAGACATTTTCTCCCTCCCCAGCACAGGTTCAGAAAGGACAGAGTGGCATTTGATGGTTCTAGAGAGTTCAGCCCAGCACCAAAGATCATGACAGGAGTCGAAATGTTATCGCAGATTGAGGAAGAAAACATCCGCACGGTATATGAAATTCAGGATTTGGTGGCTCCTCCAGTACGTAATATTCGTGCTGCGGGTAGGCAGCGCAGTCACAATTGGAAAAAGAAAAGTATTTTTTATAGTCTTCCGTATTGGAAAACTAACATGTTGAGGCATAATTTGGATGTCATGTACATTGAAAAAAATGTTTGTGATAACATATTGTGGACCATTTTAGGTATCAGTGGAAAGTCAAAGGACCATGTTAATGCACGCCGTGATTTGGAAGAAATGGGTTTAAGGAAACAGTTGCATTTACAGTTAGCTGAGGGAAACAAGGCATATATGCCTGCTGCACAGTATTCGATGACTACAGAGGAGAAAGAGACATTTCTTTCCATTTTGAAGATGGTCAAGGTGCCTGATGGTTACTCTTCTAATATTTCAAAGTGTGTGAATCTGACGAGCAAGACATTGCAAGGGTTGAAAAGTCATGACAATCACATATTACTTCCGCAGTTGATTCCAATCGCAATTTGTGATTGTTTATCCCCCAATGTTGTTCAGCCCTTGATTGAGATGAGTAATTTTTTTAGACAGCTTTGTTTAAGAAATCAACGAATGAGTGATTTAAAAAGTTTGCAGGACCGAATTGTACTTACGCTTTGTCACTTTGAGAAACTTTTCCCCCTCATTTTTTGATGTTATGGTCCACTTGACAGTGCACCTAACTGATGAAGTAATGGCTGCTGGTCCAGTGCAATTCAGGTGGATGTATCCTATTGAACGGTATTTGAGTACATTGAAAAGATTTGTACGCAACAGAGCTCGTCCAGAGGCATCAATAGCCAATGGTTATTTGATGGATGAGTGTACTACCTTTTGTGCAGAATATCTTACGGATGTTGAAACAAAATTAGATAAGCCCTCTCGGATTCATGATGGTCCATTTGGAGAAGGAACCACATTTGATATGGACAACATCGAGTGGATACAAGCACATCGATATATCTTGTTCAATACTCCATCAGTTGCACCATTAATGCAGTAAGTATCTTATCAATGTGCTTATATAACTTTTACATGTTTTCTTTGCATAAGTTGATCTTCTAAACATCGCGTAATCATTTGCAGGAAACACATTAATGAGATAAAAGAAGAGATGCATCGTGCGACTGAGTTGCAAATTCAACAATCTCATTATGCGGCATTTCATGATTGGTTCAAGGATTATGTATGTATAAATTGATTTTCATTATGAGTGAAGTATTAAACTAATTCTTTCTGCATATATCAGTATTGATTTTTATAAATTATGTAGGTTCGTAAGCTGAGGGAGTTAGGGGACCCCACGCTACCTGAAGTATTTATCCAACTGGCTGAGGGTCCATCTATAACGGCTCGTCGTTATAAATCTATTGATGCTAATGGTTTTCGATTTCGCATTAAAGATGTTGACGACAAACGAGCAACACAAAACAGTGGCATCGGTTGTCCCTTTGTCGATTCTGGTTATTACTATGGTCAATTGATAGACATCATTGAAGTTGTATACACACACGGTTTGAAGTACATATTGTTAAAGTGTAATTGGGTTGATCCAGTGCGTGGATGTAAAGTCGATCAATATCAGTTTTCATTGGTGAATTTTAACTATATGTTATACAGAAATAATGAACGAGTTGAGAATGAACCTTTCATTTTGACATCACAAGCGGAACAAGTATTCTTCGTTACTTTGCCTTCGGATCCAAGTTGGCAAGTTGTTGTCAAAATGTCTCGGCGAGGAGTGTTTTTATTTGAAGAAGATGAACCCGAGACTGTTCCGTTTGTTTACCAACAACTTGATCAACATACCGTAGTTCAACGTGAAGAAGATATTTATTGGGTCAGAGTGGCTGTTGAAGGAGAAACGGTCGATTTGCATGCTTAATGAAAGGTATAATTGTTCTCCCGCTATTCAGTAGAATGTCCTAGGATATCATAAATTATCTAATCATTTTATAAATCCTTATAAGTTTTAATCCTCACTTTTGTAAGTTAATTCAGTCATAAATATTTAGGTTGATTAACTTTCTGATTTTTTAAAATTCATTCACAACTAATTATTCAATCCATTTTTTTGTTTGATTAACAGTTGTACAAGTTTGATTTATTAAGAACAATCCAATTTATATTTTAAACACTTTGGACTCATTACTGATATTTTGTATGACTGCAGACATGTCAGGGGAAGAGGCAGAAAATCCACATCATCCATCTGAGGCATCTACGTCTCAGGGTCGAGGTATGTTTGAATGTCATTGTCTATATTTTTTATGTAATTTACATATATATATATATATATATATATATATAACATTTTTCAATTTATATATAAATTTTTTTCAACAGGATCAGACTCGGCTGCTTCTTCCTCTCGCAGAGAGGCCCTGGTCGTGGCATATTATCATGGAATTCCGAAACGACGATAGATGTTTCATTTGATGAGGTATTTCATCCCGTGGGACCGAATGCCCCGGCATTTATTCGTCAGCTGGGTCATATCATACGTGACCCACATCGATTTCCATTGACCACGCGTGATTGGGCTTCTATCCCTCAGGACACATTAGATCGTCTATGGAGGGAGGTTCAGGTAAGAAAATAATTTTACATTATTTTCTATTTATAAATAATACTAATATGTTTGATTATTTTCATTATAGCAAAATTTGAAAGTATGCCCTGAAGAGTTTCGGCCGGTGTGTATGAGAAAATGCCGTAAGCTGTGGAAAGATTATAAATGCAAAGTGAAGAGGGACCACTGGATACCAAATGTGGGTGCCCTTGACATTTTGGAAAAAGTCCCGAGAGGTGTCCTCCCAGCTCAGTGGCGTGACTTGGTTGCATATTGGTCTACTGAGGGTGTTGCGGTTTGTATATTAATAATTTTGCTGTATATATATTTTCAAGAATATGTGATTTGTTTGAAATTTGAATGAATTGAATGTAGGAGGTGTCAACACGCCATTCGGAGAATCGAGCGTTGCAGGGACCAGCTCACAGGCTCGGGACTCGTCACGTGTCTCAGATCCGACATGAGGTATATATTATTCATTTTTTAATTTATTAATTAATATGGTTTTGTGTTTATATTCTTTTAATATACAGTTGCGAGGGCAAGGTGCAGCAACTGATAAAATGTCGGTGTGGATAAGGACTCGTGATCGCAATGATCCAGAGGTTGCAGCATTGATAGTAAGTGTCTGTACTTACCAATAATTACATAAATCTATATATTAACATATATATATTTATATATATTTAAATATTTCACAGGATCAATTTGAAGCTGAGTTAGAACATCTGCCAGAGGACCAGCGACAGCTTCCCATGCGACGGGATGAGATCTTTCATCGCATTATTGGTCGGGACGGGCATGGCTATAGTTTGACCTATGGAGCAAGGATTCCTCGTTCTGTAGTGTCACGCGCTGCGGTTGTCGGTCCTACTGTTGCTCATATGACACAGCAGATGTCAGATTTTGAGGCACGGCTGCGCGCTTCCGAGGAGACAAATGTGCAACTGACAGCTGAGGTTAGAGCACTGCGGGAATATGTGTGTCGAGCTGATGGTACAGGGGATCATACGACGCAGGTATATACTGTATTTATTTATTTAATTTAAATTATTTTTGTTATTAAAATATTTATAATGTTTATTTGTTGTAGGCACCTGGCCCACCAGAAGGAGGTAGCAGTGATGGCAACGCGTGACGCACCATATATTCACGAGATATGTTTTTTGTTTTTACTGGTAGGGTTGACATTGATGTACTGTATTTATTCATTTAAGTAATGCATTATTACCATCCATGGTGGTCTTTTAAATATTTTATACACATATTGAGTTTTTGATCAGATAATCTTGAATGATTCTACATTTGAAAAAGTCGAACTAATTCCAACAGATCAATAAATCTGATATTATAGATTATGTATTATTAATATATTTTTTATAAATTTCTGTATGGTATCGATAAAGAAATATGTATTAATTAGATGTTATCACTTTTATTTTTCACTTTTGTAATCAATGGGATGGCCTTTGCACCCCCGGAGAACCCCCCGCACCCCCGTACTGCCCCCCGCCACACCCGTATAGGCCCCCGCCACCCCCGTACAGCCCCCCGCACCCCCGTACAGCCCCCCCCCCCCCCCCGCACCCCCGTACAGCCCCCCCGCACCCCCGTACAGCCCCCCGCACCCCCGTACTGCCCCCTGCCACCCCCGTACAGCCCCCCGCCACCACCGTACGGCCCCCCGCACCCCCGTACAGCCCCCCCGCACCCCCGTACACCCCCCCCCCCCCCCCCGCACCCCCGTACAGCCCCCCGCACCCCCGTACTGCACCCCGCACCCCCGTACTGCCCCCCGCCACCCCCGTACAGGCCCCCGCCACCCCCGTACAGCCCCCCGCACCCCCGTACAGCCCCCCCCCCCCCCCCCGCACCCCCGTACAGCCCCCCGCACACCCGTACAGCCCCCCCGCACCCCCGTACAGCCCCCCGCACCCCCGTACTGCCCCCCCGCCACCCCCGTACAGCCCCCTGCCACCACCGTACGGCCCCCCGCACCCCCGTACAGCCCCCCCCCCCTGCACCCCCGTACAGCCCCCCCCCCCCCCCCCCCCGCACCCCCGTACAGCCCCCCGCACCCTCGTACTGCCCCCCGCACCGCCGTACAGCCCCCCGCCACCCCCGTACAGGCCCCCTCCACCCCCGTACAGCCCCCCGCCACCCCCGTACAGCCCCCCCGCCACCCCCGTACTGCCCCCCGCCACCCCCGTACAGCCCCCCGACACCCCCGTACAGCCCCCCGACACCCCCGTACAACCCCCCGCACCCCCGTACAGCCCCCCGCCACCCCCGTACAGCCCCCCGCCACCCCCGTACAGCCCCCCGCACCCCCGTACAGCCCCCCCCCCCCCCACCCGCACCCCCGTACAGCCCCCCCGCACCACCGTACAGCCCCCTGCACCCCCGTACAGCCCCCCGCCACCCCCGTACAGGCCCCCGCCACCCCCGTACAGCCCCCCGCCACCCCCGTACAGCCCCCCCGCCACCCCCGTACAGCCCCTCGATTGTGTCGTTTTCAGCAGCGCGGCGCGCGCTGAAATGGCGCGTTGGGGGTCAAAACCACCCGAACGACCTCCGAATGCCACGAAACCGTACGACAACATCCGGGGCGTGAATTGTGAAATGGTCGGCCAGACGGAACCTCATTCGGAGGTGTCGTGTGACCGCGGCGGCTGGAAACGCGTTTCCGGCGCCATAAAACACCAAAATGGCGTGCGGCGGTCTCATTCGGAGCAAACGTGCTCCGAACGACCTGAAACCGCACGGGAACGATAGAAATATTATTCCTGAGATGCAAGAGGAGGCCGCACGTCCATCGGACGTGCGGTTCGCAGCGGCACGTCCGATTGTGGTGTTTTCAGCAGCGCGGCGCGCGCTGAAATGGCGCGTTGGGGGGTCAAAACCACCCGAACGACCTCCGAATGCCACGAAACCGTACGACAACATCCGGGGCGTGAATTGTGAAATGGTCGGCCAGACGGAACCTCATTCGGAGGTGCCGTGTGACCGCAGCGGCCGGAAACGCGTTTCCGGCGCCATAAAACACCAAAATGGCGTGCGGCGGTCCCATTCGGAGCAAACGTGCTCCGAACGACCTGAAACCGCACGGGAACGATAGAAATATTATTCCTGAGATGCAGGAGGAGGCCGCACGTCCATCGGACGTGCGTTTCGCGCGGCACGTCCGATTGTGGCGTTTTCAGCAGCGCGGCGCGCGCTGAAATGGCGCGTTGGGGGGTCAAAACCACCCGAACGACCTCCGAATGCCACGAAACCGTACGACAACATCTGGGGCGTGAATTGTAAAATGGTCGGCCAGACGGCACCTCATTCGGAGGTGCCGTGTGACCGTGGCGTCCGGAAACGCGTTTCCGGCGCCACAAAACACCAAAACGGCGTGCGGCGGTCCAATTCGGAGAAAACGTGCTCCGAACGACCTGAAACCGCATGGGAACGATAGAAATATTATTAGTGAGATGCAGGGGGAGGCCACACGTCCATCGGACGTGCGGTGCGCGCGGCACGTCCGATTGTGCCGTTTTCAGCAGCACGGCGCGCGCTGAAATGGCGCGTTGGGGGGTCAAAACCACCCGAACGACCTCTGAATGCCACGAAACCGTACGACAACATCCGGGGCGTGAATTTTGAAATGGTCGGCCAGACGGAACCTCATTCGGAGGTGCCGTGTGACCGCGGCGGCCGGAAACGCGTTTCCGGCGCCATAAAACACCAAAATGGCGTGCGGCGGTCCCATTCGGAGCAAACGTGCTCCGAACGACCTGAAAACCGCACGGGAACGATAGAAATATTATTCTTGAGATGCAGGAGGAGGCTGCATGTCCATCGGACATGCGGTTCGCGCGGCACGTCTGATTGTGGCGTTTTCAGCAGCGCGGCGCGCGCTGAAATGGCGCGTTGGGGGGTCAAAACCACCCGAACGACCTCCGAATGCCACGAAACCATACGACAACATCCGGGGCGTGAATTGTGAAATGGTCGGCCAGACGGCACCTCATTCGGATGTGCCGTGTGACCGCGGCGGCCGGAAACGTGTTTCCGGTGCCATTAAACACCAAAACGGCGTGTGGCGGTCCAATTCGGAGCAAACGTGCTCCGAACGACCTGAAACCACACGGGAACGATAGAAATATTATTCCTGAGATGCAGGAGGAGGCCGCACGTCCATCGGACGTGCGGTGCGCGTGGCACGTCCGATTGTGCCGTTTTCAGCAGCGCGGCGCGCGCTGAAATGGCGCGTTGGGGGGTCAAAACCACCCGAACGACCTCCGAATGCCACTAAACCGTACGACAACATCCGGGGCGTGAATTGTGAAATGGTCGGCCAGACGGCACCTCATTCGGAGGTGCCGTGTGACCGCGGCGGCCGGAAACGCGTTTCCGGCGCCATAAAACACCAAAACGGCGTGCGGCGGTCCCATTCGGAGCAAACGTGCTCCGAACGACCTGAAACCGCACGGGAACGATAGAAATATTATTCCTGAGATTCAGGAAGAGGCCGCACGTCCATCGGACGTGCGGTGCGCGCGTCACGTCCGATTGTGCCGTTTTCAGCAGCGCAGCGCACGCTGAAATGACGCGTTGGGGGGTCAAAACCACCCGAACGACCTCCGAATGCCACGAAACCGTACGACAACATCCGGAGCGTGAATTGTGAAATGGTCGGCCAGACGGAACCTCATTCGGAGGTGCCGTGTGACCGCGGCGGCCGGAAACGCGTTTCCGGCGCCATAAAACACCAAAACGGCGTGCGACGGTCCAATTCGAAGCAAACGTGCTCCGAACGACCTGAACCGCACGGGAACGATAGAAATATTATTCCTAAGATTCAGGAGGAGTCTGCACGTCCATCGGACGTGCGGCGCGCGTGGCACGTCCGATTGTGGCGTTTTCAGAAGCACGGCGCGCGCTGAAATGGCGCGTTGGGGGGTCAAAACCACTCGAACGACCTCCGAATGCCACGAAACCGTACGAAAACATCCGGGGAGTGAATTGTGAAATGGTCGGTCAGATGGCACCTCATTCGGAGGTTCCGTGTGACCGAGGTGGCCGGAAACGCGTTTCCGACGCCATAAAACACCAAAACGGCGTGCGGCGGTCCCATTCGGAGCAAACGTGCTCCGAACGACCTGAAACCGCACGAGAACGATAGAAATATTATTCCTGAGATGCAGGAGGAGGCCGCACGTCCATCGGACGTGCGGTGCGCGCGGCACGTCCGATTGTGCCGTTTTCAGCAGCGCGGCGCGCGCTGAAATGACCCGTTGGGGGGTCAAAACCCCCCGAACGACCTCCGAATGCCACGAAACCGTACGACAACATCCGGGGCGTGAATTGTGAAATGTTCGGCCAGACGGAACCTCATTCGGAGGTGCCGTGTGACCGCGGCGGCCGGAAACGCGTTTCCGGCGCCATAAAACACCAAAACGGCGTGCGACTGTCCCATTCGGAGCAAACGTGCTCCGAACGATCTGAAACCGCACGTGAACGATAGAAATATTATTCCTGAGATGCAGGAGGATTCTGCACGTCCATCGGACGTGCGGTGCGCGCGACACGTCCGATTGTGGCGTTTTCAGCAGCGCGGCGCGCGCTGAAATTGCGCGTTGGGGGGTCAAAACCACCCGAATGATCTCCGAATTCCACGAAACCGTACGACAACATCCGAGGCGTGAATTGTAAAATGGTCGGCTCGACGGCACCTCATTCGGAGGTGCCGTGTGACCGCGGCGGCCGAAAACGCGTTTCCGGCGCCATAAAACACCAAAACGGCGTGCGGCGGTCCAATTCGGAGCAAACGTGCTCCGAACGACCTGAAACCGCACGGGAACGATAGAAATATTATTCCTGAGATGCAGGAGGATTCCGCACGTCCATCGGACGTGCGGTGCGCGCGGCACGTCCGATTGTGTCGTTTTCAGCAGCGCGGCGCGCGCTGAAATGGCGCGTTGGGGGGTCAAAACCACCCGAACGACCTCCGAATGCCACAAAACCGTACGACAACATCCGGGGCGTGAATTGTGAAATGCTCGGCCAGACGGCACCTCATTCGGAGGTGTCGTGTGACCGCGGCGGCCGGAAATGCGTTTCCGGCGCCATTAAACACCAAAACGGCGTGCGGCGGTCCAATTCGGAGCAAACGTGCTCCGAACGACCTGAAACCGCACGGGAACGATAGAAATATTATTCCTAAGATGCAGGAGGAGGCCGCACGTCCATCGGACGTGCGGTTCGTGCGGCACGTCCGATTGTGGCGTTTTCAGCAGCGCGGCGCGCGCTGAAATGGCGCGTTGGGGGGTCAAAACCACCCGAACGACCTCCGAATGCCACGAAACCGTACGACAACATCCGGGGCGTGAATTGTGAAATGGTCGGCCAGACGGCACCTCATTCGGAGGTGCCGTGTGACCGCGGCGGCCGGAAACGCGTTTCCGGTGCCATAAAACACCAAAACGGCGTGCGGCGGTCCCATTCGGAGCAAACGTGCTTCGAACGACCTGAAACCGCACGAGAACGATAGAAATATTATTATTGAGATGCAGGAGGAGGCCTCACATCCATCGGACGTGCGGTGCGCACGGCACGTCCGATTGTGCCGTTTTCAGCAGCGCGGCGCGCGCTGAAATGGCGCGTTGGGGGGTCAAAACCACCCGAACGACCTCCGAATGCCACGAAACCGTACGACAACATCCGGGGCGTAAATTTTGAAATGGTCGGCCAGACGGCACCTCATTCGGAGGTGCCGTGTGACCGCGGCGGCCGGAAACGCGTTTCCGGCGCCATAAAACACCAAAATGGCGTGCGGCTGTCCCATTCGGAGCAAACGTGCTCCGAACGACCTGAAACCGCACGGGAACGATAGAAATATTATTCTTGAGATGCAGGAGGAGGCCGCACGTCCATGGGACGTGCGGTTCGCGCGGCACGTCCGATTGTGGCGTTTTCAGCAGCGCGGCGCGCGCTGAAATGGCGCGTTGGGGGTCAAAACCACCCGAACGACCTCCGAATGCCACGAAACCGTACGACAACATCCGGGGCGTGAATTGTGAAATGGTCGGCCAGACGGAACCTCATTCGGAAGTGCCGTGTGACCGCGGCGGCCGGAAATGCGTTTCCGGCGTCATTAAACACCAAAACGGCGTGCGGCGGTCCAATTCGGAGAAAACTTGCTCTGAATGACCTGAAACCGCACGGGAACGATAGAAATATTATTCCTGAGATGCAGAAGGAGGCCGCACGTCCATCGGACGTGCGGTGCGCGCGGCACGTCCGATTGTGCCGTTTTCAGTAGCGCGGCGCGCACTGAAATGACGCGTTGGGGGGTCAAAACCACCCGAACGACCTCCGAATTCCACAAAACCGTACGAAAACATCCGGGGTGTGAATTGTGAAATGGTCGGCCAGACGGCACCTCATTCGGAGGTGCCGTGTGACCGCGGCGGCCGGAAACGCGTTTCTGGCGCCATAAAACACCAAAACGGCGTGCGACGGTCCCATTCGGAGCAAACGTGCTCCGAACGACCTGAAACCGCACGGGAACGATAGAAATATTATTCCTGAGATGCAGGAGGAGGCCGCACGTCCATCGGACGTGCGGTGCGCGAGGCACGTCCGATTGTGCCATTTTCAGCAGCGCGGCGCGCGCTGAAATGACGCGTTGGGGGGTCAAAACCACCCGAACGACCTCCGAATGCCACGAAACCGTACGAAAACATCCGGGGCGTGAATTGTGAAATGGTCGGCCAGACGGCACCTCATTCAGAGGTGCCGTGTGACCGCGGCGGCTGAAAACGCGTTTCCGGCACCATAAAACACCAAAACGGAGTGCGGCGGTCCAATTCGGAGAAAACGTGCTCCGAATGACCTGAAACCGCACGGGAATGATAGAAATATTATTCCTGAGATGCAGGAGGAGTCCGCACGTTCATCGGACGTGCGGTGCGCGCGGCACGTCCGATTGTGGAGTTTTTAGCAGCGCGGCGCGCGCTGAAATGGCGCGTTGGGGGGTCAAAACCACCCGAACGACCTCCGAATGCCACGAAACCGTACGAAAACATCCGGGGCGTGAATTGTAAAATGGTCGGCCAGACGGCACCTCATTCGGAGGTGTCGTGTGACCGCGGCGGCCGGAAACGCGTTTCCGACGCCATAAAACACCAAAACGGCGTGCGACGGTCCCATTCGGAGCAAACGTGCTCCGAACGACCTGAAACCGCACGGGAACGATTGAAATATTATTCCTGAG
The DNA here is from genome assembly GCA_963277665.1 of Viscum album. NCBI lineage: Eukaryota > Viridiplantae > Streptophyta > Magnoliopsida > Santalales > Viscaceae > Viscum > Viscum album. The sequence continues at coordinate 1,842,504,191 of OY728129.1, read as the reverse complement.
ATGCAGGAGGAGGCCGCACGTCCATCGGACGTGCGGTGCGCGCGGCACGTCCGATTGTGCCGTTTTCAGCAGCGCGGCGCGCGCTGAAATGACGCGTTGGGGGGTCAAAACCACCCGAACGACCTCCGAATGCCACGAAACCGTACGACAACATCCGGGGCGTGAATTGTGAAATGGTCGGCCAGACGGCACCTCATTCGGAGGTGCCGTGTGACCGCGGCGGCCGGAAACACGTTTCCGGCGCCATAAAACACCAAAACGGCGTGCGGCGGTCCCATTCGGAGCAAACGTGCTCCGAACGACCTGAAATGAGATTATTTCTTGAATCGAAGTTTCTAAATTATTATAGCACAATGATTTGATATTATATATGTATTAAATATATATTAAAACATTTAAAATATATTATATATATATATATATTTAAAATATTGTATTTAATAGTATATATATGAATATTTTTACATATATATATATATATATATATTTATATTGAATTCAATAAAAAAAAATTTAATTTAATTTTTTTTTTTCGAATAGCGACCGCCAGAGGCGGTCTCTATAGGGTGCCCGGCAGGGGGCCTTCAGCGACCGCCAGAAGGTCGCTGAAGGCCGATCTGCCGGCCTTCTATAACGACCGCCATTGGCGGTCGCTAAAGGCCTCTAGCGACGAGGCAACAGCGACCGCCAATGGCGGTCGCTAATGGCCTTATTTATAGTAGTGCTGCTACGCTGGAGTCCCCAACATGGGGACACACCTTGAGGAAAAGTGGGCCAGGTGCTACAACGGATATCTTGTCTCGTTAAGGGGTGAGAGAGTGGGATTTCCAAAACTCGGGGGTGCAGGCATATCATCCACCCACGCTGGGTACGGATTTCAATCTAGTGGGGCTGCCACCTATCGCGTTTCCAACTCCGCGAGGCAGGCGATGAGTGCCGCCATAGGATCATCCGGGCGGGGGTCCCTTTCTTGGCGGGGATCCCTAACCACGAGTTTGTTGCCTGGTTCTTTCAACACGATAGGCAGCCTCAACAGCTTGTGGAGCGGCCGACAGAGCGGCCTGCCCGGCGGCTGGGGGAACCTGGGCCGGATTCCTCAGATTTTCACGCCGTTCAGGAGGGTTTGGTGAGACATATCGCGTCCTCTTGTCGTGAGTTCTAGCTTCAGTCCTGTCTGCAGGAGTATCATGATCAGGGTTGCCTGGAGGCATCTCGCTGGGTGGAAATTGTTCCTTCCCCTGCTGCCCCGGCTTAGGATTTCCATAGTTGGGTCGTCGCTCTATAGCACGTTCGGACAGGATTTCATCGACCATCCTCTTCTGCTCAGTGAGCTGTTGACGCAATGCGGCCTTCTCAGGGTCTTCATCCTTCTTCTGTACCGAGTCGGACAGGTTAGAGTGCTTGACAGATCCGACATGCTCTTTACCCTTACCAGCATTCCGGCTGAGAACAAGCGGCTCGGTGGGTGTAGGGAGGCCTAGGAGATTCCTTTACTGATGAGTAATCCTCCCTGATGGGTCCAATAGTGGTGGTACACCCTCAGGGGGTAAGTCTCCATCGAGAAACTCCAGCTCGTCCTCCTTTTCCACTATGTCATCCATGTGGACCGCAACCCTTCTTGGGGGCATGTCCTCAATGTTGCATAACGAGTCGGGCTGCCGCCAGATAAGACTGAAGAGGAGGGCGGCATACTTCCCCCAGCCATGGACTTTTATGTGGGGGATAGCTACCCTGATGATTTTGTGAAGTACTTTAAAACTCTGAATGAATTTTTTTTGGAGGGTGTTCTGGCGACCTGGCGACTCAGGGCGCTAAGCCACGGGGAGTGCGGCCAAATCAACCAGATGGCATTTCTCGCCGATTTCCTCAAGGTGCACTTGGATCCTGGGGTACATCACCTGATGATAGCAAGGACAGAAGTGTGTCGCCCATAGAGTCTGACGGAAACACTCGACTTCCTCCAGGGTGAGGGATTCCGGCACACGAAAGTTTAATGCTGCCGCCGGCCAGAACTTCTCCTGAAAGTGATCTGCCGCGAGAATCTTCCAGAAGCTCCTGGGATCAGATTCAAGGTCTAGCCCCGTATTTCCCCACGCGTCAACCGGCGGTGGCTGAGGAACCGATAGTGGTATCGAGGTGGACCGCTGGGATAGTATGCTGGGCGATGGAGAATACAGCGAACGATCTGACTGGTCGTCGAATTCTGGGCCATCCTCCGAAGAGTGCGGTGACCTAACCACAACATCACGGAAGGACAGGTTGATGGACACATCTTCTGGTGCAGGGGTCGCGGTTACCTGTGATGGGTCACGCTATTGCTCAACCTCCATCGGTCCCCAAAATAGCTCTCTGTGATCTCTGGTCGAGGTAGAGGGCTCTTCTGGCGACGAAGATGGTGACTGCACGATCGAAACCTGTGGGATTCCCAAAATTTCTTCCTCCTGGATGTACCTGCGAAGAGAGGCAGGAATCTGGTGGACATCACATTCAAGAAGGATGAGGATAACACGCCTTGTTCCTGCCCCGGTTCTTGACATAGAGGACCGAGGGGAGGATTCCACCGCTGAGTCGTACTCTGCTTTAGAGTCTAAGAAGAGGACCAGTTTGATCTCTGCCCGGACCTTCCTAGTATTCTTCTTGTGGTGACGATGACCCACCTTCCTACCCCTGGGTGGCTCCTCGAGACAGGGCTGATTCCCAACATGTAGTCTTGGGGCCACACTGGTTCCAGGGTGGAGAGGACTTCTACTTGATATAGTCAGGGTGTGAGGGGCACCGGGAAAAATGTCAAGGGGGACATGGGGAGGACCTCCATGCACAATACCTGAGCGGGCGGAACCTATGTTGGAATCGGTGAGAGTATCGGGAGGACCTCCATGCTTGGTGCGGGTGGAGCGAGGCTTACCTTCAACCCTCTGGTTACCAGGGTGAGGAGGACCTTCGCTAGCTACGAAGAGGACATAGGGAGGATCCCCACGCTGGAGAGGGACCAGATGGGAAATTTCTTCACATCGACATTCAGGAGTAGGAGGAGGAATTCCATACCCGGTGTGGTGGGCACAGAAGAGGCTTCCGCTCCAAGTGTCACTGTCGCGGGGCAGACCTTCATTCGGGTTGGGGGTAGCACAGGGCATACCTCCATGAAGAGCTTCAAAGCGGAGAAGAACCACGCTCTGTGTAGAAATGGTATGGGGAGGACCTCCATACGGGGTGGTATCATCGGGGTTCGGTTCGTGATGATCACCACTCATGCCTGTGACTGGGAGAGTCAACCCAGCTTGCCCATGGGGCTGTTAGTGCCTCGATCCTGGTTGGGCGTAGGAGCACCCCTACTCGGCATGTGTAGGGACTTTATGATATGTGCCAGCGGTGGCTCGGGCCACAGTAGCTGTTGACGTTAACGCCCCTTGACGGGCGTCCTCAGCTCGGGCCCGACGTTGGCGTTGGGTCAGGCAAACAGGTGTGGGTGGTGCAGGCGCATAGCCTACCTGTTCCTCTGGCAAGGCCGGACGGAGACCCTGACGCAGCCAGCTGGGGACCCTTTCTTGGAGCACCTGGATCGGGACTCTGACCGGGATGAGCTGGACGTCACCCACCTCATCAGCGTAAGGCAAGGAGTCATCAAGGAGTTCTGGGGATAGGTTCCTAAAATGATTGAATTTTGGGGTGGGGAGCAGGGGCTCCCTATGCGGCCCTCGAGGGCGGCGTTGACGGTGGGGCCTGAACGCCTCCAGGTCCATGAGGGTCATATCCTGAGTTGAGATTATTCCCTCCTCCTTGTAACGACGTACGAGGTCGTTAATCACCCTTCATTGGATGACTTATGATGGGGAGATGGGGCATGGGTGCCCCACGGCTGTGGAGCCACGCGAAGCGGCTGTGCTGGTGTTGCCCCTGCCCTTGCATAGGCGGGTGGGCGGTGATCGTGTCCCTATAGCAGCAACTTGGTTCCTGAGAAGTAGGGAGATTAACTCATCAGCACTGTGAGGTAAATAAATCGGCAACCAGTGCCCCAGCGCCATTCCGTCTTCTATGGTCGGTAAGAGGGATCCACGCCGACAACGTTGCATAACGGAATGCCCAACGTTATACTACCCCAACTTCTGGTGAGTTTCCCGCCGGGCCCACTATTTTCTTGGCGGGACCCGACACTGGATAGCTGGATCCGGTGACACATCAATCTACTAATGTCTCGATCGCTACTAATCTCCACATTGAGGAGGAGAATTTCATGTCGGGTTCACCATTTCTGTGTCGGACGCTTTCATCGGGGTGCGTGCGACCGTCACTTTCAGGGGATGCCGGCGCGACTCTGTTTCCCTGTATTCTCGCTTTCCAAAGGTGGGAAGCATTCGCTCCTTATTCAGGGATGTCTGCTCCTTGATCAAAACCGGGATGATGGGATGTCGGTTCTTCCTTCCAGGGATTCCTCCTCGGAACTCGTCACATAGTCTGGGTCTCCCTTATAGATTTAATACGTTTTTTGTGAAACTATTCCCAGTGCCATGTTTCCATGGATGCTGGTTAATTACACTGATTCTGTCAGGACATTCCAAGGGGTTCGGTCAGGGCAGCAACCTTCAGTTTGGGGAGTAGTCACGTCGAGGCAACACTAACGTGTCTGAACACTAGAGAATTTGCGTGTTTGGCTTATGTCTCTTATTATAGGGCTTCTAGAGGGAACAGGAGCTTGAGGAATCCCACATCGAGCGTGGGGAACCATATGCCATAGGCATGTATATGAGGTTTTCCTCATATTCTTGTGTTTAACACGGGGTATGCCACATGTTTAACGTCCAATAGAGACGGATCGGGCTGATCAGAACACTAGCTGGAGTGGATCAGATAGAGGAACCCCCTTGAGGGAACACTGATGTTAGAGCCAGCCCGTGGGCAACTTCCCGAATGCTATGGAGGGGAATGGTGCGACATGATCCCACCGAGATGTGGCGGCCTGAGTAAGAATCAGGATGAATGATGTAAAGTTACACGGAGTGGAGGGGTAATGAAATGGGACTGTCGTGAAGATGACGGTAGTGATGGGCTTGAGTCTGGAAGATACTTCCTACGTATCCACGTGGTAGGGAATCAAATTCCGCGTAGTTCGGATGGTGAGAACCGACGTGAAGGGGGTCAGAGCGACCAATGGGTGGTGGGATTGAACCTCAAGGAGGATTCCTACGTACTATACCTTGACATGGATCAAAGTCCACATAGTTCAGAAAAGGGTGTGTCGGAGAACTGACGTGAATGAGGAACTTGGTCCAGGTGGATGGTGGGCTTGAACCTCAGGGAGGCTTCCTACGTACCATACCTTGGCATGGATCAAAGTCCACGTAGTTCTGGTAGATGTGTGTCGGAGGGCCGACATGAATAAGGACCTTGGTCCAATGGGTGTGGGGATTGAACCTCATGAAGGCTTCCTACGTACCATGCCTTGACATGGATCAAAGACCTCATAGTTCAGGTTAGTGTGGGGGGGATTTTGAACCGATGTGAAGGGGTTTCAGAACAACTGGATGGTGGGATCACAACGGCTTACCACCGAATTTGGATGCAGTTTAACATCATGCGGGATGGGGGTGGAACTTGACATGAAGAAATGATCGGGTGATGGGCTTGGACCTTGTGAGGCTTCCTACGTACCATGCCTTGACAAGGATCAAAGACCACGTAGTTCAGAAGGTGTGTGTGTCAGAGAACCGATGTGAAGATGAACCTTGGTCTGATGGGTGTTGGGCTTGGACCTCGGGGAGACTTCCTACGTACCATTCCTTGACATGGATCAAAGTCCTCGTAGTTTCGGTTAAATGGGGTCTTGGAACACCGATACAGAGACGGTCAGGGCCAATTATTGGTGGGATTGAACCTCGTGAGGCTTCCTACGTACCATGCCTTAGCATAGACCAAATTCCACATAGTTCAGGATGAAAAGGGTCTTATGCTCTAAGGCGGCCCATGGTGTGTCATGGTCGGTGCTCACTCTAAGCCCATAGGAGTCATAGTCGGTGTGAGAAACAAGAGGTTGCAGGGACCTGACGATCACGTCGCGAAGGGTGCGTCTGTGGGAAATGAACAGGGTCTTATGCGTTAGGCGGGCCTTGGTGTCAGGACTTACTCCAGGATGGAGGCCCGAGGGTGACAAGGCACAACAGGAGAGGGATTTGGGACCGAAGAAAGGAGGTGCCTCGTTCCCAATCACAACCTCTACTGGCCCTAGTAGTGGGGAAGTACGGAGGTGCATGGGTTCTACCTTCCGCAAGAAGGACTAGGGGATTACACCAAGATGGTCGCCCTTCCCCGCGGACAAAATCCACTCCCAGAAGGAGGATATCATCCCATGTGGAGACCAGGGGGTGTGGAGAATGTCCAAGGTGGGGGGACCCGCGTGAGAGGCACGGGGCGATGTCACAGTTTAATGTCATGTGTTGAGGATGAGGGTGCTTGGTAGTTTAACGTCCTGCATCTCGGACGAGGTGGGTTTACTCCGCACCCCTAGGGCTTACATAACCGGTACCCTTTGCCACTTAGGGAAGGGAAGGAATTAGTAAGGTCATGGTAAAGGGGGGTCGCAGAGCGAACCATCGAGGGGTCCACGTTGGCGTGGCTATGCGAAGAAGCAATAGCCATTAGCATGCCTATGCGAAGAAGCATTAGGCGAAGCAACGCTATGGGCAGTATCATCCAGGGGACTTTGAAATCACATCGTTCAAACCTGGAGGATGGCACGGGAAAAAGAATTTCCAAGCAGAGGGGTCCATAGGCAGGGGCCTTGCGGAGTTCAGTTGCTCGGTGTGGTAGAGGGTACTTGCGAAGGGGTGTGCTTCGCGAAGTGGGGTGCCTTAGCCTTAGCATGGTGAGGAGGTGCAAATGGGAGGTGCTTCGCGAAGTGGAAGGGCGTTCACTGAGCACTGCCTCGTGGAGCATAGGTTCCTCGCGAAGCAAAGTGTCGCTAAGCAATGTGCTTCATGAAGTACAATGACCCTACCTTGGCATATGGATCATGTGTACAAGATGGGTGTATCACAAAGCATAAACTCTCCACGACTGCCCGGGTCCCCTTGGGGATACCCTTCCTTCGCGAAAGCCCTTAGGATTCACGAAAGGAATCCCTCTCAGAAGAGGTGATCAAAATGAGACATGGCAGAGGCCTCTCTCTAAGAAAAAATACCTCGCGGAGCTCATGATTCACCGAGAAAAGGGTGCTTCGTGATTCGGGAGCTGAGAAGCCGAAAGGTCGGATTTTCCATCCCAAAGGCTCAGGGGGGAGCTTGGTCTTTATAGGCAAGAGGTGCCACGAAGCAGAGCTCACACGGCACGAAGGGGGCTTCGGTTGCTCCGCGGCGGGTCACGAACGTCAATCGGTTTCGTGGAGAGATACCGCCTCTGGTTCTTCACGGTGGGTTCGTGAATGTCAAGGGAGTTGGCAGAGGGGTACCGCCTCTGGTGCTTCGTAGCGGCCACATTGCTTGGGGGGGGGGGGGCTCCACATCGTGGCTTCGTGGGGGTAGGGCATAGGGCCTCTTTTTTTTCTCTCCTTTCTTCAAATATTTTGGCGCCAACACCCATTTTCTTCAAATCATACTAAAATTCTTTGAAACAATCAAATTTTGGGTTTCCCTTATTAGAATTGTCTATAACTTTCACCTTTGATAATAAATATCTTATGTGTATTTATTTATTTATTGTACAAAATTGATATTTTATGAACCCAATAGGACGGATATGAATTGAAAAGGGATGCACACTAATCGTTTGAAAAAGGAGTATGAAGATGGAATTAAATGGTTCATCAAGTTTTCAAGAGAGAATGCATAATACCCTTCTCAAATCCCTTTTCCATGTTTATGTTGTTGTTATTCAAGAAATATTAGTCCATAAGAGTTGTAAGAACAATTTATTTATCATGAAATAGATCAGATCTATAAATGGTGGACTAAACACAGGGAAAGACTAAATGTGCACACTGATTGAGATGATACTATGGTTTATGGATCAATTGATATAAATACCAGTGTAAATAATGATGAAGATATCATGGATGAAATGAAAATGGAAATTGAATATGACCTTTGTGACTATCCAAAGTTGTTTTATAAGTTAAATAATTGTTCCAAGAGGCCATTGTATATCGTTTGTACTAAATACACAACATTTTTAGTTGTATTAAAGTTATATAATTTGAAAGCTGGTAGCGGATGGAGTAACCCCAACTTTATATAACTACTTGGTCTCCTCAATGATATGATACCAGAAGAAAATGAACTACCATTTCAAACATATGACACTAAATGAATGTTACGTTCAATTAGAATGATCTCTAAAAAATACATGCTTTTCCAAATGATTGCATATTTTTTTCAAGAAACATGAATCACTCATAAGATTCCCTAAGTGTGGCACAGATCGATACAAGAAAAATGAATCAAGTCCTTAAAAATTTGTAAGGTACTTTACTATAATTACATGGTTTGGAATACTATATGGATTTTAGTAAACCATGAGACAATTAACATGGCGTGTAGATACAAGAATTAAAGATAGAAACCTACGTCATCTAGAAAATTCTCTTTAGTGGAAGAAAATTGATTATGAGTATCCAAAATTTCTAAATGAGCCAAAAAACTTTCATCTTGCGTTATTTATATATGGAATAAATCATTTTTTGTATATAGTATTACTCATAGTACATTCCCTATAATGATGGTAAATTATAACTTACCATCATGGTTATGCATGAAGCACAAACACATTATGTTGTCTCTACTTATATCGAGACCAAAGCAACCAAGTAATGACATTGATGTCTATATGGATCTATTGATAAAAGATCTGAAATTGATGTGGGATACAAGTGTTACAATGTATGATTCTCATAAAAGTGATGAATTTACATTGAGGTCCATGTTGTATAGGATGATAAATGAATTCCATGCTTATGGAAATGTATTAGGCTATAACATTAAAGGAATATCGGGGTGTCCCATTTGTGAAAAATGCATATAGTCAGTTCGATGGAAACATTCCTCAAAGACTGTTTTTTAGGACATCATAAATTTTACCTTGGTGACATAAATATAGATCATAGACGATAGCATTCGATGGGAATATCGAACAAGGTACAAAAATATCTCTAATAACGGGTTATCAACTATACAATAAACCAAAAGATATTGACATTGTTTTTAGTAAAACATTTTCAAAAAACCTTACAAAATCATGTTATAATAAGAGATAAATTTTCTTTGAATTATCATATTGTAATTTTTTGTTTGTCAGCATTTTCTTGATGTCATGCATGTAGAAAAAAAAAATGTATTTGATAGTGTTATTGTCATGTTACTAAATTTTCTTGGAAAAAATAAAGATGGAATAAAGGCTAGGTTGGACTTGATTGAAATAGGGATAAGGGCAGAGTTGGCACCAGTGAAGGGTAAAATGTGGACTTTTCTTCCTCCAGTAACTTACACTCTATCCAGATAGGAAAAATTACAATTTTCCCTTTTTCTTAATGGTGTAAAAGTTCAACATGGGTATTCATCAAATATCAATAATGTCGTGTAAATGACTAATTTGAAGTTACAAGGACTAAAATCACACAACTGTAGTGTTTTGATGTAAGATTTGATGCATGCTGCATTCTATTTCATTCTACCTCAAAATGTACAACATACATTAACTAGACTCTACTTATTTTTCAAAGCTATATGTAATAAATTTATAGACCCAGCAAGGTTTCCAATCATGAATAAGGAGGTTGAAGTCATATTATGTGAATTACATATGTTTGTCCCACCATCATTCTTTGATATAATGGACAACCTAATGGTTCACTTGGTTAGATAGGTACAACTATGTGGTCCTGACCATTACAGATGGATGTAACCCATTGAACGGTATATGAATATTTTTAAAGGGTATGTAAAGAATCAAATTTATTTAGAAGGTTGTATTACATAATGATATATTATTGAAGAAGCTATTGAATTTTGTACCGATTACCTGTCAGATGTTAACAGCATCAGTCTCTCAAAGTCTTGACATAGTGAACGCCTTATGGGTGAAGGGATTTCATAAAGAGATGTTGTTACAATTACCTTGATAGAGTGTGAGAAAGTGCACATTTACATTTTACATAATATTATAGATATTGATCCATACATTGCACCCCATAAATAAATTCTTAGAGATTTGAATCCATTAAGGGATGAAGGATGGATATCAAATACACATAATCAATAGTTTATAGGATGGTTTTGAGATAAAATTCATAAGGATTTATCTAAAAACTAAAATTCAATTGCAAAATTAATTCAATGGATATCCAGGGGACAGAATGAAAATGTTATATCTTACATTGGTTTTGTAATAATTGTTTATACATTCTATAAAAAAGAACATGATGACTTTAGTATGATGAAAACCAGTGGTGTTATGCTTGTGGCTGAAGCGATGAACATATCTGGTTCCAAGGATAGAAATCCAATGTATAAAAATATGCCATATTTTTTTATTATCAAATAGATATACAATTTGTATTATACAACATTTCAAGTGTCGATTTTATTTTTTGAAAATGAGTTGACAATATCAGTGCTGTGAAAGTTGATGAAATGGGCTTTGTGAAGGTGAATTTTAGTGTATAAGGGGAAAGCAATGAGCTATTCATAATGGTATCACATGTAGTGAAAATATTTAATGTCTTAGATACATCAAAAAAGAATTGGTTGATTATACTACTGGAGACTAAAACAAATGTTGGTTCAAATGAAAATTCAATAGAGGATGACCCTTTCATTGGGATATCACAATTAGATCATGCCATTACCAATATAGATAATGAATTGAACATTATAGGGTACCAAAAAGAGGGGATTTGGATTCTCGATAGAGGAACCAAATTCCTAACACCTTTAAAAATAAAGAGATTTCAATGAGAATGTAAAAGTGTTTTTTAATATACTATTTTTCATCATAATATTATACATTATTTACTGCATTAACATAATCTAAATTAAATGTTTTATTACTCATGAAACAATGTATTCTAAACATAATGATGTTACTAATCCCTCAAAATAACAAACTATAATGAAGGAAACCCTTTGTAAATATGTAAAGTTAATGTTATGATATACATTATATATTTTACCAAAAAATATATATAATGGAACATTGATTTAATTTTAATTATTCCTTATAGAGTTCATTTATTTTATAATATTTATGTCCATCAATCATTCCATTGAAGGAAGAGCAATGATGTTGTATCTGCTCAATCACAATGGTAATCTTTATGTTTTCACAGTAAAATCAATGTTCATAGAATAATGTTTTGTTTCATATTTATGTTTAATTTATTTATTTTTGGTATTACTCATATAATAATTTCTTTCTTATACAGGTGGATTATTTCATTCTAGTTAGGTTGGTCTTTCCATCTTTCATGCCTTTTTTCACCAAAACTTCCATAGTCTTCTTCTCCCTAAAAAACTATTCACCCCTACAGTGTTTCATTTATCACTTTCCTTAACGTTCCCTCTACTACCTTTGTATGAAGAGAAACTATGCTAGAATTTCTCAATCATAGAGGTAATCTTAATGTTTTAACAGTAAAATAATTTTCCATAGAGTTAATTTATTATTTCATATTTATGTTTTATTTATTTAATTTTAGTATTAATTATATAATAATTGTTTTCTTATATAGGTTGATTTTTTTTTTCAGGTTTGTGTGGTTTATTCAAAGCTTATCATGCTCATGGGAGATTAGACTTTGATCCTGCAACTGATATAACGGCAACAAGTAAATGCATCAAGAATATATACTACCATCATAAAAAGTTGAAACCCTACTAATTTAATTAATTTTTTCATCATTTTATCTATTATTTTCATGTTATTTTCCTTATCATTTTCATCTAAAACTTATTCAATTTTTTTCATAGATAGTTTGGGAAGTCATATTGACTCTATTTTCTTGCTTAAAAAACATTTCTCATTGAAAGATAGAAGAGTGAAGGAAGCTCATGTGGTCATTGTGTTGAATTCTCATGATATAATGGGCACATTATCTTCCTCTACTCTTCTGGATTTCAATAACGAGAAAGTTTTTTCGGCTATAAACATCGAGTAAATATACAGTGTTGGAAGTTTGATAAATAAAGTCAATTTAAATCATTGTAACATTGTAATTTACGATTTTTTTAGACTTTGGGATGTGTACAAATTAGCCGCACCATAATCCAACACATAGTGTGACTAGTATGACTCCAAGTTCTTCTTTTAATTTAAATTTGATATTTATTTTAGTAAAAAGGACAACTGACATACTCAAAACCAAGAAAAAATATTCATATTATTTTGATACGTAAAATTATCCATAATTAATTTATGATTTGTAATAATTATCCGCACTTCAATATGATTCACGATGTTCCCAGTATGACTCATAATGTCCATTATTGGTTTAAAATAGACATTTTATTTTAAAAAGTGTCACTCATTAAAATCCCATCAACACTCTAAAATTTTATTAATAATTTAGTACAAAAATACATAAATAATTTTTGATGTGTAGGAATAAGTCTCCTACCAAACTGATACATGTTGTGATCAGTATGAGTCAAAGTGATTGTTTCCAATTTAAAATGACATTTTAGTAAAAAAGATAAGTGACATACTTAAAATTGATAAAACACATTCAGATTTTTTTGATACTTTAGGAAAAATATCCATAAGTCATTTGAGACTTTTGGGAATCATCCTCACCTCAATCTAATGCACAACGTGACCAGTATGACTCCAAGTGTGTCTTTTTATTTAAATTTGACATCAATTTTAGTAAAATGGACAACTGACCTACTCAAAAATGATAAAAAACATTCAGATTGTTTTTATAATTTATTTAAATTATACATATGTCATTTGAGATGTGTATGTATCAGCCTCATATCAATATGATGCACGTTTTGAATGGTATGACTCCATGTACATCTTTTTATTTAAAATTGACATCAATTTAAGTAAAATGGAAAACTGACCTACACAAAACTAGTCAAACGCATTCAGATTGTTCTAATAATTTACATAAATGATCCATAATTCATTTTTTACATTTAGGAATTATACTCATATCAATACAATGAACTATGTACCCTATGTGACTCAAAGTGCCTGTTATTAGTTAAAAATTGACAATTTAGTTCAAAAAATTTCACTCGCTAAAAACCAATCAAATGTTCTTTGATTTTTCTGATAATTTAGAAAAAAATTCATTATTAATTTTTTATTTTTATGAATTTTTATCATGTAAAACTGATACATGATTTGATCAGTATGAGTCAAAGTGTTTGTTTCCAATTTAAAATGACATTTTAGTAAAAAAGAAAAGTGATGTACTCAAAACCAGGAAAACACAGTCATATTGTTTTGATACTTTTCTAAAATTATCCATAAGTAATTTGAGACATGTATGAATAATAATCACCTCAATCCAATCCATGGTGTGATCGGTATGACTCCAAGTGCATCTCTTTATTTAAAATTGGCATCAATTTTAATAAAATGGAAAATTGACCTAATCAAAAACAAGAAAATGCATTTGGATTTTATTTATACTTTATGGAAATTATCCATAAGTCATTTTTGACATGTATGAATCATCCTCACCTCAATATTATGCACAATGATCTGAGTATGACTCAAAGTTTTTGTCGTCAGTTTGAAATAGATATTTTAGTTCAAAAAGTATCACTCATTGAAAACTGATCAAACACATTGAAAATTTCTTGATAATTTATTAAAATGATTCATAAGTAATTTTTTATATTGATTAATTAGTATCATGTCAAACCAATACATGATGTGCTTAGTATGAGTCAAAGTTTGTATTTTTAGTTTAAAATGACATTTTATTAAAAAAGAAAAGTGGCATACTCAAAACCAAGAAAACGAATTCATATTATTATGATGCTTTAAGAAAATGATCTATATGTCATTTGAGATGTTTAGGAATTGTCCTCAACTCAATATAACAAATTTTGTGATTGGTATGACTCCAAATATGTCTTTTTATTTAAAATTGACATCAATTTTAGTAAAATGGACAACTGACCTACTCAAAACTGAGAAAAATCATTCTCATTGTTTTTGTAATTTACAAAAATGATCCATAAGTCATTTTTTATTTATATTAATTAGCCTCACCTCAATATGATACATGATGTTCTTGGATGACTCAAAGTGTTCTTTATCAATTTTAAATCGACATTTTAGTTCAAAAAGTGTTACTCACTGATAACTGATCAAATGTGCTGGTATTCTTGATAATTTATGAAAGCTATTAATAATTAATTTATGATGTGTAGAAACTGGTCTCACGTCAAACTGATACACTGTAAGAACCTGGTTCTTATTCTTGAGGTATGGGTTTCTTCTTTTCCTTTGTCCTTTAGTGTTTTGAGAAGATAAGGAAAATGGGGGGAAATCCCAAATTTATGGGTACACACTGTGTACTTTTCCACACGTTGTGTACTTTGGCCGTGTGGGATGAGTATACAAGGCGTGTAGGCTTGTTGGTGATTCAGGGTGTAAAAACTAAGTACACACCATGTACTTAGTAATGCACACCATGTAATCAGTCATCAAGTGAACAGTAAGGTGGTGGAGAGTAGCCTCCAGATGAATAGTAAAACGGATAGTACACGCCATGTACTTAGTGTTACACACCATGTAGTCAGTCGGCATATGAACAGTAAGGCGGTGGAGAGTTTCCACCAGTGAATAGTTAAAAAGAAAGTACATGCCATGTACTTGAGAGTACACACTGTGTAGTTATGTTTTTTTCATTAAAAACATGAAGTATCCTCCTTTTCAGCATAGGAAGCTTAGAACTAGACGAGAGTCGTGGGAGAGAAGGACAGAACTTGGGGGAGCTCCCAACCGCACATCGGGACTCTGATTCCTTCACCGTCTATCTCGTTTGAACCGCGCATGTGAGTTCTTCCCTCTCCTTGAGTGTTCCCTTCCAATTATTTCCTGAGGGGAAGTTATTTAAATTTGAAAGGGTGAACGTTTATCCCAGATCTACACCATTCTTAGTTGATTAGGGAGGCATCATTCACGTATATCGATCAGAGGAGATCGAGGTAGGTGGTCTGGTGTTTATTTCCAACTGTTGAGTTGATTTTGTGTACTGTTGTGCTATGTTCCCATTTTTGGGGTGTCTTATGGATGAGGCCTTATCTGATAAGATATATATAATTTCATATATAATCCAATGATAAATATAAACCACTGTTTGGGATCATTTCTTGGATCCAGGGTCACCCCGTGGGTGCGTTTCCCTTGTTTAGCTATTTGGCCAGGATACTCTTGGGTATGTTGTAATGATATCATTTTTTGGGTTTTCTTTAGAGGAAACATATTTATTACTTGCTTATGGGTTGGGCTCATCCCGGTTACTTTCTTAGCCTGAGGGCAGTGTTTTTCTTAGCCTGAGGGCAGTGTTTCATTTAGCCTGAGGGAAAATTTTCTCATGCCTGTGGGCAGTATCTTCTATGCCTGAGGGTGACATCTCGTATGCCTGAGGGTGATATTCGGTATACCTTTGGGCAGTCACCTGAGGGTTTTGATTATGTTTTCCTGAGGGTAAGGATTTTCATGTCTGAGGACACGTTTACTTTGAATATTCACTATGGTGATTTATTATGCTTTACTTGTCAAGATAAAGTAAAATCTTGGAATTTATAAATAATAATTAAAATGGAAATGTAACTGGTAGATATAGTTACTTTTGAGTACTACCTAGTTTACTGCATTTTATTATTGTACACTGTTGTTTCACCTTTTCACTGACAGTTGGGCATGGGCCATTGGTGGTTGCCAACTGGGATTTATTTATCACACCCTATTTGGGTCATGTCTTGGGCCCAAACAGATTATATTGTTGCAGGTGTCGATAAGGGAAAGGGTCCCTACACAGGTACATGATTTTTGCAGAGGAGTAGGAGAGAATGGGACTGAGCTTAGGCTTGCGATGCTGCTGAGTTCCCGTTGCACTGTTTTAGTTTTGTTTTTTGTACTTGGTACTTTTTACTGTATTGTATTTGATTGTAGTGTATCCTATTTTGACTCCTTTCTTATAAATAGGACATATTTCATCATAATATATATATATGATTGTTGGTTATATTTTGCTTCAGTACCGTTGTCCTTTCAACTTTGTATTGTTTACTGCTTCTAATTTTGGTGTGTTTATATTTTTCCTCTACACTACACTTTAACAAATGATGGAATAGTTTCCCCACTATCAGACTTAGGCACTCACTGCTAGTCGGCAGCCTCTGGCATTTGGGGAAATGCGCTTGAGGTCATGTGACCAACCAGGTTCGGGGCACCCGTTGAGTGACACCTGGATCTGGGACGTTACAAAGTGGTATCAGAGGAATTTATTTTCTTATTGACTTACTATTTGGAGCCTATAGCCAGGGATAGGATGGAATAGATACTTGGTAATAAGTTGTGCCTGGGAGTAGCTAACCCATGTACAGGGGAAAGCCAATTTACCTCATGTTGGAATTTTACTAATTTTTCAATTTACAGTTGATCTGATTTTCACCGTTGGGTGATGCACTTGTGGTGTGTTGTTTATATTTTTATACTGGGTTCTATTTTAGTTGCAACCCAATGAGATGAGGGTATGTCATCTCATGCATCATTTAGGAACATGTTAGAATCACATTCCATGCATAGTTTTCAGGCCATGTAGGTTCATTAGAAATTTCATGTTTTTGTGATAGATGTTGTGCTATAAAATGCATGTTGTAGTGATAAGTACCTTAATAGATATGCCTACTGTTGATAGGGTATTGGTTCAAGTTATGGTTGGGTTGATGGATGCTAAAATTTGGTTCCTAAGAAGTATGGTCTCTATTGGATCAGAATTTAGCGGATCATGATCCAGCATTTTTTTTGGTTTTTGTACTATAAATGGGAAGGTTCAGGTTCTAAAATTTGGTTCGTGGGGATTATGGGCCCCCACGGATCGGAATTTGGCATAATAAGGCTAGAAAGTTAAGAAAAAGGGGCTCCGGAGTAGTTTCTAAGGTCTACTGTCTGGAAACCCATACAACACAGCATTTGGTTCTATGAACACATGCCATGTACTCTTCTGTTCGGGAAGAAATAGAAAAAAATTAAGTACATGCCGAGTACCAAAAGTACACATTGTGTAGTTTTTAACCGTTTCATAGTCCGTGTAGGCAGAAACACGAGATAGGAAAACTTTTGAGGGAACACGTCGTGTACCGGTTGTACACGTCGTGTCATGTTGACCCTGTGTCTGCCATGTGACTAACAACACGGGCAGAGGAAACTTTTCTTAAACACGCCGTGTCAATGCCGAACACGCCGTGTAGTTTAATCTGGGGACCCGACCGTGTAACTAACAACATGGGTCGGTGTTACCTCTTCTTGTACACGTCATGTCAGTGTATAACATGCCATGTAGTGTGAGTCGTGTATCCGGCCGTGTCACAAACAACACGGGTCGGCAAAGCTTGTCTAGTACACATCGTGTACCTATGGGACATGTCGTGTAGTCTTGACCGACGAGAGACTGTGTGGGCTTGGACATGTGGCTGGGGAGATGGGGTGGTGTACACGCCATGTGTGGGTGTAACACGCCGTGTACCGAGGGTTGAGACACGCCCAGGCCAGTATCAGAACATGACCATGTAAGGGATTAAGGGTACATGTCGTGTAGACTTTATACACGCCATGTAGCCTCATTCAAAAGAGAGTCATGTGGCATGTCCATGTAGAAGACTCGGGCAGGGGAAGAAAATCAAGTACATGTCGTGTGTGTGAACAACACGCCATGTGTTTGGGGTGTTACACGACCAGTTTTGGAAAGATTACACACCCATGTGAAAGACTTAAGGGAACACACTATGTAGTTATTATACACGTTGTGTAGTATTATTTTGTAAAACTTTAATGTTTTCTTTCTCATGTTCCCTTCTTACATTTCCATTTATTAGTCCTTGATGATCTTAATCTAAGGCGAGTGTTTGAACTTATAGAGTCATGCTCCCGAGATGACCACGAGTTGTTCTCCAAGAGAGTGGAAACGATTATACTCCATACATGGTAGGCCATGGACTACCGATGGATCCTCCAGCAGAGCCAGATGCGGCGCCAGAAATTATACCAGACACAGGCGTTGATGCGCAGTTCCGTAAAGGCTTCATGTGGTTCATACAGACCTTCCAGGGAGCATCTATGGTTGCCACATCTATGGCAGAGCTGACACATATATTCCAGTAGCAGTATCCGCCTACATTTTCTGAGGATGGCGGGCCACAGGCTGTGGAGTCATGGCTGGATTCATTGCAGACTATCTTTGAGCATCTTGAGACACCTCCTGGGAGGAGGTTCAAGCTCTCTACGTATATGCTGCGTGATTCCTCCAAGAGATAGTGGGATGTTACCACCCAGACTGAGCATCACCAAGACATGGCGTGGGAATATTTTCAGGCAGTCTTCTATGAATTTTTCTTTCCAGAGATGCTAAGGGCAGATCGAGCTCGAGATTTCATGAATCTGCAGCAGGGCTCCATGTCAATGATGGACTATTCTTCCTGTTTCACTGAGATACAAAAATTTTCACCTATTCTGGTGGGTGATGAGACATTGAGGGCTAGACGCTTTGAGGATGGTCTTCGATATGACATCCGAGCACTGGTGAATGTTTTCAGGTTGCCTAAAGTGCATGCTATTGTGAACCAGGCATTGATTACTGAGCGGAACCTGTGGGAAGCTAGTGGTGTGGACCAAGTTAGTTTGGCACTGGTCACTAGTACTATTTCTACTGGTAAGAGGAAGAGGCAGATGGATTTCTCTCACGGTGGAAGTACTAGCCAGAATATTTCTTCAGGTGGCCCGGTAATGTGCTACAAGTGTGGTAAAGAGGGGTACACGAGACCACAGTGTCCACATGACCCAGTGGAGTGCCGAGATTGCAGCAAGATGGGTCATCTGTAGCATTTTTGTAGGGAGTTTCCACCAGTTACTAGTGAGATGGGTTATGTGAAGACTCTGCGTGCAAGAGCGGGGCCAGCAGCTTCTTACCAGTCAGGGAATTAGAACATGTCGGGACGTTCAGGCCATGGTAGTGGTTGTGGCCATGGTAGCCAGACACCAAGATGTTAGAGACAGTAGGGTGGGTCAGTTCAGGGTATCCAGGCTATGTCACAGGGCCATGGCACTGGGCAGACATATGCAGTTCAACAGACCCAACAAGAGCAGGATCCCAGACCTTCCATTATCAGAGGTACAATTCTAGTTGCTTCTGTTTTGCCTTCTGTACTTTTTGATACTGGTGCTACACATAGCTTTATATTTTTTCCCGTTGTGGAGATCCTTGGGCTCTGTGTTTCTTCTTCTTCGAATATTATGACTCTAGACACTCTGTTGGGAATTAGAACGACAGGTGTGCATTAGTGCAAGGAGTTCCCACTAGAGGTTTGTGGGCGTCACTTCCTATGGGACCTCTATGTCTTAGAGATGACGAGTTATGACATCATTCTCGGGATGGACTGTTTGGTACCCTTTCAATCCTTTGTAGATTTCTATCATTTCAGGGTGAATTTCACATCACCAGAGGGCAGAGAGTTTCTATACAAGGGCGAATGGGATGTTCAGGTGAACTGAGCTGGACCCAAACATTGTGGACGAGGTGGAGTGATATCCCAGACTGTGAGTTTATATCTGGATGACTGGGGAACCTATCAGAAGGATTTCCATCCAGTGGTTAATCATTTCAGGGATGTCTTCCCGGATGAATTTTCAGGTCTACCTCTGAAGCGAGAGGTGTATTTCTCTATTGAGCTTGTTCCAGGAGTAGCACCGATGTCCATTCCTCCTTATAGGATGGCTATGCCAGAATTGCAAGAGCTCAAGAGGTAGTTATAGGATTTACAAGAAAAGGGTTTCATCTGACCCAGTACTTCTCCTTGGGGTTCTCTTGTTCTGTTTGCGAAGAAGGAAGATAGTACCCTTAGACTCTGTTTAGATTATCAAAAACTGAACCAGTTGATGGTTAAGAAATAATATCCTTTACCAAGGATTGAGGATCTTTTTGATCAACTTCAAGGAGCACAAGCTTTCTCTAATATTGACTTGAGATCCGGATATCATCAGTTTCACGTTAAACCATCAAACATACTTCTTATAGCCTTTCGGAGAAGATATGGTCTATACGAGTACTTGGTCATGCTGTTCGGACTCACAAATGCACCAACAGTTTTCATGGCTCTGATGAATCGTGTGTTCCATCCGTACTTGGATTCTTTTGTGGTAGTCTTCATAGACGATATCTTGGTGTACTCTCACACTCAACACGACCATGCCACCCATCTTGAGGTCATGTTGAGTAAACTGAAAGAGCATTGGTTATATGCTAAGCTCTCAAAGTGACACTTTTGGATGGACCAGATACACTTCCTGGGTTATATTATCTCAGAGGTAGGAGTTGTAGTAGACCCATAGAAAGTGAGAGCAGTAGTTTCCTGAGAGTAGCCTAAGAACATGTTTGAAATATGAAGTTTCTTAGGGATGGCTGGTTACTACAGGAACTTTATATAGGACTTCTCTCGCTTAGCAGCGCCGTTGACGGGTTTGACTAAGAATGGTATGAAGTTTGTTTGGTCAGAAGCTTGCGAGACAGCATTTCATGAGTTTAAGGGAAGGTTAACATCAGCACCAGTCCTGATACTTCTAGATCAAGGGAAGAGATATACAGTTTACTGTGTTTCATCAGGTATTGGGCTGGGAGTAGTGTTGATGTAGGGAGATCAAGTAGTTGTGTATGGTTCTCGATAGTTGAGGCCACATGAGAGGAATTACCCGACACATGATCTTGAGTTGGCTACAGTTGTAAATGTGTTACATTATTGGAGACATTATCTCTTGGTAGAACATTTTGTGGTGTTTACGGACCACAAAAGTCTTAAATACATCTTTACTCAGCGTGACTTGAATTTGAGACAGCGAAGGTGGGTTGAATACCTTCAGTCCTTCGACTTTGAAATTTCTTATACACCTGGTAAAGGTAATGCAGTAGCTAATGCACTGAATAGGAGGACTCAGAAACTGGTAGTGTAGGAGGCCAGTGGTGAGTGGCAGCTTATGGCTTTGTTCTCTGATATGCATTTGTAGGTGCACGATAGTCAAGAACGAACCTATATTTCATCCTTAGATATGACTTCTACCCTCCTGGATAGAGTGAGGATTAGACAACTATCAGATTTAGAAGTCCTAGTTCTACGAGAGTCGGTGGAAAGTGAGGACTCTCCTCCTAGTTAGACGATAGGAAATGACAAGGTACTACGTATCCATGGACGAGTGTGGGTTCCAGGGGATATACGTGAGGAGTTGATATGGGAATTTCATACTTGAGCTTGGGCAGTGCATCCTGGGGTTACCAAAATGTACCATGACTTGAGATGTCAGTATTGGTGGCCGGGTATGAAAAGAGAGGTAGTTGGTTTTGTTACGAGATGTTCCACTTGTCAGTAGGTGAATGAGGTTCATTAGAGTTCAGCCAGACTATTACCACAGTTACCCATTCCAGAGTGGAAATGGGATGATATCACGATGGACTTCGTGACCGGGTTTCCGAGGTCACCTTGAGGCAATGATTCTGTGTGGGTTGTTGTGGACATACTTACGAAGGTATCTCACTTTTTGCTGATCAAGGAGACCTTCGATGTTGAAGAGCTCGGGAAGTTGTATATCTAAGATGTGTTATGTCTTCATGGGGTCCCTCGTTCTATCATTTTAGATAGGGATGCTCGTTTTACATCTCGTTTCTGGAAGAGTTTTCAAAGGGCACTGGGTACACAGGTGCTTCTGATCACAACTTACCACCCTCAAACTGATGTCCAGTCAGAGCATACAACACATTTTCTAGAGGACATGTTGCGTGCATGCGTCCTGGACATTGGGGGATCTGGGGAGAAGCACATACCCCTGGTCGAGTTTTCCTACAATAACAGTTTTCAGGCAACTATAGAAATGGAACCTTATGAGGATTTGTATGGTAGGTCATACTGATCACCCTTATGCTGGTTGGAGGTAGGTGAGGCAGCTTTACTGGGCCCACATCTCGTGCAGGAGACTTCAGAGCAGGTCCAGTTGATACAGAAGCTGATGGCTACTGTACAGTCTCATCAGAAATCTTATGTTGATCGCCGCATAAGACCCTTGTATTTCATGGTCGGGGATTAGGTTTCCTTGCGTGTTTCACCAAGGTTGGGACACAGGCGTATCAGGAGACAGGGTAAACTTTCACCAAGGTATGTGGGGCCGTTTGAGATTCTGGATAGAGTCGGGCCAGTTTCCTATCGGTTGCAGTTACCACAGAGGTATCGGGCCATGCACGGCGTCTTCCACGTATCATAGCTGCGTCGTTATCACTCAGACCCGTCTCAAATTTTTCATCCTAAGGATTTTGAACTATAGGTCGATGCATCTTTTGAGGAGCATTCGATTCGTATTATTGATAAGAGCGTGAAGGTTCTCTGAGGCTGGTCAGTTCCTCTCATATGGGTAATATGGAAGCATGGCCGAGTACAGGACAAAACCGGGGAGAGGGAGACCGATGTACATGCTCAGTGGCCATAGTTGTTCTTAGATTTATCTTCACCACCCTTGGAAGGGGAATTTAGGGATGAATTTATTTTAAGGGGGAAGTTTGTAAGAACTCAGTTCTTATTCTTGAGGTACGAGTTTCTTATTTTCCTTATTTTCCTTTTTTGTTTTGAGAAGATAAAAAAATGGGGGAAATCCCAAATTTCTGGGTACACACTGTGTAATTTTCCACACGCCGTGTACTTTGGACGTGTGGGATGAATATATAGGGCGTGTAGTCTTTTCAGCGATTCAGGGTGTAAAAACTAACTACACGCCATGTACTTAGTAATACACATCGTGTAATCAGTCAGCAAGTGAACAGTAAGGCGGTGGAGAGTAGCCACCAGATGAACAGTAAAATGGATAGTACACATCGTGTACTTAGTGTTACACATCGTGTAGTCAGTCTGCAGATGAAAAGTAAGGCGGTGGAGAGTTGCCACCAGTGAACAGCTAAAAATAAAGTAAAATTCATGTACTTGAGCGTATACACCATCTAGTTATGTTTTTTTCATTAAAAACATGAATTAGCCTCCTCTTTCAGCAGAGTAAGCTTAGAACTCGACGAGAGCAGCGGGAGAGAAGGCCAGAACTTGGGGGAGCTCTGGACCTCACACCGGGACTCTTATTCCTTCGTTGTCTATCTCGTTTGAACTGCGTGGGTGAGTTCTTCCCTCTCTTGGAGTGTTCCCTTCCAATTATTTCCCGAGGGTAAGTTATTTACATTTGAATGGGTGAAAATTTATCCCAGATCTATGTTGTTTTCGGTTTATTTGGGAGGCGTCGTTCATGTATATCTATTAGAGGAGATCGAGGTGGGTGGTCTGGTGTTTATTTTCAACTGTTGAGTTGATTTTGTGTACCGTTGTGCTATGCTCTCATGTTTGGGGTGTCGTATAGCTGAGGCCTTAGATGATAAGATATCTATAATTTCATAGATAATCTAATGATAAATATAAACTATTGTTTGGGATCGTTTCTTGGATCCAGGGTCACCTCATGGGCGTGTTTCCCTTTTTTATCCATTTGGACATGATACACGTGGGTATGCCATAATGATAGAATTTTTTGGGTTTTCTTGAGAGGAAACATATTTATTACTTGCTTATGCATTGGGCACGGCCCAGTTACTTGCTTAGCCTGAGGGCAGTGTTTCGTTTAGCCTAAGGGAAACTTTTCTCATGTCTGTGGGTAGTAGCTTCTGTGCCTGAGGGCGACGTCACGTATACCTGAGGGTGATATTTTTTATGCCTGTGGGAATTCACCTGAGGGTTTCGATTCTGTTTGCCTAAGGGTAAGGATTTTCATCTCTGAGGACACGTTTCCTTTGAATATTCACTGTGGTGATTTATTATGTTGTACCTGCCATGCTAAATCAAAAGCATGGAATTGATAAATAATTATTAAAATGGAAATGTAACTGGTAGATATAGTTAATTTTTAGTACTTCCTAGTTTACTACATTTTGTTATTACACACTACTGTTGCACCTTTTACTGACTGTTGGGCACAGACCTTTGGTGGTTGCCTACTGAGATTTATTTCTCACACCCTGTTTGGGTCATGTCTTGGGCCCAAATAGATTACATTGCTACAGGTGTCGATAAGGGAAAGGGTTCCTACACAGGTACATGATTGTTGCAGAGGATTAGGAGAGCATGGGACCAAGCTTATGCTTGCGATGCTGCTGAGTTCTTGTTGCACTGTTTTAGTTTTCTTTACTGTACTTGGTACTTTGTACTATATAGTATTTGATTGCAGTGTATCCTGTTTTGACTGATTTCTTAGAAATAGGACATATTTCATCATTATATATATATATATATAACTGTTGGTTATCTTTTTCTTCACTACCATTTTCCTTTCAACCTTTTATTTTTTATTGCTTTCGCTTTTGGTATGTTTATATTTTTCCATTGTGCTACACTTTGACGAATGAGGGTATAGTTTCCCCACTATCAGTCATAGGCCCTCGCTGCTAGTCGTCAACCTATGGCGTTTGGGGAAATGTGCTTGAGGTCATGTGACCAACCGGGTTCGGGTCACCAGTTGAGTGGCACCCGGATCTGGGACGCTACATACACTATGTGATCATCCTGAATCAAAGTGTGTGTTTCCAGTTTAAAATGACATTTTAGTAAAAAAGGAAAGTGACATACTCAAAACTTATAAAAAACATTCATATTTTTCGATACTTTAGTAAAATGGTTTGTAATTCACTTTAGAAATTTAGGAATCAACCGCACCTCAATCTGATATATAGTGTGACCAGTATGACTCCAAGTACGTCTTTTTTTTAAAATTGACATTAATTTTAGTAAAATGGACAAATAACCTACTCAAAACTAATAAAATTCATTCATATTGTTTTGATACTTTAGGTCAATGATCCTTAAGTCATTTGAGATGTGTATGAATTGGTTGCACCTCAATCTAACATGTGTTGTGATTAGTATGACTCCAAGTGCATATTTTTATTTAAAATTGACATCAATTTTAGTAAAATGGATAAATGATCTACTCAAAAACCAAACAAACACATTTGGGTTGTTTTAATACTTTACAGAAATGATCCATAAGTCATTTTTGACATGTAGGAATCATCCAAACCTCAATATGATACACAATGTTCTCAGTATGACTCAAAGTGTCTGTTTTTAGTTTAAAATTGACATTTTAATTCAAATATTGTCACTCATGAAACCACTAGGTTGCGCCTATGGGAATTTTTCTTATACTTATTTTATTAATTTTCAAAGATATAATTCTTGAATATAAACAATAAATGGTTTTACGAGTAATAATCAACCACAACTCAATCTGATACATAGTGTTCCAGGTATGACTGAAAGTTTTGTTTAAAATTAACATTTTTTGTTAATTTATTTCTTTATATTATTACTAACCTAATAATTTTTTTATTATAAAAGTGTGTTATTTTTCTTAATCAAGGGTGGTTTGTTCATAAATATCATGAGTCAGGGTTAGGATCAAAATACAAAGGAACATTGATGTTGTTGAATGTATGTAATAATTTTTACTTTTTTAATTGTATAAAACAATGTTTGAAATTCCTATAATATAGTGTTTTTTTCATATTTGTGTTATAAATTTCATTTCATTTAAATTCCCTATTGCTACATTATTTTTTGATATCTGGTGGTGTTGCGGTGTTGTGGTGTGCTATTAAAGGACATTGCACTGGTGTTGTAGTGTTTTGATACAACACAATATAGTATGCCCCTTTATCAGCACTTTTGAAAGTTCTCATAAATGGGTCCTTTATCAGTGCTTTTGAAAGTGCTAATAAATTCTTCCTTTATCAGTATTTTTGAAAGTATTGATAAATGTTTCCTTTATCTACACTTTTAAAAATGATGATAAAGGTACTCTTTATTGGTGCTAAATAAAAGAATTGATAAAGTGGTCCTTTATCAATGCTAAGAAAAGCACTGATAAAGGGATCCTTTATCCTCACTTTTTCTAGCATTGATAAAGGACCCATTTATGAGTTCTTTTTTAGCATTGATAAAATACAAGGGATTTTAATCTCTCTATGGTATTCAGTGCTTCTCTAGAACTGATAAAGGTCATTTTTAGAATTCTTAAAGGTCTATTTTGTAATAGTGTTAGCTTGAGATCTCGTTCATTCCACTAAATAAATATGTTTAAACCATATAGATGTGTAATTATTTACACAATTCATAGCTTTCATTACTAACCTAAATCAAAATCTAACTCTATTTATAAATATCCAAATGGATCCCATACATAAGATGGATGAAACCCTTTCATGTAAAGGATTAAAATCATATGATCCCAATAATCCCCATAATAATAAGCTTAGAGTGGTAGATATCCAACCCCCGATTTTCTAGATAAGGCATGAGCCTCTAGGCTAGTGAGAAGTCTGACCCAAATTCCCTCTATCCAAGGATGCTTTACTCAATATAGATTTCAATTCCATTGCAATTCTAACACCCAATATGTACAAACTATAATCAACCCGTATACTCAAGATCATAACCATGTAAAATATAGATTCAAGGTAAAATAAAACTAAAACAATTATCAAACCTAGTATTTAGCTACCATGATTCATGTATAATGGTTTATAGAAACAGTTAAACACTTTAAACTAAAGCATACACATATTCATAATATAACAATTATATCTATGAATAAAACTCAAAATAAACAAAATAAATGAAAAATTCATATATTTAAACATGTGATAAATAATTTTTGACTAATTCATAAATAAGAAAATTATAAACATTTCATAATTTTAAAAATCATTATGGTAATTCCATAAATAAACAAATATAAACACTTTATATTTATTTCTAATATTAACTCCTCTTATATCATTCATTTTATGGAATTTTACTTAAATATGTGATATTAAATGAAATATAAACACTTTATATTCCATATATATTATCTAAATAATTTTACATGATCTAAATATCACACATTTAATGTTATTTAAACCTTGATCAATTATTAAAACTCATTTTGATATGGTTTAAATAATTTCTCAAACAAGGCCTTTAATCATAATAATTCATAATTTTAAAAATGAACACTTTTATATTTTTTTCCTTATTTTTTAATTTATAAACACTTTATAAATTACCTTATCATTTCCATAAAACCCATTTATATATAAATTATAAATCATAACATATAATTTTAAATAATTATCACATATAAACATTTAATAATGTGGATATTTATTCATTAAAATTTTCAAAATACATAATAATAAATTATAAATAATTTATAATTAATTAATCAATAAAAACTTTTGTAAAATAAATAAATATCCCAAAATACATTTTTCTGTGATTTATAAACAATTTATAAACCATTTAATTCGATTTTTAATTGAAATATTGAAAAATAAAATTTTTATAGGTATATCATATTTATCAATATACATAAGCCATAAGAAACAACTTTCTAAGCTCCCCAATGCTACCAATAATTTCATACAACTAATAATACGTCTACATGATATTAAATTGAGCTGGTATTCCTCATTTAATATTAATTTTGCATGCAAAGAAACCACATATTAGGACATGGATTTTGTGTAAAATTAATCTCACATGGTAAAGCCTTGCATAGGATTAACTCACATATGATGATCATAGGATGCAATAAGAAATTTGTGGTATTAACATGATGGTGATATCCCACATAAGAATGGAACTTTAGGCCTAGGAATTTGTGATATATGAAAGGAGTCTTTAGCAAGATTAATTAAGTACTTGTGGAGCCTACGTGAGATAAACTCAGCAGCATTTTTCTATGTTAGATAAATTTTGTTGTGTTTAGCTATCATGTCCTATGATATATCTCATTATAATATTAAATTTTCACTAGAAATAGTTTTTATGATATCATGTATATCATATTAACAATTCTATAATATAGTTTGTGACACTTCATTGATGTTATTGCCCCATATGATATCCCTATCATATGTCACAATACACTAGAAACTAAAGAAGTTGATCTAATTTACTACCTATGATATTCCATATTGTATGTTGTGTTTCTAATGTTGTTTTTGACATCTAATTTCGTATATCAAGCTGCATAACAAAACATCATCTGTATTTAACAAAAACAATTATTATATCAAAAACTATATCAAATTTATTTATTTTAAAACATGATTTCATGAATCAAATATCATATAATTACTCTAATACCATTGTTGGGATATATAGGATTGGTTAATACTTAATCTAGGTAGTAGAAACAACATGACATCCAAACCAAAGATCATCATGCATTGAAACTTGAAATCATTCTTAAACTTAAAATAAAGATAATATCATATAACTTACACCATAGATGGTATTATTTCATCATCAGCCATTATGGTTTATGAAGAACACTAAGAGGCATCCATCGGGCTTCCTCCTCCATGGTGCATCCACATGCTGATACTAAATCACCCATGGCATAGGTGGGGTTATCCTCATATCCAAGATATGATAGTATCTCTAGAGGTTGATAATGGTAGAAGAAATAGAGAACTATAGTATGAGATAAATTTGACCAAAAGATCACATAAGAATCACACACCCATTATTAAGGTGGATTCCTCCTTATATAAGTCCTCAAGACAATACCAGGTGATATTTCATCAACTCATGAATTAAAAACGCATGAGTAATGCAATGGTGGCTCCATGAATTTTACATTTAAATGAAACCTTTGATTTTCCTATGAATTTCATCTTATGAAACATTTGATATTAATTATAGCCTATATAGGTAAGATTTGAACATTAACCTTTAATGTTCAATTTCCATGACAAGATAGTGAATATGGAATGAATACCAAGGGTATACAATATGCCTTTGGACCAAGTATATCATACACTATGATATACTTCATATCTTATAAAATGATATGTGGAAATTTACATCATATGCAAGTAATTATTTATGACATATATCCTTTAGAAATAACCTTTTACTATATTATATTGTACGATATGAATATATCACAAGTGTTGTGATGTGGATCAATTATATTTTTTATTTATAATGCATCCAAAAAATTAAGTTTTAATGTTAAGGTGATCATCCACATGAATCTACCATTGATTGTTAACATTTCAAGTAATGAAATTTATTAAAAATAAAATATATTTATATAATAAATTCATGCATGATTTATCAAGTAGTTTTTTATTATTTTCATTTAGTCTTATGTTGTGAAGATATTTGTAAATTCATGGAAGGACTAAGGAATGTTTTCAAGGTCTATATAAACAAGATAGAGGCTATAAAAATAGAATTCAAGGATCTTGTTTATTCTCCCTTATAAAACATTTTCTCCTTCATTATTTACCACCCGATATATTAGAATATCATGGTTGAAAGGAGAAGCACACCCAAACATAGGGTGATTTATATTGGGTCATGGATACATCATAAAGGAAGGATCTCATTGATTATTTATTAATTATCTTCATTAATATTATGATTAAAGATAGGATATTCTACTAGAAATTATGTGAGTTGTGTTGGTTTTGGGTGTAGTAGAAACACCTATTAGGCCTATGTCTAACTCAAAATTTTTCAGATTTTATGGATCATTAAAAAATATAAATAACATGAATTCCATGACTAATGAAATATTTTCAAAATAATATTGAAAAATTATTTCACTATAACCAACCGAGAGTATCTTTTTATATTAATTTATAATTAATTTTAAAACATAAGAATAAAGATTACCTTGGTCTTGAGATCTTTCTTTATTGATGGTGTTGATCATATAAACTCTATTGGTGTATATAGTATCATCATGAGGACCTAAATGAAATCCTCTTTAGTTGTGATCCACGTGGGCTCTTTCGATCTCTAAAAAAGGTTAAAGAAACATAAGGTTTTATCGTGGTTGATTGATCATCTTGCATTGTTCAACTTTATTGCTTCACATTCCTTCTGGATTGAAGGAATATCTCTTGTTCTTCTCAGTATTGAGAGGGAGAGATGAGGATGAGGAAATAGAGATAAATTTTGGGTTCAACAATTAATCTATAACACCCTTATATTTTTATGAGATATATTATTTTAAATTTCTTTGATGTCTTGTGTTGTACGCTACATCAAGATAAGCTTGCTCTATAAGCAATGTCGACTTATCTTGCGGTATATGCAACACTATGATTGGATTGTATTACACACAATTTCAAATTCTTTTGATATAATTCATTTCCGGAAAAACTATGTTTAAGTGAACAACTAAATGTTATTATGTTACCTTATAACCTAGTCATTATAATGTCGGGTATGAACTGTATTAACTTTCTTCTGAAAAACTATTTAAATGAAAATAAGTGAGTTTATAAAGTAATAAAATCACTATTTATGAATTTTATTAATGTAATATATATTTAATATATTCAATATAATGTTTAAAATTCATATTATATGTTTTATATACATGATATAAAAACAAATTCTATTTTTCAGATAAAAGAAGTATTTTTCAAAAAATGTAGTTTTGTCGTATTTTGATGGGCCACCCATTTTAAATCTAGTTTTTGACACTTTTATATATTATATTTAACAAAATAAACTTTTTATTTGGAATAGGGATATAAAAAAATTTACTTTTTATGGTTTTTTTATATTTTTCTGATAAGTTTTACGTTTAGATTAATAGTAAAAAATATACTAAATTTTAATTGAAAACAAATTTTTTCAAAGAAATAATTTAGGTGGATAAATTATATTATTTAATGGTTTTAAAATAAAAATTTAATATATTTTTATCATTTAATATAATTTTTTTTCATTGGCGTTAATTTTTCCATGAATTTTTATGTAATAACATTTCAATATTTTGCAATGTTTCAACTCTTAAAACCCTATTTTTTCATTCCGACAACGAGATTAATTTTAATTTAATTAATGAAACATATGTGTTTAAAATTTTAAAAAATGTATTACATATTAATAATTAGTGGTTCCAAATTATTTAAATAGGAACCTGTTATTTTTTTGGATTTTATGAATATTAACATCAGTAATTTTTATTAATACGGTAAAAAGGTAAATAAAGTAATTAAGGGTAAATATAATATTGTTAAATTACATTAACACTTGTCCCAACAAAACCAGATGAGTTAATTTTTACCTGAAACATCCTTGGGTATAAATTATACCCTTTTTAAGCCACTTGTATTTGATTAGGACATTTCATATATTTTATTTAAAGAAAAGTTTAATATATCTTTCTCAAATTTTAATAACTTTTTCATTTTTAAAATAGGGTTATACATAAGAAAAATTTTACTATAAATAATCATTTTAAATATAAAATGTTTTTCTTTATCATGATAATTTATTTTAAATT
Organism: Viscum album; assembly: GCA_963277665.1. Taxonomy (NCBI): domain Eukaryota; kingdom Viridiplantae; phylum Streptophyta; class Magnoliopsida; order Santalales; family Viscaceae; genus Viscum; species Viscum album. Next base: position 1,842,472,601 of record OY728129.1, on the reverse strand, counting down.
TTTAGGAACTAAATAATTACCTTAAAGTCTAATACATTGATGATGTAGAAAATATTTAATTGATGGAAAATCAATTAAATAATTTTTATTAAAATTATAATAACCATTAAAAGACGAAAAAACTTGACCAAATATTATTGGTTGATTATATATCAACTATAATCATCCAAGTGTCAAGTTAATAACCATTTCTATCCATATGGAAAATATTATGACACTTATAATATTTTATTTGAAGTGATGTTAAAGTTATCACATTCAAGTTTTAATAAATATAACATTTTTAATGTAAGATTTTCTAAGATATATATTCGACTATAAGTATTCTTATCAAATCTGGAGGATTTCTCTTTTTTATATTATTTTATATTTAATTTTTACTCAAAAAATAAGTATATTAAATAATTACACAAAACTGCTGTAGTAATTATTTTATTAATGGAAATATCAAATTAATTTTACTAAAAATACTAAAATAAATATAATTTTGGATAATTAATATATTAACAAAATATATATATTACGTTTAACCCTTATAGATATAATAAAATATTTGGTTCTAGGTTAACATCTTATCTTTATATTTTTAAAAATCCATTAAATGAATAGTGTCAAAATGACACTCTTGATATTTTGTCAAAATAATGTTTTATTAAATTATTTAAAAAACATAAAATATTTAAAAAAAAATATAAAATAATTAATTTTTACTCTAAAATATTCTATTTTGTTCATTTATGGTCTAATTGACATCAAATAAGTAAAAATTACACTATTTTAATATTGATTAATTTGTTACCTTAGTTAAAATTAAAAGAGAATAATTAAGGGTGAAATGAAATAATAATATTTAAAATAAAATATAAAATGTTTAAAAAGTATTGTTTTATGATATTAAAAAAAATATCATCTAATATTTTAAATAAGTACATTTTGATGGTTTTTGGATGTCGTTTTAGTTTATTATAAATTAATATTTTTTGAGTTTCGAAAAGTACCCCTACCTCATTTATAAAAGGGAACCTCCTCCCTCACCTCTTCACTTCACCTTGATCCTGAAATATCATACATACCTTTCCTATTTCCCTTATAAACTTCCCTATTTACATTATAGAGGTTCTGGTTTTCTTAAAAAATCAACTCTAGTACCTTTGATAGGAGGTCTAGAGGGAGCACGTCGAAGAAGAGGTAATCTCCTCTAACGATTCTTTCAAACTTATTTTTTTGTCTAATTCCTCTTCATGGGTTATTTTCATTATAAAGTAATAAATACAGTATCAATTATATACTGATATGTTATTATAATTATCTAACAACCATATTCCACCTTCTATCCATCCTACGAAAAACGAAATCACCACAGGTGCATACACCCGGCTTACCGTCTCCATGCCATGGTGTAATATGTTTTTCACTACCACTTTACTTGGTTGGGTATAATTATGGAAATAATGACTATATATTACTATTATAACATTATATGGATTCTGGAACAAATTATATACCATTCCCTTCCACACCATTTCACAATTGTGGGGATGATATCGTCGCTTGTGTGTACGTACGTCCTACCGTCTTCACGATGCGATGTCATTAATATCCTTTTCCACCATTCATGAATGATTATATAAATGTATATAATGAATAAATATCATATATATTACCTTAATATAATTATTTAAATGATGTAACTATTATATGACAAAACATGCAAGAGAAAATAAATAAGTTAACGCCAAAAGAAGAGTAATAATGAAATATTACTAAATTAGTGTTATTATGATCACATATGATATCATAAATATAAATATAGTTATGGAATAAGTTAATGACATTATTTATATTGTTATACAGTATTTTCATATACGTACAAATGAAATCGGACCTAAGGTAAGGGATTATTTTGTCTCACTTTTATTTCTTTGGGACATATACCTTATACACCAACTATTTATTTTGTAAGGTGTTTATGATTCCCATGGATGTTTTTATGATTATTATTATGAATTATATGATATTTTTATATTCATATAATTTTTTTTATTTTATGAGGCATACAATTTGACTGATTATAAATTGGTAAGGGATAATGTAACACCCCAGGTAAATAAAGAATATAACATTTTTATATTTATCCCTATTTGTGAAAAAAATATTAATATTACTTTAAAGGGAACTCTATGCTAGATGGCGTACCCAATACGTGACAACGAGTTCCTTTGAAATCTTACGTTGCACTCTAATAATAAAATAATATTATTTTAAATGGTAGTTAATGCCTTTCCATTGTAATGGTGGGAAAGAACGGAACTAACTAAAAAATGATTATGTATGTTTGTAAAATATTTTTACTTTTTACAATAAATGTTAGAGGATTAAAAATGCGAATGAATCCAATTTTAAGGGTAAACATTCTATTATTCTTTAAAAGGTCGATTAACCGCTTTTGATGGTGAACCTATTTTTGACAATTTTATGTGTTATATTTGACAAAATAAAATTCTTCTTTAGAATCGGGACATCAAAATTTACTTTGTGTAAATTTTTTGTATTTTTCCGATAAAGTTCATTTTTAATGAATAGTGAAAAATGTTGTATTTTAATTCAAAACCTCTTTTTAATCTAATTTATTTATATGATTATATTATATTTTTAATTGGTTTTAAAGTTCAATTAGAATATATTTTTACCATTTAATCCAATTGTGGTCATTGGAATTAATTTCATTTTGAAATCGGACTTAAACTAGTGTCAATCTTTTGATACTTATTGTTTCATAAAAACACGCTATTTGCTCTGTCAGCGGGAATTAATTATTAAATTAATTAATTCAACTTATATGTTTTGAATTTTGTAAAATAGACTTCATTTTTGAATTCGGAATATCAAATATATCTTAGGGTGAAGTTTTGGTATTTTTCTAAAAAACTTCAATTTTTGATGAATAGTGAAACCACTAAGTGGTACTTATAAAAACTGATTTTCCGTTTAAATGAAATTTTACCACCTCTGTGTTTTAAATTTCAAAAATTCGGCATACATGGTTTTAATTAAGAAGTAAAATGTGGTTCAATGGAATTAAAATAATTTTTTGGTGAATAGTAACTTTTAAGTTTTTAATCGCGATTAGAGGTAATTAGTGTAGTTTAAGGTAAAAAAAATGTTTTAATAATATGAAATGACTTAGAAACATGTACTAACCTTATTGGTTGAGTCATGGTCGACCAATACAATCCATTTGTCAACTTTTTGACCCCATGAAGCCACTTTGGTAGGAAAATGACATTAAAACCTTTTTATTTAAAGTTAAAATTAAAAGGTCACAAACATGTGTTGTTTTACTAAAACAATTTATACATGGGGTTATAAAAGTCATATTTTTTACTATAAATATTCGTTAGAAATATAAAAATATTTCCTACATCATGATATTTTTTTTATAATTTTTAGACATTAAAGAAATTAAATTATTTATGACACCATGATGATGCAGCGATTACCTCATTATTTAACGATTTAAATAAAATAAAACAATAATGTAAAATATAAGACCTAAACTTGTCAAAAACCTATTCGATATGTGTATTTCGAACTATTATCACCTTATCCTCAAAATATATAATTGTGGGACCTTTAAAATCCGAAATGCATTTTATAATAATGTTACTTTCCAAGAGTGCCCCTCCTCTCCTCTTATAAAAGACCCCCACCTTTACCACCTTACCCACAACTCTCAAGACTTTGGCTCGGCCACACCCTGCCCATTTTGTCTCTCCACATCCCTCTATTACTCCTAGAAGCCTCACTTTGGGCAGATGTCTTTCCAAGGAAGCCTTTGAGCTCAAATCAAAAAGAGTTACCCGATTTAAAGGTAGTGTCTTCTCTTGTGTTCTTACGTTTTATTTTGCTTCTCCAACCCCCTAAACTCCTTTTATTACTTTATTTTGTAACATAACCATTATCTTAAATATACTAGGATGTTGTTATAATAAGTATTCAAGCTAATCTTACACACACATCCGTCTAATGGTTAAAAAACATACGGTTTATGTGGATGGCGAATTACTACCTCACGAAACGATGATTGTTCAATATTCTTTTAACAACTTTAAAGGTGGCCATTATGATGTCACTGTATTTTATATATGATATATATGGTACTTATTTTTTCCATATGCTTCTGTATTTTATATTTAAAACATAACTTTATGCTTTTCATGTTGTGCAAATGCGATAATTTCGTACGAGGAAGTGTGGACTACCGCCCCCTCAAGTGATGTGACTCGTTCATGCAATACATGTAATGTATAAAGAATGAAATTAATGAACTTATGTGACCTATATAACATATATATTATATTGGAATTATAATATATATATATATCTTAATTGTTTTTAATTCCATTAATATGTCAAAGAAATGAAAGTAGCGTTCATGCGTACGTACGGCCTACCGTCTCCATGAACGGTGCATTTCATTTCTTTTTATATCCAAATGTAATGTAATAGTATAAAATGAATATGTACTGGGTATATAAGATATTTAAATCATTAATACTATTCTGGAGATTATTTACTTATAACTACATGGACAATCATTTTCAAACAAGTTCATTTTTGACTCATGTACCAAACATCGACAAAAACGTATGATATGAACTCACATTATTAACCAATTATTATAACATTATAATATGTGATATTAACTGAATAATAATCTTTAAAGGAGGACCTTAATAAATTATAAATTGAAATTTTTTTATTATTTAGGAATATAAATAAATGAACAAGACAAGTCGGACTTGAGGTAAGGGATCTGACCTCTTGCTTTCTTTTCAAGTACCCTCTTTTATGTCATTTCATTTATGCTCCATGTTCTTATGTTGGAGGATGTTCTTTTATATTAACCATACTGTAATTTTTATTTTTATATAATGAGATACCCCCTCTTAATGTCATCAATTATTTTTTTTTTAGAATTTTTAAGTGGCGCCGTTAGGCTGCCGAATTTTCGTAAGGGATCCTACCCCTCTCTTTCTTTTTAAGTACACTCTTTTATGTCATTCCTTTTAAGCTCATATTTCTTATGATTGGGATGTTATTTTATATTACTCCTACTGTACATTTTATGTTCATATGATGAGAGACCCTATTTTCTCTCATTAATCCATTTTGGAAGTTTTGAGTGGCATCGTTAGGCTGTCGAATTTTCGTAAGAGATCCAACCTCTCTCTTTCTTTTTAAGTACTCTCTTTTATGTCACTTATTTTAAGCTCCTATTTGTTATGTTTGGGGATGTTATTTTATATTAAACTTGATGTAAATTTTATTTAAATATGATGAGAGACCCTATTTGATCTCATTAATCCATTTTTGGAAGTTTTAAGTGGCGTCGTTAGGTTGCCGAGTTTTCGTAAGGGATTTTTCATCTCACTTTTATTCCCGTGAGATTTATGATACATTTTCCACAATTTACTTTGAGTTGTGTATGTAATTCCAATTATTATACTCTTTGTGTAATATAATTTCATTTATGGGTATTTACATATTCATTGTATGACCCTTCTTCAATGGGGTGTACGTTTCGAAAGTTACCCAAGTCGGTAAGGGAACCTTTCACCCTCCTCTTTTTAAAAGACTTCTTTTGTTATGTCTTTTAAATTCACATACTATTATGTTTGGATTTTTTCTTCTATATCCTTATTGATGTAAATTTTATGTCCAAGTGATGAGATACCCTTTTTATCTCTCATCGACTCATTTTCTGAATTTTGAAGTGACGTCGTTAGGCTGTTGAATTTTTGCAAGGGAACTTCTTAACCCAATTTTGATTTTTTGGGATAAACTTGTACTCCTTGAATATTTCTTTCTATGAATATGTGTGAATAACCTCTGATTGTTTTAGACTTAATATCCACTTATATTTGGTGTATTCGTTTGTCACACATAATTATTTAATTGATTTATCCATAATCCAAGGATACCGTCTTTGTATGGGACTTCGTCTCAATCTCCTTTCATTGAGGCATATTTTGTTTTATACACAACCTTCTTTTATACGGTGTATAAACCCCTTTGACTTTTACGTTTATCCAAAATGAATCTTTTTTATACGAAGCATTTTACTAAACGACAAAAGGGAATGTTTTTGTCGTACGTATGCGGCGACAATGACTTCTCTGCCGCCGTGACCATTATTTGAGTTTCAGATTCCTTTACAAGCCATACCTTTTTTTAAAAGAAAAATAAATACCATGTTTTAATTTTCTTTTATTTTGGTATTGAAAATGGTTTTCATAATGTTTTTATATCAATGTGTTGTATTGATATCTTGTGATTGAAAAGTGGAAGTGTTATGTTTCCTTTATGCATGTTTTATGTGATATGATTATGTTATGGTTCTTGGACATTATTATGAAGACGGGTGGTTCTGTGATAAACTAAGGGCGGGTGAGCCCGATATAGCTCTCCAATGCATTGGGTAACATGAAGGGGTTAAACGTTGAGGTTTCTCCGAAGAGATTTAGGGAATATACTGTGATGGGTATTCCAAACGTAACCAAGAGGGTTACTCCCTACGTAAGAATGTTATGAATGCCTCAAGTTACCTTTATGTCTTATGATTTCTATGATTTATTCATGATTTGATGAGGTATGTTAAAGTGATTATGTTTTATGAGTAAAGTATGATTTCATAAATGGACTAATGTTTTCATTTCATACTTTTATATCCCTTATTGAGCTTTTTATGCTCATCCCAAGTTTTTGAAATGTTTTTCACAGGTCAAGGGAATGGTACATGATATGATGATAGTGTCAAGGAAGTTTCAAGAAAGAATCCATGTTTTATTTTAAATATGTTTCCGTTGATGGGAAAAATGAATACTATCTTTTATGTAACCACTTTGTTTAAATGTGGAATGTAATGCAAGTTTTATGATCTAATTCTCTAAAACTCTAAACCTGAAAATATCCTTAATGTGAATTATTCATTTAATTCAATATTAAGTAAGGTTTAAGGCTGGGGCCTTATAGTTGGTATGAGAGGTTGTTTTAGACAAATTTAGGGATTATGAGTTTTTGTTAGACACATGATTAGTCCCTATATCTATTATTTCAGTTAAATCCTTGTTTTATAACTTTTTTCAGGTCAAGTAAAGTCAGTTATGAATGGAAGGAGAAGGATCTCAAACGTAATTCCTATCTCTTCTTGATGACATACTTGCAATAATTATTGCAAAGTCATGTTCGGATGATTGTGAAAATTTTTCTAGCATACAACTCACTTGCAAGCAGTTGTTTGAGATATCAAACACCTCCACTATACCTCGTTATCATCGTGGATCGTGGGTTGTTTTTAGACAAATACTATTTTCACAATATTCTCATATTTTCAAGAAAGGTAAATATTATCAAGGTATTTTCAAATATTTTACCTTATCACAAGAATTTGAAGAATATTATGATTTTAAAAATGGTGCTGAGGAAGGAGACCCTTGCGCAACCTATTTATATTTGCTTTTAAAATATATTCTCTCATCACATACTTATGGTATTTTAAAACGACCAATAATATAAATTTTCAACTCAAATTATGTCCGAATATTTTATAGAAATCATGTTTTATCAGATGTTTTGGAATTATATGTCATACATGAATATTTTCCAAAACTGTTTTTCTATGAACACCCATATGACCCATGTTGTACAAGGTGTATTTGGATGGAGGAAGCAAATGATTTTGAAGGATCCCTAAATCATTGTTGTAATGCATGGGACTTCTACCTACGTGAGCAAGATGATGATGAAACCGAGTGGATGCCATGATCAAGGTATGTTGTTATTCTTTTTGGGAATCATTTTATTTTATCTTATGGTGGTGAAATAAGACTTCAAGAATTAATATGTTGAGATCGTAACGAATTTGGATGAAATCGAGAGGTATAAGGAAACTATTTAGGTTAAAACATGTTAGGGTTTTTTTTAGAATTTTATAAAAAGGACAACACGTAGACTGTGTGACAACCCGTCGCGTTGGACAAAGCTGTGGGAATTGAACCCACAACCAAAGTTTGACTGGTATTTATCGCCTACCACTGGACTACGTGAAGTCCCTGGTTAGTATGACTTATTCTTTTTAGTAATATGATTTTATGAATTAAGAGTAAGTTGATTTTGGGTTATCTATGGAAATTATTAACCTATCATGGAGGATATGTGATTAGGTTAATTACTTTTCAATATGAGACTTTAAGAGAAACTGATGTTATTTGGAGATAAGTGTTAATTCGTACCTTGGAAGACTATGTGATTAAATACTTAAAATATTTGGGTTTCAATATTAGTTTGGTTTACTTTGAAGAATTTTATGGAAAAATTGTTTATCGAATGGTCTTCGTTGAACTTTGGGTTTTTTTGGACAAATTTTGGAGATTAAGAATAGATTTTCTTTTTATAAAGGGTTATCCTTTTCTGGATTATCTGATCCTGTTCTAATAATTTTGGTTTTGATAAGGGTATAAATACATGGGAAATATATAGTCCTCTTTTGTGGATTAGGTGATTCTCTAGAAGTTGATTATAGTACTCTTAGTGTGAACAAGTCTTCCTAAATACTCATCATTTGGGGAAAGTATGAGTTTGTGTAAGAAATATAGTAAAAGTTGAAAGTCAACATGACATGTAAATATGTTTCCTTAAGATCAAAAATAAATTCCTCTATAAAAATTAACTTAAAACAAAAATGTTGTCTATTAACTTTTCCTACTGGGGAATCGAATACCGTTTAACCCACCACAAGTTTGTGATTTTCTTGTGGTTAACTTTCTCCTAAACATGTTTTATGTCACTCTCCCTCAGAAAATGACCCTTTTCTTTTTCTTCCATATCCATGTTTTCCTACATGGAATCCTATTAAGGGTTAACTCGGGTGACCTTTGAACTTCCCTTTATTTCTTTTAAAGTAATAGTTTAATTTACCCCTTTTCTGATGTGGGACTTTAAATGGAGTTTCCAAGCCCAATTTTGAAATTGCGAGGACGCAATTACCAAAAGAGGGGAAGGATGTAACACCCCAGGTAAATAAAGAATATGACATTTTTATATTTATCCCTATTTGTGAAAAAAATATTAATATTACTTTAAAGGGAGCGGTATGCTCGATGGCGTACCCAATACGCGACAACGAGTTCCTTTGAAATCTTACGTTGCACTCTAATAATAAAATAATATTATTTTAAATGGTAGTTAATGCCTAGCCATTGTAATGGCGGGAAAGAACGGAACTAACTAAAAAATGATTATTTATGCTTGCCAAATATTTTTACTTTTTACAATAAATGCTAGAGGATTAAAAATGTGAATGAATCCAATTTTAAGGGTAAGCATTCTAATATTCTTTAAAAGGTCGATTAACCGCCTTTTGATGGAGAACCTCTTTTTGACAATTTTATCTGTTATATTTGACAAAATAAAATTCTTCTTTAGAATTGGGACATCAAAATTTACTTTGTGTAAATTTTTGGTATTTTTCCGATAAAGTTCATTTTTTAATGAATAGTGAAAAATGTTGTATTTTAATTCAAAACATCTTTTTAATCTAATTTATTTATATGATTAGATTATATTTTTAATTGGTTTTAAAGTTAAATTAGAATATATTTTTACCATTTAATCCAATTGTGCTCATTGGAATTAATTTCACTTTGAAATCCGACTTAAACTAGTGTCAATCTTTTGATACTTATTGTTTCATAAAAACACGCTATTTTCTCTGTCAGAGGGAATTAATTATTAAATTAATTAATTAAAATTATATGTTTTGAATTTTGTAAAATATACTTCATTTTTGAATTTGGAATATCAAATATATCTTAGGGTGAAGTTTTGGTATTTTTCTGAAAAACTTCAATTTTTGATGAATAGTGAAACCACTAAGTGGTACTTATAAAAATTGATTTTCCGTTTAAATGAAATTTTACCACCTCTGTGTTTTGAATTTCAAAAATCCTACATACATGGTTTTCATTAAGAAGTAAAATGTGGTTCAATGGAATTAAAATAATTTTTTGGTGAATAGTAACTTATAAGTTTTTAATCGCGATTAGAGGTAATTAGTGTAGTTTAAGGTAAAAATAATGGTTTAATAATATGAAATGACCTAGACACATGTTCTAACCTTATTGGTTGAGTCATGGTCGACCAATAAAATCCATGGGTCAACTTGGAGACCCCATGGAGCCACTTTGGTAGGAAAATGACATTAAAACCTTTTTATTTAAAGTTAAAATTAAAAGGTCACAAACATGTGTTGTTTTACTAAAACAATTTTTACATGGGGTTATAGAAGTCATATTTTTTACTATAAATTTTAATTAGAAATATAAAAATATTTCCTACATCATGATAGTTTTTTTATAATTTTTATACATTAAAGAAATTAAATTATTTATGACACCATGATGATACATCATTTACCTCATTATTTAACGATTTAAATAAAATAAAATTATAATGTATAATCTAAGACCTACACTTGTAAAAAACCTATTGGATGTGTGTATTTAGAACTATTATCACCTTATCCTCGAAATATATAATTTTGGGACCTTTAAAATCCTAAATGCATTTTATAATAATGTTACTTTTCAAGACTTTCCAAGAGTGCCCCTCATCTCCTCTTATAAAAGGCCCTCACCTCTACCACATTAACCACACCTCTAAAGCCTTTGGCTCGGCCAACCCCTTCCCATTTTGTCTCTCCACATCCCTATATTACTCCTAGAATCTTCACTTTGGGAATAAGTCTTTCCAAGGAAGCCTTTGAGCTCAAATCAAAAAGAGTTACCCGATTTAAAGGTAGTGTATTCTCTTGTGTTCTTATGTTTTATTTTTCTTCTCCAACCACCTAAACTCTTTTTATTACTTTATTTTGTAACAAAACCAGTATCTTCAATATACTAGGATGTTTTTATAAGAATTATTCTAGCTACACTTACACACACATCCGTCTAATGGTTAAAGAATATACTGTTTCTGTGGATGGCGAATTACTGCCTCACGAAATGATGATTGTTCAATATTATTTTAACACATTTAAAGGTGGCCATTATGATGTCACTGTATTTTATATATGATATATATGGTATTTATGTTTTCCATATTCTTCTTTATTTTATATTTAAAACATAACTTTATGCTTTGTATGTTGTGAAAATGCGATAATTTCATACGAGAAAGTGTGGACTACCGCCCCTCAAGTGATGTGACTCATTCATGCAATACATGGAATGTATAAAGAATTAAATTAATGAACTTATGTGACCTATATAACATATATATTATACTGGAATTATAATATATATATATATATATATATATATATATATATATCTCAATTGTTTTTAATTCCATTAATATGTCAAAGAAATGAAAGTAGCGTTCATGCGTACGTACGGCCTACCGTCTCCATGAACGGTGCATTTCATTTATTTTTATCTCTAAATGTTATGGAATAGTATAAAATGAATATTTACTAGATATATAAGATATTTAAATCATTAATACTATTCTGGATATTATTTACTTATAACTACATGGACAATCATTTTCAAACAAGTTCATTTTTGACTCGTGTACCAAACATCGACAAAAACGTCTGATATGAACTCACATTATTAACCAATTATTATAACATTATAATATGTGATATTAACTGAATAATAATCATTAAAGGAGGACCTTAAGAAATTATAAATTTACCAAAGTTTATTATTCAGGAATATAAAGAAACGAACAAGACAAGTCGGACTTGAGGTAAGGGATCCGACCTCTCGCTTTCTTTTCAAGTACCCTATTTTATGTCATTTCATTCATGATCCATGTTCTTATCTTGGAGGATGTTCTTTTATATTAACCATACTGTAATTTTTATTTTTATATGATGAGATACCCCCTCTTACTATCATCAATTCTTTTTTTTAGAATTTTTAAGTGGCGCCGTTAGGCTACCGAATTTTCCTAAGGGATCCTACCCCTCTCTTTCTTTTTAAGTACACTCTTTTATGTAATTACTTTTAAGCTCATCTTTCTTATGATTGGGATGTTATTTTATATTACTCATACTGTAATTTTTATGTTCATATGATTAGAGACCCTATTTTATCTCATCAATCCATTTTGTAAGTTTTGAGTGGCGCCGTTAGGCTGTCGAATTTTCGTAAAAGATCCAACCTCTCTCTTTCATTTTATGTACTCTCCTTTATGTAACTTATTTTAAGATACTCTTTGTTATGTTGGGGGATGTTATTTTATATTACTCTTTCTGTAAATTTTATTTAAATATGATGAGATACCCTATTTGATCTCATCAATCCATTTTTGGAAGTTTTAAGTGGCGCTGTTAGGCTGCCGAGTTTTCATAAGGGATTTTTCATCTCACTTTTATTCTCGTGAGATTTATGCTAAATTTTCCACCATTTCCTTTGATTTGTGTATTTACTGCCAATTATTATACTCTTTGTGTAATATAATTTCATTTATGGGTATTTACATATTCATTGTATGACCCTTCTTCAATGGGGTGTACGTTTCGAAAGTTACCCAAGACGGTAAGGGAACCTTTCACCCTCCTCTTTTTAAAAGACTTATTTTGTTATGTCTTTTAAATTAACATACTATTATGTTGGGATTTGTTCTTATATATCATTATTGATGTAAATTTTATGTCCAAGTGATGAGATACCCTTTTTATCTCTCATCGACTCATTTTCTGAATTTTGAAGTGACGCCGTTAGGCTGTCGATTTTTTGCAAGGGAACTTCTTAACCCAATTTTGATTATTTGGGATAAACTTGTACTCCTTGAATATGTCATTCTATGAATATTTGTGAATAACATCTGATTATTTTAGACTTAATATCCACTTATATTTGGTGTATTCGTTTGTCACACATAATTATGTAATTGATTTATCCATAATCCAAGGATATCGTCTTTGTATGGGACTTCATCTCAATATCCTTTCATTGAGGCATATTTTTTTTATACACAACCTTCATTTATACGGTGTATAAACCCCTTTGACTTTTACGTTTATCCAAAATGAATCTTTTTTATATGAAGCGTTTTATTAAACGACAAAAGGGAATGTTTTTGTCGTACGTATGCGGCGACAACGACTTCTCTGCCGCCATGACCATTATTTGAGTTTCAGATTCCTCTACAAGCCATACCTTTTTTTTAAAGAAAAATAAATACCCTGTTTTACTTTTCTTTTATTTTGGTATTGAAAATGGTTTTCATAATGTTTTTATATCAATGTGTTGTATTGATATCTTGTGATTGAAAAGTGGAAGTGTTATGTTTCCTTTATGCATGTTTTATGTGATACGATTATGTTATGGTTCTTGGGAATTATTATGAAGATGGGTGGTTCCGTGATAAACTAAGGGTGGGTGAGCCCGATATAGCTCTCCAATGCATTGGGTAACGCGAAGGGGTTAAACCTTGAGGTTTCTCCGAAGAGATTTATGGAATATACTGTGATGGGTATTCCAAACGTAACCAAGAGGGTTACTCCCTACGTAAGAATGATATGAATTCCTCAAGTTACCTTTATGTATTATGATTTCTAGGATTTATTCATGATTTGATGAGTTATGTTAAAGTGATTATGTTTTATGAGTAAAGTATGATTTCATACATGGACTAATGTTTTCATTTCATACTTTTATATCCCATACTGAGCTTTTTATGCTCATCCAAAGTTTTTGAAATGTTTTTCACAGGTCAAGGGAATGGTACATGATATGATGATAGTGTCAAGGAAGTGTCAAGAAAGAATCCATGTTTTATTTTAAATATGTTTCCGTTGATGGGAAAAATGAATACTATCTTTTATGTAACCACTTTGTTTAAATGTGGAATGTAATGCAAGTTTTATGATCTAATTCTCTAAAACTCTAAACCTGAAAAGATCCTCAATGTGAATTATTCATTTAATTCAATATTAAGTAAGGTTTAAGGCTGGGGCCTTATAGATAATATCTCAAATATCATTTTTATATGAGATTGTTTATACGTAAGTATTTACCGGGGTATATTTATCATCCATGACCATGTTTTATACATATATATTGTAAAATATTATTCATATTTTTATACTATTTTTTAAATCCAATTTTACCCATTGGTGAATTTTTAGGAAACGATATGAAAGGAATCCTTTTTCATTTTTGAGACAAAGTACTTTTTGACTTTCCAACAAAAGTTTGAGAATAATATTTTTAACTTATACAGCATGAAAAGATTTTTACACTTTCATAACGCCTTATTTCCATGAATCTTTCCTTATATGTTTTCAAGGTTATTTTAAAATAAATTATTTTCTTTTAAAATTGCGTTGTATTTTAAGAAAAGAAATCATTTTTAAATAATAAAGGATATTTTCCTCAAGAATTAAATTAAAGTGTTTTATCAAAATTATTTTCCATATAAGATTACTTTATTTAATAAGGATATGTTTCAAGTATATTATCCCTGTTATTCTTATGGTTTTATTATTTTTATTATGGAATTATATTTATGAAATCCATTTGTTTTTTATGGATTATGTTATGATGGAATAATGTTTAAGAAACCCATTTTATTCGTTGGGTTATGATATGATGAATGATTTATGTTTTTTTGGCACACGTAAGAAGGATTTAATTATGATATAGTTGGGACCTATATCTCCCTCCAAATATTTGGGTAAAGATTTATATCTCATGATATAGACAGGACTGGAATGGCTAGTAAATATAGTTCAATAATATAGGGTTGGAATGATAAGTAAATCCAATTCAATAATACATGGATCGAATGAGGAGAGTGAACTCAGTTCAGTAATGGACTTTTTCCACTATGATGGTCTAGGTAACGAGCCTTGAATAATATGGAAAAGATTTTATATTCTTACTTTTTCACCATAATTCCATGTTTTATGCCAAATCTATTCTCTCATGGTTCATGATTTCTTTATGATTTATGCCTTATGAACTACCAAGATTTATTTCATGACTCAATATTTTGATATATGTTATATGTGGTATGGTTTTTAAAATTTATGTTCATTTTATTACATTATTATCTTCATATTTTATTTGATATTTTATTTGTTTACCCGTACTGAGCATGTGAGCTCACCATTTTTATGTTTCCTTTTCCCCGGGATATAAAGAAATGTTTTAGGTAGGAAAACTAAAGGTGAAGATAATTGTGGGTGATGTTTAAGATCTATCACCAAACTAGAAGAATGTGTTACAAGTTTTCAAAGGCACTAAACTAATACTATCTTTGTGTGTATGTTTTATTAATGTATTAAGTATTCTTAAAAATTAAGATAATGTCCATGTACATTAATCTTGGGTCGTTACAGTTGGTATCAGAGTGAAGGTTTAGTTAACCTTTGGAAACTAGGATGTTAAAACTTTAGAGATATTTATAATGATATCTCTAGAAATTTCCTAAATATAAGTATAAGTATAGGTTTCAATCCTAGATTTTTTGTTATAATCATGAATAACCTTGGATTAACCCTAAAATATAATAGATTGAAATATTATAATTAATTTCCCTTATTTATGTATTTTTAATCTCTAATATGTATTTCTCACACATTTCTTTATGTTTATAGTCAATGAGAAGATGTGGAAAACTTGGGCATTGTATTTACTTAGTGGAAATATCATGAAGAGAATCAGGAAGGTGGTATGTGTATTGGTTATACAATTATGTATAAAGAGACTAAAAACGACATGTGAAAGGTATGAGATGATCTAACCATATAATTTACCTTAAACATAAGAAGTGTGACTAGATTAAGTTTTAGGAACTTTAATACATAATAAAAATTTCATATTCCTGGTATGAATAAAAGAATGAATCCTGAGTAATAGGTTAAGAATAAATTTGGATGATTGAAGTGTATATGTTTTGGAATTCAACAATTATGTATAAGTATTTTCAGTATAGGTTTTTCATTAAGGATTTAAAAGGATATATTGAATGGTGATGAAGACTTAGAAAAGTGATTTAAGGTAAAGGTAATATTTTTATATAGGGAAGGTAACCCTTAATGTGTTCAAGATATGGAGAAAATTGTGTTTACCGTTGATAAAGATATATTGAATATGATTAATTAGATGATACTAATTTTGGATTTTTTAACATATATGTTATTCTATCATGGATGAAGTATACAAATTTTTGGGAATTAAGTAACATATCCAATAATTTTTGGAATAAGGAAATATTTATGTTTTCAATAAGGATATATGGTAATTCATGTTTTTACCATGACTTGAGATAATACATGATGAAGGTGATCACATGTTTGTAATGTGACCAACAAGATATACCTTATGATATATGGGGGATAAATGTTAAGGTGATTTAGTGTACCTATTTCTAAAGTTTTGGATTTTTAGTTTTCAGAAGGATTGCAAGGTTATCCATTTATGGATAGTATAAGTTAAACTCTAGATGAAGTTTTTATTAACTCACTATAGGTGGAATTATGCATATTCGAAAACTTTTTCTATCCTATTTATTGTGATAAAGATATATGGGATGACCTATCATTCTATTTATGAATTGCAGGATCTTATAACCCTTCAGGAATAAAAAAATTAACTTCATTTCATTAAATAAGAACTAAAGGGGAAATTGTTCAAGGCATGACCAAAGGTGAGATTGTTTCGAAATCAAATAAGTAAATATTCTCATGAAAATTATTCAACATTATGAAAAAAGGATCGCGATATAAAATGGTCTCTTATTATCATTGTTTTTTATGATATCAATGACCTATTTCATGCTTCTTTAGTTTATGGTTTTGTGATTCTTAACCTTGGTTGGATCACGAAATTTCTTGTGATCAGTGATCTTTATCAATATCTACGATTATTTATGATTTTCCTCCATACCCAATATTCACCTATGTTCTCTAATGTATAGACCTAGTTATTATTTAATTTGGGTAAATTTTATTTTCCATCTATTCATTTTTTTAAAGGAAGTTTTAGTCCTTGTTTTTATGATGTGGGATTCTGTGAAATAAACTTTCACGTATTAAATCCTTTAACAACCCAAACAAATTTCAAAGGATAAATTAATTTTAAGGGGGGTATAATGTAACATCCTGATATTTTTATGAGATGGATTTTTTATAATTTATTTGATGTCTTTTGTTGTATGCTACACCAAGATAAGCTTGCACTATACGCAACACCGACTTAGCTTGCAGTATACACAAAACTATATTTGGATTTTGTTGGACACAATTTTAAATTATTTTGATAGAATTAATTTCATGCACAACCAATTTTAATTTAACAACTAAATATTATTATGTTACCTTATAACCTAGTCATTATAATGGAGGGTATGAACAATATTTACTTTTTTCTAAAAAACTATTTAAATGAAAATAAGTGATTTTTTCAAAAAATAAATTCACTCTTGATGGATTTTATTAATGTAATATATATGTAATATAATCAATATAATTTTTAAATCTTATCTTAAATGTTTTCTAGACATGATATAAGAACAAATTTAATTTTATTGATAAAAGAAGTATTATTCAAAAAATGCAGTTTTGCCACCTTTTGATGGAACAACCATTTTAAATCTAGTTTTTGATACTTTTATATATTATATTTAATTAAATAAATTTATTCTTTGTAAACGGTATATAAAAATTTACTTTGGATGATTTTTTTATATTAATCTGATAAGTTTTAAGTTTTGATGAATAGTAAAAATATACTAAATTTTAGTTGAAAACAACTTTTTTCATCAAAGTAATTTATGTGGATAAATTATATTATTTAATAGTTTTAAAGTAAAAATAGAATATATTTTTATAATTTAATATAATTTTGGTCATTGGAATTAATTTTACCATTAATTTTTATGTAAAAACATTTCAATCATTTGTAATGTTTTAATTTTTAAAAACTCATTTTTCATTCCGACAATGTGATTAATTTTAATTTAATTAATTCAAATTCTATGTTTAAAATTTTTAAAGGGTTTAATATTTTGAATCAGTTGATTCAAAGTATTTAAATAGGATCCTTTTAGTTTTTTGGATTTTATGAATAGTAACTTTAGTAATTTTTATTAATACGGTAAAATGTTAAATCAGGTAATTAAGGGTAAATATAATATTGTAAAATTACCTTAACACTTGTCCTAATATGATTTGATAAGTTATTTTCTACTTAATACATACTTGGGTCTAAATTATACTCTTTATAATCCACTTGAATGAGATTAGGAGATTTAATATATTTTATTTAAAGAAAAGTTAAATATGTCTTACTCAAATTTTAATAAATTTATTATTTTTAAAATAAGGATATACAGAGGATAAATTCAACAATAAAAACTCATTTAAAAGATAATTTTTTTCCTTTATCAGGATAATTTATTTTTAATTTTTAGGAAAAAAATAATTACTTTTAATTCTTATGCATTGATGATGCATAAATTATTTAATTGATTGAAAATCAATAAAATAATTTTTATTAAAATTATAATAATAATTAAAAGACCAAAACACTTGAAAAAATATTATTGGTCGAGTATATATCTACTATAATAATATAAGGGTTTATTTATTGACCATTTGGATCCAAATAAAAAAGATTATGACACTTATAATATTTTATTTAAAGTGATATTAAAGTTATCACATTCAAGTTTTAATACATATAAAATTATTAATATAAGGTTTTACCGAAGATATATTATACTATAAGTATTAATATGAAATATAGAAGATTTATCTTCATCATAGTATTTTATTTTTAATTTTTACTCAATAAATAAATATATTAAATAATTACACAAAACTGATGTAGTAATTATTTTATTAATGGAAATATCAAATTAATGTTACTAAAAATACTAAAAAAATATAATTTGGGTTAATTAATATATTCAAAAAAACTATATATGACATTTAACCCATATATATATATAATAAAATATTTTTTTCTAGGTTAACATATTATCTTTATATTTTTAAAAATCTATTAAATGAATAGTATCAAAATAACACTATTGGTATTTTGTCAAAATAATGTTTTGTTAAATTATTTTAAAATCATAAAATATTTTCAAAAAATATAAAATAATTATTTATTACTCTAAAATATTATATATTTTTCATTTATGGTCTAATTTGTATCAAATAAGTAAAAATTAAACTATTTTAATATTGAACAATTTGTTACCTTGGTTAAAATTAAAAGAGAATAGTTAAGGGTAAAACGAAATGATAATGTTTAAAATAAAATCAAAACATGTATAAAAATTATTTTTTGATGATATTAAATCCTTATCTAGTCTTATTTTATAAATAAGGACATTTTGGAGGATTTTTGGATGTGGTTTTAGTTTATTATAAATTAATATTTTTGGAGTTTCCAAAAGTGCCCCTTACCTCAATTATAAAAGGGAACCTCCTCCCTCACCTATTCACTTCACTTTGAGACTTAAATAACATACATACCCTAAAACTTTCCTTTATAAACTTCCCTATTTATGTTATAGAGTTTATGGCCTTCTCCAAATACCAACTCCAGTACCTTTAAAAGGAGGTCTAGAGGGAGCATGTCGAAGAAGAGGTAATCTCCTCTACCGATTCTTTCAAAATTCTTTCTTCTTATACTTCCTCTTCATGAGTTGTTTTCATTATAAATTACTAACTCAAATATAAATTATATAATGATATTTTATTATAATTATCTAACAACCATATTCTACCATTTATCCATCCTATGAAAAATGAAATCATCATGCGTGTGTACGCACGACTTACCGTCTCAACATCGTCGTGTAAACTGTTTTTCATTATCACTATACTTGGATGGGTATAATGATGTAAATAATAACTATATATTATTATTTTAACATTATATGGATTCTATAACAAATTATATACCATTCAATTCCATACCCTTTCACAATTATGGGAATGATATCGTCGCTTGTACGTGCGTACGTCATATTGTCTCCATGACGCGATGCAATTCATATTCATGTACACCATTCAAGAATGATTATATAAATTTATATTATGAATAAATATGATATATATTACCTTAATATAATTCTCTAAGGTATGTAAATATATCCTATTTACAATAATTGGGACTTATATGACAAAACATGCAAGAGAAAACAAAGCAGTTAACACTAAAAGAAGAGTAATAATGAAATATTATTAAACGGGTGTTAATATGATAAAATATGATATCATAAATATAAATAT
This sequence comes from Viscum album, assembly GCA_963277665.1. Classification (NCBI taxonomy): domain Eukaryota; kingdom Viridiplantae; phylum Streptophyta; class Magnoliopsida; order Santalales; family Viscaceae; genus Viscum; species Viscum album. Next base: position 1,842,452,275 of record OY728129.1, on the reverse strand, counting down.
GGTTCATGAATAAGTTAATTACATTATTTACACTATTATACATGAGTTATTGATATGTACAAATGAAACTGGACCTAAGGTAAGGGATTATTTTGTATCACTTTTATTTCTTTGGGACAAATGCCTTATACACCACCCATTTCTTTTGTGTGGTGTTTATGATTCTCATGGATGTTTTTATGTTTCTTACTATGAAGGTTATGATATTTTCATATGCATATAATTTTCTTTATTTTATGAGGCATATGATTCAACTGATTATAAATTGGTAAGGTATAATATCACAAATCTCATTTTTATCCAAGATTGTTTATACGTATGTATTTATTGGGGTATATTTATCATCCATGACCATGTTTTATGAATATGTATTATAAAATATTAGTCATATTATTCTACTATTTTCTATATCTAATTTTATCCACTGGTGAATTTTTATGAAATGTTATGAAAGGAATCTTTTTTTTGATACGAGGTATTTTTGACTTTCTCACAAAAGTACAAGAAGAATGTTTTTTTAACTTATATGGTATGAATAGATTTTTAAAATTTCATAAAACCTTATTTACATGAATATTCACTTGAAATTTTACAAGGTTATTTTCAAATAAATTATTTTATTTTAAAATTGCACTGTGTTTTAATAAAATAAAACATTTTTGAGGAAGAGGGTATATTTTCATCAAGAATTAAATTCAAGTGTTTCATCAAAATTATTTTCCATATAAGATGAAATTATTTAATAATGATATGTTTCAAGTATACTATCCCTATTATTCTTATGGTTTTATTATTTTTATGATGGAATTTTATTTATGAAATCCATTTTTTATGGATTATGTTATGATGGAACGATGTTTAAGAAGCCCATTTTATTACTTGGGTTATGCTATGATGAATGATTTATGTTTTTTGTGGAACACGTAAGATGGATTTCATTATGAGATGGGTGGGACCTATATCTCCATCCAATTCCTTGGGCAAATATATATATCTCATGAGATAGACAGGACTAGAATGGAAAGTAAATATCGTTCAGTAATACAGGGTTAGAATGGCAATTAAATCTAGTTCAGTAATACAGGGATGGAATGAGGAGTGAACTCGGTTTAGTAATGGACTTTGTCTGCTATGATGGTCTTTTCAATGATACTTGGATAATATAGAAATGATTTTTTATGCTTATTTGTTTTCCAAAATTCCATTTTTTATGCCAATGCTATTTTCTCATGGTTTATGTGTCCTTTATGATTTATTCCTTAGGAACTGCCAATATTTATTTCATGACTCAAGATTTTGATATATGTTATATTTGGCATAGTTTTTAAAAAAATTTATGTTTTTACATTCTTATGTTCATATTTTATTTTATGTTTTCCTTTTTTACCCTTACTGAGCATCTGAACACACACTTTTTATGTTTTATTTTCCCTCGGATATAAAGAAAGGTTTTAGGTAGGAAAAATAAAGGTGAAGATACTTATGGTAGATGTTTAAGATCTTTCACTGAATTAAAAGAATCTGTTCCAATTTTATAAAGGCACAAAACTAATATGGTCTTTGGTCATATGTTTTTTTAATGTATTAATCATGCTGCAAAATTAATGTAATTTCTATGTACATTAATCTTGGGTCGTTACATAATATATTATAAAATGAGATATCATTATATTTATATACCTAGGTTCATTATTTAATATTGAATTAATTACAAAAATATAACATATTGTTACCACTTTCAGGCATTTCTATTCTCAATTTCTATTTCCCTCTTTATTGGGGTGTGTTTGAGACTCTTGAGGATGAAGAGCGTTTTCTAGGGAAACTGACTTAAAGTTCAAGGATGTTTGTTTGTTTGAATTAATGGATTATAGGTATAAATTTATTAAATGATTTGTATTCTTTTCCTTGAGTTTAGAGAAAAACAATGTTATTTTTGAATTTTGAGCAGAATCTAGGGTTTTGTGGTCTGTTAGGTGATCCCATATCGTGTAATTATTACACATCATGAAAGTTTTACACGTTGTATAAAATATTAATGTTGTGTATTGGTCACTAGAAATTTTTCGTGAACTAGTAAAAGTTGTGAAGGTTTTACATTCCAGGAAAATTTTACCTGTCATGAAATGATAAAAGTTCATGTTTTTAATTTGAGGTGATGCATTTTTCATCATTTTTGGGTTTCGTGGATTACACAATGTGAAATTGGGTTTCATACCGTGTAATTTTTTCTTTTTTTAAGTCATTATACGACTGATTTTATTTAATTTAGTATTAGGTCTTTTCTTTCTCTACTTAGGATCTCTCTCATGTGATTCTTCATACCTTCTATCCTTCTAGATCACTTTTTTCATTGATTGATATACATTGTGGTTATGGTACATTTCTCCAGGTGACTAATCCTTCTGATTATTCATTGTCATTGATTGTGGTAGCACCATTGTGTTGATTTATTTGATCCATTGATATATTATGATAATGTTCTTCATCTTTTCTAGATTTATTTTGTAATATTCTTCTGAAGGGTGATCATTTTGTTGGTTTTGGTGTGACATGTGATTCTATTTTAGGTATGTTGTGATCTATACTCTTCATTGACCGTTTTCTTATTAAATCAATTCTGAGATATGAGTATTGATTCTAGGGCCTCATTTGTTTTATTTCATTCTTTCTTATTGGTGTATCCCCTTGAGGGCATGTGCAACCCAAGTTTGAGGTAGGTGGTTCTGTCTCTAGCCTATGTTGGATGAACTATATTTCTCGGGTTTTGATAAAAAAATTATAAATTAAATGGAATGATTGATTATTTGATTTGTGTGTGTGGAATTTTTTTTGAGAAAATATGGTTTCCCCTTGTTTTGGTAAAAAAATGGTATTTTCAAATCATTGTGAAATGGATTTCTAAAATAGTTTTCAATGCATGGTTTTTAAATGGTTTTTAAAATAGATCACGATGTAAGTCTTATTTACTTAGGAGAAGGTGTAGTAATATGACTTGACCATTCATCGGGGGGTTCAATCATGGGGTTTTCCTCTGCTCCCTAGTCCCATTATTCTAGGGAAATGATATACCTTTTGGGGGGGGGTTCACTTTCTAGGGTATTCCACTACTCTATAGAATCAATGCATATATCTAGAGACTTGATGTGCATGATTTTCTATGTTTATGTATGAGTTTCCTAGTTATCCTGACCTATAGTGATCCTTGGGGTGATGTTACCTGTGCTTTGGCTTGTAATGCTTTAGCTTTTACTGCCATGGATTTAATATGACATGTGATACATTATTTACTTTTATTGTACTACTTTATGTATATGAAATGTTTTGAAACTATTTTACTTAGATTATTTTAGAAATGTACAAAAAGGGGAAATTAAATGTTTTACATGATTTCGATATAAAAACTATTTAACTTTTTTATCATTCCTTTTTTCTTTAAAGTTGTGCATTTTTCATATTACTATGCATAAACATGATATGGAACATCTAGTTGGGATCCTACTGAACCTGTTTAGCTCACACCCTGTTCACCCCTTCGATAGTGCATAGACCTTTGTATGTATTTCGATGTAGGGAAATTCAAGGCTTCGTAGTGAAGTAGTGAGGTTTCTGTTAGCTGAGTTTGGGTAGCTTGTGGTGAGATAGTGGGATTTTTACCACACCATCACAAGGTGTAATCTATTTTCCATTTTAGTTATCCTCTGATGTTAGACTTGTACTTTGGGATGTTCTTACTTCTTTTGAGTTCTATCACTTTTGTTGTCTTCTTTAAGTTATGGAAAATTTCTACCTCTTCTGCCATTTCACTCTATTGTTTATGTATATATGTTCTATTTTGTTACGTCAGGTTGGGTGAAATTGTTCCCTCTGATTTTTATTTGATGTTTGGTTACTTTTCTCCAACCTATGGGGATCAATAATTCCCTTTGGGTATATAAAGATTCAGGTCAGGTATCATTTTGAGAGGGTATTTGGGTTGGGTTCATCACAGTTTGGTATTATAGGAGGTATTTCCAAATGATTTCTTAACTTGGGACATTTGGTAGACTGGAGATAAAATTGTCTGGAATTGAGAGGTAGGTTATTGTGAGTTCTTATCCAACTCTTATCGTGACAAGACTCAAGTTACCATTGGATGTTGGGATGTGTGTCTTCTATTTTGATTTTTTTGTCTTAATATCATTTTTTATTATGGATTTCTGGTTTGAATTGAGATTAATTTTTTTCCTGGTCATTTCTTCTATTTTGGTGTGCAACAGTATTCCTCTAAGAAATATTCCATGGGTTCCTCATGAAGGTGTAGTGTATGCTTCTCAATGGAATTCTCTTATAGATCAAAATCTTATCGAGAATATTGTGTGGGATATTTTTTTGGTTGATCAAAATCTGTCATAATTCCAAAACATAATTTTTAAGGTACAACCATGAGTTGGAGGAGAAATTTATTGATCACAGGAGTTCTTTAATGAGAAGTCACTATCCTTTAAGGTCATTAATGAACCTCAATAGGTGGAGGAATGAATGGAAAATATCGATTAGATCTTTGAATTTTTGGATACACCTAGGAATATCAAGGTGATGTGTGTGGTGTTCAGACTTGAGGGTCCCAAAAAGCAATGTTGGGATTCCATGTTATATGCAGATAGACATGTGGACTTGTACAAGAAGGGTTTTAATAATCTCTTATTCCAATAGTTTTTTCTATATTCACTGATGATGGGGAAGTATTTAGAGTTCCTATATTTACAGCAGGGAGATCATTCAGTGTTAGAATACACCAATCAGTTTACTAATCTAGTTCGTTTTTCTCCAAAGGTAGTAAAGAATGGCTAGCTGAAAGCTCAGAAGTACCTGTAGGGTTTGTGACTGGATATCAAATTGTAGGTATTTATGCCGAATATTTTGATCTATGTGGAGACAGTATACATGGTATTGATGGAAGAGATGAATATATTAGGCATGGTTTGTTATTATTCCTCTTATCTTCCACCCACCGATAGCTTTAGTGGCATGAAAGGGAAAAAGAGGAAGTGGAAATATCATCACAGGAGTGGTGGAGTTAGTTCTCAGCAGTAGGCCTCCACTGCACTTTCAGTTATAGCCAGTATTCCCCTGACTTCCTATCAGTGTGTAAAGTTCAAAAAAACATTCATTATTGTTCTTCACATATGAATATGTATAATAGTTTTGGAAATTATGGCCATCTGTAGCATTTTTTCTGGCTATTTCTAAACCTCAATATGGCCAGGGATAATTGGATCCAAAGGTTGTTGTGATGTAGTAGGACTCTTCAAAGAATATAAAGCTCCAGCTATAAGACTTAGGATTGATTAACCTTCATGTAATAGATGAGTTTTCTATAGAGGTATATGTGGGTCCAGTAATAGTGAGACTTACTATATTTATTGAATATTTAGTAGTGATTTATTTTTTTGATAATGGTACATCCCACTCATTTATATCTAGCCATTTTGTTGATATGATTAAACTTCCAATTGAGCACATTTCCTTTTTCATAGAGTTAGCGACAACTCTTGGGAAGAGGAAACAGTGGGGGTTTTGATGTCCTTGTTTTCTATCGATAGCTAATGTGAAGTTAGTCTAGGATTTTTTAATTCTTGGTATGGGTCTATTTGACATCATCATAGGGATGTATTAGCTTGTTTCTCATTGTGTTGAGGTTAATTGTTATCATTAGCGTGTCTTGTTTCTTATGGTAAATGGGATCTCTCGGGTGTTTTAGGGCGAGTGGTATCTGAGTTCTAGTTGTGAAGGACCTTCCCACCCATATCTCGGGAGTTTGTTGTCAAATATAATAGTTGAGCCTGATAATTTTTCTTCTATTTTTGATCTTCTAATTATTGTTCGGGACTTTCCTAAAATTTTACCAGATGATTTCTCCAACGATTCCTTCAAAGAGTTAGGTATAGTTTTAAATAAATATGGTGTTAGTTACACAGCCGATTTTTATACCATCTTATCATATGGAACCAGTAGAGCTAAAAGAGCTCAAGATTCAGTTCGATGATATGATGTAAAAAGACTTGGTTTTCCCTTTTTATAAGAAGGAATACGGTTCACTCTGATTGTGTGTGGACTATCAAAAGTTTAACTAGTTAAAGGTTAAGAACAAGTATCGGTTTCCTCATGTGGATGATTTTTTTGATAAGTTAAAGGGAGAAAAGTGGTTTTCAAAGATTAATCTTCAGATGAGTTATCATCAACTATAGTTCGAGAGTTTGATATACCAAAGATGACCTTCAGAAGCAGGTATGTCCATTATGAATATCTTGTGATGTATTTTAGTATGACTATAGATCCGAAAGTTCTTATAGATTTGATGAATTAGATATTACATGATTGTTGCGATAGTTTTTTGGTAGTGTTTGTGGATGATATTTTAGTTTATTCGAGACTCAAGAACAATCACAATCACTATTTGAGTTTGGTTTTGTAAATCTTTAGGATTCAATTTTTGTAAGTAAATATTTCAAAATGAAGTTCTTGGATCCAAGAAGTGAAGTTATTGGGGCACATATTTTCTAATCATGGCTTATCAGTTGATCGTGGGAAGGTGAAGGATGTTTTTTATTGGGAGGAGCCACAATTTTTTTTGAGATTTGAAGATTCCTTGGTCTTGCTGGATATTATAAACATTTTGTCAAGGATTTATCAAAGTTAGAAACACCTTTTACTATTCTTACTAGGAAAGGGGTGAAATTTATATTCTATGAAAAGCATCAGTCTTATTTTGATGAGATTAAATGACTTCTAACATTGACTCATATTTTGGTCTTACCTATTCTCAGTAAGGGGTGTGTGGTTTTATGTGATGCTTCTGATACCGATTTGGGTTGCGTGATTATGTAGGACAATCATGTGGTGGAATATTTCTCTATCCATCTCCGAAATCATTAGAATAATTATCCCACTAATGATTTAGAGCTTTTCATGGTTATGCATGCACTAAAATGTTGGTGGTAGTATCTTTTTGGGGAGAGGTTCACAGTCTTTTCTAACCATAAGAGTATAATATATATCTTTTCTGAAAAATACTTGAATCTCAGATATAGGTGGTGGGTTTAATACCTTCATAAGTTTGACTTTGACATCACTAACACCTTAGGGAAGGGGAATGTAGCTTCAAATGATCTTAGTAGGAAAGCACCATCAAAGGCTATTCTAGAATCAAAGGAGGATTGTAACCTTATGTGGATATTCATTTAGTTTTACCTGGATGATCAGGAGGATGTTTCATGTATATTTCAAGCTAGTGTTCAATTATTATCATATCTTCTAGAGTCTATTCTGAAAATTTATCAGTAGGATGATGATTTCAAAGGAATTTGAGAAACCCTATAGGTGAGGAGATCGTTTCTAGTCTGTCTCTTTCTTTGGATGGTATTATCTATTTTGGGGATTGGTTTTTTTAGTATCTGAGATAATCTCATTTTTGTTTAAATATCATATCTCTTAGTGTATTTTTCATCTGGGAACTATGAATATTTATTTTGACATGAGAAATTGATTCTAGTGTCTAGGTATGAATCACGACATTACAAATTATGTGTCCCACTGTTACATATGCTAATAAATAAAGGCAGGCTATCTAAAACCCTATGGTTTGTTCCATCCTCTTTTGATTCCATTTGTAAATGTTATGAGGTGTCCATAGTATTTGTTGTTGGATTACCATAAACTCCCAGAGGTAAGAATACTATTTGGGTGGTGGTTGATCAATTGAAAAAATCAATTCATTTCATTCTGATTAGAGACACCACTAAAGTTAAATGTCTAGGTAACTTGTATGTGTATAAGATCATTAGGTTACATAGGATTCATTCTACCATTGTTTTAGATAGGGATCCTAGGTTTACTTTGAGGTTCTAGAGGATTCTCTAAGAGGCGATGGGGACTCAGTTTAGTTTGAGTACAACTCATCATCTATAGACAGACATCAAGACAAAATATTCTATTCAATTAATAGAGGATATGATTTATTCCAACATCTTATATTTTGGTGGATCATGGGATATCCATGTAGGATTGGTTTAGTTTTCTTATAACGCCAGTTATTATTCATCGATCAAAATGTATCCTTTTGAGGATTTGTATGGTCACCCATGTGTATGACCTCTTTATTAGGAAGAGGTGGGTGAAGCCTCTTTGTTAGGACTAAGTCTTGTTTAGTGGAAATCAATAAGGATTCAGAATATACGTTGGTTTATGGTTAGAACACAAAGTTGATAGAAATTGTATACAGATCGATGGTGTCATCCTTTTAATTTTTCCATAGGTGGATGGGTTTTCTTGCAAGTTTCTCCTCAGTTGGGTCACTGTTGGATTGGAAAACAAGGAAATTTGGATCCAAGATATGTTAGACTATTTGAGTTTACTGAGAATCATGGGAAGTTTTCTTATCATTTAGCATTTCAGTTTATTTTATGTGTATTCATGATGTTTTACGCATATCGCATCTCAAGAAATACCATCATAATCCTTCTCACGTTCTGAGTTGGGAAGATATTGAGTTAGAGATAGAAATTTTTTGGGGAATCCAATGGAGATCATTGACTCTCAAGTGAAAGTATTTCATGGGAATTTGATTCTATTGGTTTGAGTGTTATGGAGACACGAATCAGATTCTCATAATACTTGGGAGTATGATTTGTTGATGAGGGATAAGTGGACTCATCATTTTCTATAAATCCTTCTTCCACACGACTTCCTAGGGATGGAAAGTCTTATGGTGAGGTTTTTTTAATATCTTGTTACCACTTTCAAGTATTTCTATTATCTATTTTTATTTCCCTGTTTATTTGGGTGTTTTTAGTACTCTCGAGGATTGAGATCATTTGCTGGGAAAAGTGACCTAAAGTTAGGGGATGTATGTTTGTTTGAATTATTAGAGACCGGGTATAAATATGTTAAAGTATTATAAAGGTTCTCCCCAATTTTGGAGAACACTGGTGGTGGTTTGGTATTTGAAGCAGAATCTGAATTTTTTGTGGTTTGTTGGGAGATTACACCTCATGTAATGATTACACATTTTGGAAGTTTTACACACCGTGTAAAATTTTCACGTTGTGTATTGGTCGTTAGGCATATGTCATGAATCGGTATAGGGAATGAAAGTTTTACACACTGTTAATATGTTACACTTCATGAAATGGAAAAAATATATTTTTTTTAATCTGAGGCAATGTGTTTTTTTTAATTTTTGGATTTTTGGATTACACAACATGAAATGGGATTTCACGCCCTATAATTCTCATGGTTTGTGTCTTTAGGGTGTTGCACGAATTATTTTTATTTCATTTGATTGCAGGTCTTTGCTCTCTTGACCTACAATCTATTCCTAGTGATTTTGGAGATCATCTCTCCTTTTCAATCTTTTTGTTCAATGATTGATCTCCATTACGGTTATGGTGTATTTATTCAGGTGATTAATCCATCATCTTCTTCATTATCGTTGATCACAGTAACGCAATTATGTTTAGTTATTGGATGTATTTATCTATGATGATAATCTTCTTGATCCTTTTTATATCTATTTTGTGATCTTACTTTGGAGTCTTACCATTGCATTGGTTGTGTTTTGTTGTGAGATTTTCGTTGAGGTATGTTGTGATATATCCTCTCCACTGACTAGTTTTCTTGTTGAATCAATTCTAAGATGTGGGGATTGATTCTAGGGCCTCTGTCATTATCTTTTCATTTTTTCTTATTGGTGGATCCCATTGATGGTGTGTGTGACCTGAGTTTGAGGTAGGTGGTTTCATATATATCCTATGATGTATGAACTGTATTTATTTGGTTTTTTATAAATTGTTTTGTAAATGAAATGTCATGATTGATTGATTGATTTTTGTGTGTGGAAATGGGTTTTTGAGAAATGATTTTCCCTTATTTTGGTAAGAGAAAATTTATTTTCAAATCATTGTAAAATGAATTTCTAAAATGGTTTTCAAATCATGGTTTTGAAATGGTTTGGAAAATAGATCACATGGAAATCCTTGGGTACTTAGGTGGAAGGTGTAGTAATAGGCCTCATCCATTTTGTGGGGTGGGGGGTCACTTATGGGGTGTTCCTATGATCCCTAGTCCTGGTGTTCTAGGGACATGATAGATCTATTGGGGTTTCACTTTATGGGGTGTTCCTCTTCTTTATATATTCAATGAATATATCTAGAGACTTGATTCACGCGATTGTCAATGTTTAAGTTTGAGTGTCCTAGATATCATGGTCTGTAGTGATCCTTGGAATGATGTTACCTATGCTTTGGATTGTACTATTTTAGCTTGTACTTTCATGTATTTGATATTATATGTGATACCTGCTTTTATTTTATTTAACATCTTGATGTATATGAAATGATTTAAAACTGTATTACCTCTCTTATTTTGGAAAGTTGGAAAAACTGTAAATTAAATGTTTTACCATGCTTTTGATATAAACACTCTTTAATTATTTATCATTCCTTATTTTGTTTAAAGTTTATAATTTTTCATATTTTTGTACAAATACTTGATATGGAACACCTATGTGGAATCCTACTGATCCTATTTAGCTCAAACCCTATGCACCCCTTCAGAAGTGCATAGACCTTTGTATGTATTTCAATACAGGGAAAGCAAAGGCATTTTAGTTAGGTTTTGAGGTTTCTATCATCTGATTTTGGGTAGCTGGTGGTGTGATGGTAGTATTTTGACCATGCTATCATATAGAGTAGTTAGTTTTCCATTTTAGTTTTCCTTTGATGTTGGACTTTTACTTTGGGATGTTTTGGCTGCTTTTGAGTTATATCACTTCCGTTGTCTTCTTTTAATTATGGAATATTTCTATCTATTCCATTGTTCCACTCTGTTATATTTATATATATATATATATACATATGTCATTTTTTTCTTCAGGTTGGGAAAAATCACTCCCTCTGGTTGTGGTTTGATGTTCGGGTGCTATTTGTCAGCCCGTGGGGATTGGGAATGCCCTTTGGGTATGTCGAAATTCGGGTCGGATACCAGTTTGAGAGGGTATATGTGTCAATTTCATCACAACAAAGGCACTCAATAATATATTAAACTCAAAATTAACCTCATGGAAATGTTATTATTTTATTTCATTTATAATGTTACCTCATGAAATGATAATATTTTTTCAATCTGGTAAATAAATATTTGTCACTGGAAAAAATCTGGTCTCCTCATCCTTCTCGACATTTATTGAATCCTTTAATAAATATCTAAAAAAATATTATTCATTCAATAAATAAATAAATATCCTATTCATATTCTGGTGAATAAATATTTATTTAATATTCATGTAATTAAAAAATTATTTATTAAAATATTATTTATTACCTTAGGAATAACAATAGATAAATAAATATGATATATTCACGTAATTAAACAATCACCTCATGAATGAATATTTATTTAATATTTTGTGATTAATTAATAAATTATAAATAAATACTACTTCTTTGTCTGAATAATAATATTTATTTTAATTATTAAGTAAATAATATTTAACTGAGATCAATAGAAATACTTTGTGTGTGACCCTTTCGGCATATTCCTCGATTTCATTAGAAAATATTGCCTAAAGTATAAGATAACCATCTAGAAATGGGTCAAGACACTCATATATGAAAAATATATGTCATCATGACAATAATTATTGGAAAATACTCACTATGTAATATAATCCCTTTGTCATCATATCCCATCAAGCAGGTTTCACAACCATGTCATCAGTCTATGTGCTTGATACATCTTTGTTTGACCATATGAAATGAACATGTTTATACACTATGTACATGTAATTTAATATTATGGTTACATTTCAATCAAAGGGATGGGATATCATCTTCTATAAATATGGAATTCATAAATCCTTCCTCAACTTATTCATTAATAACATGTCATTTGTGATGCACCCAACATATTCAACTTTGTCACAATCACATGTTATCATAGTTTACTACAATACATCAAAGTACATGAGTCATGATATGTGTTAATAATAATCTAAAATTATATATATCACTACAAACGCTCACATTTATGAATATTAAATGACATATAAACATGTGCAATTCCTACTGGTGGGTATGTTCTCATAATCTTACAACTTCGAGATTACCAAGTATGAACTTTATGAAATGAAGTCTCAACCACTTACGAGTAATCACACCTAATATACATCATATTATGTGTCCCATGTTATAATTTTATCTGACCATATAATAATATTTAAGAATATAAAAATATAATCTCAACATTATCATCATAGAAAGGAATTATTATGACCTTTTTCAATGTGATAGATACTCTAGGATATTATTATATTAAATTTAGTAGAATATTAAATGATATGTAATAAGATATTTTATTTAAATTAACTTCATTTAATATTCTTGAAATCTAAAGTATAAATATTTGGTTCTAGAAAAAAAAACTCCAACGGACTTCTACTTAGACTAGAGTCAACTACTAATGACTTTTAGTCTGCTCAATCTCACACGATGATCATGTTTTTGTTGAGTTAAGGCTTTAATTATAGGGTTTACCATATTGTATTCCATTGAAATTTTGTTCACTGTGACATCACCTATCTGATAAAAATCTCTCATGAGATAATATTTTTAGAGTATGTGCTTCACCCATAGGTGTGAACTTGTCCCATTTGCATGAGCCACCACTATATTATTATCATAATATAGTGTGAGAGGGTCTTTACTTATAGGCCCCAAATCATGATCTTGGAAAAAGTTATGTATCCAGAATGATTCTTTAGCTACCTCAGAAGCCTCAATGTACTCAGAATCTATTTTTGAATTAGAGAGTGAAGATATATCCCAAATATGATTTTATATCATCTTAATCTATTTGTAAACTAGAATTTCCATATCCCTTGATGACTAGAGCATCATCTCTTCCATGTACTAGAAACATGTCATTAGTATGCCTAAGATACTTATGGATAGTATTGACTGCTATCCAATGGAAATCATCTGGGTCAACTTGATAACATCCTTTTTTGCTTAAGGTGTAGGCTACATCTAGTCTAGTGAAAAGAATAAAATACATGACTAACCCAGTTTCTGAAGCCTAGGTAGTCTGTGTCATATTCTATCTCTCCTCATGTTTCTGAGAACACATTGTCTTATAAAGATGAATAACATGTGAAATTATCAAAAATCCACTCTTATATTATTCCATACTAAATATCTTCAGTATCTTGTCAATGTATATACTTTGAATTAGTACAAGAATATACTTGGATCTATCATAATGGATCATGATCCCAATAATATATTTTTTCCCTAAGTACTTCACGAATAAGTAAGTGTTTAACCATGCCTTAATAGATTGTAATACTGGTATTTTGTTTCTAATAAATGGTATGTCACCGATATAAACTATTATGAAAATGATTTAACTCCCACTAAACCACTTATATACATAAGGCCCTCATTTATTCTTTATGAAAGAAAATTATGTTATGGATTAATCAAACTAAATGTTCCATTACCTTGATGCTTTCTTTAATCCATAAATGGATCTTTATAACTTTCATACCTTGTTAGTATGATTTGGAGTCATGGACCCTCCTAGTTGTGTCATATAGAAATCTTTATAAAGGTTTACATTAAGAGATCTATTTTTATATACATCTTCAAAAGCTCATATTCATTGAATTCCACTATTAAAAGTTGAATTTTGATGGATTTAACCATGGAAATTGGAGAAAATATTTCATCGTAGTTAATGACTTCATGTTTTTTAAACCCTTTTGAAACCAATATAGCCTTATAAGTGTTGAATTAAACATCCACATGCAGTTTTTTACTCAAACCCCGTTAATAAACAATGAGATTTATATCCACTGGAGGATCTAACAAAATCTATACTCAGTTTTGGTACATGGAATCCATTTCATAATTCATGAATTCTTTCCATTTAGTATATTTTGTGCTAATTACTACTTCTTTATTGGTTTTAGGATCATTAATATAAACTAATAATGAGTCTCCATCCTCGATGACTATAAAACAATATCATTCTGGTTCTCTAACCACTCTCATACTCCTACATAGTACTTATGTCTCTGAAACTTCCTCATCCATGGGGATTTGTGGAATCTATCCATGTTTCTACTCTTTTGTACCTTTTTCCTAGACTTCATCAAATTCTATCTCATTCTCACAATCTCATTTAGATATGTGATCCCTTTCAAGAAATATGGGATGTCTATTAACCATAACTTTCTTATTTTAAGGATCATATAGGTAATATCCTTTAGTTTCCTTAGGGTACCCTATAAAGATGCATGTAATCTCTCAAGGTGAAATTTTATCACTAAAAATATACTTAAAAATGATTCACATCCCTGTGATCATAAATTTGACAATGAGGGTTTCATTCCATGTAAAATTTCATATAGAATACCATTTTTTACTTTATTTGGAACTTGGTTTAGTATGTGTGTCACTATATATAACGTGTCTCCCAAAAATAATAATACTAGACATGTATAACTCATCATTGATCTCACCATGTATAATAGGGTGGAGTTACTCCTTTTGTTTACACCATTCCTTTATGGTGTATAAGGATTATTGATTTGAGATAAAATCTAAAAATATCATAAATAAAAAATGAATTTTTTATTAAGATATTCTTCTCTACGGTATGGGAGGATTTTTTTTAATATTATTACCAAGTTTTTTCTTAACTTCATTCTTATATTACTTGAATCCATAAAAGGAATTTGACCTATAACTCATTAAGTAGAAATATCCATATCTAATAAATTCATCAGAAAAAGTTATTAATTATGAGTACCCACCCTTGTATTAAACTAGTAATGGTCTATAAACATCAACATGGATAAACGTAAGAATATATGTGGCCCTTTAACCTTTTCCACTAAATGGGTCTTTGGTCATTTTTTCTTGCAAACATGCATGACATACACCATGTAGTTTTAGTTCAAATGAACCCAAATGTCCATCTTGGTGTAATCTAGTCAAATAATTTTCATTTGCATGACCTAGATAGTGATTCCATTGTTAGGTGTGGTATGAGTCATATGAACTATTTTAATTATCAATTTACATTACATGGTTTGTGTAATCCAATGAATAAAGATCATTATTTAAATACGTGTTACTATAAAAATTTATTTTATTATAAAAGAAGCAATGTTTATTCCTAAATTTTAAAATAAATCCATTAATACCAAGTCTAGATACAAAAATAAAATTTTTGGTAACTAGAGGCATGTAATAAAAATATTTCAAATCCAAGATCATTCTATTCAGCAACATAAGGTGGTGGTTTCCAATGGTCACAATAGAAAGTTTGGCTCTATTGGTTACTCATAGATCCACCTCACCATGGGAAATATTTCAGAATCTACTTGTTCCCTATGTTTGGATACATATTTGAGAACCAGATGTTATATCTAATACCCAATGTGTAGAAATAGATATATTTATCTTGATAAAAAATCCACATGAATCTTTTCTTTACTTCTTTACAAAGGTGTATTTTTTCTTCCAGTGGCCCTTCTTGCCACATGAAAAACAAATAGTGTCATGTTATCTTGATTTTACTTTGATCCTCCTCTTCTTGGAAGGAAATTAAGAATAATATTTAGACCTGGAGTTAGTCTTGGCTCTCTTCACCTATCCTTTCCTCTTATTCACCATAAGGACAGAAGTATTTATGGGCTTCATATCCTTATCAACTTAGAGAAGTAGAGTGAGAAGATATAGGTGATACTTATATATGTTTTTTATATTGAAATTGATAAAAACTAGATAATCTCTGAGGGAGTGATGAAATAATGAGATTAGTGTGAAATTCATTAAGTATATTAAACCTTATAACCTCTAAGCTCTCAATGTATCCAATGATTTTGACTACGTGAGGCACAGTCGGTTCTCCTTCTCTAAGTTTTTCAAGAAGTGTGCCTTATATATCTTATATCATTCCTATCTAGATCTATCCTGATAAATATAATAGAGATGATGAAGCATGTTATAGGAATCCATTCTCTCATGGATTTCATGATTTCACTATACATGGATGAAAGCAATGAACACTGAACATCTAGTTCATCATTCATGTTTTTTTCATAGACAGTGAACTCCTCATCACTCGTCTCATTAGTAGGAAGATCAAGGATTTAGGATTCTATAATGTAAGACTTTTATTCATGTCACAAAATAACTCTTAAGCATATAAATCATTCTAGGAATTTACTACTAGTTAATAGATAGTCTTTCTCTATAATTTATCATAGGAATAAAGTGGTTTATGAACTTGTCATTATTCTACACAAAATATAATCTTATTATTAATAATTTACTTGATTACAAATTATGTGACACAAAAAAATTATTAAGTATCTCAATATTTTATCAAGTCTCAATATCCCTAACCATTGAACTCGGAATGTCCCATCATTCAGGACTTTCCAGTATAAAGGATCCACATTTTCTTTATTATAATCTTGATGAGGGCCATGAAAATAATAATATGGTTTTTAGGTAGGTGGTCTTTCCAACTACAGACTTGCATCTACTTATTTCATAGAGTGGACTCCCCAATCCTGAAATCTTAACTATGATTTCCTGAACACTTTCCTCTAAATTTGTATTGAATAGAAAAAGGTTACTAAATCTAATAAATGTTTGGTTAAGTCGACCCACCATCTAATTTTATATTTCATAATAATTAAAAGTTATCCTAAAAAATTCCTAAACCAACACTTTTACTACGGGTACATATTAATTTAGATAATGAAATGTGAAATGATTTAATATTAACTTGGGTTTTTTTTATTATGTTTAAATTTTATTATTTTATCTTTTACATGTATTCTTAATATTAATTGGATTTTACTTAATTTATTAACAATGTATTGATAAAATATTTACACATAATCAATTTTTTTAATTCCACCTTTTCATAATAATCCATTTATTTATGTGATCATGGTCTTTAATCCATAAAATAAATCATGCATTGGACATAAATAAAATAAATCAAACGTGGCATGATCATGAGCTTTAATAAGAAATTTATTTTTTCAGTAGATAATAAACAAACCATTGACCCTAGGGTAAAAACTCTTTGAGATGGTCTTGGATTGATTTGTGGCATTCCACCTCTATCTTATGTATCTCCTTGGTTTGGTTTTATGATGGATCTATCTTGATCCAAATTTATGTGTCTGGGAGATTCATACTTATAATTCATTTACATTACACATAGGTGAAGGGAAATAGAAGGGCGGATTTACATAAAAGAAATTGTGGTCACACAGACTCATACATAATAAGGTGGGAGGGATGACTCGTTGGTCATCAAATTAATTTAATAATGATAATTTTAAAAACCCATGTAATGATTAAATTAAAAGAAATCACACACATACACAGGTTGGTTTAAGCTCATGATCATCCACTTGTACAATGAACACGCCTTTAAAATAGCTGGCTAAAATTCATTTTTATTTGTTTGTTTATTAACATAAAATGTGATATATCCAATTTTCACTAGAGATACCCATATATTGTGATTTTAAACAAATTAAATTTATTAATTTTATTTAAAATTTAGTAAAATAAGTACACATCTTATATATAGAAGCAACTCAGTGAGTACCTATCTGAAATACTCAGAATGTATTGAGATTATATATATAATCAACTCAAATGCCATATGACATACATATTTTATCATGTAATTACATGGAGTGTACAAGTCAACAAATGGAACACATAACACATGTTAATTAATGTATAATATAATGATTTTAATGTGTGTGGAGTAGTCAACACATTACGACTATACATGGTATATAGTTCATATTTTTACCTAGATATTAATTAAGTATTTAATATCATATAAAACCTATCATATGAAATTTATGAGTCAATAAATGACACAAAAAACACATAATGATGCCTTTTATAGAGTAATAAATTTATTTTAATTTTCTACATAAACATGATGGGTACACGAAATGTACATCCAGCTACATGTCATGTATCTTCCTCATCGTATGTTTATGATACACGCCTAGGGATTAGTCATGTATTTATGTGTGTACATGAGTGGGGAACACGATGTGTAGATATGCTATACACCATGTAACCTTCGTGTTTCATGGCTTTCAGTCCTTATGTGTCATGTAGTTAATACTCAACAAATATTTGACTACACATTTTCCACTATAAAAATGCATGGACTACATGGCATATAGTCCCACGTGTCATGTGTCAGGATAGCTTGGTCAACACATGGAGTATTTAATTCACCACATTTCCTTCATTACATGACTTGGAAAGTTAATTCACACTATGTACTGATGCGATGAATTCTGATACACACCTTATAATCCAATTACACACAATGTAATCTCGTGTTTTCTGGTCATACTTATTGGCACCTTCAGATGGGTTCTTCAAATTTTATTCATTAATATTTAATCAGATCTAGATTATATAAGAAAGAAACGTAAGGAGAGATATATCAATGATCAGATTAAAGATCAAATTTCATGAAATGAAAACTAACTTTAAATGCATATAGCTATAAAAAATAATTAAATAACTATAAATTTAATGTATCCTTTCTTTGATATCAATTTTTTATCATGGAATAATGGAAGCGCCTCTTGAGCCTTTTCCAAACTCAGATTTTTTTTAGTTTTAATGGATCATTCACAATATACATGATGAAAATTTCATGACTAATAAAAAAAATTATATAGAATATTGAAAAATTATTTTTCCAGAACCAAGAGAGTGTATCTTTTCATGTTAATTTATAATTAATTTAAATTACCTCAATTTTGAGATCTTTCTTCATTGATGGTGTCGATCATACAGACACAATAGGTGTATCATTATTGTGTCATGAGGACCCAAAGAAGATCCCCTCTATCTTTGATCCACATGTTCTCCTTTTATCTCTAAGAAACATTGAAGAAACATTATATGATAGCACCTATGATTGATCATATTTCATTGTTCAACTTGATCGCTTCACGTTCCTTTATGCTTGAAGGAATCACTCTTTTTCTTTTTGATCGTGAGAGGAAGAGATTAGGAGAAGGAAATGGAGAGTAATGTTATGCATAATGATTAACCACTTCTGAAATGAGATAATAGACTATTTATAAACCAAAGGTAAGGGTTTAATATTTAATCAATTTCACAATGACCATTAATAATATATTAAACCCAAAGAAACCACATACCATGTAATAAAATAATATTATTATTTTATTTCATGGTATACTCTACCCCCACACAATGATAAATATTTTTTTTAAAAAAATAAATTAATATTTATCATGATAAAAAATTTTGTTCACTCTTTCTTCTCAAAATTTATTGAATTCTTGAGAAAAATATCTAAATAAATATGATTCATTAAATAAAAAATAAATATTTTATTCATAGTGTAGAAAATTATTATTTATTTAATATTCAAATATTTAAATAAATTATTTATTAAATAATTATATTTCACCTTGCAAATAACAAGAGAAAAAGAAATATTATATATTCACATAATTAAACAATTACCTCATAAATGAATAATTATTTAATATTTTATTATCAATTAATAAATCCAGAATAAATATTGCTTCTCAGTCTTGAGAATAACATTTATTCCAATTTCTAAATAAATAATATTTAATTGAGATCAATGGAAATACTTTAGGTGTGACCCTCTAGGCCTCTTTTTTAGTGGTATGAGGTTGCCTTGCCTAAATTCCAAGTTTACTATCTAGCAATGGGTCAAGGAACCCATAATGGAAGAAGATATGTCACAGTGACAACAATAACATATGAACACTCACTGTCTAATACAATCTCTTTGTTATAATATCTCATCAAGCAGGTTTCACAACTATTTCATCAACCTATGTGTTTGATACATCTTTCTTTGACTATCTAAAATGAACTCATATATACACCATGTCTATGGAATTTAATGTGATACTTCCATTTCAATCAAATATTTGAGATAGTATCTTCCATAAAGATGGAAGGGACAAATCCTTCCTTGACTTATTCATTAATAACATGTCATTTGTGACACGTCCAACATACCCAACTTCATCATGATCATATTTCTTCATGGTTTATGGAAATACATCAAATTACATAAGTCATGACATGTGTTAATAATAATATTAAAGTATAAGGATCATTACACATGTTTATAGATATGAATATATAATGACCTATAAAATAAGTGAAATTCTGACAAGTGGATATGTACTCATAATCACTTGTCTTAGAGATTACTAAGTGTGAACTTCATGATATGAAGTCTCATTTTCTAATAAGTACTCGTGAATGTTTCGTGTGTGGAAGAAGCGTGTGATGCGTCATGCCTAGAATTGATTTTTCTCATGAATGATTATCAATCTAATATTTATATGACAATAAATGTCACGGTCAATGTAATTTAATCAAATAATATAGAAAATGAATAAAATTGTAGAACCAGGGCACATGATCATCATATATTATTTATAATTAATTTAAGAAATTAAAGAAATAACTTGAAAGAATTGTTTCTTAGTTAATGAATCTGATAATGGATCTATTTCATATCATCATTGTGTTGTAGGAATAAATGGTAGATTATCTCTAGTAGTGATCCACACATATTCCAAAAATCCCTGAACATCATCATAGGAATCTTCGGGTGCTCACATGGAAGATCCTAATGCTTGCATCATTCACCTTTGATAGCCTCAATAATTGATTCCAAATTATTCTTATTGGTCTCTATATACTTGATAGTGTAAGGTGGAGAAATATCACTCTCTGTTCTTGAGAGAATTCTTGGAAAAGGGAGATCTCTAGGGATTCGAGAGGATTCTCTAGATTTGTTGTGCATAACAAAATGAATAAGATCTCTTGAAAAATAATATAATTGGGTTTATATACCACTAAGTTTAGAAATAAATAATTTCCTAATTTCCATTTATTATTTATTTAACCCCTATGGAACCCCATGTCCATAATAATAATATTATTATTATTTATCAACATGCGCAAAACTCAAAAATTAAAATTAAATATTATTTAATCAAATAATATACAATATATATTATTTTTCATCAGACCATTAAACTCAGTCCACTATTCCTCCATAATATTTATTATTCCTTGAATAATTACTACTTATATAATAAATAAATATCACTACATTATTCATCAACAAATAAATAAATATTGTATTCACTAAAAAGAAAATAAATATTTATTAAATATTCTGCTCACATTATATTCTCTAGAATAACTGGTGATGGAATATATGAGATTAAAAAAACATGAATAATTATTAAATCATGTGTAGAAATAATATTTATTCAACCTGTTAAATAATAAATAATAATATATTATTTAATGAAGATTCTGGATACACTTAGTGTGTGACCCTCTAGGCCTATTTCTCATAGGCATTAGGTGAAGAAATCTAAAGTCCAAGTTTAGCACCTAGAAACAGGCCAAGTCACCCATAGAGAAAGAAGTTAATGTCGTAATAGCATAATACATTATACGAGTGATCACTGTGTAATATAATCCATTCATCATGATATCTTTGATCAAGTAGGTTTCATGCTGGTGTCATCAACCTATGTTCTTGGTGTCTCTTTCTTTGAATTTCTAGAAATCAAACTTTCCTATAGAACACCATGGACATAGATTTATTTAGGCTATATCATTTCCACCAAATTTCATGAGATATAAACATTAATTAAATAACAGAAGGGAAAAATCTTTTCTCACATTATTCATTAATGAAATATTACTTGGGATGCACCCAACATATCTTACTTCACTATGAATATATGTTAACATGATTTTCATTAATACATCCAAGTAAAAAACTTATAATAATCATTAATAATAATATTAAATTCTAAGGATCAATACACACATCCATATATAGTACAATCCAATGAAACATATAAATGTTGATTTCCTACTGGCAGATCTTATTCTCATAATATCCAAATATGGATATTACTAAGGGAATACGCCATGAGAGGGTGTCTCATAGTCCTATGAGTATCCAACCCTAATATCCTATATCATTTGTGTCCCTAAAATGATATCATCCAGTTATATAACATATATTTAATAATATTATTGTAGAACTTCTAAGTTCTCATCATAGTAGGGAACTGTTATGACCTTTCAGTGCAATAACTACTCTTAAGATACACTACAAAAAAATGGCTTATGCCAACAGAAATTTATTGACATATGATATATCTGTTGGTAAAAATGAGAAATTCCAATAGATATTAAATTTTATTGGTATAGATTTTAAGTAGCAACACTTGTTTTTACCAATAATTATATCTGTTGATATTAATCATTTAACACCAACAAATATTTTACCAACAGTGAAATCTATTACTTTATCATATCAATACTAACATTTTTTTTACCAACAAATGAACCTATTACTATTAATTTCTATTTTCAAAAAACATTTACCATTATAAAAAATCGGTTTTAATAAATTATCCTATAACATAAAATATTTAAAAAATAATAATATATATATATATATATTATTTTTAATAAATGTTATAAATTATAAATATTTTAAAAAAATCACATAATTATATGTTTTCATCGACACATTATATTTTTGTGA
The DNA here is from genome assembly GCA_963277665.1 of Viscum album. NCBI lineage: Eukaryota > Viridiplantae > Streptophyta > Magnoliopsida > Santalales > Viscaceae > Viscum > Viscum album. The sequence continues at coordinate 1,842,429,556 of OY728129.1, read as the reverse complement.
TAATATATATATATATATATATATGATATAAAATTGATGCTAAATGATTATAATTTTTGGAGACTGAATAAGATCAAATGTAGTAAAAACTAAAAAAATAAAGTCACGTATATATAATTTCATTATATGTATATAACATTATTTTTTATTTAGAATATATATAAATTTAAAAAAATTACATTATATATAAATTATATATAAATTTATTATACATCATGATATTTTTTAAATTATACCAATAATATGACACTCTCTTCACTAAATTAAAAATATCGAGCTGCAGTGGTCAGATCATCATTACTGTGTCATCCATTGTCACATATGAACCAGTTAATTTTATTTTCTTGTAAAAAAATGTTGTTGTTGTTATTATTATTTTATTTTATTTTATTTTTACATTTTACATTTTCTTCTCCCTTTCTACCCTATGCCACCCCACCCCTTCACTTCCTGTTTGTGTCACATGCCCCATCGTGGAGGAAACTCAGCAGCTCACCTACCTCCTCCTATGGACATAGAATCTGGTCGCCTCCTTCATTTTATCCATGGTTGTGTAAGGTGTTTTTTTATGTGGTTCATGAGCCTCAATTATTTGTTTATTCTTGATTTTACCTTTCTTACATTTTAGATCTCAAGTCCTCTTTAGATCTTCAGTAGTCCGATCGCAATGGCCCAGGGAAGAACGATTAGGTCTGTCACCACTATAGTGTTTGTGATTGCTATTATATTCCCCTCCAATACCTCAGCTCAGAAGTTGGGCTGGGTTGGGGTTCCAGTACCAGTGCCAGATGCGTTATCGACAGCATACTCTAGGGCTATATCTGGAACTGAAATCCATGCTTGGTGGCAGTATGGATAATGATGGTGATTACTAATTAGATGGATTAGACTGTGTGTGTACTTGGTGGGCTGAGCATCTAGTTTCGTGTGGCCCTTAAGACGGTGGAAGGTCCAGGCTTCCATGGTTCCACATAGACCACATAATATAGATTATATTGATTGATTTTTCCTCTCTTCCTCTACTTGATGTTGATTTTCATGGAGTTAGGTTTAATATTCTAGGAAGTTTGAAATAGTTTTGTATTTCTATGATTTGGGTGGTATGGTCTATATTTGTGCGTTTTTTGGTCATTGGGTTGGATTATTTGTCTTTTTCATGATGGATATGGACATTTTGGGTTTATATACATTCTAATCAGTCTGAGATGTGAGTATTACCCATGTAATTCAATTCTCTTAATGAATATCTATTGTGTTGATGAGTGTTCTTGCCCAATATACTAAAGGACTAGTTACTTTTATTCAAGAATAACTACTCTTCAAGAATTTTTGTTGGTCTAAAATATGGGTTGGGGATTGACTAGAATAGTATAGTTTATTGGATACTATGAGTCAACTTTTGCTGGAGAATGGATGTTGAAGAATGGATATGATACCTGGCTAAAATGGTGACATTTATTTCTCCCTCATATGTGTGTTAAGGTCATATATACTTGAAATCTCTTTCAATTCCTTGGTGATAAAATTTCACCTTGTGTATGCACTGAAACTTGCATTTTCTTTAATAATTTTTTTAGGGGTGTGGGGTGGGAAACCAGCTCATGTATCATATGGTTTTGACTAGATTATATAATTTTGAGTTATGTGTTACTCTTAATTGAAGTTAGTGTCATTCTAAATGGTTTGTGGTCACACGTTAGATGATATTATTATTAATTTTATATCATGTGTTTTTATTTTAATTTGTTCTGGTCACTAGATATCTTCTGTTAATGTGGTCACTTGTAAAAAAAATCACCCATCGGTTCTTCTAGTCATTTTTCTATTGTTGTTCTCACTAATTATTTTTATATCACGTGATATAGAAATTGTTTTGGTATTCATTAAATATCTTATTATGACCAGGATGGATAATTTTATGGTTGTGGTATCTAGTTAGATTATATTATGGTTTTTGTTTCCAATGGTTAGATTATCCTCTTATTGTGATCACTGGATTATATTTTCATATCATGTGTTATTATTTTTATATCTTGCATTTAAATGAAAACTATTTTCCAATTGTTTTATTGGTGTGATCAGAACATTGCTCGTGATGGTGCATGTCTAAAGTGAATGGAGTAGTGACAGGTGTTTCTTCAAGCATAGATGAGTGGTTCATTGTAGTCAAAGGGATGACGGTGAAGTTGTGCATGTCTTGATCCACTATAGTAGATAATAGCTCATGTGAAGTTATGGGGATTACATGATAGTGAAGTATGATGTTTTTTTTTGAGAAATAGATTAGAGACAAAGTTTCATTAAGTTCCATTTAAAGTCTCTTAGTGTTCGAACATATCTAAATATGTTTGTAATATATTTCTTGGAGATTCTTGTATTTTCATGAAGTTTGAACACATATTTAAATTATATTGGAATGTTTTTTTCAAATAAATTCATTTTTGATGTTTTATATAAGATAATTTTATAATTATTATCTAATAAATATAATAATATATAATAAATAATTATGTTAATAAATATAATATAAAATTTTAACAATAAATATTGGAATTACAACATTTAGATTATAATTTATAAACAAATATTAATTGTTGGTATTTTTTATAAATGTTAATAATATTACCAATAGATATATTAGTCGCATTAACCTATTACTAAACATTTTTTACCAACCTATATATTATTTTTTGGTATTATTATAATTGCAATAGAATCATTTTATCTGTCGTAATAATATTTAGCGATGGAGTTTTTACCAATAGTTTAGTGACAGGAAAAAAATTATTAACCAAAAAATGCACTTTTACCAACAGATATACCGCTATTTGAAAAAGATAATTATTTTATAGTGATATTATTACATATTATGTCATACATAAGAATAATAATGATGTGGTAAATAGTTTTTTAATATTAAAAACTATGAATTCATGCTATCATAAAGTACACATAAGTTGGTTCTAGGGCACCAACTCCAACACACTCCCACTTATACTAGATCCAACTATTAACAACCTTTATTTTGCTAGTTCTCACATGATACTCATGATTTTGATGAGATTGGCCTTTATTCAAGGGGTCCACCATATTTTCTTATGTGGGAACTCTACTTACTGAAACTTCATGCCTATGATAAAAATACCTCAAGAGGTGATACTTCTAGAGTATGTGATTTGTCAGTTGGTGTGACCTTGGATCTTTTTCAAGATCCACTGATGTAGTATTATCACAATATAATGTGATAAAGTATTTACTAATTGGTACCACATAAATATCTTGGATAAATTTTCATATCCAAATGGATTCATTGAATACATCAAAAGCTGCTATATACTCAAACACCGCTCTACAATCATAAAAAACAGGATGATTTAAATATTCCATCTCATAGATCCTCTGTTGAGACAGAAAAAATATCTTGACAGCAACTTCAGATCATTATTATATGTTTGAAAACTAGCATCAGTATAACCCCTGATGACTAGTTATTCATCTCCTCCATACACCAGGAACATATCCTTAGTTCTTCTCAGATACTTGAGGATAACTTTAACATAAAACCAATTATATTCTCCTAGATCCTCTTGATATCTACCTACCATGATCAATGCATAGACAACATAAAGTATACAATATATCATGGAATACATGATTGATCATATCATTGAAGAATATGGTATCTTAATCATTCTATCTTTATCTTGTTGTGTATTATGACACATTTTCTTAGAAAGATGTATACCATGTGACACTGAAACAAATCCTCTCTTGTATTATTCTATACTAAATCTCTTTAGTATCTAGTAAATGTATGTACTTTGACTAAGCCCAAGCAACATATTAGATCTATCACAAATGATCTTGATCCTTATAATATAGGATATTTCACCTAAGTACTTCATGGAGAAACACTTGTTTAGCCAGTCCCTAACAGACTGTAATATTGGTATATAGTTTCCAATAAGTAATATTTCATAAACATATACTAATAGGATAATGACATCATTATCACTAAAACTATTTTTAACACATGTATCTCATTCATTCTTAATGAAACCAAATTATTTTATAGCTTTATGAAATCGAATATTCCATAAAATGGATGTTTTCTACAATCCATAAATGGATCTCTTTGTTGGTCAGAGTAGAGTACTCAAGAGGGGCGTGAATTGAGTATCTATAAAAATTTCTATTTAAAAAGTATTCTTAAAAAGGTTCCCCAATAAATTTAAATACGTCCTAGTTAATCAAAGTAATATAGTTATGAAATTTTGACTATTTGAATAACTTCTTATAAGATTAACTAATTCTTAGTAATCTTAATATTAGTTATTAACATTACTTTTGAATCTATTCTAATAAGGAAAAACAATTATAACTTATTTCTAATATTAGCTATCAAAGTAAATTTAGTGATTTATAAATTATATAGTAAAACAGAGTTAAATAAATTAAATAACACAGCGGATATAAAACAAGTGTTTCAGTCTCAATCCAAGACCTAATCCACTCCACTTGGTGATCACCTTCCACCAAGTAGTTTATATAAAAAACTCGATCCACACCATGGATCGGGGTTAACAATAGTACAAAGGAATGTCCAGGTCACACGACCTCTTCTATAGTTCTTCATGGGTAAGAACTACCAGGTCACACAGGGACCCCTTCCACACTTATCTGTGGGAATACACAAGTGTAAAAAGATGTATGAGAAAGGATATCTTATATCCTTCCGTATAATGCAGGAGATAGTGCATGTTTTTATACCGACACACACACACTACTCAAAAGATAAAAATAATACACAAAAGAGAAAAAATTATGAGATAAGGTTATAAGTGCTCTGAGTTTTAGTCTATGAAACTCTGGACTTCTAGGATGAAGCAGATACAAAAATCAAGTCCTTTTATGGAAAACAGAGTATTGTAAGTCAGCTAGATCTGACTCGTGTTCTTCATGGATTTGATAGTGCAAAAATGTTCTCGACTCTAGGATTAGAGTATGATTCGTGTGTTCTTAATAAGTGTCAGGTTTCATTTTTGGTTCTTCTTTGAAGAATGCCCGTGCTTATTCGTTATTGCGCACACACTTGTTTCTATGTTGTCACTATTGTCCCTATTGTTGCACTTTGCTTCTGGCCACACTATTCTTTTTATTCTTAGAATGCATGTGTTGGATCCGACATGATGAATGTATTTTTCACCTTGTACCTCGTACTATCAGGTGACATGTCTGCAAAGAAACATTAATTATGTCAGTGAATTTAAAAGCATCAAATATGACCGTTAGAGATTAAATTGAAAAATGACAAAACAGATTAAGAAACGGTGTCACAGTCTGTCTGTAAATGGTGTCTCCATGAAATAGTGTCTCCATGAAATGGTGTCTCCTTTTTTGTCTTTGAGCGGAGAGACAAATATGATAGCACAATTATATAGAGATAAGGAACTGGTAGCACAGATGCAGTGTTTGATCACAGTGTCTAGTAACGGTGTCTGGATGGTCACGGTGTATGGTCATGGTGTCTGGACAAGGTGTCTAGGTCACAGTGTCTGGGTCACGGTGTCTGGGTCACGGTGTCTGGGTCACGGTGTCTGGGTCATAGTGTCTGAGTCATGGTGTATAGATCACGGTGTCTGTGTCACGGTGTTTGGGTCACGGTCTCTGGGTCCTTTGCCTGAAAAACTTAACTGGTGGCAGAACTCATGGTTTCTCAGAATTAGCCAAATATCTGTACACAGACTTAAATAGTGATATTCATAGAATGAATTAAACTTAATCATTCATAATATAATTTCATTATACACAAAATATTTTACAATAATTATTCAAGGTATGAAGAGACTAATCATCCGTACGCATGATTTTAGATAGATTAAACAAGATTAATAAGCTTTACAAAATGTATAGGATTTGTGATCATTAAAACAGGTTTTACACATGATGAGTCCAACAATGTCCCCCTTTTTGATGATCAAAAATCTTGTGAGTGAGAGGTCTATTCTTAGGTAATGTGTCTATTCCTTATTTTTCATATAGAATACATATTTCTACCCATTTTGGTATTATAAAAAAGAGTAAATAAGAAATAGAAAATAAAAGTTCACAATTCATTAGATAGATAAAAAGTGTCATTAAAAATAGTAAGTAGCAAGAATGAAAAAATAATCCCTATCAAAAGAGAGTAGTCACTTTTCTTCAGCACTTTATTGTCTTTTCTTTTCCCTTGGTAGTAGCATCAGTAGATGAAACCATAGAAGCAGAGGTAGAAGTTGAAGAAGGAAGTGAACCAGTGGACAGAGAAGGTAAAGGGAGTCCTTCAATGTAAAGACCCGTAAAATTCAAGGGAAATTTTTTTTTCTTAATTTTCTTTGGAATTTTACAAGAGCGTGGTTTCTGACGGAACCTGATTCCGAGGCCCGGTGTGCCCGGAATTAATTTTGGGAAGTTTGGATCGGGTACGTTCAGTGAACGAACGAGCGAGAATTCCTAACTTTTGATCCGGTGCTTAGAATTGAAATCCGAGTACACCGATGAACTCGCAGCACCGATATTCGCTTAAGGAGACCTTTTCCGAGGTTGCGTTTATTTCGGGTTGAGAGTTAGTTTTTGGGAGTTTAGAATAAGTTAAATAAAAATTGTGGATTACAAATTTTTATTTAAACTTGTTAGTTAACTTCTCCCAAAGGGAGTTAAAGGTGGGAACCACATCCACTTAACCTCCCTTGAGAGGATTAAGTGTGGTGGGGCCCACACGAACCCTAAACTTTTCATCTCCTCTCAAAACTCCTTAAACCCCCCTTTTAATTGACATGTCAACTTGTTAATTAATTTGGAGTTATCTTATTTGAATTTCAAACATTTGAAATTCAAAAAGGTTTGGTTGAGTTAATAAAATAAGCTCTTAGCTTATTTTATTGGGTTAGTTTTGTTTAGCCATCTTGAGATCTTTTGAGAGCTTTTCCTTCTTCTTCAAACTTTGACGAAGAACGCTCAAGCCTTGATGAAGAACGCTCAAGCTCCGATGAAGAACGCCGCTCCTCTCTTCTTCGTCTTCCGTGTCAACGAAAGGGAACACCGCTTCCTCCTCGGACTTCCTTCGTCGGAATACGAAGATTCTCCAATGACGTACCTCTTCGTCATCGGATTTGACGAACGACTACCGCGACGCCCGACCTCCGCGACGTTGTCTTCCGCGGGTCGTTGACAATCTTCGAGCTTGAACCCAAGGTAGGGGTTGTTTTTATTTGTCTATTTATTTATTCTTGTTCGTGGTTCTAGCATGACTAACGTGAGGATATTGAATATTTAAATATGTATTATCATTTAACGTGAGGGGGCCGGACCGCATGAACACGGCCGAACCCCCTCCTTTGTTCTTGATAATTTATCCTGCGGTTGAAACAAGATGGCGTGGTGTCGTCGCACCACACGGATTTTCGCACTTATATTGCGCGGAGCCATCGCGCCGCGCCGTGGAAGGATCATCAAGAATGCGACGCCGTCGCGCCGCGTCGAAGGGAATCGAAGGCGTGGCGGAGGGGCACGGTGTCGTCGCACCGCGCTGGACGACGAACACCGTGGCCGGTTCCGGGCCGCGGCGAGACGAGAAGACCGGCGGCACGCCGGGCCGCCGGCGTCAGAAACCGGAAGGGGACCGGCTTGCCGGTCCCGTTGGAGAAAAACCGGCCGGCCAGGTGGCCGGCTGGAAGGTCAAAGACCGGGGGAATAAATTCCCCCGGTCAACTCACTAAACCCCCCCCCCCCCATTTATGAGGGGGGGCGGTTCCTTTGAGGGGGGGCAGGCGGCCCCCCGGTTTCTTCAAGCAGGCCCCCACGAGGGGGGCCGGATCTCCAAAGGGCGCGGCACTTAAGCCGCACCGCCAAGCTGGAAGCGGGGGCTTAGCCCCCCGCGTGTGACCCTAGTGGCGCCAGGCCGCGCCGCCGCCGGCCGGGCCGGGTCGGCCCGGACCCGGACCCCCCGTTTTCAAGACGGATTCGATCTTTTGGCCATAACTTGAGCCACGAACCTCCGATTGACGAACCGTCTGTAGAAACACGATCCTTGGATCGAGACGGTCGTTTCGGTATATCACACTCAAAGTTTCGGAATACTTTGAGTTCGGCTGGGTTGGTTCGTTCACGAAACCAACCAGGTCTTCGGAGCGGAAACGCTCATATCTTGAGCTACGGACGTCCGATTGACGTGCTGTCAGCTTTGTTGTGTTCCACTTAGTGAGACGGATATTTTGGCATACTCCTACCGAGGTTTGGACGCAGGTGGAGTACGGTCGGGTTGGTTTTGCATTAAAAAATCAACTGGGCCCCGGGGACAAAAATGCCAATAACTCTCAGACCGGGCATCTGATCGACGTGCCGTCTGTTGCGTTGAGTTCCTGTTGACGATACGGAACTTTTGGATACATCAACTCTGGACTTTGTGACAGTTGATGTATCAGCCTCTCGGCTCGTGGAGCGGATCCTCCTGTACGAGCTTGCTGTGTGCGGGAACCCTAGTGCTGGCTGCGACTGTGACTACTACTACTACTGCTGCTACTTCGACGACGAAGACTACAGCACTCAGCGATCCTACGTGGATCAGTGTTACAGGTCCTGTGTGGGCCCGATTCTGTGTGGATTCGACGACGACGACTACAGCACTCAGCGATCCTACGTGGATCAGTGCTACAGGTCCTGTGTGGGCCTGATCCTATGTGGGTCCGATCCTGTGTGGGTCTTTGCGCTCAGCGGTCCTGTGTGAACCAGCGCTTACAGGTCCTATGTGGGCCCGATCCTGTGTGGGTCTTTTTCGGGGGTTAGTTACCTATCGATCCTTCGTGGGTCCGACGACTTAGATGGATCAGAGATCATCTTTATCGTCTTTTGAAGAAGTATACCTGTGTGAGCTGAATCCTGTTGCTTTCCTGTGTGGATTGTGTTGTGTTATCCTGTGTGGATTACGTTTTGCTTTCATGTGTGGTATACATTTACATTCCTGTGTGGACTGAGTTGTACTTGGGCTCGGAGGTTAGAGCGTATTTGAAATTGATGACTTAGGTATATGTATGGGCATATACCAAAGCAGTGTCGGTTGTTACTTAGTGATTGTACCTTTCTTTGTGGTTTATCCTTTGTGGATTTTGAGAGACCTTCAGGGGTCTCAGGGTCCCTACTGAGTAGCTTATACTCACCCCTGCATGGGCTTTGCCCGCACTACGTTGTGTTGGTTGCAGACGACGGACAGCGTTGATCCTAGCTGAGGCTTGCAGAGCAGGACGGTACCTAGAGGTGGACCACTGGGCGGAACGTGCTCGGAGCGGACGACGGGACCCGTGGAGCAGTGGAGCTATCTGTACCCACCCTTCAGGTGGGATTTCCAGTGGACAGCTCGGTGTAGCGGCTTTTACTTTACAGTTGATGTTTTCCCTTTCGAGTTGTACTTTACTTTCAGTTTGGGTTTGTATACTGGCCCATTTACTTTTCCGCACTTTCAGTTGTACTCTGCTTTTGCTTAGTGTTTACTTTCCGCTTGCTTACTCTGTGGTGTTTGTTTACTTTACAAAGGCAATGCCTTCCCTTTTTACCGGGATTTACGCCTTGGTGCTAGTCGCCAGCCCCTGGCCTATGGAAGGCAGGCTTGGGGTAGTCACGGCATGGACCTCGAGGGCGGGTCGTGACAAATTGGTATCAGAGGAGTTCGGTTCCACCGCGAACTCTGATCTTTTCTATGTGAAGCAATAATGTTTAGCGTATTGAGTGTTGTTATCAGTCCAGGGAGTCCAGTGTTGGTGCGGCGGCCGACGTATCCATACACCAGGACCCTGACTTCTGATTTCCGACTTAATGCACGGAAACATTGATTGCGTGTGTGTTTCAAAGTTTTCTTTGTGATTAATTATATCAGCTCACCAGGTATACTTTTCTGACCATGGCGCACCTATTTCCTTTTCAGGATGGCCCCACGACGGCAGCCAGCTAGGGTTCTGAGAGTCGAGTGTGACGACAGCCCACCGAGCGACGAGGCCTCGGTGCAGGGCCCTTTGTCAGCAGTGGCACCGGCGGTAGCTCTACCCGTCAAGCCACCGATACTTGCAGCACCAGCCGCTGACGATGCACGTCGCCTCAGCGCACTGCATGAGTTTCAGCGCCAGCGACCACCCAGGTTTCACGGGGAGACGGATCCCCAGGTAGTAGAGGACTGGCTGGAGGCAGTGGTACGTGTGTTTAGGCTAGTGAGGACACCAGCAGACCTCATGGTGATCCTCGCTGCGAGCCTACTACATGCAGCAGCAGGACGATGGTGGAGCTTGATGCTCCAGGTGCACGATGAGGCATCTCTACTTTGGGCGGACTTTGAGAGCCTCTTCCGCTCGGAGTTCGTCCCAGCCACCCTTCGTGTGGTGCGTATCCAGGAGCTTCTTCAGCTGCGGCAGGGCAGCATGACGGTCGCTCAGTACTCGGCGAGATTTACTGATCTCTCGCGCTACTCGACCGACATGGTACGGGACCCATTCTTCCGGGCCCGGACCTTCGAGCAGGGTTTGAGACACGAGATCAGGGCATCGCTGATCTCCCTCAGCATACTGACTCAGACAAGAGTACTAGAGCGAGCCCTTCTGATTGAGAGCTTCCTTGCTGAGTCTACACCAGCGCAGCGACCCACCGCAGGGCGGCACGTGGCAGAGTCATCTGCAGCAGGCAGTCGACGGATGACTCAGGGGTCCAAACAGACCAGACCCTCAGGAAGACGACCTCAGGGCATTGGCTTAGCAGTGTGGGGCACACAGCGCGGATCCAGTCTTTCGAGTGGAAGACAGTTCTATGCATGCGGCGGGCAAGGTCACATGGCTCGTGACTGCCCGACCCGCCATGCAGAGGAGCAGAAGACGGTTGAGGAACCACCTAGGCAGAGGCAGAGGTTCGACCATGGCGGTCCGCAGGGATGAGGCGGACGAGGCAGAGGAGCTGGTCGAGCAGCAGGTGGTGGGCGACGTTTTGAGGCTCTACCACCACCACCACCAGGAGGTCCACCCCGACCTCAGGGGAGAGCACATCTTCAGGCAGCTGAAGCTTACGATCATGGAGCTCCGGAAGCGGGTGGACTAGTGCGGGACTAGCTCCAGGCCTAGAGGCCTTTGCCCATAATGCCTCTAGCTTCGTAGTTTGTGTTGCTTTGTGACCTTGTTCTTTAAGTTGAAGTAATAAAAGACACTTGCCTTGGTGACTTTTGTTTTCTTGTCTTTTGTTTGTTTTTACTAAGAGGTGTCGGTTAAAAACTGTTGACTTGACCCTCACTTGCGAGATTCGTACTGGAGGAAACCCAGTGACCACACACTGATGCCGACAGTGTGACTCAACCCTTGGAGGCGAGAGTAACGGTTGGATCTCTTGGTAGCAGCATCGAGGCCTTACGACGTCATCCATGCCATGAATTAACTAATCATGACGGGATTGACTGTTTTAGGAAAGGAACGTGGTTCATCCAGGGGATGAGACCGGATTTCACTTTTCGGAAAAGGAGAAATCTTTGCAGCTAGTCTCTTTGCAAATATCCTTCGTGGATAGAGATGGAGCAGCCTTCCTCCAGTCTCTCACAGTCACCCCTCCTCTACTACAGCAGGTCAGAGAGGCACAGCGTGAGGATGCTGACTGTGAGACACGACGTGCACAGATATCCTCGGGACAGGCACCTGATGGTTTCTCCCTTCGAGCAGAGCACGACATCCTTTTCAGAGGACGTACCATGGTACCAGTCGCTTTGCGAGAGGAGGTGCTGAGAGAGTTTCACACTTCTCCTTTGGTGGTACATCCTGGAGTGGCGAAGATGTACCAGGACCTCAGAAGACAGCACTGGTGGCCGGGCATGAAGAAGGCAGTAGCAGATTTCATTTCTCGATGCCTCACCTGCCAGCAGGTGAAGGCATAGCATCAGGTACCAGCGGGCTTGGTACAGCCCTTGGAGGTTCCGGAGTGGAAGTGGGACGACATATCTATGGACTTCGTGACTGTACTTCCACGCACTTCCAGAGGTCACGACTCCATCTGGGTGATTATTGACCGACTCACCAAGTCGGCACACTTCTTACCCATTAGAGAGCAGGGATCAGTAGAGAGCTTGGGACATCTCTACGTTTAGGAGATAGTGCGGCTCCACGGTGTTCCATCATCTATCATCTCCGATCGAGATGCTCGCTTTACTTCCCGGTTTTGGAAGGGGTTACAGGAGGCGTTCGGGACGCAGCTACGTCTGAGCACAGCCTTTCACCCTCAGAAGGATGGTCAGACGGAGAGGACCATTCAGACTCTCGAGGACATGCTCCGTGCATGTGTCCTCGACTTTGGTCGTAGCTGGGAGGACCACCTACCCTTAGTGGAGTTTGCGTACAACAATAGCTACCACTCCACCATCGGAATGGCACCGTACGAGGAATTGTACGGCCGACCTTGTAGATCTCCTTTGTGCTGGACAGACCCTGGGGAGTCAGCACTTGTGGGACTAGAGATAGTCCAGCCCACGACAGAGAAGGTCCAGGTCATCCAGGAGCGGATGAGGACAGCTCAGAGCCGACAGAAGTCATATGCTGACAGGAGGCGGAGGCCATTGAAGTTTGAGGATGGCGACCACGTCTTCTTGTGGGTCTCACCTCGACGTGGTATTCGGAGATTTGGCCGAGGCGGCAAGCTATCTCCGTGCTTCATCGGACCCTTCCAGGTCCTCAACAGGGTTGGTGAGGTGGATTATCGCCTGGCTCTACCACCTCAGTTGCACCGGATGCACGACGTCTTCCACGTATCTCAGCTAAGGAGATACGTGCACGACCCAACGCACATCATTGACCATGGGGAGCTTGACGTTGACGATGCGGCGACTTTTACGGAGGTCCCGGTGGATATAGAGGATCGACAGTAGCGGGTCCTGCGTGGGCGATCGATTCCTCTTGTGCGCATCAGATGGCAGCACGGGAATCTCCAGGAGAGCACATGGGATCGGGAGGCTCTGATGCGTGCTCAGTACCCTCATTTGTTCCCCTGGTTTTGATGTATCTTTATGGGGACGTAAAGCCCTGAGGTGGGAGTAATGTAAAGACCCATAAAATTCAAGGGAAATTTTTTTTTCTTAATTTTCTTTGGAATTTTACAAGAGTGCGGTTTCTGACGGCACCTGATTCCGAGGCCCGGTGTGCCCGAAATCAATTTCCGAAGTTTAGCTCGGGTACGTTCAGTGAACGAACGAGCGGGAATTCCTAACTTTTGATCTGGTGCTCGGAATTGAAATCCGAGGACACCGATTAACTCGCAGCGCCGATATTCGCTTAAGGAGATCTTTTCCAAGGTTGCGTTTATTTCGGGTTGAGAGTTAGTTTTTGGGAGTTTAGAATAAGTTAAATAAAAATTGTGGATTACAAATTTTTATTTAAACTTGTTAGTTAACTTCTCCCAAAGGGAGTTAAAGGTGGGACCCACATCCACTTAACCTCCCTTGAGAGGATTAAGTGTGGTGGGGCCCACACGAACCCTAAACTTTTCATCTCCTCTCAAAACTCCTTAAACCCCCCTTTTAATTGACATGTCAACTTGTTAATTAATTTGGAGTTATCTTATTTGAATTTCAAACCTTTGAAATTCAAAAAGGTTTGGTTGAGTTAATAAAATAAGCTCTTAGCTTATTTTATTGGGTTAGTTTTGTTTAGCCATCTTGAGAGCTTTTGAGAGCTTTTCCTTCTTCTTCAAACTTTGACGAAGAACGCTCAAGCCTTGACGAAGAACGCTCAAGCTCCGACAAAGAACACCGCTCCTCTCTTCTTCGTCTTCCGTGTCAACGAAAGGGAACGCCGCTTCCTCCTCAGACTTCCTTCGTCGGCATACGAAGATTTGCCAATGACGTACCTCTTCGTCATCGGATTTGACGAACGACTACCGCGACGCCCGACCTCCGCGACGTTGTCTTCCGCGGGTCGTTGACAATATTCGAGCTTGAACCCAAGGTAGGGGTTGTTGTTATTTGTCTATTTATTTATTCTTGTTCGTGGTTCTAGCATGACTAACGTGAGGATATTGAATATTTAAATATGTGTTATCATTTAACGTGAGGGGGCCGGACCGCATGAACACGGCCGAACCCCCTCCTTTGTTCTTGATAATTTATCCTGCGGTTGAATCAAGATGGCGTGGTGCCGTCGCACCACGCGGATTTTCGCACTTATATTGCGCGGCGCCGTCGCGCCGCGCCGTGGAAGGATCATCAAGAACGCGACGCCGTCGCGCCGCGTTGAAGGGAATCGAAGGCGCGGCGGAGGGGCGCGGTGCCATCGCACCGCGCCGGACGACGAACACCGCGGCCGGTTCCGGGCCGCGGCGAGACGAGAAGACCGGCGGCACGCCGGGCCGCCGGCGTCGGAAACCGGAAGGGGACCGGCTTGCCAGTCCCGTTGGAGAAAAACCGGCCGGCCAGGTGGCCGGCCGGAAGGTCAAAGACCGGGGGAATAAATTCCCCCGGTCAACTCACTAACCCCCCCCCCATTTATGAGGGGGGCGGTTCCTTTGAGGGGGGGCAGGCGGCCCCCCGGTTTCTTCAAGCAGGCCCCCACGAGGGGGGCCGAATCTCCAAAGGGCGCGGCACTTAAGCCGCGCCGCCAAGCTGGAAGCGGGGGCTTAGCCCCCCGCGCGTGACCCTAGCGGCGCCAGGCCGCGCCGCCGCGCCGGACCGCGCCGCCGCGCCGCCGCACTGGGCCGGGTCGGGTCGACCCGGTTCGGGCCGACCCGGGGGGGGGGGTCGGGTCGGGCCGGGTCGGCCCGGACCCGGACCCCCCGTTTTCGAGACGGATTCGGTCTTTTGGCCATAACTTGAGCCACGAACCTCCGATTGACGAACCGTCTACGGAAATGTGATCCTTGGATCGAGACAGGCGTTTCGGTATATCGCACTCAAAGTTTCGGAATACTTTGAGTTCGGCCGGGATGGTTCGTTCACGAAACCAACCGGGTCTTCGGAGCGGAAACACTCATATCTTGAGCTACGGACGTCCGATTGATGTGCCGTCAGCTTTGTTGTGTTCCTCTTAGTGAGACGGATCTTTTGGCATACTCCTCCCGAGGTTTGGACGCAGGTGGAGTACGGTCGGGTTGGTTTTGCCTTAAAAAACCAATCGGGCCCCGGGGACGAAAATGCCAATAACTCTCAGACCGGGCGTCCGATCGACGCGCCGTCTGTTGCGTTGAGTTCCTGTTGACGATACGGAACTTTTGGATACATCAACTCTGGACTTTGTGATAGTTGATGTATCAGCCTCTCGGCTCGTGGAGCGGATCCTCCTGTACGAGCTTGCTGTGTGCGGGAACCCTAGTGCTGGCTGCGACTGTGACTACTACTGCTACTATTGCTACTTCGACGACGACGACTACAGCACTCAGTGATCCTACGTGGATCAGTGCTACAGGTCCTGTGTGGGCCCGATCCTGTGTGGATTCGACGACGACGACTACAGCACTCAGCGATCCTACATGGATCAGTGCTACAGGTCCTGTGTGGGCCTGATCCTGTGTGGGTCCGATCCTGTGTGGGTCTTTGCGCTCAGCGGTCCTGTGTGAACCAGCGCCTACAGGTCCTATGTGGGCCCGATCCTGTGTGGGTCTTTTGCGGGTGTTAGTTACCTATCGATCCTTCGTGGGTCCGACGACTTAGATGGATCAGAGATCATCTTTATCGTCTTTTGAAGAAGTATACCTGTGTGAGCTGAATCCTGTTGCTTTCCTGTGTGGATTGTGTTGTGCTATCCTGTGTGGATTACGTTTTGTTTTCCTGTGTAGAATACGTTTACTTTCCTGTGTGGACTGAGTTGTACTTGGGCTCGGAGGTTGGAGCGTATTTGAAATTGATGACTTAGGTATATGTATGGGCATATACCTAAGCAGTGTCGGTTGTTACTTCGTGATTGTACCTTTCTTTGTGGTTTATCCTTTGTGGATTTTGAGAGACCTTCAGGGGTCTCGGGGTCCCTACTGAGTAGCTTATACTCACCCCTGCACGGGCTTTCCCCGCACTACGTTGTGTTGGTTGCAGACGACAGACAACGTTGATCCTAGCTGAGGCATGCAGAGCAGGACGGTACCTGGAGGTGGACCACTGGGCGGAACGTGCTCGGAGCGGACGGCGGGACCCGTGGAGCAGTGGAGCTATCTGTACCCACCCTTCAGGTGGGATTTCCAGTGGACAGCTCGGTGTAGCAGCTTTTACTTTACAGTTGTTGTTTTCCCTTTCGAGTTGTACTTTACTTTCAGTTTGGGTTTGTATACTGGCCCATTTACTTTTCTGCACTTTCAGTTGTACTCTGCTTTTGCTTAGTGTTTACTTTCCGCTTGCTTACTCTGTGGTGTTTGTTTACTTTACAAAGGCAATGCCTTCCCTTTTTACCGGGATTTACACCTTGGTGCTAGTCGCCAGCCCCTGGCCTATGGAAGGCAGGCTTGGGGTAGTCACGGCACGGACCCCGAGGGCGGGTCGTGACATTCAAAAACAGAAGGGGCAAGGTAGGTGTAGTGTAAGATTGAGACAACTATTTATCAAGGATAATAGGCCTGATCTGACTCGGAACTTGAGAGACAGACATAGATGTAGAGGCAAGGGTAAAGGATGATAAGGTAGGAAAACCAGATCTGAGGGGTGCAGCTGTAGGAGCGATAATGGCAGTACTCTGGACATGAAGATAAGGCCTCAAAAGCTTGATGAAATCAGAAATGATCTCACCACCATACTGAATGGATTTCTCAAAGTTATCCTTGTTCTCCATAAACTTATCCAATAAAGGAGTGAAATCTTTGAGCTTTTGGACTTGAGTTTTGAAAGCTTGAGTGACAGGAGGGATTCTCATAGTCTCTACAAGGTACATGAAGTGGTTGGTCATGTCATTCTTAGAGAAGATCTGATTGAAGTATAAATCCACATTCTTAGAAATTTATTTTTGATCATTATTGGAAATATTATAATTAATTCTCACAAAATAAAGAACTATGTCATTGTTCTTGACAACTTCAGATAGAGATTCTTTGTTAAAACCACTGAGCACATATTAAAGTTCTTCTTGGACAACTGTTCTGAGCAGATCACTGTCTAAAGAGGGTTGAGATGATTGTCCATAAGTACAAGAAGCATTAAAATCCAATGTAAGGGATTTTAGTTGATATATAAATTTAAGGATACATCCCTTATACCCATCAGTTAACTTATTAAGACCAATAACAAGTTCACACATCTCTTGAACAATCTTCTTGTTTCTTTTAGCTACCTTGTCAGCTAAGGAATGCTCCCCCTCAACAAGTTCATCTTTCTCGGGACTGAGAGATTTATATCCTTGATCTATTTCTAATATTTCATCCCTGATATCCTCACCCATTTCCTTTCTATCCAATTGAAAGGCTTTCTCCATTCTCTCTTCAGAAAATGGAATAATTTCAGGAACAACTTGTTCCTATAAGTGTTTCTCAAGAGAAAATTCTTGCACAACATAAATATCTTCTTCTATATTCTCTTCTACAAAATTCATTTCATTTACCTTAGCAATAGATTCTTCTTCAGTAGTAGGTTGTTCTTCCAAATCAGCAAGTTCTTCAGGAACATGCATTTCCTTCTCAATTAATACTTTAGGAGCAGATTCACTTCCTTCCTCAACTAGAATTGTTTCTATTGAAGGTACAATAGCCTATTCCTCTTCTTCCTCATCAGAATACTCAACAATTTCATCTGGATCCAAATCGTAATCAGAAATATACTTAGGTCTTGAAGAGTGTTCCACCGGATTAAACTTTTCATAAACCCTGTCATTATCTTATCTCCTTTCTTTTCTCCATGGATTCCAACTGGTTTTCATTCTCTTTACTATAACTTTTGAAAGACAAAACTAATAATCCTTAATATATTCTTCATCTGGTCCAACCAACCCTTTTGCATGAAGCATGGAAGAGATAAGCCTTGAATAGAACAGGGAGGTCGACTTGGAGGTTGTTTTGATCAACTCACACATATGGAGTATAACATATTTTAATAGGTTTATCTTATGTCCATTATTCATGAGATGTATCAAAAATACATCCTGATACTTGAGTGTGGAAAAATCACCTTTTCTGGGGCTAATAATATTCTAAAAAAATTTAAAAAAGAATTCTGGTTTCACCATCTAGCTCAGCAGCTATGGCTCTTCGCTTTGTTTCATTCCCAGTTAAGCTTCCCAATGCTTCTTCCAAAATAAAGAACTCACTTTGAGGTGAAGGAACTCTTGGGTAATCCTCACAAATACCTTCATGAGGTATCCTAAGGCATGAATCCCATAACCTTAAAAAAATGAACATCTATGGCCATTTATCCAACTTCTCACAATATATCCATCTTCTGTATCAAAAGATAATTGAACATACTAGTAAAATTGTGCAACTAGTTTTGGGTAAATTGGCATATCCTCCTTTGTGAACCAATCCATCCATCCTTTTTCTCTAAGTACTTTCAATATCAAAGACTTACTTGACAGAATCTACTTAGGGAGTATCTCCTTTTCGGGTACCACTATTCTGTCTACTAGATTTGGATTCGGAGGACCTTCGGATGCTAACTTCAGAGCTATTTTCAACTTCTTCTTTGAACTGCGCTTCTCAGGATTTGACGACAATGGGCATTTCATTCTGGGCATTCAATGAAGGTTCGAGAGAGAGAGAGAGAGAGATAGAAAACCGAAGGGTTGATATAGGGGTTACGGTTTGAGAGAAGAGAGCTCGAGTGAAGAAAGGAGTGAAACTTCTTTTATTTTATCATTTAGGGATACCAAGCATCGTGGGATCAAAAACGCAGAAAATTAAAATGGTAAAATAATTAATTAATGTGATACAGGTTATAATGTATAAATAAACCAATAAAGCATCTTTACGTTGAGACCGTAATCAACTTTCATGGTGAGACCGTAACTGACTTTCACGGTGAGACTGTAACTGACTTTCACGGTGAGATCACAACTGAATTTCACAGTGAGACTCTAACTATGTAATTTATAAACTATGTGACAATATTGTTTGAGATAGTAAGTGCTATACATTAATAGTGAGACTATAAACATGAAACAGTAATTCTTAAGATAGACAAATTTTAGAATTGTTAGATAGTGACTTGTGAAACCGTAGACTGTGAAACAGTAAGTTGTGAAACTGTATATTTATTATTTAAGATTTATCATTACCAATTCATATATGATGTAATCTATTCTTTCAGAATTTAATGGTTTGGTGAATATATCATCAAGATGATATTCAGTTCCAATGAATTCCAAAGTGATGTCACCTTTTTTATAATGATCTCTCAAAAAGTGATGTCTTACATCAATATGGTTTTTCCTAGAGTGTGAAACAGGATTTTTTGAGATGTTTATATCACTTGTATTGTCACAATTTATAGGTACATTCCTGAATTGATATCCATAATCTAGTAATGTGTGTTTCATCCAAAAATTTTGTGTACAACAACTACCAGTAACTATGTATTCAGCTTCTATAGTAGATAATGCAATAGATTTTTGTTTCTTACAACACCATTATACTAGTGACTTTCTTAAAAAGTGACATGTTCTAGATGTGCTTTTTCTATCTAACTTACAACCACCTAAGTCAGCATCAAAATAACTCACTAACTCAAATGATTGTCCTCTGGGATAGAAAAATCCTAGATTGGGTGTATGCTTGAGGTATTTGAATATTCTTTTAACAAAATTTAAATTAGATTCCTTGGGGTTTCCTTGAAAATGAGCACACATACACACACTAAACATAATTTCAGGTCGGCTAGTAGTTAGGTAGAGTAAGCTTCCAATCATCTCTCTGTAAGTGGTTTGATCAACATATTTTTCATCTTCATCAAGATCTAACTTACAAGTAGTACTCATTGGAGCGTCACTACTTTAAGTGTTATCCAATCCAAAATATTTTAGAAGATCTCTAGTATATTTTATTTGATTTAAAATAATACCATCATTATTTTGAAATATTTAAAATCCAAGAAATAAATTGAGTTCACCCATTAAACTAATTTCAAATTATTTTTTCATCATTTTAGAAAACTCAATACATAAATAATTTTTTGAGGATCCAAAGATAATTTCATCTACATAAATTTGAACTTCTAAAACATCATTGGAAATTCCTTTTATAAAAATGGTAGGATCAACTATTCCTTTTGTAAAACCTTTGGAAATAAGAAAAGTACTCAATATATCATACCAAGCTCTTGGAGCTTGTTTTAAACTATATAAATATTTTGATAATTTAAAAATATGGTTTGGAAAATTAGGGTTTATAAAACTAGGGGTTTCTAAACAAAGAAATCCTCAGTTATATACCCATTTAGAATTTCACTTTTGACATCCATTGGATATAGTCTAAAGTTTAGATGTGCATCATAATAAAGAAGAATTCGGATGGCTTCAAGTCTAGCTATTGGTGCAAAGGTCTCTTCATAGTTAATTCCTTCTTCTTGATTATAGCCATGTGCAACCAATCTAGCCTTTTTTTCTAACTATATTACCAGCTTCATCTACCTTATTTCTAAACACCCATTTAGTGCCTGTGGTGAAAGTGTCTTTGGGTCTGTCAACAAGTTTCCAAACTTTGTTCCTTTCAAATTGATTAAGTTCTTATTGAATAGCCATCACCCAAAATTCATCATTGATAGCATCATTGATATTTTTAGGTTCAAGTTGGGATAAGAAGACTTGATGTTCGACCTGATTTCTAAGAGAAGCTCTAGTTTGAGTTCCTTTATCTAAGTCTCCTGCAACAGTATCTAAAGGATGATTCTTAAGAGTTCTAATAACTCTAGAAAAAGAAGGACTGTGATTTTAGGTTCTTCAATAGGTTCAGGTTCATTGTGACTTGAATCTAAAGAATTTTCAGAACTGGGAGTTTTCACAGATTCCTTTAAAGGATGGTTAGAGGATTTTGAATTAATGTCCAGATTTGATACATTATCCTCCAGGTTCTCTAGAGTGGTTTCAGGCTCATGTGCATTTGTTTCATCAAATTTGACATAGACAGATTCTTCCACACATTTGTTTATTTTTTTAAACACTCTATAGGCTTTACTATAGATTTAATATCCTAAAAATATTCTTTTATCACTCTTGGATGAAAATTTGTCAAGATTTTCTTTAGTATTAAGGATATATACTTTACAACCAACAACTTTGAAGTAACTTACCTTGGGTTTTCTATTATTCTACAACTCATATAGAGTTCTTCTAAGAATATGACTAATCAAAACTCTATTAATAATATAGCATGTTGTATTTACAGCTTCAGCCCAAAAATAAATAGGTAAGTCATATTCACTAAGCATGGTTCTAGAAATCTCTTGCATGGTTCTATTTTTTCTTTCTACAACTCCATTCTGTTGAGGTGTTCTAAGGGCGGAGAAATTATGACTATATCCATTTTGTGAGCAAAAGGATTCAAACTCTTGATTTTCAAACTCACGACCATGATCACTTATTAAGGATTTAATTCTAATTCCACTAAGATTTTCTACAGTTTTGGTATATTTGGTAAAATGAGATCAGGCTTCACTTTTGTGAGCCAAAAAGAAATTCCAAGTATATCTAGAAAAGTCAACAACATGAACATAAACATAGTGCTTCCCATTAAAACTAGAAACTCTAGATGGTCCAAAAAAAATCCATGTGAACCAATTCGAGAGGTTGAGAAGTTGACACTTCTTTCTTTGGTTTGAAGGAAATTTTGTGTTGCTTTCCCTTTTAACAAGGATTACACACATTATCATTTGGAAACTCCAGTTTTGGTAGGTCTTTGACTAATCTTTTTCTATTTAACTTTATAAGAGAGTGAGTATTACAGTGTCCTAGTCTCCTATGACAAAGCCAAGATTCTTTGTGAAATACACTTAAACATGAAACATTTTGAGAGACTAAAGTATCTAAGTTAACAGAATATACATTTTCATTTCTTAAAGTAGAAAATGCTAATTCATTTATAGAATTGAAAACATTGCAAGAATCATTTTTAAATTTAATATGAAATCCATTATCACGTAGTTATAAAATAATAAGAAGATTATATTTCAATCCATCAATAAAAAGTACTTTGGAAATCAAAACTGAGTTAGAGTTACCGATTTGGCCAAGGCTGATAATATTTCCATTGGCATTGTCACCAAAGGTGACATGTACACCATCAATTTTTATTAAATTCTTGAAGAATGAATAGTGTCCTATCATGTGTCTTGAACACCCACTGTCCAAGTACCATAATATTTTATAGGAACTCTTTAAGAAACTTTCCTACAAAATAGTCAAATTAAAACAGATTTTGGTACCCATACTTGTTTGGGTCTAGTAATATTAGTGACTAGTGCTTTTGGAACTTATATCTACCTCATAGGTTTCCTATAAGAATTATATAAAGTACTTGAAAAATAAACTCTATTTGGTCCAGAAAATCTTGAAATAGTAGAGAGTGCATCATAACTTGAACTAGCTGAATGTTTTCCATAACTAGGAGTAAATTTGTATGTCCTACACTTAGAAACAAAATTAGTTCTTCTAAAATTTCTTTTACCAGGTTGATATCCAAATCCAGTAGTATATTTAGGAGCAATCTTTTTACCTAGAATTTCTACCAAGGTATCTTTACCATTAGTAAACCTTTCAATATACTTTTTCAATTACTCATTAGATAGTTTTAGTTCATTGTTATCTTTGATTAATTGAGCGTTTTTCTCCCTTTCTACAGTGAGTTTAGTTTTAATAGTTGAGGTAAGAGCATGTTGTTTCTTTAAAGACTTGTGTTTATCTTTTAGTTCATTGCATGTATCTTCAAGAATATTACAGTACTCAAAAATTTCTTCATTAGACATATTTTCAAAGTCACTCTCATCTTCAGAATAATAGGAATTTTGTACAGGAGATTCCAGTGTTACCTCATATGTGTTTTTCATAAAACGCATATTGGATTTGTTATCCTGTTCATCATGTGAAGATTCTAAGTCACTTGAACTGTCCTAAAAAGCACTTCATGTTGCTTTCATTTCCTTTTTATACTTTCTATTTGTGTCCTCATATTTCATTCTATACTTGATCTTGGGAAAGTCATACTTTATATGTCCCTTTAGCTTAGATTCACAATAGAAAATATCATCAGAATTTTCAATTTGTTTCCAATATTTCTTCCATATTCTTTTTTGATCATATCTTCCCTTGAAGTTATGATTTCTGAAAAATTTCTTCTTCTTGTAAAATATCTTAAACCTTATGGATAATTAAGTCATCTCCTCATCACTGTCAAGTGATTATTTTTAACTACTATAACTTTCTATAGAAACTTCAAATTTCTCTTTCTCTTTGTGTATAGAATTGGTGGTCTTAAATGCAAAAGATTTTCTTTTGGGTTCATCCTCCTCTTCCTTATTGACTTTCAGCTCCTATTCATACATCATTAGTTTTCCAATGAGTTATTTTACAGGTAATTTTCTGATGTCACATGATTCTCTAATAGAGACAGAGTTTCCTCTCTATCTGTCAGGTAGGCATCTGAGAATCCTCATGATCTTTTCTTTAGTAGTGACTTCTCTTCCAAGAGAAATCATTATGTTGACAATTTCATTGAACCTGAGATAAATGTCAAAAATATTCTCATCAGGTTTCATTTTAAAGTTATAATATTTAATACTATAAGTATTAAGTCTCATTTCTTTCACATTATAAGTTCCTTCATGTGAAACAGACAAGGTATCCCAAATTTCATGGGTAGTTTTACATGAAAATATTCTATTAAATTCCCCATCCCCTAAAGAGAAATATAAAGCATTCATATCTTTGTAATTGTTATTATAGGTAGTCTTGGTTGGATCATCCCAATTTATTCTAACAGTATTAAGAATGTAATACTCATCTATAATTGAAGACCAAATTTCAAAACTCATACTCTCTAAATGAATTTTCATTTTGATTTTCCATTAAGAATAATTGGTTCCATTAAAGAATAGTCTTCTGTTTTTTGCAGCGCATTCCAATCTATTATCCATGATAAATAAATACTTTGAAAGAGCTAAAATATATAATTAACAAAAATTTATAGATATATAAAGTACAACTAAAATCACAGTTGAAAAAACATAGTCTTAATAGGAATAACAAACACCCTTTGATACCAAATGTTGGTCAGAGTAGAGTAATCAAGAGGGGGGTGAATTGAGTATCTATAAACATTTATGCTTAAAAAGTATTCTTAAAAAGGTTCCCCAATAAATTTAAATACGGACCACTTAATCAAAGTAATATGGTTATAAAAGTTTGACTTTTTAAATAACTGCTCATAATATTTATTAATTATCAGTAATCTTAATATTAGTTATTAACAATAATTTTTAAGTTATTCTAAAATGTAAAAACAATTATAACTTCTTTACAAGATTAACTATCAAAGTAAATTTAGTGATTTCTAAATTATACAGTAAAACATAGTAAACTAAATTAAATAACACAGTGGATATAAAACAAGTGGTTCAATCTCAAGCCGATACCTAATCCACTCTACTTGGTGATCACCTGACACCAAGAAGTTTATATAAATAAACTTGATTCACACCCTGGATCAGGGTTAACAACAGTACACAGGACTGTCCAGGTCACACGACCTCTTCCATAGTTCTTCATGGGTAAGAACTACCAGGTTACACAAGGACCTCTTCCACACTTATCCATGGGAATACACAAGTGTAAAAAGATTTATGAGAAATGATATCTTCTATCCTTTAGTTTAATGCAGGAGACAGTGCGTGTTTTTATACAGACATGCACACACTACTCGAAAGATAAAAATAAAACACAACAGAGAAAAAATGATGAGATAAGGTTAGAAGTTATCTGAGTGTTAGTCTATGCAGCTCTGGACTTCTAGGATGAATCAAACAAAGAAATCGAGTCCTCTTGTGGAAAACAAAGTATCGCAAGTTATCTAGATCTGAATCATGTTCTTCATTGAGTTGATGGTGAGAAAATTTTCTCGACTCTAGGATTTGAGTATGCTTCTTGTTTTCCTTATAAGTGTTGGGTTTCATGTGTCAGTTCTTCTTTCAATAATTCTCATGCTTCTTCATTATCGCGCACACACTTGTTTCTCTGTTTTCACTATTTTCACTATTGTTGTACTTTGATTCTGACCATGTTGTTCTTTTTATTCTAAAAATGTATGTGTTGGAGCAGATAGGATGCATTTATTCTACACCTCGTACCTCATACTGTTAGGTGATATGTCTGTAAAGAAACATTAATTATGTCAGCGCATTTAAAATCTTCAAATATGACCGTTAGAGATTAAATTGAAAAATGACAAAACAGATTAAGAAACAATGTCATAGTCTATCTGGAAATGGTGTCTTCATGAAACAGTGTCTCCTTGAAACTTTGTCTCCTTGAAAGTGTGTCTCCTTGTTTGTATTTGAGCGGTGAGATAGCTATGATGGCACATTTGTATAGAGACCAGGAACTGGCAGCACAGATGTTGTGTTTGATCTCAATACCTAGTCCCACTTTCTAGATGGTCACGGTGTGTGGTCGTGGTGTCTGGTCACAATGTATGGGTCATGGTGTCTAGGTCATGGTGCCTGGGTCACGGTGTCAGGGTCACAGTGTCTGGGTCACGGTGTTTGGGTCCTTTACCCTAAAAACATAACTGGTGGCAGAACTCACGGTTTCTCAAACTTAGCCAAATATATGTACACAGACTTAAACATTGATATTCATAGAATGAATTAAACTGAATCATTCATAAGATAATTTCATTATAAACAAAATAGTTTACAATAATTATTAAAGTCATAAAGAGACTAATCATCTGTACACATGATTTTAGATAGATTAAACAGGATTAACAATCTTTACAAAATTTATAGGATTTGTGATCATTAAAACATGATTAACACATGAGGAGTCCAACACTCTACAACTTCAAAATCTTTTTGGAATCACCTAGAATCCCAAACCCTTTTATTTTTGTTGTATAGAAATATTCCTAAAGGTTTCCATTAAGGAAATATGTTTTGAGTTCCATATTCCAAATTTCATAGTCATGGTAATCTGCTATAGAAAGTATAATTCTAATGGATTTAAGCATAGTAACTAGTGAAAAAGGTTTCATCATTGTCAATTCCTTGTCACTGCTTAAACCCTTTATCCACTAGAATTTATTTATAGGTATTTACTTTACCTTCCATGTCTATTTTTCTCTTGAATACCTATTTTAACCCTATGGGATTTACATTAACCAGAGTATTGACCAAAACCCAAAATTGGTTTTGATACATGGAATCCATTTTAGAATTTATGGCTTCTTGACATCATGCATATTTTGATCTCTCTACTTCATATTTATAATAGAGAGGTTCATCATTTTACACTAATAATGAGTCACCATATTTTTTACTAGAAAACCGTATCTTTCTAGTTCTATTACCTATCTATTTCTCCTACGTAGTACTTGTGTTTCAAGAACTACTTCTTCGATGGGGACTTGTGGAATCTGTTCCTGTACCAACTCTTGTGTATCTTGAGCATCAACTTCATCAAAGTCAATCTTTCTCCCACTATCCTTTTTGAGGTTGTTCACCCTATAAAGAAATACATATTATATAGTGATAGACACTTTCTTTCCTAATGGGTTTTATAAGTAATATCCCTTTGTTTCCTTAGGATACCCTATAAAGATACACTTTGTGCCCCAGGGTGCTAGTTTGTTACCTAAGAAGGCCTTAACAAATTCCACACAACCCTATACAAGTTTATATGAAAAAATAGGTTTCTTTACACTCTTTAACTCAAAGGGAGTCTATTTTTCATCTTTAGTTGGTACATGGTTTAGTGTATATGCTTCAGTTTTTAATGCATATCCCTAAAAGGATAATGAAAGATCTGCATGACTCATAATCGACCTTATCATGATTAACAATGTATGGTTCCTCCTTTCACTAACACCATTCCACTATGGTGTATAAGGTGGTGTGAGTTGATATAGAACCCCAAAATCTTTTAAAAAGTAGATAAACTCTTGGTTAAGATATTCACCACCATGATCTGATTGAATATTCTTTATCTTCTTTCCAATTTTATTCTCTACTTTATTCTTGAATTATTTTAATTTATCAAAGGACTCATAATTATACCTCATTATGTAACATATCCATATCTACTCAAGTCATTAGTAAAATTTATGAATTAATAATAACCACCTCTAGATTCTATTGGAAATGTTCCACACACATCAGTGTGTACTAGTCCTATAATCTTTTTGTCCCTTTCACCCTATCCACTGAATGGAAGTTTTACCATTTTTTATTGTAAACAACCATGAAATATTTCAAGTGGTTTTAGCTCAGAAGAGTCCAAATAACCATCGGGATAGAGCTTTGTCAAATGCTTCTCGTTTACATGACCAAAATGGTGATTCCATAGTTGGGTGTTATATGAGTCATGCGAACATGATTCAGTATATATTTCCAATACTTGGTTTTCATAATTTAATACATAAAGACTGTTATTTAAATGTGCTATACCATAACATATATTGTCTTAAAAAATAAATAACTTTTATTTCCAAACATGAAAATAAAACCATTTTCATATAGGAATGATACAAAAAATATGTTCTTGGTAACAGTTGGTACATAATAATAATCCCATAAAACCAATATCATTCCTTTTGGAAATGAAAGGTGTAAGTCATAAATGATTAGAGTTTCCAACATCGCACCATTGGAAGATTGAAAATACACCCATCCTCTAGAAATATTTTATAATTTACTTGGTTCCTACATTTGGATACAGATGTGAGAACCATATGATATATCTAATACCCAATATGTAGATATTGATATATTACACGCAATAACAAACACACCTTTAGCTTCCCTTTGCTTTGGGGTTCATTTCTTCTTCCAGTGTCCTTTCTTGCTACATGAAAAACATACTACTTCCTTTTCCTTACCCTATATCTAGATATTCCTCTTCTTGCAAGGATAGTTCTCAAGAGAATTATACTTTTTATGAGTCTTAGGTTCCTTTTCCTTTTCCTTCCATTTCTTATTCACCATAAGGAATGTAGGTTTCTCATTCCCCATGTCCTTATCCCCTTGGTGAATCAAAGTAATAAGTTAATAAAGACTCTTCTAATTATTTCTAATTTAATAATAAATAATGAAAATGGATAAGGTTTGGACCGATGTGTGTTGATTTGAACAACGAACAGTCCTCTTGGATTGATAAATAGAATAGAATTCTGATTCATGGCTTTAATGAGGGGAAAATAAGCTTGGAGGATAATATGCAGGCTTGGGAAAAGATGGATCTCTGGTTCAAGGATCTCATAAAGGAAAATATGGAAATTGAAGTTACCTCCATTGAATGGCATCTCTTTAAGGTGTATAATTCTAACCACTTTAGATTTTTATGGAATGGCTCAACCTTTTCTTTTGAGGTTTCATTTTCTGTATTCTGAATCTTGTTGGTTTCCCACTTTTTCATTAAAAGTACTTTTGAAATAAAAAAAATTAATTTGGAGGAAACTGGATAAGGTCATGGGTGGTGAGGAAAGTATGAGATTTTTTTGCAACTCATATAGGAATTTAATCCCTAAGATTTTTAAGCATTCAATATAGACAATAAGCTTGACTACATGAGACCCATATAGCTCTGAGTATCCAAGATTAGTTGTAAAAATATAATTGGAGATATCATATCTCTCTTGTCTCGTATTTTCTTGATAGAGATCCCAAAGGTGAGACATCATGATATACGTATCCATGTCCTCATGTTGTTTAAAAAGCTCACTAGTCATAGATGATAGCATGAAACATTGAAAATTTCTAGCACTATTCAAATGTTTCTCAAAGAGAGACAACTCTTACTCACTAACCTCATTACCCGGCGCATCAAGAATAGGTTCTTATAGCACATAAAATTTTCTTTCATAGAGTAGGATAACGCATAAGTATGTTTTCTATTCTTGGAAATTTTTATCAATGATAAGGTTATCCTTATAAAGTATGGATCACAGTGATATGTTTGACACTACTAAAAATTTTACCTATCCCAATGGTTTAAAACCATTGGGATAGCCCATAAAACCATTGTGATAGGTTATCCCAATGGTTTCAGGAACCGTTGTCATGTTGGTCATCACAGTATCCCTATACCAACAGTTTCTATAAAATCATTGGTATAGGCTATCTCAAGTTACTCTATTACGATGGTTTCAATGAAACCATTAGGATATATGTATACCAATGGTTCAAGAACCATTGGGATATAGGTTGTCTCAAGTTACTATATTCCAACAATTATAATAAAATAGTTGAGATATATGTATACCAATGGCTTAAGATACATACTATCTATTATATCTGTATACCAAAAATATATAGAACCATTGGTATGCACTCTTCTCCTTAGACCATCCTGATTGTATACCAATGGTTCTATAAACCGTTGGTATATCCTATTCTCCCTAGAAAACAACCCAGGTCCATCATGCACCTCTTCCAATCTTCCAGAATTAGTAAACATGAAATCACTTGTAAACATGAATGCTTTGAATATGATTGCCTATCGAAATTGTATTCAGTTTGTTGAAAACCACATCTGGAATGACATTTAAGGGACAAAAGATGTTTTTTTGTGAATAAAACCAATAGTTTAAATTAAAATACTATACATTATAGGTATGTTCATGAATGATGGTTATTTGTTTAACCCTGTCTAGAATTCAGTGATGAGGCTGGGTTCTTGAATTTAACTAGTGTTTTAGTGTATGTTTAGGTTAGGTGAGTTAAAAACCATGTTAGGCATGTCATTAGAACATGGGATAAATGTTTCAATATGAATATTCAAATGAGGAGGCATGAAATCATATGAATTATTGGTGGTAAGATGAATCTTATAGCAGGGATCATCATAAGCCTGACAGTTGTTGAACAATGACACAATCAGTGTTTTTAGATATATGGGCTTGGGTAAGCAACATCTTAGTTTTTCAATTATGAAAACAGGCATTGGATCTAGTTTTCTGGTTTTACAGTGAGAGACCCTTAAATTAATGGTTATTACTTGGGTGTGTTTTGAGCATTTGGGAGTGGAATGAGGTTGTTCAGCCATAAATTATTAACTAACATCGGTTAGGATATGTGTATGGGTTGGATACTAAGACTTCTTTGGGATGAGAAGAATTATATGGGGATATTTTGAAACCATGTGTTCAAATGGGTGTTCAAAATTTGAGGAAAAGTTTATATTTTCAATTACTAGAGAGGTCAGTATTTTAATAGTTATTTGAGTTTTATTTATGATGGTTGAACCAATCAAAAAAGAATTTTGGACATCAGAATGGGGCTTGAGATGTAGATCAAGATCTTATGGGAGTATCAAGGAGGGGTGGAGGTGGCTGCTGAAATACTAAAACAAACCACCGGATGACTGGTGGTCTTTTTTAGGGGAAAAGTTACAAAATTTCTCACTCAGGTTTTTGAAGTTAGAGGTCCCCTTTTCCTCATCCATTTGTGAAAACCATGTGAATCCATCCCTCCCTCCTCCACCTTCAACACCCATTTATCTAGGAGTGGTTTTGTGACTTTTATTTGGAAATTAGAGGTTAGTTCCTCACTCTAATATCCTTTTTGAATATAATGGCCACACTTGTGTCATCAATATTCTCACTTATATGTAATTTGGACATGCTATTTATATCTGGTAATCGAGTTTATATTATATTATATTATGGAACTGTTATAATAACCATACCCACTAGAACATAGTAATCAGACCTCCCACTCCTCTACTCTCTAGGGATTTGATTTTACCACTAGTTCCAGCCTACACACAGTTATATTCCTTTCATGAATATGTCTTATTTACCATTGTTCCACCCTTTATTAGTTTACCTGATGGTATTTAACCATTTCAAGGGTCTTTCCAATCTTTTTCTTATTAATTTCAAGTTATCGGATCCATCATCCCTCCATATCTTCTCTCTGTTAGATTGGTTTGGCCACTTCCACCCCTAGATAAAGACTTTTAACAAGGCCATCAATGGATTTAGGGGGATTCATATTGCACACAATGGTGGAACTAATTTACTCTTGGAAATTTTTATAAATTTCCTCAAAGATGAAAACATGATTACTTATATTTATTCCACCAATTTTTTTTCAATTCTATGAATTTATTCTATCAAAGATGGTCTTTAGACTATCTTTTGATGCGTGATTATCCCTTTAAATGGTTTGGGTAAGTATTCTTATCCCAGCCCTCCCTTTTAAAAATGTTTCCATCCATAGGGTTATTGGAAACACAATTGGGAATTATATGGGTTTAGACCACAGAACTCAATACTTTTGTCCTCATATCACCATGCGTATTTTCATGTATTTTGACATATTGAAACCCACATTGAATTATAACTCAAATTAAATTAAAGGATATTACATGTATAAAAAGGAGGTTCACTTCTGTTCTTCATCATACTTTTTACAACTCTGCAACCAATAAGAGAATTTAGCTAAAATGTTCCACTGGAATGGGAAAGTCCTTCCAGTTGGAATTGATGGGAAAAACTTAAATGATCTTATGGTATAATAGATTGAATTATTTAACTAGAATGTGGTATAATCTAGTATATCCTATTCTGGGATTTATTGAATCAATATCGATTTTTCTTCCAAAACCCCATCCCAAAATGTTTCATATTAAGTTTTTTTAAAGAGTGAATCTCAAAGAGATTTAGTGTTGATCAATGTGGAAGCACTTATTCCTCTTTTTCCCATTGAGTAATAAACTATGTAAATCTTTTAAGATGAGTACCATTATGATCTATTTGTGATACATATGTCTCTAAAAGTTTACAAGCTTGGTGTCCTGGATGCTAAGGGTGCTAAATAGAAGTCAGAGAAGGTTTGTATTCATCTACATAATTTTTTAATGCATTTAGAAGCATTAGAAGTGGGTAATAGTGATATAAATGAATGGTAGAATATAATTCCTAAATGTAAAAGGAATATAGGAAGATACATTCATGAAATTTTTATTTGTCCATAGGTCTTATCCAAAGGACTAGAAGGTCCTGCTGAGGAAACTAAAAGGAAAAATGTTTATTCCCTATATTCCTATGATTCTGAGGTGGATAGGTCGTATGTGTACTATATCCATCCAGGTAAAAACATTTTAAGGAAAGGATATTTTGACATAGGGGGATAACTGATCAATAAGGTAAAATCTAGGAATTAAAAAGACTATTCAAATTTATCAAGGCCAATGATTACTATATCAAAAGGTGAGGCTACTTGTAACAAGAGCCTTTCCAAGACACCTAGACAAGGGGATTAAAGAATAAGAGGTTATTTTGATCCTCATAAACATGTTGGTAAAGAGAAGGAAAAGGGATTTTATGTATACTTGATAGCTATGAATCCTAAAAATAACATCACTAATGAGGGAAATTGGGAAGCTTATGAGGATGTTTCTGAACATATGTACAAGAACCTTAGAAGAGAGGAAGAAGACAAATATTCATATCTAGTGAAAAGGTAGGTGAGGATAAAAGTACCTTTAGTTTTTATTTTATAATAGAGTCATTATATATTAATTTATATTCTTGTTTGGATATATTAATGCACTCAAAGGATGAAAAGTCTTGAGGGGCATTATAAATACAGTTGATTTTAGATTTTCCCCTTCATTTTATGGAAGTGAAATTTTATTCTTTTTTCCTATGATGATATTCCTAAGATCATGAAATCTATTTTCATAATCTTATAATATCAGCTTCATCCCTATTGAAACCAGAATATTAAAAACATTTCCAATAAATTCTCATTGGTTCAAAGTATAATTTTTAGTGATGGAAAATGATTTTTTTCCAAGTTTTTGGATTTTATGGATCATGTTGCATGTATATTCATCTTCCCAGCTGTTTTTTTTATTTGCAAAATTTCATACTAATCAAATAAAAGTTCTTGATCCTTATTAATAAAAAATTTATTTCATTACCAACATTATTGGTCTTTTTTTGTATATGAAAATGATATATCGAATGGATGATAATTCATTTATATTATAGTAGAAGATATTGATTGATAATATGTGAATGTTTATGTATAGATGTAATGTATCCCATAATTTTAGTGGATACCTCAACGCTTGTTGCTAGACCTTGGAATATTAAAGATGAACTTAGTGAGTTTTCTTGCATTAAATTAAGGATGTCACAAAAAAATTTCACTTTTTTAGGATAGAGTTTGGAGTTATGAAAAATTGAGTATTTTTTAGGATAGATATAATCAATTTTATTATACATGTATAGTATATAAATTCAAAATAAAGAACTATGAAAAGATTATTTATGGAAAAAAAGTATTCTTTAGAAAAGCTATAGTTGATGCCTCTTAACTGGGAATACATTGTTAGAGTTGGTGTCCTGAGAACAAACTGTTTGTACTTTGATTACATGAATGTACACTTATTATATATTTTTCATTGTTCTTTATGACTATAATATAATAATTTCCTGGAATATTTTTTGCATTAATAAGGTCATGGTAGATCCCCGCTATGATGAGAACCTTGAAATTCTATAACAATATTATTAAATAAAGTTCTACGGTTGGATGACATACTATGATAGGACACATGGTATATAGATTGTCATGTGAGAGTACTTGTAAGAAGACGAGACTCTCTCTCATGTTGTTTTCCCTTGGTAATCTCCAAGATGGGAGATTATGAGAACAGACCCACCAGTATTAATTCCTCATGTCTTGGTGTCATCAGACATTACTATCTACGAGCGTGTGTAATGGTCCTTAGACTGGAATATTATCATTAACTCATGTCATGACTCATGTACATAGATTTTCTGATGAAAACTATCATGAAGACAGTTGGCAGGAAGTAGGGTACGTTGGGTGCATCACAAATGACATGTTGTTAATGGATAAGTCGAGGAAGGATTTTTACCTTCCATATTTATAGAAGTAGATATCTCGGGCCCTTTGATTTAAATAGAAATATCGCCCAAATTCTATGGTCATGCTGTAATGATGAGTTTATTTCTGGAATTCAAAGAATGACAGATCAAGCATATAGGTTTATGACACTTCCATGAAACCTTTTTGATGAGATATTGAGACAAAGGGATTAAATTACATGGTAAGCATTCATATGATGTGACACATCAATGCGGCGTTAACTTCTTTCTCTTGGGTGCCTTGACCCGTTGCTAGATGGTAATCTTGGACTTTAGGCAAGCCCGCCTAATACCAACGAGAAAGAGGCCTAGACGGTCACACACTAAGTGTATCCAAGTATCTCAAGTAGAATAAATATTATTACCATACATAGTTTAATAATTATTCAAGGAAGACTAAATCATTTTTATGATGAAGGAAGAATAAAATTAAAACAATATATACACGCCGTGTATTAATGATTACACGCCGTGTAGTTTTATGAAAAACAAGTACACGTCGTGTATAATGATTACATGCTGTGTAGTTTTTCTAGTCGGGATTTTGAGGAAATAATATTGTTTTATTAAATGATATTTATTATAATTAGCGTGGGCACATGTCAAGGAATTAATGATTCGACATGGGGGTTTTCAATAAGAGTTAATAAAATAAATAAAACATGTAATGTTTTTATTTATTATCATAACTCAATAACCTCAAACCTGATTATAAATATTCTCACAACCCCAACACATTTCCTAAGAATAGTTGTGCACAACAATTCTGGAGAATTCTTTCAAGGCCGAAAGAACTCCTTCCTCCAAGAACGCTCTCAAGACTGAGAGAGATCCTCCTCCATCAGATCAAGTTGATCTAAGGTGGACAACGCAAGAAAAGGCTTCTCCACGCTAGCACCCAGATATTCCTTTGGCGATGTCTAGAGATACATGGTGCACATGTGGATCACCGCTAGAGAAGTTCTACACTTGGCTTCTGTGACGCAACGACGAATCACATCATAACGTGATCAGAAATATCAACAAAGAAAGAAATCCATAAAAGGTACTTCTTGTAAACTAATTAAATTGATTATAATCAACCTGTGATGATCCTCATTTGTAGTTCTGGGACTATTTTTATTCTGTGTCTATTTCTATGATTTGATCTGTGGAGTCTGGCATTTATCGTCGTATTAATTCCGTATTGATCATTTCTAATGATAAAAGGCCAAGTGGGAACATCCACCCATGAGCTTTCACTGCGCCTGGAACCTTTAAATGGTATTAGAGTGTGGTTACAACATTTATTATAGTTATTTAATTTTTTTTGATAATTTACGCATTTATATTTGATTCAATTCAAGATAAATCTTTTATAAAACTGAATGAACGAGATATGTTCTTCCTCTTTCATTTCTCGATTCACATAATAGAAATGACCTTTTAATTATAATTTTGATTAAAATAAAAATGAGGAACTCATTCGTAGGATCCGCTCTTTCTGTTTTTATAACATAAGAATACACGACGTATAGTGAAAACTACACACTGTGTACTTAGGTTCAACGAACCGGTACTGGTCCACCAAACTATGCCGTGTGAATTGAGCATGCCTAAGTATTTATTACACCGTGTTGACCAGAACTGAATGGCACGTGGAAACAGGAATACACGACGTGTATGTTGAATCAACATGTCGTGTATTCCGATCTGGCCTAGGTGAAACCATGTGCAAGGAGAAGCCATGTACCGCGTACACGGGATTGTCAGGTCGGTAACCACATAACAAGGAAGTACATGCCATGTTATATTAATCTACACGCCGTGTACTCCAAAATATCCAAAGTACAGAAAACACACCAAATCCCCCGACGTGTACTTTGGATAAAGGGTGAAAAAAAATACATGCTGTGTAAATATAGCCTACACATCGTGTACTTTCCAGAAATGGAATTTCACCAGATTTCCTTCAAAAGTACAAATACACCATATAAGGAATATGGATGATAAGAATCTTAAGGAAATTCATAAATTAATTTAAGATAAATAATTGATTAATTATAAGATCATAATTAATTTAATTCAAGCATAACTTATCTTAAATAATAGAATGATTAAAAGAGTTTTAATTCTAAATATGTGTAAATTTCATTGCATACTATGGATGATCATGAGCTAGACCAAAGAACCTTTGTGTGTGTATGGTTTTATTTAAATTTATTTAAATTCTTTGGTCTGCGAGCCTTCTTCCAAAAAAAATTAGGGCCTGTGTGTCCATGGTTTCTTTAATATAAACCCCATGTAATGGAGGATCTCCCAAGTCAGAGTAGATGGTTCAAAACCCAAAGGTGAGGTGAAACCAATCCAAGAAGATACAAAGGTAGACATGTGGGAGCTACAAAACATGAACCATCGGTTCAAGGTTTTTTTCCCCAGGTCAGGGTTATATTATCAAAATCGCTAGATAATCTAACCAATAGAAGCTCGTGATCATGTCATATTATTTTATTTCTGTCTGATTTCATGGTTTATTTATAATGTATGTGTTGTCGTGATCACATAATTAATGAAATAAATAATCATGCAAAGATGGAATAAAATAAAAATTAGACTATGCGTAAACATTATCAGCACATGGTTAATCACTTAAGCAAGCATCACTTAATATTAACAAGCATGTGATAATTAGAAACTACACATACAGGATTAAAATCCCTCAAATACCATATTAATTCATACCAAGCCTTCCGTTACTTGATTAAGGGGAAGACTCAATAAAACTATGTGTTTGGCCAACCCTTGTTGGGACACTTACTTTTATAAAGTAATCCCTTATGAAAGGTTTTGGGTTGAATTAACCATATTACATCAATAGGAGTATCCCTTGCTAGACTTGATGTAATATTAGAGGCAAGTGTTGAGGAAATCCAAGTCAGGATTTCGGGATTGGGGAGTCCACTCAACATATCAAAGAATTGTAAGCTCATAGTTTGCAAAGACCTGCCTACCTAAATACCTTCTTAATATCTTGACCAACCCTTGTTGGGGTTATGCGAAGGGGAATATGGATCCTTTCCACTAGAATGTCAAAGCAAATGGACATTCCGAGATCAATGGTGAGAGCCATTGAGACTTGATAAAATAGTGGGAGACTTAATAAAATTTAATTTATTTCTCATAAAATGTAATCAAGAAAGTACTGATAAATATGCTATTTTAATTTTTAGAATCAATATGAAAAACTCATCAACCAAATTTTCTCTGTGATCAATTCTGGATAAAGACAATATCCTCACCGACAGTAACTTTCAATAATGGTTTAGGTGCCTTCAGGTTATCCTACGCCATGAACGAAAGTTTTACGTGTTGGAGTCCTCACTTATCGATTTGCCTACCCATGGGGCGAGTGATGAAGATTTCCTGTTGTATGATCAACATTTGAGTGATGCACTCGATGTTCAATGTTTGATGATATCATCAATGTCTAGTGAGCTCATGAAGTCTCATGAAGACATGGATGCCTATAGCATGATCGAGCAACTCTGTGGTCTATACTTGGAGAGAGAAATACAGGAAAGGTTTGAGATCTCCAAGGCTCTATTTCAGAGCAAGCTTGGGGAGGGTGCCCCAGCTGGGCCTCATGTAGTCAAGATCATTGGCTACATTAAGCACTTTGAGGTTCTGGGGTTTAAACTCTCTGAAGAACTGGGTACTGATCTCATTCTTGCATCACTCCCCCAGATCTTCTCAAACTTTGATGGAAATTTCAACATGAACAACATTGAGAAGTTTCTATCTAGTCTTATTATCCTCATTTTCCAAGTGTACAGTGACATGAAGTGTGAAAAGCCTTCTATCCTTATGGTGAATAAAAGAAAAGGAAAGTAGAAGAGAATTAAGCCCAAAGATTCTTCAAGGACTTCCATGAAAAGGAATATCAAAGGGGAGGAAAGAGAACATGAGGCTGTTTGTTTCGCATTTGGCAAGAAGGACCACTGGAAGAAAAACTGCACCCATCCAAGGAAGCAATGGGAAGCTTCAGGTGTGTTTGTTATCGAATGAAATCTATCTATTTCTACCAACTGGGAATTATATACTTCTTATGGCTCTTACATCTATATCCAAATACATGAACCAAGTAGATTCTGAATTATTGACCGAGGTGAGGTGGATCTGCGAGCAGCCAACGGAGCCAGACTCACTGATGTAGTTGTCAAAGACTACCACCTCACATTGCCTACTGGGATGGTCTTGGTATTAAAAGTATCTTATTATGTACCCTCTGTAACCAAAAACATTATTTCAGTATCTAGATTATATATTTATGGATTCATATTCAAATTTAGAAATGAATGTTTATACTTTTATAAAGATAGCATTTGTTTTGGTAGGTCGCATTTATATAATGGCCTTTATGTGTTAGACTACACAAACCAAGTAATGGAAATCGATGAAAAAGTTAATTTACATGAATCATACCACACCCAACTTTGGAATCACCGGCTAGGTCATGTCAATGTGAAACGTTTGACAAAATTACATCAAGGTGGGTATTTAGATTCTTTCAAACTAAAACCACTTGGTGTACTTCATGCGTGTCTACAAGGCAAAATGACCAAAGCCCCATTTAGTGGGAAAGGTGAAAGGGCAAAAGATCTTCTAGAATTAGTTCACACAGATGTGTGTAGACCATTTCCAGTTGAAGGAAGGGGTGGGTTCTGGTACTTCATAACTTTTACTGATGATTTTAGTAGATATAGATATATTTACTTAATGAGGTATAAGTCAGATTCTTTTGATCGGTTCAAAGAATACAAGAATGAATTTGAGAACCATCAAGGTAATAAGATTAAGAAACTCTGCTCATACAGAGGAGTATAATATCTTAATCAAAACTTCATTGGTTTCTTACGGGATTTTGGGATTCTATCTCAACTCACCCCTCCTTACATGCCTCATTGGAATGGTGTAAGTGAAAGGAGTAACAACAACCTGTTGGATATGGTGAGATCAATGATGAGTCATGCGAGTCTTTCATTATCCTTTTGGGGATATGCATTACGAACAACAACACACATACTAAACTTAGTACCAACTAAATCGATAAATGGTATTCCATATGAGTTATGGAGTGGACGAAAAGCCATGTTATAAAATTTACATGTGTGGGGTAGCGAATCATTTGTTAAGGCCTCTTTAGTTAACAAACTTGCACCCCAAGGCACAAAGTGTATCTTTATAGGATATCCCAAGGAAACAAGGGGATATTGCCTATACAACCCCTCATATAAAAAGGTTATAGTGGAAAGACACACCATATTCCTTGAGAGGGATCACATCTCCAAAAGTGATAGTGGGAGCTAGATAGACGTCGATGAAGTTGAGGCTCAGGATACACAAGAGTTGGTACAAGAACAGATTACACAAATCCTCATGGAAGAAAAATCTGTTCCAAAGACATAAGAACTGCGTAGGAGCACGAGAGAGGTGAGAGAACCAGAAAGATATGGTTTTCTTGTCACTAAGGATGGTGAATCATTATTGGTTGATAATGATGATCCTCTTACATACAAGGAAGCAGTTGAAGGCACAAAAATTGCCAAGTGGGAAGAAGCCAAGAATTATGAAATGGATTCAATGTACCAAAACCAAGTCTGGATTTTGGTAGATCCTCCAGTTGATGTAAAGCCTATTGGTAATAAATGGGTATTCAAGAAGAAACTGGATATAGAGGGACAAGTCAGCACCTATAAGGTACGACTGTTTGCAAAAGGTTTTAGACAACGTCAAGGAATTGACTATGATGAAACCTTTTCACCAGTTGCGATACTGAAATCCATCAGAATCCTATTGGTCATTTCTGGTTACCATGACTATGAAATTTGGAAAATGGATTTCAAAACATAATTCCTTAACGAGAACCTCCAGGAAGATGTCTACATGACATAGCCTGAAGGGTTTGTGACTCCAAAGGATGCCAACAAGGTATGCAAGTTGCAGAAATCCATTTACGGATTAAAGTAAGCATCACGGTCATGGAATATTTGTTTTGATGAGGCTGTAACAGAATTTGGCTTTGTTAAGAACGAATGTGATCCTTTTATCTACAAAAGGTTTAGTGGAATTGTAGTCGTTTTCTTAATAGTATATGTTGATGACATATTACTAATTGGAAACAAAGTACCTGTCTTATAGTCAGTTAAGGAATGGTTGGATAAATGATTCTCTATGAAAGACTTGGGTGAGGTAGCATATATTCTTGGGATCAATAGATCCAAGAGAATGTTGGGCCAAAGTAAAAGTACATACATTTACAAGATACTAAAGAGATTCAGTATGGAACAGTCTAAGAGGGGATTGTTGCCAGTGTCACATGGCATTCATCTTTCCATGAAAATGTGTCCTCAGGAACATGAGGAAAGAAAGAAAATGGAAAGGATTCCTTATGCATCCGTGATTGGGTCAGTCATGTATGTTATGCTATATACAAGGCTAGATGTTGCTTACACATTAAGTGCGGTAGGCAGATATCAAGCTGATCTAGGAGACCGCCATTGGATGGCAGTCAAGACTATCCTTAAGTATCTGAGGCGTACTAAGGATATGTTCTTGGTTTATGGAGAATATGAGGAACTAGTCATCAGAGGAAATGTAGATGCTAGTTTACAGACTGATCAAGATGACATGAAGTCACAGACTGGATACATCTTCAGTTTTAATGGAGGTGCAGTGAGTTGGAAGAGCTCAAAGAAAGGTGTGGTGGCAGATTCTATAGTAGAGTCTGAGTATATCGCAGCTTCTGAGGTAGCTAAATAAGTAGTATGGATGCAAAACTTCGTCCAAGAGATGGACGTAGTACCTAGCAGTAAAGATCTTATCAGACTCTATTGTGATAATATTTCAACGGTGGCACTTGAAAAAGAACCAAGGTCACATTAGCAGACAAAGCACATACTTCGGAAGTATCATCTCTTTAGGTATTTTTCTCAGAGAGGTGAAGTTGCAATGAGAAGTATTTCCATGGAAGACAACATGGCAGACCCCTTGACTAAAGCCTTGAATCAGCAGAAACATGATCATCATGTGGGGTCTAGCGGATTAAAAGTTGTAGGCAGTTGGATCTAGTCCAAGTGGGAGTTTGTTAGAGTTGGTGTTCTGAGTACCAACTATTTGTACTTTGATTGCATGAATGTACACTTATTATATATGGTTCATTGTTCTGCATGACTATAATATAATAATGTTCTGGAATATTTTTTGCATTAATAAGGTCATGGTAGATCCCCGCTATGATGAGAACCTTGAAATTCTATAACAATATTCTTAAATAAAGTTATACAGTTGGATGACATACTATGATAGGACACATAGTATACAGACTGTCATGTGTGAGTACTCGAAAGAAGACGAGACTCTCTCTCATGTTGTTCACACTTGGTAATCTCCAAGATGGGAGATTATGAGAACAGACCCACCAGTAGTAATTCTGCATGTCTTGGCTTCATCAGACATTACTATCTACGAGTGTGTCTAATTTTCCTTAGACTAGAAGATTATCATTAACTCATGTCATGACTCACGTACTTAGATTTTCTGATGAAAACTGTCATGAAGACAGTTGGCGGGAAGTAGGGTACATTGGGTGATTCACGAATGACATGTTGTTAATGGATAAGTCGAGGAAGGATTTTTCCCTTCCATATTTATGGAAGTATATATCTTGGGCCCTTTGATTGAAATATAATTGTCACCCAAATTCCATGTCCATGGTGTAACGATGATTTTATTTCTGGAAGTCAAAGAATAGAAGATCAAGAATATAGGTTTATGATGCTACCATGAAACCTGCTTGACGAGATATTGAGAAAAAGGGATTAAATTACACGGTAAGAGTTTGTATGAGGTGACACGTCAATGTGGTGCCAACTTCTTTATCTTGGGTGCCTTGACCCATTGCTAGACAGTAATCTTGGACTTTAGGGAAGCCCGCCTAATGCCAACGAGAAAGAGGCCTAGAGGGTCACACACTAAGTGTATCCAAGTATCTCAAGTAGGATAAAGATTATTCCCGTACATGGTGTAATAGTTATTCAAGGGAGCCTAAATCGTTTTTATGATGAAGGAATAATAAAATGAAAACAAGATATACATGTCGTTTATTAATGATTACACACCATGTAGTTTTCATTTTGGAAAGGAAATGAAAAACAAGTACATGTCGTGTATTAATGATTACACGCCGTGTAGTTTTATGAAAAACAAGTACACACCGTGTATAATGATTACATGCCATGTAGATTTTCCAGTCGTTATTTTGAGGAAATAATATTGTTTTATTAAATTATATTTATTATAATTAGTGTGGGTAAATGTCAAGGAATTAATGATTCAATATGGGGGTTTTCAATAAGATTTAATGAAATAAATAAAATGCGTAGAGTCTTTATTTATTGTCATAACTCTATAACTTAAAACCTAATTATAAATATCCTCACAACCCCAACACATTTCCTAATAATCATTGTACACAACAATTCTGGAGAATTCTTTCAAGGCCGAAATAAATCCTTCCTCCAAGAATGCTCTCAAGACCGAGAGAGATCCTCCTCCATAAGATCAAGATGATCTAAGGCGGACAACGCAAGAAAAGGCTTCTCTACACTAGCACACAGAGATTTCTTTGGCGATGTCTAGAGATACGTGGTGCACATGTGGATCACCGCTAGTGGAAGTATACACTTGGCTTCTACGATGCAACGACAAATCACATCGAAACATGATCATAAATATCAACGAAGAAAGAACGCCATAAAAGGTACTTATTATGTTGTACAAACAGAAATAATGGCTCCTCCGGATGAGTTCCTCAT
Source organism: Viscum album (assembly GCA_963277665.1). Classification (NCBI taxonomy): domain Eukaryota; kingdom Viridiplantae; phylum Streptophyta; class Magnoliopsida; order Santalales; family Viscaceae; genus Viscum; species Viscum album. The sequence continues at coordinate 1,842,386,654 of OY728129.1, read as the reverse complement.
TTTTATTTTAATCAAAATTAAAATTAAAATATCGTTTCTATGATGTGAATCAAGAAACGAAGGAGGAAGAACAGATCTCGTTCATTAAGTTTTATAGAATGATTTATCTTGAATTGAATCAAATATAAATGTGTAAATTATCAATGAAAATTAAATAACTATAATCAATGAAAATTAAATAACTATATATATAATCAATTTTATTATACATGTATAGTATATAAATTCAAAATAAAGAACTATGAAAAGATTATTTATGGAAAAAGTATTCTTTATAAAATCTATATTTGATGCCTCCTAATTAGGAATGCATAGCATATGAATCATTGGATATAAAATAGGATAACATGCATTAACTAGATTTAGGTCATTATTCTATGATCCTAGGGTTGTGTCTTTTGTTTGATTTGTTAGATAGTATATGTGAACCAGACTAATGGAGGTTTAGAATTGTGAAGATATTACCAATCCCTCCCTAGTTATTCCATGTTTCCTAGGCCCTCCCATGGTTTGGAAATAGTAATGACCTAGTTGGACTATAATATAGGAATGACTAGGATTGAGTAAGGTGGATGGGCTACGCCCATAGGCTAGTACAAGTGTTCGGGCATCAAAGAATCACCACTTGGGAACAATTTAGCCCACAAAAAATTAATTAAAATAGTAGCAGAAAATAAATAAAATTTCAACATGAACCATCCATATGTTGGACTTCCACACTGAAAGAAAATAAAATAAACAGAAGCAACATTTTATAATGGAAAACAAAAGTAAAACATACTAATTAATCCCTCCACAACCCTGATCTCCCTCCCCAATAAATAAAACCACATAGATGCCTCCAGTTCCCTTTTGTCCCCTTCATAGAATATAACTACCCTCCATCCATATAAATCAATAAAAGGCCTAAGTGGATGATGTGATAAAGAAAATTAAATAAAAACTAAATTACATCATACCTATCACCTATGACTTATGCAAGTCACTGCCTAATATATAAGAACCACAATTCCCCATGGGTCAAACCATGTTCCTACAAGCAAGGGGGAAATAGATCCAAGTTTCAAAATGATACTATCAAATAGTATATTACTATTTATTAACAATTAATCTTTCTATTAATGGTATATAATCATCTTTTCTTGATTTTAATCTTAGTTTGGTTTTGTTCGATATAAGTTTGTTTGAGACATTTTCATTATATTTAGTTTTTCTTGTTTTTGTTTATATTAGCTTGGACAATTTCATTTATTTTGGTTAAAATCAATTTAGTTTGATTACATTTGGTTCATATAAATTTGGTTTAGTTCAATTTAGATATTTTCAGTTGTGGTCAAATAGGTTTAAATTCATTATATTTTGTCTAATTTGATTAATCATTTTTAATATCAGATTAGTTCAAGTTAGATTAGTTTGAGTTTTTTCAATTTAGTTTCATTCAATTTTTTTCTATTTGAATTCTATTTTCTTTATTTTGATCATTCTATATCTATTTTGGTTGATCAAATTTACATTTATACCAGTAAGGTTTGGTTCATTTTCAATTTTTTATTTAAAATGTTTCATTTTATTTTTTTAGTTGGTTTTATTCTATCTATTGTGGGTTTGTATGGTTCCACCTTATTTATTTCAACTCATTTTAGGTTTACTCTTTGTAATATTATTTGGTTTGGTTTCATATGGTTCATCTTGGTTCATTATATTTCATGAAACCCTAATTGAGGCATGTCAGGAGAGGTATAACTAGATTATATTGATTATGTATGATTCTCTTTGGTATAAAATGCTATGATTTGTTTTAGATATGGTTATTTTTAAATTATTTGGTCGGTATAGGCTAATTTAATTTATTATAGATTCATTTAGTAATATTAAGTTTTACTCTTTATAGGTTAATACAATTCAGATTATTTTGGTTTTTCATACTTATATTATGTCCTATGTCATTAAATTCAGTTTGAATGAGTTCATATTGGTTTCATTTAATTTGGTTTGTTTTGATTTTAATTAGATTATATTGATTTGATTCGATTCGATTTGATTCAATTCGGTAAACACTTCATTTAAAATTAAACAATTATTCTAAGAAATATATATCATTGTTTAGTATAAAAAAATGGTTTGAAAGTAAGAAATCAATGATTCTTTAAATTTAAAGGCCAGTGCATAAGGGGACCAACCTCAAACTCAAGGCACTCTGATTATGAAGATGGAAACTTGAATCTTCCATTTACCTCTTGAACGCATATTCACTTTCACATATATATATAAGGACACCTACCCTTATGTACATATTTTCATAGCCAAATATGTATAAGGGGATCCTTACATATATTCTTATACATGCATATACCCCTTTACCTTACACATGTATATGTTTTTCATATATATATATAAGTGCACCTAGGACCAATATATATATTAATACCACCATGAGTGAATATATATATATATGGGGGAACTTATATATGTATATTCCTACCTATGCATACATGTGCAAGTTTCCTTTGACAACGGAAACCCGAAACCACTGCAATGAGGTCCAAAATACTCTAGAAAAATACTGAAAACTCAAAACCCCAAAAACCCTAAATTAAAAAAAAAGGAACAGTATTGAAACAAAAAAACATACCTGAAACCCATGAAAAATTTTTAGTTTAAAAAAAATTGATTCTGGGATAGGGACAAATTTTTTGATAGAAATTTGTGAGTCTTCATAAAAATAGAAAGGAGTGAAGTTTCTTTACAATCAATAGACAATCCAAAAAAGAATTATTTTCAAAAATAAAATGGATTGGTTTAGTCCAAGAGGATGATTGGACCTATTTAATTGATGTGGAATTGAATAATTCAATAATTGGTGAGTATATACTTTCAATTGTAGTGATTGATATGAAATGAATAGTGGATAGGAAACCACAAATATCACATAAACTGTTTCTGATCACTGCTGGCTAGAAACTACTACCAGATCATCAAAAAACATCACCTTATATATAGTTCCATCCACAAGACTATGTTAAAGACATTGAATCAGTTATTGAGAATCTAAAATGGGTCACCCATACATTAGACATCCATGAAACATAAATAAACATAAGTAAAAAAAAGATAAATAACCCAAATGAGATTAACATAATTAACATCAATTAAAAATTAAAAAATGAATCATAAAAATAAGATTCAATGAAATTAGAATAAATCATACACTAGGATGAGTTCATAAATATAATATCACATACCAAAACGTAATAAAAATCAATTATACCCATATATCTATTGTATAATATCATGTTTCTCACCATATCCCCACTCACCCATAAATAAACAAACATGAGATGATTATACCAAATGATTAATCTTGAACATATAAACATAATATGAGCTATAAACACACATAAATAGATATGCAAGATCTAAGCTAATAGGTCCAGTAGTATGTCACCAAGGAATCCATGAAATTTCATTCATGTGGAAATTCATGAACACTAACTTGAGATACAATTATAAAATAGTTTTATTTCAAATATACACATAATAAATCCAATATCAAGTCCATGACCATTTTAAAAAACATTCTTTTTTTCATTAAATGAAAAAATAACTTTGAATCAAATACCATGTAATTATCCATTTTTTAGTCAAAAAAACCATTTCAGATCCAAATATGAAAACACAAAATGAGTTCCTTTAATTTAAAATGGTTTCCAAAAACATCTTTAAAAGAATTTAAAATTAATCAATCCACACACAAGTGAAATTTATACCACTAGGAAGGCACCACCCATCATGAGGTAAATAATGAATGTAAATGAGATAAGTCTACTACAATAATATAATTAAGTGGAAAATATAATAAACCATGATATAATAATCCCGTATTCAATCCACAAGTCAAGGAACATGTATCATGGGATCTAACCTAGGTCTTGATTTTAAATGATCTAGAATTTACCAAACCAATGTAGGACTAATTATTGTCCAATTTTTTGTCTACCAAATACAAGCCACTCACATATACCACACCAAAATCATTGAGATAAACCCCCACCATGTCTGATATCATGATAGAGATTACACTATAGGCCTCCATACCAACTATTTTAGCATAAATATAGAAATCTCACCTTGTTATTTTTGTTCCCATGACCAAAAAAGTGGCGATGATTGAACAAGAAATGGAATATTGAGAAACATAGCACAAAAAATAACTCACCCTCTCCTCTAACACCCTATCATAGAAAAAACACCTTTCCAACATCACATATAAATCACATATAAATAATATATCCACCACCATGCTAAACAACAAGGGGAAATTAATGAGGTCCCCCATGAGATCAACCATGTAACCTATGAAGTTTCAAAAAGTCCTTTAAGATTAGATACACTATTTACATTTCAAGACACCCTTTTTAAAACAAGTATTTTTTAATTTAAAAACTAAAAAAGGATAAAATACTTGAATTTATATCAAAAATACTTTTTAAATTCTTATATGCATTTTTATAAGGATTTAAGAATGGTTGGATATTTACTTCAAAGAGATATTTGAGATTCATAAATGAACTGCTTTATGCCATGACATAAATTTCAATGATCAATATAGAAACACCACATACTATCACATAGAGGAATAATTTCATCAAAAATGAATTTATAATACTCAAACACTCTTTGAATACCAAAATGAAGCAATTTCAATGAAACATGGACCTCAAAAAATTGAATATTGAACTAAGAATTCCAAAAAATTTCACCTTAGTAGTAAGAATATAAAGGTGGAAGATGGTGATATCCATGGTCTCTAAACATCAAAATCCCCAATATTCAGTCCACCATGAACTCTATAATATCCAAAAAGACCTACAAATTTTGTATTAGAAGTCGAAACCAATAGAAAAGAGTGATAGATATAGATAATAATATATTAAAAGAGATTAACTTTTGTAACCGAGATCAAACAAAAAAGTGATTACCTTTGACTATTAATGGGGGTATGGAAGTTAAATATGGAATGGAGGAATTAGAAGGAAGAAGAGAATCAAGGTAGGGTTTCATATTTGAGTGGGATGAGCGCGATGGATGAGAGAGGAATCAGGGTAGAATAGGTTTGGTGGGGGAGATGAGAGGGTTTATGTTGGGGATGAGCACGTCGGATAATCGGGGGATAAGGTTTGTGTGGGAGATGAGGTTTTATGTTGGAGAGGAGAATTTTTGGGGAGTTGAGAGTTTGCGGGGGAGGGGCATGTGAGGGATCGGCCTAATGGAAATGAAAATCAAGGCATGGTATACCTAATATTTTTTTAAACTATAGGGATAGATTTTCCTAAAGCATCTATCCCAATGGGTTTTTTAAACTGTTGTTATAGGTGTGTGGGTATAGACCTATTTTCTAGTAGTGTGAAGTCATTTTATATTTGTTTCTATAAATAAGATGAGAAAAGGTTTATTACTCTATCTGATAAAATTTTTACAAATAAATAAATATTATATTTATTAATCTCCCACTATTTTACTGAAACCCAATAGCCATCAGCATTGACTTTGGAATATCCTATTGCTTGGACATTTTAGTTAAAAGGATCCAAATTCCCCTTATAATTACTCTAGCATTGGTTTCTCAAGAAATTTTAAGGGTTTTAGGTAGGCATTTCAAATGCCAACTTCATTAACATGTAGTTCCTTGATCTGTTGAGTGGACTCCCCAATAAAGAAATCCTTAAATTTTATTTCCTCAACTCTTGCCTCTCAGTTACACCAAGTCATTATTTGGAATTAAAACCTTGATGTGAAATAAGTTAAGTCAACCAAAATATTAAAGTTAGAATTCCTCAATAATTGAAAGAACCCCAACTTTGGTCGGTCAAGAACTTTGAATTATGGTTTAATTTTAACTAAAATAATGGAAGGATATAACGATGTAATATATATAATTGAGTGATTTTATATTTTATGTATAAATTTACAATTATTATCTTTATTACATAATTTTTAATATTATGTGGGTTTACTTAAGTGATTAATCATGTCCTATATAATATTTTCACATAAGCCAAAAAAAAATTAGTTTTATCTTTCATACTTGTTAATTCATTAATTCATGTGATTACGACAAAACATACATAATGAAATAACCATGAAACTTGAATGAAATAAAATAATAAATTGGTATGATCATGAGTTTATACTAATGGTTTTTTTATCTAGAAGATGATAAAATAATCATTGACCTTGGGGAAAACCTTGAACCATTTACGGTTCATGTTGCAGTTTTCTACCTGTCAACCTATGCATTTCTCTTGGATTGGTTCTTCCTCAGATCCAAACTTAAACTACCTCCACTAGCTTGGTATATTCATCCATTACATATTATTTTACTCACATGTGGGTGAGGGGGAGGGGTTTACATAAAATAAACCATCGTCACAGAGGCCCTTACATAATAAGAGGATAAATTTCACCTAGGACAACGATTTAATTTAATAATAATAAATGAAACCAATCACATACAATGGTGTGGTCTCGGATCATGATCATCTATGTGTATGCAATGAATTATTAATTTAATAAATTTATCATTCAATTCTAATAGTTCTTATTTAAGATAAATCATGCTCGAAGTAATTAATTATATTCTTTAATTAATAAATTCGTTTATCTTAATTGTCATTCAAATATCCTTAAGATTCTTATCCATAATAATTTTAAACAAATTAAATAACTTTATTTAAAATTAATTGTGCACAAAAAAGTACCTTGGTGGAAACATGGTGAGTACCCATAAGAATTAACCAACATGTATTATACTTTTATACTATTTACTCTTGAGACATGTGTCATGCACAACTTATCATGTACTTTCATGACGTGTACTATCAAACAGATTACATGATTTTTCTATCACATGTTATGCTTCAATGCACGTAGAGTAATAATTGTAATATGAATCATACATGATATGTAGATCCGAACATTACATATAAATTAATTAAAATTTTATATATATTAAAACCCCTCACATGGAGTGTCCAATCAACTTAATGACCACATGCAAGTACATGTTGATATGATTTATATAGTATAATAAATTAATTTTTAATTATGAATAATTTGGTATAAGTACGCGGTATGTACAAGCTAGCTACATGGCATATACTATTCTACCCATATATCTGAGGCACACATATAGGGACTTAGCATGTAAACTATTCCATGGAAAATATTGGAGTACACGGCGTGTACATGAAATACATGGTGAGTGGTCTCTAAGTTACATGGTCACCAGTCAGGTAGGCCATGTAATAAGATACACAGCCCATCTATGATTAAAGTACTACAAGTTGTGTACGACAGTTACACAGTGTGTACTTTAGATGACCATGCACCAGGTCGGCCCGGTCAACATGTGGTGTATAATTAAATACACCACATATAATAAATTCACATTTATTGAATTAGTTTTGAATTAATTATAGGTTAATTGAACATTAGTGCATGATATGTACCTCCAAGTTACACGGCGTGTACTCTTGTTTTATCCGGCCAGACTCCACAACACCTCCATATGAGATATTTGAATTTATTTCATTCATAAAATTAATCAATTCAATTATATTTATGAGAAATGAATATGAAGAAGTGAATCTTGAAATTTGGATTAAATAGAGATTAAACTGGAATTGAAAACTAATTAATTATGCATAAATTAATCAATGGATTTAAATAATTATAAATAATTGTAAATAATTATATGACCCATTTCTCTGATACAACTTGAAGGTTTCACGCATAGTATAAGTGCATGATGGGTTGTTCCCAAAATTTATTTTTTTCATGATCAGTAATCAATCTGAGATTTACACAACGATAACTTCTATGATAAATGGAATTGAATCAAATAATATAGAAAATGGATAAAATATCAGAACCAAAGCACATGATCATCACATATTATTTATAATTAATTTAAGAAATTAAATAATTAGCTTGTGAGAATTATTTCTTCATTGATGGATATGACAATAGATCTACATCGTATGGTCATTGTGTTGTAGGAATCAATAGTATATTCTCTCTAGTGGTGATCCACATGTGTTCCACAAATCTTTGAATGTCACTATAGGAATCTCCAGGTGTAATATGGAAGATCCTAATGCTTGTGTCATTCTCCTTTGATCGCCTCAAGAATATTTTCCAAATAATTCTTCTTGATCTCTCTAGACTCAAGAGTGGAAGGTCGAGGAATATCACTCTTTTTTCTTGAGAGATTTCTTAGAGAAGGGATTTCTCTAGGGATTCGATAGGATTCTATGGATTCGTTGTGCCCAAAAAAATGAATTGGATCTCTTGAAAAATAATATAATAGAGTTAATATACCTCTAGGGTTAGAAATAATTTCACAAGTTCCATTTATTATTTATTTAATATATTTGTAACCCCATGTCCATAATAATAATTTTATTACTATTTCTCTACATGTGCTAAACTCATGAATTAAAATTAAATATTATTTAATCAAAAAATATTAAATATATTTTTTTTCTCACTGAACCATTAAACTCGATATATCATTACTCAATAATATTTATCGATCCTTGAATAATGACTATTTATTTAATAAATAAGTATCACTGCGTTATTATATAATAAATAAATATATATTATATTCACTAAATAGATAATAAATGTTTATTAAATATTTCGATCAGATTATATTCTCTCGAATAACTGGTGATGGAATATATGTGATAAAAAAAAAGGATAATTATTAAACCATGTGTGGGAATAATATTTATTCAACTTTTTAAATAATAATACTAATATATTATTTAAGTATGACTATAGATACATATAGTTTGTGACCCTCTAGGTCTCCTTCCCAATGGCATTAGGCGAAGCAGCCTAAAGTCCGAGGTCAGTATATAGAAACACACCAAGGAACCCGTAGAGAATGAATTTAATGCTGCAATGACATAATACCTCATATGAACACTCACTGTGTAATATAATCCATTTATCATGATATCTCTAATCGAGTAGGTTGCATGTCGGTGCCATCAACTTATGAGCTCAATGTCTCTTTCTTTGAATTTTTGAAAATCAAAATTTCTAATATAACACCATGGACATGGATTTATTTAGGCTATATAATTTCCATAAAAGGGAATAAGATATAAACTTACATTAAATAATATAAGAGATATAACCTTTTTTACATTATTCATTAATTCAATATTACTTGTGATGCACCCAATGTATCCTACCTCGCTGCGAACATATGTCATCCCAATTTTAATCAATACATCAAATTACACTACTTATAATACTCATTAATAATATTATTAAATTCTAAGGATCAATACACAAATCCACATATAGGAACATCCAATGACACATATAAATGTGGATTTTCTACTAATGAGTCTCATTCTCATAATGTCATATTCTGGATATTACCAAGGGCGTACACCATGAGAATATGCATCAAAGTCTTATGAGTCTCCACCCCTGATATCTTGTATCATTTGTGTCCTTCAAATGATATCATCTCAATATAGAAAATATATTTAATAATACTATCATGGAACTTTTGGGTTCTCATAATAGTGGGGAGCTTCTATAACCTTTCAGTGTGACAGCTACTCTTAGTACATTATCACTTACTATGTCATGCAGAAGAATAATCATGATGTGATAAGTAGTTAATTAATATTCCAAACTATGAATATAAGTTATCATAAAGTACACATAAGTTGGTTTTAGGGACCTAATTCCAATAAATCGCACCTGAAAATCATCATATTGTGTGTCCCATCATAGAATGTTATCCAAATGTATAAAAATATTTAAGAATATTGTCATATCATTTCAAGGTTTTCATCATATTGGAGAACTGTTATGAACTTTTTCAATGTAACAGATACTCTAAAACATTATTACATTAAAGTAACATAGAATAATGAATGATATGTATTAATATATTTTATTCATATTAACTTATTTGAATATATATGCAGTCTAAAGTATAAATAGTTGGTTTTAGAACACTAACTCCTACAAGGTACACACATGTTCCTTATTTATATTATATATGATTTAAATTTCGTAAAATAGAGATCTTGGTTCAGGTTTTCCTTGATGTATTTCATTGCATGAAACTATTATTCAATCCTTAAAAATCCATTAGTAATATCTCACCATCTTATCTCATGTATTCCCTTTACATGCATGCATGAATGCTTCTAATTATTTAGTTTTCAATCCATATTCCTTCCACCAAATCAATATGTTCAAAACATATTTATGTGTAACCCTTTACAAAATCTACGACTTGTGTTACAAACCCGAATCAAAATCCAACTTATATTTACGTATATCTAAATTCATCATAGATATAAGGTACATGAAACACTTTCATGTAAAGTCTTGGAATCATATAAAACTAATTCCAATAAGAGTAAGCATGGAGTGATAGGTAGCCAACCCTACTTTCTTAGACAGATCCTAGGATCTCAAGCCAGTGAGCAATCCGACTAGAAGTCCCTCTACCCATGATTCTTTACTCAAGAAAATCCTTAATTAAATTATAATTCCAACACATAATATGTATAAACTATAATTAACTTTTAATTCAAGCTCGTGACCAAGTATAGGATAAATATAAGGTAGTTTAATACTAAATCAATTATCATACCTGGCATGTAGCTCCTTAAACGCGTGTATGATAATATATAGAATCATTCTAACACTTTAAACTAAACCAAACAAACATTCATAATATAACATTTATGTTCATGAATAAAGTATGGGATAACACTAAATAAATGAACAATTCATAAATTTATATATGATATAAAAAATTATGAATAATTTATGGATAAAACAATTGTAAACACTTTATAATTTATTCATGCATTATGGAAATTCCACAAATAAAGAATATAAAAATTTTATATTTATTTTCAATACGAACTCGTACATTTTATCATCTTACATAGAATTTACTTAAATATATGATATTTGAAATATAAAAAATTTATATTCCATATTTATTATGTAAACACAAAATCAAAGATTCACATATTTAATATTATTTGAACCATGTCATAGAAATTATCCAAACTCCTTTTGATATGGTTCAAATAATTATCATAAATAAGATATTTTAATTTTAATACATCAAATTAATAATTATAAACAAAATCCTTCATATTTTGACTTATTTTTTTAACTTATAAAAGATTTATAAATTACCTTGTAATTTCTATATAAACACTTTATATCAAAATTATAAGTCATACCCCATAAATCAAAGGTATTTAAATATTATCAATTAATATTATGAATATTTATTTATTAAACATTTAATACATATTTATGAATTAATTATAAACACTTTATGACTAATAATTTTTATAAACACTGTATAAGTTAAATAAATATCTCAATATACCTTTTTTTATAATTTATAAACATTTTATAAATTATATAATTAAATTCTCAATTGAAAATTTTGGAAAAATAATTTTTTTTGTATCTCATATTTAGAAATATCACCTATATCATAATCCATGATATAGTTAAAAATAATATTGTGGATTATTATTGGCATACCATAGAATGTAATATATAATGAAGTCAATATCTAGCATATTTGATGATTCTTAATATCATAACCCATTATATAGTTCAAAACTTATATCATGGATTATGACAGGCCAAGGTAGCCTCCAATATTGCCTTCAATGGATGGGAGTCATATTTTATGACATTCCTGATATCACCTTTATAATTTTCAGCTCAATTTTATAGCATGGAAATAATGTACATCATCACCATTGTACATTTTGATTAACCATAAATGAAAGAACTTACATTGTGTCACCAATTACGATATCTAATATATTGGAATAGTAGTTCCTGATCTATAAAGTGAAGCTGGGTCAAGTGCTAGTGGCCTGTACTAAACACTAGTCCAAAAAATATCATTATTCGACCTCCATGACAATGATGTTGGGGTCTCTAAGGGAGTTTACTGATGACACCAATAGTGAGTACAATAGTAGTGTGGAATTTATCGACATGGACACTATAGATATAACACCCCAAATTTTTAGTTTGAAATTTTATTTAGATAAAGATAATGTGCCAAATAGCATGTATTACATGAAAAAAGTGAATTAATATGAATAAAACCTTATTCCATTAATTAAAAATATTAAAATGGGATAAACATCATAAGGCATCTAAATGATACATAATTAAGAAAATTGCAAAAGGAATAAAAGAACAAGTAAATAAAAATACTATGAGATTATAATAATTGTCAACATGATCTCCAATTAAGATCATTCCACCAATGATAGCTATATAAATAATTTAAATTTTTAGAAATATGATAAAATTATCAGTGAAATAAATGAGATAGAGAAGTAAAAATAATTATATATAGGTAAAATATAACCATTGAGGGTAGTCATTATATATCTGTTAGGGTATTCATTGTGACTAGTCATTAAATGATCCATGAAATAAGAGATAGGATATCCATTACATGAATAAGTAAATTTAATATGATCCATTAGATATTCATTATACATTTAAAGTTACTTCATGAAATGAAATCTGTTTTATTGTAAGGTTAATTTTCTTAACATGATTTATTATTTTGACTTATTTATATAATTATTTAAATATTATATATTTTTATAAATAGATATTTATATTAATTGTATATAATTATATTTATATTTACTATTATGATAAATTTAGAAATAATTTTGTCATGGTATGAAATGAAAATGTGATTTTCAACCTCAAAGGAAATATTTATTATTTTAAAAATATATGTTGGATTAGTCTAAGAACCTAATTATTTTTATGATCTCAAAACATTATTATTATGTTCTTAATAAGTTCTATGTTTTATGATAAAAAAAATTCTGGTTAATTTGTAAAAATTGGTTAAGTCTTGATCTACTGCTACCATCTATCGGTAATTGAATGAGTTGATGCTCTAAGTTATTACCAATTTAACAAGTAACCAAAAGTTCAATTATGTGACCTCTAGGATCTACCATTTGGTTGTAATACCATTGAGTGGATCTACCACCATTGTTAAGTACCTCTACCTCCAGAAGCTATTATTATCACTCGATGCTACTGCCAGTTCAACGATGTTGCCACCAGATGTTTTTACCATTCACTAGAGCTACCACCAAGAATTGTTGTCTCCAAGAGTATCTACCATTACATAGTGATACCACTAGTTCAAAGTGATACCACCAGAAATTCTTACCATCAAGGAGATACCACCAAGGGCATCTACTTCCAGGACTTATTGCCTCCAGATTTTTTATCGCAGCTGTTCATAATTAATTTCAAAATTAATTCTCAAATGTCTTGTTTAAGGAATTCAATGCAGTTAGAGGCATGTGGATTAAATTATGATTATTCTTAAACAACTCCATAGATATATTAAATAAAAATTCATACTTTTCCATATCTACCTCTCAGCATGAGGATCCATATTATTCTATTATTATCCTGCAATGGATAATTAGAATTGCTGGAAGGCTATAAATTCATAAAATCTACCTAATTCAGGATAGTGTGATATACATCCATGGATATAAACACACATAATCACATACTCTGGATTTTTTTTTTCCAAATATCCATGAAACTATTTTTTCATGCATTTCTTTGAAAACATGATTAAGTCTTTACAAGGAGACTTTCAAAGACATTTTGACAACTAAAGATGATCATACTGAGAAGCAATGAATTTTCTCATCTCTCATTTATTTATATTTCTATTTTAGTATACTTTTTTGATGTGTTTTGCCTTAAGTTTTTACCTATAAAACACATTATTCTTCACGAAACTATAGAGTTATTGAAAATCTCTATCAATTATTTTAATTTGTATTCCCACATTCAATAGTGGAAGATTTCATGTGTGAAATGTAACCTTTTTATCCCACATATAACTATGTAAAAGGCTATATGCCTGGAAAACATTGTGCGTTGTTTTGTAAAAGTTGATCCAAGTTGTGGATTATCTTATTATATAATAAACTACTTGGAAGTGATTGATTTCCATGTAGTGGTAATTAAGTCTTATCTTGAGAATAGACCCCTTATTTAAAATTCCATTGTGCCTTATTTTTTGTGATTTATATGTTTTGTTTTCACTGTTTTAAATAACAAAATAGTATTTGTTTTAAAACTAATAAAATAATCATCTGATATTTAACTAAAATTAGTGTTTTATATACAGTGGTTTATAAAAGTAAATTAGTTCCAAAATTTGAATTATTTTAAAAAGTATTTTAAATGAGATATTATTGATATTTTGAGAGGCTTTTTTAAATATCAAATTATATAATTCTTCTATTTTTTAACTTGTAATTTTTATCAAATTGAGGGATTTAATTTTTAAATTACTTTTAATATAAATTTTTATTGGAAACTAAATTCACCCCCTGAGTTTTCCACTGGGAACAAGATTTGGTATTAGATCAGTTTTAAAATACTTTTTACTATGATCTAGCTTTCTATAAAGATATTAAATTTATAATAGATCTAAATTTAAATATTTATGGAAATAATAGATGAGAAGGAACTACCACTAATTGGCATCCTTATGTTAATGCAATTAACTATCCTCAGTGGAAGATTAAAATGAAAATTCATATAGAGAGTATGGGGTTTGATATTTGGACTATTATTGAGGATAAATATGATATACCTAAAAATCCTAGAAAATATTGGAGTGATTACAATAGGGGTCCCAATAATTATAATTACAAAGAAATGAATTCTTTATACTCTGATTTAGGAAAATAAGAATTTAATATAATATCTTCTTGTAATAATTCTTTTCAAATTTGGGATACTCTTGATATGTCATCTAAAGGAACTTCCAATGTTAAATAAATATATTTTAATACATATACTATTAAATATGATACATTAAAATGAATCTTGATGAATACATTTCTGATGTGTATATTAGGTTCAATGAAATAGTCAACACTATGTATGCACTTGGAAAGACAACTGCTGACAAGGATTAAGTAATTCATATTATAAGATTCTTGCAATATAGATAGAGAGAAACATCTATTTCCAAAAGAAAATCATGTGACATTGGTATGTTTTTAGTAAAGTAACTCATTGGAAAACTCATGATGTATGAATAGGAACTTCAAGTAAATAAATAAGATGAATAACACAAAAGGAAGTTGGTAGGTTTCAAGAATTATAAATCAAAGATATAGGAGAAGATTAGAGATTAAAGTTCAAGTGATGATGAATCACCATCAAACAGTGATGAATAAATGGATCACATAGCTAGAAATTTCAAGAAATTCTAAAGGAATAATAATTTATTAAAGAAATCTAATTACAAAGGTAAGTATGAAAATAGAGGAAATTGGAGAGAAGAATGTAAAAAAATATGATTCCACCAATGAAATAATCTTCCATGAGTGTAAAAGGAAATGATACATCAAAGAACAAAGTATCAAGATCAAATATAAGAAAAATTATGAGTTAAAGGGTAAAAGAAAAAAAATATATGAAATCCACATAGTGTTCCTTATAGGATAGTTCGAGCGACTCTAACTCAAGAAGAGAAGACAAATATGAAAAAGCTAATATGTGTTTAATGGAAAACACATCTAAGGTGCAAAATATTTTTCATGCATCTCCAGTACATATTTTGAATATAACTGAAAATGAAAATAGTGAAGAAAATACATTTAGTGATGATCTATTTGAATATTTCAATATGTTGGAAGAGACATTTAATGAACTTAAGGATAAATACAAAATTTTGAAGAAGCATCATGCTTTTTATTCTCACTGTAAAAATTATTTTTTTATTGAAAAGGAAAATAATGCTCAACTATTTAAATAAAATAATGAAATTAAGTTTTATAATGAGAAATTGAATAAATATATTGAGAGATTTACTAATGTTAAAAAACTTTAACTTAAATTCTTGGTAAGAAAACCACTCCTAAGTATACTTCTATA
Organism: Viscum album; assembly: GCA_963277665.1. NCBI lineage: Eukaryota > Viridiplantae > Streptophyta > Magnoliopsida > Santalales > Viscaceae > Viscum > Viscum album. The sequence goes on along the minus strand of OY728129.1, from coordinate 1,842,370,607 downwards.
TTTGGTTACCATCCTGGCCAAAGAAAAGTTTATAAGAATAAATTTATACCAAGTTATAGTTATTATAGTTCTATAAATAATTATTATTCTATTAGACCTACCAATTTTTTTTTAAAATTCTAAGGTATACTTATAGGAATCTAGTTAAAAAATTATGGATTCTTAAATCTCTTATTACTAACATTTATGTACCCAATAAAATATGGGTACTGAAATCATTTCTTGTTTAAATTTTGTTGTAGGAAACTTTCTTAAAGATTTCTAGTAAACACTTACGGTATCTGGATAGTGGATGTTCTAGACACATGACTGGTGACTACTCGAGCTTCAATAATCTTATCAAATTTTATGGTGAAAATTACACTTTTGGTGATAATTCCAAAGAAAAATAATTATACTTGCTAAAATTGGTAACTCTTGAACTATTTTAATTTCTAAAGTTTTATTTATATATGGATTAAAATAAAATTAGATTAGTATTTCACAGTTTTTTAATGATGGTTACCATGTTGATTTTGAAAATAATGCTTGAAAATTTAGGATTCTGGACATGATTTAGTTTTTACTTCTATGCAAAATGAAAATGTATATACATTTGATTTAAATTCATTATTTTTTTATAATATTTCATGTTTAAGGGTATTTCACAAAGAATCTTGGCTTTGGAATGGGATACTAGTCTATTGAATCCTACACTCACTTAGAAAGATAACTAGGAAAGGATAAGTCATGGATCTACCAAAATTATAATTCCAAAAAAAACAAAGTTTGTAATCCCTGTTAAAAGGGAAAGTAACACAAAATATATTTCTAACCAAATAAATAAGTTTAAAATTATCAACCATTAGAGTTGGATAAAATGGAATTTTTTTGACCTTATAGAGTTTCTATTTTAACTGGAAACCATTATTCTTATATTATAGTGGATAAATATTTAATATATACATGGGTGTTTTTCCTTTCACATAAAATTTAATCTCTTTCTTGTATTTATAAATATGAGAAATATATAGAAAATATAAGTGGACTTAGAATTAAGGAATTAATAAGTTATCATGGTCATGAGTTTTAAAATAAAGAGTTTGAGTAATTATACTCACAACATGTATATGATCACAAATTTTCTACACCTAAGACCCCATAGCAGAATGGTGTAGTATAAAGAAGAAATAGAACCCTTTAAGATATTTCCCAAGCCATACTCAATGAGTATGATTTACCTATTTATTTTTAAAAATAATTTGTGAATATAAATTTTTATACTATCAATCGAGTTTTAATTTGACCACTTTTAAAGAAAACCCCATATGAGTTATGGAATGGTAGAAAACTAAAAGTTAATTATGTTATAGTTTTTGTTTATAAAGACTTTATAATCAATAAAAAATAGAATTTAGAAAAAATTTCATCTAAAAGTGATGAAGGAATTTTACTTAGATATTATAAAACTAGTAAATCATATATGGTATTTAATAAAAGGAATAATATTATGGAAGAATCTGTATATTTCAGGTTTGATGAGACAGATCCACATGAGCCTAAGACCCCTTTAGAAAATATGGAGGATAATATTTCCAATCTAGATATCAATGTTAAACATAGTGATAATTCAATAAAAATTGTAGAAAATTCTACCAGTTTTGAGGAATATTGTAAACCTAAACCCATAGATAAAAATTAAGTATCAAATACTTTTATCCCTATAATAGTTAGAACCCATAGATATCATCCCTTGGAAGATATTGTGGGAGACTTGGATAAAGAAACACATACTTGATCTTATCTTAAAAATCAATTTGAAAATCAATATTTATTTTCATAGATTTAAACTAATGACATTATAGAATCAATTGATGATGAATTCTAGGTAATGGGTATGTAAGAAGATCTAAATCATTTTTAAATAAATAGAATTTGGGAACTAGTTGAAAGACCCAAGGACAAGATAATAATTGGAACTAAATGGGTGTTTAAAAACAAGGTTAATGATTATAGAACTATTATTAGAATTAAAGAAATATTGTTTTCACAAGGGTATAGTCAAGAATAAGGTATTGACTATGAGGAAACCATTTAATTAATAGATATACTTGAATATATTGGGTTATTTCTTGTTTATATATCACATTTTAATTTAAAATTATATCAAATAGATGTTAAGAGTGTATTATTAAATGGTTATATAGTTGAAGATATTTTTTTAACAACCCCCTAGATTTCAAAACCCTTGTTTTCCAAATCATTCATTTAAATTAAAAAAAGCTTAATATGGTTTAAAACAAGCTCTCGGAGCTTGGTATGATATACTCAACTCATTTTTGATTTCAAAAGGTTTTACTTAAGAAATAGTTGACCCTAATTTATTTATTAAAATAATTTAAAACTATGTTTTAATAATATAAATATATATTGATGATATTATATATATATCTTCAAAAAATTCCTTGTATACTGAATTTTCAAAAATGATGCAAAATAAATTTGAAATGTGTTTGATGGGTGAACTTAAATTCTTTCTTATTTTTTAGATTTTTAAAATAAGGATGTAATTATTTTAAACCATAGTAAGAACAAAAAATATATTTTAAATTTTTTTAGTATGGATAATACTAAAGGTAGTGATACTCCAATGAGTACTACCTATAAAATGGATATTGGTGAAATTGGTAAACCATTTGATCAAACCACTTATAGATGTATAATTAGAATCTTACTATTCTTAACTTCTAGCTGACCTAGTATTATATTTAGTTTGTGTATGTGTTCTCATTTTCAATAAATCCCAAAATAATCACATTTACTTATTGTTAAAAGAATTTTCAAATACCTCAAAAATAAAAACAATTTAGGGTTTTTTACTCTAAAGGAAAAGAATCTAACTTAGTGACTTATTTCGATGAAGATTTTGGTGGTTGTAAGTTAGATAGAAAATGAACCTATAGAATATTTTACTTTTTGAGAAATTATCTAATTTCATGGTGTAGTAAGAAATATAACTTTGTTGCATTATCCACTGTTGAAGTTAAGTACATAGTTATAGGTAATTTTTGTGCATTGATTTTTTGTATGAAACATACTTTACTAAACTATGGATATCAATTTCAACATGTCCCTATAAAATGTGATAATACAGGTGCTATTAATATTTCCAAGAATCCTTTTTTTATTTCTAGAACAAAACATATTTATATAAGGCATCAATTTTTGAGATATCATTTTCAAAAGGGTGATATAACTCTTGAATTAATTGGAACTGAACATTATATAGCTGAAATATTCACAAATACCTTGAATTTTTAGAGAATTATCTATATCATACATGAACTTGGAATGATAAACTTTGGATAGTATTTTATTCTTAAATTTACTTTGGTTTTGGTAGATAAAAATCACAAGTCTATTACTACCATGATGATCAAATGTCAGTCATGCTACTGTGATGATCAAAGGTTAGTCATGCTACCATTATTATAAACCGCTAGTAATGTTACTGTGATGATCAACTATTAGATATGATATCGTTGGATGATCTATCATTGTATGATCTATAGTTATCCTAATACCATGCCATACTATCATGACATGATACTGTTAGGATGATACCATAGAACCTATTGTTACATGATATCATTCCTTTAGTTTATAATTAAAAATACCATCTGATTTAATTTTTATTATTCATACTATAATTATTAATTTATGATTTCTAAATCCCTAAATGATAAAATTTCCTAAAATTAGATTCTAAATTGGAAATTAACTCTAGTGTTTCTCTTTTGAAACCCTTTCTCTTCTCTCTCAACCATGACCTTTTATATTCAACCTTTAAACCCTTTTGAAAAATGGTGTAAGTGAAGTATCTTGGTGTTTCTCCTAATGAGTCTCTTCCTTCAAATAAATCAATAGGATAATTGAGTAGGCCTTTAAAAATAAAGAATCCTTAATTCAAGTCTCTTTTTGTTTTCACCGAGAAGGAAATATATTCCACATGGTTATATTTTAGAAAGTCACTCATTTGGAATGTGATATAAGACCATGGATGGGAAGAATGGTTCTCAAGGAATTAAAGACCATTCTACCTTAGGTTAGTTCATGATTTCTATTGATTTGTATAGTATCATTTTTTAGAAAATAAATATGTTATCAAAATAGTGATAGTTAGAGAAGAGCTTGTTTTCTCTTCAAATCAGTATGAAAAATGTCTAGGAGTTCCTCATAAAGGTATACATGAGTATTATCAAGGTTTATTTCCCATCAATTATAAGAACTTCATGATCGAAAATTATTTTCTTAGGTTGACTGGAAATGTAATTGTTTGATGACCAACTATAGTGGAGTTAGATGGTTAATGATGACTGTTATTTAAGTTTTTCTAGCACATGGTGTGTCCTAAGAAGGGGTATTTCAGTATAATAAGGTATCAGGACATTTTCTTCTTCTTTCTTATGAAAATATGATATAAGATTAATTTTTGTAGATATTTAATGGTGCATGTTTTGGAATTATGCAATCCTTCCTCAAGATATAATTCCCTTTCCTATAGAAAAAATTATTTTTATTCTCTTAGAATATAAAGTTTCTATTTCTGAAGGAGAGGAAAAGGTATTCAAATACAATGGTTTCTTCTTGAATCAAGTAACCTGAAAAAGGATGAGAGTGAACTAGAACCCATGTTTGAAAATGTGGGTGGTAGATAATGATAAACTTTATGAAAATTTTAATTCAATAAATAATCCTTCTAGACCAAAATATTTGGTTGAATATGTCTTAGATCCAGATGAGGTAGTAAAATATTACTCTAATGAAGAAGGTGAGAATGTTTCTAGTGATGGATTTGAAGTGGAAGAAGATGAATTTAAGGAAGAGGTGTATGTACTTTTTTCAGTGGAAGAGGGGAATGATCATGATGTTAATAAGAGTCCTGATGTATCTTATGGTTATCTAATCCCTCCTCTTTCCCTTCTTTCCAAAGAGAGTGTGCTATAAGAATAGGGTAAAATAGTAGATACTAAAGTCTCTAACGGTGATCAGTTTTAGGGATCTTCTTTAGAGAGTCTAGAGGATGTAGTTGTGTTGTTTAATGATTCAAGGTATGATGTTGATGGTGGAGATGAGGATAAGTAGTCTAAACCCTATCAAACTATCACTGAATCTAGTAGGTCTGTCGGTGGAGATTGGTAGGGAATATCTACATGTTCTTCAGAAAGTCATAAATCTATCGATAAAGATGAACCATCTTCTCTAGAAGTTTAGACTTACGGAATCCATGTTGATTTAGTCTCTTCAAATAGAGATGAGGATGAGGCACCATATAAAGGGGATAATACCCCATGATTGGACAAGATTGGTATAGATTATAGTGATTTATATGATGATGATGATGTTGGTGATGATTAAGATAAGGGTAGTCCAAAAAATCATGGTGGAATTTCCATATCATTTACTCCAAGAGATCATAAGGGATCCTTATTTGATAGAATTGATCAGGAAGAGATTTTAAAATAATTTTCTTCTGAGCTGCCTATTGTGGAACCTATACATGAGGATAATGAAGTTCATGGTCAGTAGAGGACTTCTTCTTCTCCTCCTCCTTACACTCCTCACAAAATTTATTTGAAAAAAGATTATATGGATTCCTTTAAGGAAGGTTTGCTAATATATCTCAATGGGATGCTTCGATCCTCCTTAATTCAAGAAAAAAATATCAGTGAAGCTGAAACTAGGATGATTATTTCTTTACTCATTGTGTATCTATAACAAATAATTTTGATTAGGATGGAAGGTCTAGAAATATAGAACAAATTGTTGGTATAACAGATGGATTCCATTCAATATTCTATATAGTACATGAGTACTAGTTTCACAAGGTGAGAGATGTATCTTCTAGAAAGGTTAGACTCTTTGTCTACTACTGGAGCATCATCTTCTAGATCTCTACTTCCTTCTTATCTTGTTTCAGTTTATATTGATTTGATTAGATCCATAGTGATAGAAGAGTTGCAAGATGTGATGGGTGATTTATTTACTTCTCGATAGGATGATCTTAGATAGATTAAATATTATGGTGAGCACATTTATAAGTTGGTTATTGAGTGCCTAAATGAGACTATAAGTGATAGAGAAACAATCACTAAATATATAAAGTACTATCTATCTAGGATTTATACCAATCATGAACATAATTATCACTTCAATTTCTTGGATGAGAATTTGAGAATGACTCATGTGACCATGTCCTTCAAGGAGAAAGTGACCCAATTGAAGACTTTTCACCCCTGCTCAATTTATTCATGGAAGAAAAGTCTAACCTTTTCAAGGCTATAGATCATGGTGGTCAGTTGATTATTTAGTTTGTGGGGTTGATGGAACTATTTTTTTATACCACTAGGACTATTGTCATTGCACCTCCATCCATATCTATAAATACATCCCTTTATGCGACTTTATCATCACCCTTTCATAAAATATCCATTACAGTTAGTCCTTTTGGACTTACCCCTATTAAATTTATGAGGGACCTTAGGTTTTTTACATATTCTATAGTATTCCAGCCACCTACACCTCCGGCTCCTCCTACCCCTCCTGTTGCTATAAAAGGCAAGGACCTGGTGGATCCTACCTTTAGTCGATCTTAGGATGCTTCATCAGACTCAGATTAAGATTTCATAGGGCTTGTCTCATTTTTGAAATCCTTTTTTTATATAACCTTTTGAATATGTTATTCAATGGAAATTTTCTCATTATTCATGTTTGTGTCTTATTTATTTTAATATTACTTTACATTTTTTATAATTCCTAAAGGGGGTGTAATTTTATGGAATATCACATGAGTAAATGTATTTCATGAATGAATAACTATAAATTACATATGGACTTTGTTTAACTAAGTTGATTGTATTCATTTTATTCATTTGTTATTTATTGTATACATCTGTTAAAATATTTTTGTATGGTTATGAAGGTCATGATTTATGATTATCAAAAAGGGGAAGATTATTGGCTTAGTCAAATAACCTATTTATTTTAACGATCTCAAATATTGATTATTATGTTCCTAATAAGTTATATGTTTTATTATAGTAAATTTTTCTGGATAAATTGTGAAAAAATTCTAAGGCTTTCTCTGCTTTTTCCATTTACCATTAGCTGAATGAGATACTACTCCAAGATACCGTCAGTTTGATAAGCTACCACTAGTTCAATTCTGAAACCACTAGGATCTACCATCGGATTGTGTTACTGTCGAGTGGAGCTACTTCCACTAACAAGTACATATATCACTAGAAGATACTACCATCGCTCGATGCTACCACTAGTTCAACAGTTCTACCTCCATATGTTGTTATCATTCAGTAGAGATATCGCAAAGTGTTTCTACCATCAGGAGTATCTACTGTCGCATGGTGTTGTTGTTAGGTGAATCCACCGCTACCTAAGTTCTACCTCAAAACATACTTATCATCAAGGAGCTACTTCCAAGGGAATATACCACCAGAAATTTCTACTGCTAGATCAACTACCATAGTTTTTCAGAATTAATTACAAAATTAATTCACTAATTGCTAGTTTAAGGAATTCAATGTAGTTATAACATGTGGATTGAAGTATGATTATTATTAAAAAAATATATGGATATATTAAAAAAAATTCATACTTTTTAAGGTCTTATAATTAGTAAAAGGATCTAGATTATTCTATTATTATCCTACAATGGATAATTATACTTGTAGGAATGCTGTGAATTTAGAAGATCTCCCTTGTGAACAATGGTGTGGTATAAATGCATGGATATAGACACACATATTCACATATGATGGAACAAAAATAATCATTGATACACATGTGTGTGTTTGTAAAAGAACTAGACAATTAGATGACTAAGAATAAAAGATTTTTTAGACTTTTATGACACTTTTTTCTTATAATTTTATGCAAACTCATTTAAGAATTTAGATTGAAACTTTAAAAGACATTTGAACAAACAAATATGATCAGATTGAGTGGCACTGAATTTTATCATCTCTTATTTCTTTCTCGTTCTATTTTACCATAATTTTGATCTATGTTTTTTTCTTACTTAGTTTATCTATAAAACACAGTATCCTACACTAAACTGGATATTTATTGATGCTCTCTCTCAATTATTTTCATTTGTATTCTCACGTTCAATTGTGGAAGAGTTCATGTGTGACTCAGAACATTTTTATCCCATGTATAATTGTGGAATAGGCTTTATTCTTCAACAACCTTGCGTGTTATTGTGTAAAACCCAACATAGGTTGTTTAGTAGTTTATTGTATAATAAACTGCTTGATAGTGGGTGATTACCAAGTGGAAGGGATTAAGTCATAGCTAAAGATTGGACCCCTTGTTTAAAATTATATTTTTCCTTATTTGATGTGATTTATCTGATTTTTTCACTGTTTTAAATAAAAAATCAGTATTTTTTAAATCTAATAACAAACATTTCCTCTAATAGTTAACTCAAAATAGCGTGTTATATACAGTGTTTGATATGAGTAAATTAGTTTCAAAATCTAAAGTATTTTAACTGAGTAGTGACCTAGCTTTTGAGAAGACTTTCTAAAGATAAAATTATATAATTCTTCTATTTTTGTTAACTGGTCATTTTTATGAAATTGAGGGATTTAAGATTTAAATTTTTTTTAAAAAAAAATTATTAAAAACTCAATTCACCCCCTCTTGAGTTGTCCACTAGGACCAACAATATATATATTATTTTAATATATCTTGAGTTTTTTTAAATTTATTATTTAATAGTTATAGTAAGATTTTTAACAAATAGAATTATATAATTTTAATGATCAAGACAAAAATTATATTGAATTTATTTGATTATAAATTTATAAAAATAATTTATGACTATAAATAGTAAATGTGATGCGTAGTTTTAGTTTTTTATAAAATGTTGTCATAAAAGATTATAAATGGTATTTTTATTTAAATTTATATTTATTAAAGTTTTAAAATTTATATTTTTAATGTCAATATTCAAATTAAATGTGGTTATAAATTAATTAATACATTTTAATTTTAATTATTTATAAAAAATAGTTTGATTTCAAATTGAATTATATTACTTATTAATATATATGAATATCTAGAATATTTTATAATAATTGATAAATATAGGAAATATGTTATAATATTATACATATATATATATAATATTATTATTTAAAGGTTTAATATTTTGATTCTATTTGATTTTATGTCAAGTGATAGAGTTAAATTCCTTATAAAAAATGAGAGTTCAAGTTCAAATCAAACTCTGCAATCCAATATTAAATATGTGTCTATAATTGTATAGAACAGCTAAGAAAGATATGGAACATGTAAAAATATTAAAATAAATAAAACATAAATTTATAAATTCAATGTATATATTTGAATTTGTTGGAGTTTCAGTGATTCATTTAAACTCCTTTTAAAAATAAGAGTTCTAATTCAAGTTAAATTCTACTTATTATTATTATATATTTATTTAGAATGGCATGGAACATTATATAAACCTATGAAACATTTATTACATGATAAAATACTTAAAATATCATATAAAAATTATTCAATTAATATAAATTATTTTTTATGTCAAGATAAATATGAAAGTATTTATCAATGTTGACGCAATGTTTGTGAAGCATAGGAAAAATAAAAAATGGTGACTTAATGATAATATTTGGAAATAATAAATAATTTATTTATCATGGTGGATAAATATTATGATAAATAATTTATATAAATATTATCATTTTAATTTCATAATTATCTTGATGTTTTTAAACACAAATTACAAAAAATAACCCTATAAATATATATAATTGGTATTTTTTGTTAAAAATGATTAATTAATTAATAAAAAATCATAAAAATATATTTATTCAATTGGGGATGATTAATTACTAAAATTATATTCAATTTTCCATTTATTATCCACTTTCCACATGAAACTGACATTATTAAACCTCAAAGATTGAATAATTACGGAAATGCCATCGTATCTTGTCTATAAAAGGAATCATTATACCATTTTCAGTACACATATAAAGTTTTTTTATCTCACAAATATAAACCCAAATTTTATATTATACAATTTTATACCATTTTTGGAAACTTATATTCACAATATGGATCCCTAAATTCAATATTTCTATGAGGTTCTCTAGGAGAAGATTCAACCCTTCAATGTAAGTTTTAGCATCTCCTTAAGCATTTTTCTTTATCCTTTTCATAAAAATATTTTAAAATATTATTTATCACTTTAATAACATATTTTTAGAATAATTATTCTTCTATTAAATTTATATTGCAGTAATACAACAATATATTCTTACTCATTCATTTGTTATAATGCATTCTTGTTTGGGTCGGTTTTACCACAAACACGAACAATGTTATAACCTTTGCATCATGAATAATTAGAAAAAATTAAATACTGGTAATATTTGTTCATGATGATTAATTTAATATGTTATTATTATTATATATTGTTAATATATATTATTATTTTTCATTAATAAAATCAATTCTTTTTTATTGATCCAATGTTCATAAAAAATGAATATTTATTATTGGTCATTGTGAAACGTCATTGTAGCATCCATGAAAAAATAATTGAATAAAAAATAATATCAAAAAAATATGTATTATATTAATAAAAATTATTTATTTTATGATCACATGATCAAGGAGAAATGACCAGAACCATCATACAAAAGTAAGCAGGGAACAAATGGAACAATTAACACTCAAAAATTAATTTTTACTATGAATGATTAATAAATGGGTAATAAGAAAATATAAATGAATAATATTAAGGAAAATAAATATAAATAATATTATTTTATAGGTTAATGATAAATATAAATTGATTATATAGAATTTTAGAGTATGTCTGATCAAGTAGGAATCTACGATAAGGGTTTTTCTTGATTCAATCTCTTTTCATTAAGTCATAATATTTCTTATTTGAAAATATTATTCTATGATTTATATATTATATCATTACCCTTATCAAATGATATTTTCTATTTATATTTGGGTAAATTATATATTCATGTCATGTTATTCTTCTTTAATGAATTTCTGGTTCTATAAAATATGTCATTGTTAAGAATAATTCTCCTCCTCTTTGTTGACTATTTTTATCCTTCATGTCCATATTATTTATTACCATAAATATTTTATTTTATTATTTTAAAATAGAAATATGTATTTTCTTCTATACCTTTCATATTTCTATTAATATTTATTTAAAATAAAATTTTATTACTCATTTATTGATGTGGGTGTCTTTTAAACTGGATAAAAACTTAAAAAGGTATTTCTTTATATTTTGTATATTTTTCATCTTCCACTTAACGTTTATTTTACTTAACTTTTATTTATTTTCAAGGCTCCATTATTAAGACTTATTTTTAAAAAATATTTCTAAACGATTTCTTATCACTCCTTATAAGGATTGTGAAAGTTACATATAACTTTTTTTATGATAACGTTACAAAAGATTTGAGAAAATTATCTTTATGATTTCACTTATATTTTCCTATAGATATATAAAATATATACATCCTATAGGGTTATGTTTCATGAAAAATATTCTAAATGATCTTATGATATACTTATTTTGGGTGATTGAATTTTTGGTATCAACTAATCCAATTCTTGATTTCATCTTGCGTGATAACATTGGAAATTGTTATGTCATGCATATTTTTTCCATGGGTTTTCTCATGATAAGATAGATGATCAATTTCATGTGGCACACATATGTATGGTTTATCATTATTTTATGGTTTTATTCTATATATCTCTCTAATTAATTAGGTAAATCTTTATATCTTAAGAGAATACTATAGGATGTGGGTTATGTTTCCTGATCCATTATGTTATGGGACACAGGTAGTGATACCTGATCCATTATATGATAATGGTCTTGGTAGTGAGTTTATGAGTTTCCTATAATAGGTCTCATATCAAAAAATATTTTTAACCCAGGTAATATATTGAAATAGTGGGACTCGGGTTGTCTCTGGAGGATGTGAGCTTTATCAGTGGAACATGATGTTTGGCGATGCATGTTGATGATGAGGTGGAAGAATTTGAGTTCAAGGGATTCTGTTCTCAAGTATTATTAGCTTACGCATGATGTTTTCAATGAAGACTTGGGCATTAGAGGATGCTGCTCCAATCTTTCCAGACATGCTTACATATCATAACATTGCTTTAAATATTGGTTAAGTTGGCCTCTTATGAGAGTTGGTGAATATTGTTGACTATATAAAGAAGAAACTGTCTAACAAAATTATGAATATGAGAAGCAGGGAGTCTGGATATCTTAGTAAGATAAGAGCATCTTGGAGGCATTAGATATGGATATTATATCCATGGGCAGTGCACAATTATTACCTATATGATGCAACACAGGGCTGATTGCAGACTTCTATAATTTACATAATAATTTCTGTGAATACCTAGGAATTGGGGAAGATGCATTAATGAGATCTTTTCATGCTGGGATCTACCATGTCCTTCCAGAAATTGTTTAGAGGTTTTCTTGTCACCCTCTTTCCTTTTCAATTATTATCGTGCTGGTAAAAACTCATTGTACTCACGTAATCACCTGACCATTTTATTTTTGTTTAATAAATTTTGGGTAGTATGATTTTCACTCATGCTCCGAGCCATTCCGGTACAATAACCATTATATCCCCTATCTTTCCTAGCCTAGTATCAAATATCTCATATTACTCCCAGACAAACCCACTAATCACTACCATAGTCAGTGAATAAAATCATGATGGCCTCTATTTGTAAAATTGAGATTGATAGAGGAAAAATAGTGTGCATATAATAATGAAAATATCCTATTTTCCAAGGATATAAATAACTCCTAGAGAAATGGACTAAAGACAATTAAGCATTAAAAAATATAATTCATTAAAAGTGGAATGGGAAGATTATCCTTGGCTCTTCCATAGAAGGACTTGTGTGTTATCTCTAGATAAGGTTATAACTAAATAGAATAAATAAAATAAATACCAAAAATAATAGCTTAGTCAACTGATCGATGGTAGCCCACATTCTTTCAATGAACATTCACATTCTTATAGAAGTGGTACAAGGTTCCTTGTGTGGTTCAGTATCTTTCTCTACCATGTGAGTAGAATAACCTCTTATTCTTCCTCTCTCATCCCCAATACATTCAAAATCTTCTTGAAAGTTCATTCCATGCTCCTTCTTCTTTTATTTTTTCCACATGTACAGGTTGAGGGTCTAAATTCTTCAGTTGTATATCTCAAACATTCTTATCTAGTATTGGATCCATGATCATCTCCACCTCCTTTTTCAGCTTTCTTGATGATGGTCGCATGGAGGATCATGAGTGTTCTTTCCCAATTTGGAAAAAACAGATAACTGGAAATCAATTTTTAGGTCGAGTCCTACTTATTTTAGGTATTTCTTATTTTATTCCATGTGGTAAGAAATATTGAAAAGTCCCCAATTCATATAATCCGGGGGATTCTTATTTAATATGAATTTCAAGTCATATGAAATGTCCAACTCCCAAGTCATACACTTGGGTTGAGGAAAATTCATACGATGGACCTGATGAAGTTTTATGGAATATGGGAAGTCTTAAAATTTCTCATGACATTAAAGTTATACGACATGGGGAAAAGCATTATAATCTGAAAGTCTAAAGATAAATTCATATGATCGGTATAAAATTCTAATGATAATGTCTAACATGGCTGTGAGCCTCCATAAATTTGTACACTCACTTGGAAAAGAATAACAACAAATTCATATGCTCATTTCATAAATATTATGATCTAACTGGGAAAAAAGTATACAAAATGACAACTCCAAAGTTATATGTTATTCCTGTTTTTCATTATCCGGTTTTAGACCTAAAAATCATGAAATTATACTCAATCAATGTTTGTTTTTCTCAAATTAATATCAAAATGAATTAAATGATAAAAAAACATAATTTAAAATATCAATTTATGGATTTCCCAATAATTCTATGGATGAATAAAACAATTTAAACTCATGATTTAAACCATTTTATATTTCAATTCCAGATTTGAAAAGGTATTAAAAATTAATTAATTGATGAGGTTTTGATTAAATTATAGGGATAATTATCATTTAAAATTGAATTAAAATTGTAAAAATGTTGGATATAATAACTCCCCACACTTATACTATTACAATCTTGGGAAATACAATTAATTTGTCCTAAAAAATATATTACCTTACCTAAGTTCAAACACACATACTAGAAATGAAGGAAAACAAAGCTTCAACCATCAGTGAAAGTATCATGCCTCTTCTATAAGTATAACCCACTGCCCTCACTTAAATGTAAGAAAATTTTTAAGTTATAGGTTTATAAATAGAATGTATCTTAGTAGACTCAAGATTCAAACTAGTGTAACCTTCCTAAATGACATTCAAATATATCATCTTCCTCATCTTCATCCAAGTTCATAATTCCCCAAATATTTTTATCCCATTTTTCAATTAGAACTTATTGAATTTTCCCTAACCATTTTTGTGGAAAGTGCTTATTGGATGAATGTATCTAAACTTGTAACTAAACCAAACCAAGATAGTAGGTATCCCTTGGGACTAATTGTAATAGTCTAGGAATAAAATAAATGATTGGGTAGCCATATATTAGGTCACTCTAAATCTTATTTTATGTCTAACACAGACACATGTGCTTATGTTTACTTAATAATACTTCTAGATCATTTCTCATATACTTATTTTACTCTAATTTAAATGATCCATGCAGATGTATTTTAGAGAGGTTCCTAGGTTTTAATTAATCAAAATAGGTTAAATTAAAAAGACTTTTTTCCTTATTCTATTATTTTTATTACACCAAGATATTTTTTATTGACAACCTTTCCCCTAGTTATAAGCGTGATTTTTGTGGAAAAAAAAGTTAAATTCGCTCAAAAATAATCTAATTTCAATAATTTGTGAACCCATTAAATCCCTCTACTCTAAAATAGTATTTATTTTACTAGTTATCGTAGTAGTGAAAATCAAGATATTATACCCTAAAAACACTCCAAGAAAATCTAAAAGAGGGAACAAAATAGTATACAATAAATATATATGGAAAATGGATTTGTCAATATAATATTTTTCATTATTTTAATAAAAAAATACACATAAATAGAGAAAATAGGTGGCTCAAAAATATTTACATCCTATGCTACTTTTTCCTCTCCCTCACACTTATCTTAAAACTCACTTTCAATTAATTTAAGCATTAAATTTCAAATAAATGGAAGGATTAAAAAGTGTTTATCTAGACCAATGTTGTTCCTCCTCGAAACTGATCCTGGGTGTGTACTATATTGCATGCTTAGGTAAATAAAACATTGACTATGGATCTGTGAAAAATATTCATACATCAATTTGGAGTCATTTATATGGAGGTTCAACACTTTCACACACCATTTTTTCATAAAAAACCCCCAAAAAATAATAAATTTCAAAAACTAAAAAAAACTCTTTCTATCCATAATGTATTAAAATTTCAATTAGTATGCTTGGAATGAATACTCTCAGGTGCAAAAATAAAAATAATCTTAAAAGGTTTAGTTTCAAGGAATTTTATAATAAATAAAGTTTCTAGAGATGAAAATGGAATGTTAAATTGAATATGTACATACATGTAAAGAGAAACAGCCAAAACTTGAGCATGAACCTGAACCAAAATGAGTGGTGGAAGAGGTTTCACCATTAATTTTTTATGTTAAATAACCTGATGCAGTTACTAAAGGAGTTAATAGCATTAACCCTCACTTAACCATTTCTTGAGGTGGTCCCTAAAGAACACATGCAAGATGATGAACTTATGGGAGATTGTTTCCCTCGGAATTTGGAGATGGCCTCCTTGATTGAAGATTCAAACATTCCAATCAGTTTCTAACGGGTTTTTTTGTAGAACCAGAAAAATCCAATGATTCCACATCCATTTGGACCTACTTTCCAAATGTAGGTTCTCATTAGTTGTGGACTGATGAGGCTTAGGAATTTTCATTGGTCGAGAGGAAGGGAGGTCGGACTCATCACACCTTTTTTAGGGGAATTATTGTCTACTCCAGGGCTCTCTTTATAGATTTAAGTTATGTTCGTGAATCCTTATTACATTACCAAGTATAAAATAATCTTTCCTTTAGATCTGACAATCAATGATCGATATGTAGGAAATTTAAAGAATGTTTTATATGTATTTGAGGTTCTTCATTGATAGAGAATCATCTGTATTTGTTATAGATTCTTATTCAATGGTATCCTTTGATGCGTAAAAGTCTCTTAGTCATTATAATGACCATATTGGTTTTAAAGCCACTTAGTGGGGCACTTGAAGTTTATTGTCATTCAGAAGGACATGAATTATTTCAGAGTTGGGATCGAACCCGCAGATGGGCTACCTACGTATCCTTTTTTTTGAAAATGAATCCTAACCCATGTAGTTCGAGTAAGGGAATATGATGTTTATGATTGATGGCTCAAAGAAGGATGTCATAATTACTTTTACACTCTGAGCTCACGTGAGTCATGCTCGGTGTGAGAAATAAGAGGTATTAGTAAAAATTAGACAATTGTGCCATGAAAGCTGCAATCATAAGAAATAATGTGGGACTTATGTATGTATGACTGCCCAGATAAATGAAGATTAGGATTTACTTCAGGGAAGAAATCCAGGAACAGGGTCCATAAAGCTATATGTGCTCTATGGAGATTTGAATACTCTAACCTGGGACTTACTCCTGAAAAGGAGGCCCAATTTAAGAGAGGACTTATGACTGGGGCTTATTCCTGAAAAGGAGGCCCATGTTAAGCGACTTGAAAATTTAAGGGACTTGGGGATTACTCCTGAGGAGGATTCCCAAATTAGGGGACTGGGGCTTACTCCTGAAAAGTAGGACCAGGTTAAGGGAAATTATGTTTGGGGCTTACTTCTGAGGAGGATGCCCAAATTAATGAGGACTTGGGGCTTACTCCTAAGGAGGATGCCCATAATTGGAGATTATGACTGGGGATTACTCCTGAAAAGGAGGCCCAGGTTAGTGATTATGTTTGGGGATTAATCCTGAAAAGGAGGCCTAGGTTAATGAGTTCTCTCATCTTAAAGGATGAGGTTGAATGAATGAAATCTCAATCTTTAGTGACATAAATATGTGTAAATCACTAGGTTTTGAGAGATATTCCACATAATTCCTTTCAGATAAGGAAGTTAAATCAAGAAATCATACCATAAATGGAATTTGAAAAGTGTATTGAAGACTGAATCTTGAATAGGAGAGGTGGAATGGCATAAGAGGGGTGAAATGGTCAAGAAGGGCACCCAAAAAGGCAGGGGCGTGCAAGTCCTAGAAGGCGCGCAGGTACTACGTGGGCGCACAAGTCCTGGTCGCGCAGGTATACCTGCCCAACACATGGGTACTTGCGCGAATGTTAACCAGAAGGGTAATACTTGAGCGACTCTTGGTAAAAGCCTTTAGAATCATCCTGAGGTTCTTCCAGAAGAGTGGCGCGCAAGTTCTATTGAAGGAGTTAGGCATCACGCAAGTGTGGCCATTTCCCTTAAGGGATGGCCACTTAGGTGCGCTAGTATTGATGAGTTTCAACACTTATTCCTTCCTCCCCCTCTCTATATCTTCCGTTCTAGGTAAGAAATTACCGAATAAGTGTTTTGGAAGCTTTGAGAAGGGACTAGGCCACCGGGAGCTCAAATTTGAGTTTCTGGAAAAAATACTCCTGAAATGGGGGGCCCACAGGGTCTATTTATAGGCTGGAGAATACCCCGGGCAGTTATCCTTTGGGGCATTCAAGTCACTTGCATGACCATTAGGCGTCGCGCAAGTAGACTTGCGCGATAGTGATGGAATTTGCACGGCACATTTTCTTTTGAAGCCTTGTTCATGACTTTGTCGATTTTTTTTGTTTTCTTTAAAGGATGAATCAATTTGTGCTAAGTCATTTCCCTTTACATTACCTTAGAAAATGTGACAAAAAAGGAGTGTCAACAAAAGTCCCCCCTCAGAGTTGGATCCGAAAGAAATGAGGATGTGACTCTGAGGAAAAGAAGAAAACCAAAGGAAAGGTGCCACGCAAGTCTTGATGGCACAGCGGGAGGCGCACAAGTGCGCGTCGCGCAGGGCCTGGCATGCAGGGGTACGACGCACAGGGTTCTGGCCGCATCTATAAATAGAGGGCCTCACTTCCATACAAAGCATCCGGATTTCCGGATTTCAAACCTTCGAGATCTCGCCGTGTAGGTCACCTTAGCCGCACAGGTTGCTCCGTTTTCCGATGTTTCTTTGCTGTCGCACTTCTGTATAGGTATTTGGACTTGCGTGGTGATACTTGCGCGCCAAAAACTTGTGCGGATCATCCATACTTGTGCATCAAAATTTAGACTTGCGCGCCTAAATTCATTTTCCATTTTTTCAAATTTCTTCATAAAGTTTATGAAAAATCAATCCATTTAAGAGTTAATTTATTCAACTCTTGTGAAGATTTAATGGCTCCCAAGAGAATCGAAATGGCTGATGGACTGGCTAGCAAGAAGATTTATGACATGATGAACATTGTTGTCCATGATTACAATGATATCTATGACAGCACTCTCCCAGATTTGGCTAAGTAATTGAAGAAATATCATCTTAATTTCCCACAAAGCATCTACCTGCTTCTATATGGTCATGGTCATTTGCAAGGATTTAATGTTCCAGATGCAAAGAATTATATTCCTGAGATGCAGCTGCACTACTACTCCTCTATTTTGGTTATGTTGTGCATTAAGAGCAACAAAAATGGTGTGAACTTTAAAATTCTTCATCCATGTCATTTCCTTGCAAATATGAAAATGGAAAACCCATGGGATGAAATGTTTTCCGCTGCCGGTTAGTGGAGAGAAGACAAACATGGCATTAGAGCAATATCTAAAAAGAGTACTCTCTCCAAATGGCTCTTTACTTCCAATGCTTCATTCTCAAATCCATGTATCCATCTTCCAAGTCTCTTGGACAGAAACAGAGTCACTGTTTGATCAGCAGAAAATTTTCTCAAACCGCACTCAAGAACATTCTTTTACAATTGTTCCAAGAAGAGCTGGTATCACTACATCTCTTATGGTATCCAGTTGAATGAATAAATTCCAGGTGGCTGCTGATGAAGCTCAGGATTCTGTAAATCAAATGAAGAGTTATGTTGAAAGTCTTTTGTAATTCCTGAAAAAAGAGAAGAGACTCCAGTCTGTGGATGTCCTTCTAACTCTTGTGCATCAATAAAAAACACTTTCACCTTCAATCATTTGTACCTGCATTCTCTTTTTCTATCTGCTTTAAATTTTACCTAAGCCAATGGGCCTAGTAATCATAGTTTGATTTTCACTAGGATTAATGTAAATAAACCTACAAACTTTGAACCTTTTAATTGCTCAATATTACCTAAATCATAAAAAATGTATGTTTAGTGTGCTGGAACTTGACTTTTATTCAGAGTTCCTTTGTCTTTTGTGGGTAGTTTAAAGTCATGCACGTCGGACATAAAAAGGCTAATGTTTAAGGTCGAAATAGATTTGATCGAATGAATTAGAATTGACTCAATTCCTTGACAATTCATCTGAAAACATAGTACCATACTCAAGTATGAGGGAAAAATATGTAAACTATGACTTAAGAATATTTGAATCTGAGGAATGACATGAAAAAGAGCTAAAAGACATTAGAAGAAGTAGTTCCCAATAATGAATTTACCATTATTTAACAAACCCGTTAGGGGGTTGAATTATGCAGGGCCATCTAAGGGCATTGGCTTCATAGTTAAATAAAATAGTATCTTTTGGCTAACAAGTCTATTATGTAGATTGTTTATGCAAGGCCGCCTATGGGCACGTGCTACATAGTCAGGCAAAAAAACTCTCAGAAATTTACTTTCCTAGTGCTAAAATCCAGTGAAATTTTATGGAGATTCAAATTTTCCAAATTATAGAGTTTTCTATATGGAAAGAGGTACTTGAATATGGAGAAGATATTTCCAAACAAGATTATCGAAGAAATGGATGGATATCACTCCTACGAAGGTCTGACCCAAACATAGGGAAGGAGAATATAAACCATAGACTTGAATACTTTTCAGATCATGAAAAAGGATATGGGACAAAATATGTTAAGGATGGCTATTTTTACGGATCCCTACATACTGTCATTTAAGACCAATAAGGACAAAAGAGGCTTTCTTCCCAAGAATGAAGTTACCATTATTTAACAAACCCATTAGGGGGTTGAATTATGCAGGGCCACCTAAGGGCATTGGCTGCATAGTTAAATAAAATAGTATCTTTTGGATAACAAGTCTGTTACGTAGACTATTTATGCAAGGCCGCCTATGGGCACGTGCTGCATAGTCAGGCAAAAGAACTCTTAGAAGTTTGACATTTTTGTGACTAGAAGTCAAGAAAAGGGCTATGAAGATCTGAAAATATTTAAGATTTGGATTATGACACATAAAGATGGTTATTTTCTAATGTATACGGAGAGACACAGATCAATGCTAACCATAATCATGTTATAGCTGGGTCCTGAATGGAAATGTTGAACTTCACTACGTATCCCATAAGGATGGGAATCAAGCCATACGTAGTTCTTAAACTACATTTTAATGTTGTGCGGGACAAAATAATTAAAGATCTTAGTTTAGGGTCATAGATCTTGGACCATTTAAAGAAATACACAGTGTGTGTTTTCATGGGGACTTTTCAGCCAGGGGACTGAAAGTGGAATTTGGGGTTAGGCTCAAAGACTTGAGGCTGGATTCGAGAGACACTTGAACGTTCCTACGTATCCCATAAGGATGGGAATCAAGCCCACGTAGTTCTAGAAATACCCTCTGTACAAATTTGGTTCGTACATGTGAAGGGTGAAAGGGGAATTTTGTACAATGATGGTTTAACCAAAGATAGAAAGGTTTAGACATTTCCATGTATGCACATAGTCTTTGAAATGAAACATGATTGAAAAATCAATGTAAATAATGGTTCCCTCTCAGGTGAGGGTATCAAAGAATATTGTAGTTTATTGTCATATTGGACAAAAGTGTTGTATATTTTAACATCGTATAACAAGGACGAAAGTGAACCAATGTAAAGATATTGATTCTAGGGGCGGTTTCACTAATCAACATCATATGAGATGGAGGTGAAATGATGTTAAGAGATTGATTTTGGGCTTGAACCTTGGGAGGTTGCCTACGTACCCAGCCTGGAAGGCAAGTATCAAAGTCTGCGTAATTCAATTAAAGAATGAATTAATGATCAAGTTGTTCTTAGGGAAAACTACCTAAAAAATGATGTTGGTGGGACTTATACATGGTTAGTAGCCCAAAGAGAGTGTTATGGTTGAGGTTTTCTCTAATCTCACGTGAGTCATACTCAGTGTGAGAAACAAGAGGTAACAAAAACCTTGACAAAGTACAGTTTAATGTCATGTAGGACATATAAATGTACTATGAAGTTTAAAATCTTGTAGTTAGGACTATTGGTGCTGCACAGTTTAATGTCATGTAGCAGGGACTTTCTATACAGTTTAGCGTCATGTAGTTAGGACGATGGGGACAATATAGTTTAACGTCATGTTGGAAGAAAGGAGGACGTGCAGTTTAATGTCATTCATTGATGAAAAAAGAGTACACCATTTAATTTCATCTTGGACATATTGGGGACTTTTTTCACAGTTTAGCGTCATGTTGGATGAAAAAGGGACGATACAATTTAGCGTCATGTTGGACGAAAGTGCGAATAATTTAAGGTCATATGCATGGACCGTGGATAGTGCAGTTTAACGTCTTGCTAGACGGTGGTGTAGTTTAAGGTCATACAGGACCTTTAATGATTATGTATTTTAACGTCTTTCCGAACGTAAGGGACTTTTATACAGTTTAGTGTCATGTAGTTAGGTCATTGCGGTTTAATGTCTTTCTGGACGTAAGTGCGAATAGTTTAAGGTCATATGCATGGATCGTGGATGGTGCGGTTTAACGTCTTGTTGTACGGTGGTGTAGTTTAAGGTCATACAGGACCTTTAATGATTATTTAGTTTAATGTCTTTCCAGACGTAAGAGACTTTTATACATTTTAGCGTCATGTAGTTAGGACGTTGCAGTTTAATGTCTTACTGGACGTAAGGGACTTGAAAATAGTTTAGGGTCATATGCATGGACCGTTGATGATGCAGTTTAAGGTCATACTGGACCAGTGAGGGAACTTTTTCACAGTTTAACGTCGTGTGGGATGAAAGTACAAATAGTTTAAGGTCATATGTATGGACCATTGAGGGAACTTTTTCACATTTTAACGTCGTGTGGGACGAAAGTACAAATAGTTTAAGGTCATATGTATGGACCATTGATGGAACTTTTTCACAGTTTAATGTCGTGTGGGACGAAAGTACAAATAGTTTAAGGTCATAGTTATGGACCATTGATGATGCAGTTTAAGGTCATACTAGACCATTGGGGGAACTTTTTCACAGTTTAACGTCGTGTGGGATGAAAGTACAAATAGTTTAAGGTCATATGTATGGACCATTTATGAAACTTTTTCACAGTTTAACATCATGTGGGATGAAAGTAAAAATAGTTTAAGGTCATATGTATGGACCATTTATGATATATTTTGTGTTTATACAAAATACTTCTTCAAAAATCTGGCATTGGTTGGAGTAGTGATGAGTTCTCCATCCATCGAGATTTTATGTATAAGCTCCATTGGAGTAGACCCTATGTATTGAGTAAGGTCCTTACCATTTTGGCTCAAGCTTGGGAGGTTTCTTTCCTGGTATCATTGGAGTTCTGAGAAATAATACCAATTATCCCTGAGTGAATGAACGAAGATGAACTTTTTTGTTAAAAGCTCATGCTATTCGATTCTGATAGACTTCCAAGTGGTGCAAAGTGAAAAATCTTTTCTCATCTAACCGTTCTAATTCCTTCAATCACTTTTGAGATTGTTCATATGTAGATGATTGATCACAAATGGCAACTCTGAGCGAGGTTAGTTGAACTTCAATGGGCAAGACTACTTCTGTTCCATATACCAATGAATATGGAGTTGATTGAGTTGCAGTGCGGGTGGTAGTCCGATATGCCCATAAAGCATGAAAGAGTTTATCAGACCATGATTTCTTATCTTTATCCACCATCTTTTGCAGTATATTTGAAAGAGTATTGTTGAAGGATTCTATCTGGCCATTGGCCGCTGCATGATACCGAGATGAATGGTTGGATTTGATGTTGTATTCTTGATACAACTTCTTTACCTCGGATGAACAGAAGTTGGTGTCATTGTACATCAATATGGTATGAGGGACACCAAATATGGTAATGATGTTAGACATGATGAAGCTAACAACGCATTTAGAACTGACTTCCTTGAGTGGTATTGCCTCTTCCCATTTGGAAAAGAAGTCAGTAGTAGTAAGAATGTACTTAAACTGCTTGGCTGTAGCCAAAGAGTAAGGTCCCACCACATCCATTCCCCATGTGGAAAATGGCCATGAGTATTTAGCTGTATGAAGAAACTATGGAGGTTGATGAATGAAGTTGGCATGTACTTGGAATGATTGAAACTTCTTTGTGAAATCAACACAATCTTGTATCATTGAAGTCCAAAAGTATCCAATCCTTCGAATCTGATCAGATAGTCTATGTCCAGACTGGTGGGCACCATAGACTCCTGCATGAACTTCTTTCATGACAGCCATTGTCTCTTCACAATCAATGCATCTGAAGAGAACTCCATCAAAACCATGTTTTTAGAGAATTTTCTCTAGGTGATCTGGGCTATCATAAAGAGTAAAATTGACCACACGTCACCGGATTTGTTCTTTCTCGGCTCTATCAGGCGGAAATGTTCCATTTTGAAGGTATTCCCTGATAGGTGACATCCATCCTGTAGTAGACCATACGGTTTAGGAATGGGACTAATTTCATTAATTTCCTCTGTTCTTATTCGAACATAAGGTGAAATTGCACGACGATGGGCAATACTGATGGTTGTCTCGTCCCAATTTGGATCTTCCAGAGTTGTGGTTGTATTAACCAGTGCATCAGCTTGAGCATTTTTTGATCTTGGGACATAAGAAAATGTCGGTTCCGAAGGGAATTCCACCTTTAACTCTCTGACGTAATCATACAAAGGGATTAGTTCTTGTTTTCTAATGGAATAATCCCATTGACTTGTTTGATTACCAGGTCTGAATAACCTTTCACCTTTAAGTGATTCACTTGTGCTTGAAGTGCTAATTCCAATCCTACGATGAGAGCTTGGTATTCTGCTTCATTATTGGTACCACCTTCCCAAAATAAGAAGGAATAAGGTAACACTGCCTTTTCTAGAGAAATGAGTACAATTCCTAATCCAACTTTGTTGAATTTAGTATTTTTCCATTTTTCTCCCTGTTGGACTTCTGAAAGCACCATCAAAATACATTTCCCATGCTTGAGGACTTTCTTGAATGGAGAAGACTTCCTCATCAGGGAATCTAATATCTGGATATGTGTCTTCTACTAAAGGGTGTTCAGCCAGGAAATCAGCCAGAGCTTGGCCCTTTATCGCCTTTTGAGACACATACTGAATGTCAAATTGCTGCAAAATAACTGCCCACCTTTCCAGAAGTCTTGTAAGCATTGGACGACTAAGGATGAATTTGAGCAGGTTATTGCGAGATACCAATTGGACCTCATGATGTTGCAGGTAGTGTCTCAACTTCTGAACTACAAAGATTAATGCCAGGTAGCACTTCTCAATACTTGAATACCGGGTTTCTGCTTCAAACATAGTTCGACTGAGATAGTAGAGGTTGTTTTCATTCCCAACATCATTCTTTTGAGAAAGAAAGGCACCCAATGATCACTCTATAGCTGTCACGTAGAGGATAAGTGGTCTTCCTTCAACAGGTGGCATGAGTACCGGTGGACTCAAGAGGTATTTCTTGAGAATATCAAATGCTTCTTGACATTATTCAGTCCACTGGTAAGTGACTCCCTTCTTCATCAATTTGGTGAAGGGTAAACTTTTACCTGCCAAATTGGCGATGAAACGCTGAATATAGGCTAAGTTTCCTTGAATTCATCTTAATTATTTCAAATTTCTAGGAGGTGACATACCAAGGATTGACTTGGTCTTCTCAGGATCGACTTCAATACCATGATGGCGTACAACAAAGCCGATAAATTTTCCTGAGGTTACCCCAAAAGCATATTTTAAGGGGTTCATCTTCAAATTATGTTGTCGAAGCTTACAGAATATGATTTCCAAATCAGCCCAGTGATTATAACATTGTTTGGATTTAACAACAAAATCGCCTACATAGCATTCAACAAACTTCCCTAAGAAGGGTTTGAAGATACGATGCATGGAACGCTGATATGTTGCACCTGCATTCTTTAAGCCAAAGGGCATTACCCGGTAGCAAAACACACCTTGAGGGGCTCTGAAGGCTTTGGATTCCTCGTCTTCTGGGGTCATTCTAATCTGACTATATCCGGAATATCCATCCATGAAGGAAAGTGCTTCATATCCAGCTGTTGCATCAATTAAAATTTCTGTAATCAGAACTGGAAAATCATCCTTTGGACAATGTCGATTAAGATCTCTGAAATCGATGCAAACTCTAATTTCTCCGTTCTTCTTCTTTACAGGGACAATATTATCCAACCACTTGGGATACTGAACTTCTCGGATGAAGCTAGCTTTGATAAGATTATCCACTTCAGCTTCAATTTTGGAATCATAAGTTGGGTGTGTTCTTCTCACAGCTTGCTTAAATCCTCGATGTTCTTCTGTTAAACCCAAATGATGAGTAGCAACATCAGGATCAAGCCCGGGCATTTTTGTATAGTTCCAAGAAAATATATCTCTATTGTGATTTAGAAAAGAAATATACATCTCTTGCTCTTCAAGAGTCATGGCCGCACTGATTAAAGTGGGGCGTGGATCTTCTTTTGTACCCAGTTTTATTTCTCTAAGTTCATCCACAGTGGTAGAGATACCCTCTTCAAATGTTGGACGAGCATCTCTAAGATCTTCCTCTTCTTCTTTATCATGCATTATTTCTTCTGTTTCTACTTCCATAGTAGATGATAAAGCAGAATTTTCATGATTAGAAGAGATGTCAAAATTTGCACATCTTGAAGAAAAAGATTCCATTTCCGACCCGATTGATGATGGAGGGTCTTCTTTGGGTAATAAAGAGGAGATGATGGATTGATAATCTACATAATTTTTCACCTCAGAGGTTTCTATAACTTCTTCTAGCCTAATTGGATAAGTATAGACTTGTTGGATTTCAGCAGATGAAATGAAGACGTCATCATTTGTTCTTTCATTACTGCTTGGTGGGTTACCAATTTCTCCCATGTTGTCTAGCTCGATTGTCGTAACTGACATTATGGATCTTTCCATAAGATTATTTTGATTTGGTTCTATCTTTTCAATTTGACTGATAGGCAACACATAATCTTTACTCACATGTGTAAATGTATTTACTAGAATCTTCTCCAAACCATATGGAGCATTAACTTTGGTAATCTCCTTTGTTGTAGATTTCTCCCTTACCTTCATGTGATAGAATTCTTCGTCAATGTATTGAGACTCACATGTCTTGAACAGGGCCTTATCACCATATAATGTCCCAACTTGACCATCGAAATAATATTTGAGACATTGATGGTATGATGAAGGGATAGCCGCATGTTGATGTAGCCAGGGTCTTCCAAGTAAGATGTTGAAAGCTGAGTCTTGATCAACAATCATGAAATCCGAATTGGATACAAGATCTCCAAACTGAGTTCTAAGTGTAACTTTGCCCAGTGGTTCTTGTTCATTTTTATCATATCCTTGTAACATCATGGTAGAAGGAGATAAATCAGATTCTGTGAGGCCCAATCGATGAAGTGTATGAATGGGCATGAGGTTGACTCCTGAACCATTTTCAATGAATGCTCTTCAGACGTCTATGCCATTGTCCTTTCCAAATAAGTACAAAGGCCTAATATTCCCATGCACAACATCATCTTCATCTTCATTAGTAAAAGGTATTACTTCATGACAGACTGCAGGATTATTCTCTATGTGATAGACTTCAGCTGCAGCAATTTCAGTTTCAAACTCCTGAGGACTTGACAAAGCCTCGTTGAGTGCTTCCCGAAGATCCTTTGAAAGATTAAAAGCATCTAGAATTGATAACTTGGCTGGTACTTGGGCCAAGTGTTTCAATACATCATACTTTTAATCCAGAGGTCTGCGTTTCCCAACAAGAATATGTGGTTTAGCAGGTGCCTTGGAAGCAGATGCTTTGGAAGTTAATTCATTTTGTATTGGGATAGGAGTTTACAATATTCCTAGTTTTGGAAGATCAGACCGATTAGATCCATTTACTTGCTGAGAGGAAGAAGATGGAACGTTCAACCGGTCTTCCAAAATAATTGTGCCAGGACTGAATTTGCAATTGGTAGAAGAACTTGCTTGTTCTTGTTGAGCTCGCTGAAGGGCTTTACCACGAGTTTCTACTGCATACACAGTTCTAGTAGGGGTATAATTGGAGTAGTGGATTCTAAAAGATCCATGTCTTCCCCTATATCCTGAGCCTCTGGAACTTCCTCTGATTCCCCTATTTGATACAGGGAATTCAGGCTCATCGAAATCGAAACTTCGACTGGCATATGGATCTGTTAATTGAATCATATTAACAGAACCGAAGATTAACTCTTTGTCTGATGAAGAATCTACATGATTAGACTATTTAGGCTGTGCCATTTGGTGGGTCGGTGCCTGTGGATTTGAAGTAGATGGCATAAAGTCTTCCAGAGTCAAAGACAACTTAGTCTTTGACACATACTCATCTTCTTCTGATTCTTTTTCTTTCTTTGAATCATGTCGTTTCTTTGAGGACTTTCCCTCTGATGAAGAGGGTTTTGCTGCAACATTCATGGTAGAAGACACAATCGGTTTCTTTAATTGTGTTCGCAAAATAGCATGAGTTTGGTTGATTGTCTTTCTAACCATCCAATCATCAAACTTCTGTTCATTTTTTCTTTTTACTTCTTTCCATTCTCCTTCCTCCTCTGGAACTGTAGGAGTAACACATGCTACCTGATCTGAAGAACCTTTCAGTTTGACTTGTCCCGAGTCGACCATCTTTTGCAGGAGGTATTTGAAGACAAAACACTCCTGGATGGGATGCCCCAACATTTGATGAAAAGGGAAATAATTGGGACGGTCTTCATCTCCTTTCTTGTTTGGCCTCTTGGGCATTGGCAATTGAACCAGATTATTTTCCAGAGCCGAAATAAAGTAACCAGGAACTTGTTCATTTCGAAAACAGTATTTTTTTTCTCTTCATATCCTCAAATTGTTTTCGTATTTGATCTCTTTGATCATCTAGACGAAAAATCCTTTGTTGTTGGCGCTCAGGAGGTGGATCCCTTCGAGAAGATGAAGGTTTTTAAGTAGAAACAGGTACAGGTGCTTGTTTAAGCATAATTGTAGCAGTTTCTGCTTTACCCATTCTCCTTCCTGGAGCTGATGGAATTACACAAGATTTAGCCTTATCCTGTATAAGGGAATGTTAAATTTGTTGAGAGATTGAAGTAAGGTCTCGAAACCCTCCTGTGTATTTCACAGGGATCAACGGCGTGCGTAATTCGTCACACAGATTTGCCACACAGATTGGCAATAGTTCCTCTTGAGGGATTTCTAGGCTCAGGGAATATGTTAACCCCTTCCAGCGAGCAATGAAATCAGAGAATCTTTCATTCTCCCTTTACTTACAGTTTGTAAGATCAAAAACTGTTGTCTTTGGAAAAGTTGAGCTGAATTGAGGAAGAAATCATTGACGGAGATCTTCCCATACAGTAATTGACTAGGATTTTAAGCTTGTATACCAGACAAAAGCTGGTCCTTGCAAGGTTTGCACGAAGCATCTGAGTTTCACTACTTTTTACTGCTCCTGAATTCCCATCATAGGATCGCAACAAGTTACGTAATGCGTCAAATGATATTCAGGATCTCCTGATCCATTGAAAATAGGGAATACAGGGTTCCCAAAATTTGATGGGGGAGAGATTGAATCTACCCATTCAGGGTAAGCTTTCTTTTCCAGTTGAACCTGCGCACGTTTCCCTTCCATAGTTTCTAACCGAGCTATTATTGACTCAATAGTAGTTATTAAATTTTGAGAAACATCCGGTTGAACTTGGACTTGGGTAGGTGCAATGACTGGAGCTTGGACAGATGTGGTGGTTGGTGCTACAACTGATGGTAGCACTGCCAACTTTTGTTGCACTTGACCCGTAGGATTAGAACTGTGAGGGTGTACTGATAGAGGAGGATATTTATGATCCATCTCAGTAGTTGCAACAAATTCCTTTGGCTGACAAACTCTAGCATGCTTAAGAATAATACTACTCTGAATTAGTTCTGCATTCAACCTTCTTAATTCCTTCATTTCTTCCTCCTATTGTGCAAACCTTTGCTCTAGTGAGAGTGATTGGCCTTCTCCAGAAGAAGGATATGTAACCTGATTCTTTCCCCTCCCTTTGTTGGATCCTTTTCGGAGAGGGGGAAGTGGGTTACTTGAAGGATTACCTAGGTTCTGAGTAACCCTTTGATTTCGTGTATGCACTCCTTCTTTATTTGTGTCGGTGCGTACATCTTCTTGAGCAGGAACCTCTTCATCTGATTCCCCTGAGTGAACCTCATCTGGTGGATCAGCAACAATGGCATTGATGACATTGATTGATGTATAACACATCGCATCCTTTCTATCAGAATTTCTATGATATTGTATTCTTCCATGTCCTTGATGATACATTTCCTTTTATTGATTCGATCCATCAGGAACTTCTTGACGAACCGTAATTTGGAGGGAATCTCCTGATAATTTGGCTCTTCGCTCCTCTTGATGCTTCTTTCCCAATCAAGAAAAGACCGAATTTCTCTGAGGAGGGGATTGATGATTTGAAAAAGTCCCCAGTTCGGTGGACTGGGGTTGTTCCTGTTGTTCCCGCTCAACTCCTCGAATCCTATTTGTTGATTCAGAGGGTTGATTTAAAAGAGTCCCTAGTCTGGCAGGATGGGGTGGCTCTTGACATGATATGTCTGAGACTTTCTTAAAATCGCTCCTCATCTTGCGAACCTTAGTCCAGAAATTAGCTGGATGCATTAATCTGTATCCACTTTTATCACCTGGTTCAAAATACCATTGGTTAATTTCCGACACTTCTGTCACTTGGTGATGTGCTTTCTCCAAACGAGAGGCCTGTTCAATATTCTCGTTTGATTGATGTAGGAGTAATTCAACAACTTGTTCTCTGTATTCTTGATTTTGAGAGGAACTAGTTGAATCTTGTTCTTGGGAAAGCTTTTGATTACAAACAAATCCTAGTATTTGTGGCCGGCCATGGGCAATAACATTGCATTAGACCATTTTCGGCGAGCTTTGCTGACTAGAGATCACCGTGAAATGCAGTGCTCCATGAACACCCCATCCTCTGACATGAATACCAGATGGGGAATTGGCAATTAACTGAAGCAATCTTCTTAGTGTGCCAAGGCATGAATGTTGAAGGGCTCTCTGATGCTTTTCAGCCTTCGGATATCGAGAGACTGATAAAGATGCCAAATCAATCTAACGTTGTAACCCTTCTATTATCCTAAGATGATTTTCATATTCATCATAAGATAATACTTTCTTCTTCAACTGATAATGAGTTTTCCATATGTTGATACGAATATCATGAATTCCATCTTCCATCAACATCTTTGGAATGTCATACTGAGAGTCAGCCAGAGGCCAAAACATGACTGGTACTTCACCTTTTTCCAGTTATTTCTCATGCTCAGCATTTCCTCTTTATCATTAAATGAAGATTCTTCTACCTGATTTGACCAGAGTTGGTGTTTCCTTGTTGCTTCATCGGATTCAACAAGATTGGTAGAGAAATAATTGATCAAACTAGAAGATGCATGACTTAGGGGTGGTTTAGAGAATGACCTACACCCTAGGATATCTTCTGATTGAGAAATTATTTCACCTGCTAGTGATGAAGCATCAGATGTGAATGGTTTCGCATTTGCAAGTGCCTCAAGATAAGAGGGATTTATTAGCACTACATCACCCACTGGAGCATTTTCTGGGCAATGTGTATCACTATTGCGGAGAGGACTTTCATAGCAAAATTCATCATCATGGGGAGGACCACCATGGTGGGTTACAACAAAAGATGAGATCTCTTTCTCCTTGGTCTTCTGACCACACAGAGGGTTCCTGTGGTTCTCATCTAAATATGAAACTTCGAGATCGACCGAATTGTCATGAAGCAAGCCTTCATGAGGAAGTGTCTATTGAAGACCTTCGGAATTAATGTTCCCACTATTGGGAAATGAGGGAGTAGAATCTTGAATTCCAATAGATAACTGTCTGAGGGATTCAAGAACTCCATCATCAAGCAAGGCCTTGTTACAGATTGGCTCTTGATCTCCTGACTGTGCTGGGCGGGTATTTTTCTTAGACACCTTCTTACTTGCCTTGGAAACCACTTGTTGAAGAAATTGGCTGCTCTGGGTAGGTGTATGTGCCTGATCAGGAAAGATGGCCAGGTTAGGCTGACAATCTCCACTCAAATCAGGTGTATGTTCCGGACTTGGTTGTCCGTATGATATGGGGGCGTATTCCCCACAACCCTCTTGGACTAGAACAGATGTGTGTGTCTGTTCCGGAGTAAATTGTTGATGTGTCACTCCACTGGTAGGGATAGATTTATGTGTCTTTCCCTGAGATTCCGCTGAAGATGTTATAATATCCTGATAGGCATCCAGGATATGAGCAGGAATTTGCTTCTGCTCTTTCACCATTGATAGAATATGCTTGGTGACTTCAGCTACCAGAATGGGGATATACGTCCATTCCATTCTTGGAGTAGGTGTGTGTCCCTGCTCCTGTCCTCCTTTTCCTGTCAGTGAATCCTGATAGTACTCAAGTGTAGGGGCAGAGAGTTGAGTCTGCCTCCTGTTTGTCACCGGATCATTCCGACTGACTTCTCTGAATGCTACCAAGAGAGACTATTGGTAGGATTGATTAATACTAGCAGGTGTATGTACCTACTAATTTCAGTTCACCAAACGTGGTTGATGAGCTTCATAATATGTAGTCAGACGAGCCTGCTGACTAGATGATGATGTATAAAAAGGTGTATGTTCCTGCCTATAGTACTCCTCCAGAATTGCCTGGCGGGATTGGTGTGATGCTGTCAGACGATTCTGCTGGACAACGGAATTAAAATGGGCAGGTGTGTGTGCATTCTCATTGCTTTCCACCAAGTTAGGTTGGTGGACTTCTCCAAAGATGGCAGAGATGAGAACCTTCTCACTGTTGACCGGATTCTGCCTCTGGCGGTTCGTCTTTCCTGCTTGGGTTCGAGGAACCTGAGCCGAATTCCTGGAGTCGATACCCTCATCAGGTTGAGGGCGCACTACCGCACGATTATGGTGGCGATTATTGGTGGGAGCCCTCAGGAAGGACTCATGTCTGCTTGAATTAAGGCCCTGAGGGACCTGCTCATTCACCTCCCCAAAATAAGGGAGCGAATGGTGATTGCGTTCTAGGGATAACAACCCGAAACGGTTGGAGACGGTAGTTAGCACCTCCTGCTTTTGATCATGGGTCGTCGTTGTCCGAATGACCAGTGTGAGTTGTTCACTTGGAGGTCTTGTCGGGCAGCCTCCAGAGTTGGGATGGTACCGTGTTGAAGGTACTCCTTAACCAGTGCGTTTGATACCCAGTGTTGAAGATGCTGAGTAGGTGATTTTATCCTCAGAGCAGACGAAGATCCAGAAGGAGTAGCCGCAGTGGCATTTGCAGTAGTAGTATTAACAGGTGTGAACTTGAGAGTAGCCATTCTGGAAATGCAGAAGATCTTGGAAAAGAGTGCTTGTTTGATATAACAGACATAATCAAGATAAATTCAGCCACTACATCTTTTGGATGAGCACATATGTCAATGATTTTTTTGTTGGCCCTCTCATTGAGTTTTAAATAGGGGCCTAACAAATAGTTAAAACATCATTTTAACTTGGTTAAGGATTCACGTCGGGTTCACCATTTTTTGTTTCCCTCGGAATTTGGGGATGACCTCTTTAATTGAAGATTCAAACATTCCAATCAATTTCTAACGGGTTTGTTCGTAGAACCGAAAACATCCAATGATTCCACATCCATTTGGACCTACTTTCCAAAGGTAGGTTCTCATTAGTTGTGGACTGATGAGGATTAGGAATTTTCATTGGTCGAGAGGATGGGAGGTCGGACTCATCACACCTTTTTGAGGGGAATTATTATCTACTACAGGAATCTCTTTATAGATTTAAGTTATGTTCGTGAATCCTTATTACATTACCAAGTATAAAATAAGCTTTCCTTTAGATCTGACAATCAATGATCGATATGTAGGAAATTTAGAGAATCTTTTATATGTATTCGAGGTTATTCATTGATAGAGAATCATCTTTATTTGTTAGAGATTCTTAGTCAATGGTATCCTTTGATACGTAAAATTATCTTAGTCATTATAATGACCATACTGGTTTTAAAGCCACTCAGTGGGGCACTTGAAGTTTATTTTCATTCAGAAGGACATTAATTATTTCAGAGTTGGGATCGAACCTGCAGATGGGTTACCTATGCATCCTTTGTTTAGAAAAGGAATCAGAACCCACATAGTTTGAGTAAGGGAATATGATGTTTATGATTGATGGCTCAAAGAAGGATGTCATAATTACTTTTACACTCTAAGCTCACGTGAGTCATGCTCGGTGTGAGAAACAAGAGGTATTGGTAAAAATCAGACAATTGTGCCATGAAAGATGCAATCATAAGAAATAATGTGGGACTTATGTATGTATGACTGTCCAGATAAATGAAGATTAGGATTTACTTCAGGGAAGAAATCCAGGAACAGGGTCCATAAAGGTATATGTGCTCTATGGAGATTTGAATACTCTAATCTGGGAATTACTCCTGAAAATGAGGACCAATTTAGGAGAGGACTTATGACTGGGGCTTATTCCTGAAAAGGAGGCCCAGGTTAAGAGACTTGAAAAATTAAGGGACTTGGGGCTTACTCCTAAAGAGGATGCCCAAATTAGGGGACTAGGGCTTACTCTTAAAAGGGAGGCCCAGGTTAAGGGAAATTATGGTTGGGGCTTACTCCTGAGGAGGATGCCCAAATTAATGAGGACTTGGGGCTTACTCCTAAGGAGGATGCCCATAATTGGAGATTATGACTGGGGATTACTCCTGAAAAGGAGGCCCAGGTTAATGATTATGATTGGGGCTTACTCCTGAAAAGAAGGCCCAGGTTAATGAGTTCTCTCATCTTAAAGGATGAGGTTGAATGAATGAAATCTCAATCTTTAGTGACATAAAGATGTGTAAATGACTAGTTTTT
This sequence comes from Viscum album, assembly GCA_963277665.1. Classification (NCBI taxonomy): domain Eukaryota; kingdom Viridiplantae; phylum Streptophyta; class Magnoliopsida; order Santalales; family Viscaceae; genus Viscum; species Viscum album. Next base: position 1,842,336,041 of record OY728129.1, on the reverse strand, counting down.
GAGATATATTACACATAATTCCTTTCATATAAGAAAGTTAAATCAATAAATCATGCCATAAATGGTGTTTGAAAAGTGTCTTGAAGACTTAATCTTGAATAGGAGAGGTGGAATGGAATAAGAGGGGTGAAATGGGCAAAAAGGGCACCCAAAAAGGAAGGGGCGCGCAAGTCCTGGTAGGCGCGCAGGTACTGCGTGGGCGCGCAAGTCCTGGTCATGTAGGTATACCTACGCGACACATGGGTACTTGCGCGACGGTTAACCAGCAGGGAAATACTTGAGAGACTCTTGGTAAAAGCCTTTAGAATCATCATGAGGTTCTTCCAGAAGAGTGGCGCACAAGTTCTATTGAAGGAGTTAGACAGCACGCAAGTGTGTCCATTTCCCTTAAGGGTTGGCCACTTAGGCGTGAAAGTATTGATTAGTTTCAACACTTAGTCCTTCCTCCCCCTCTCTAGATCTTCCGTTCTAGGTAATAAATTACCTAAGAAGTGTTTTTGAAGCTTTGAGAAGGGACTAGGGTGCCGAGAGCTCAAATTTGAGTTTCTGGAAAAAAATCCTCCCGAAATAGGGGGCCCACAGGGTCTATTTATAGGTTGGAGAAGGCCCCGGGCGGTTATCCTTTGGGGCGCACAAGTTACTTGCGCAACCATTAGGTGTCGCGTAAGTAGACTTGCGCGACAGTGATGGAATTTGTGCGGCACATTTGCTTTTGAAGCCATGTTCATGCCTTTGTCAATTTTTGTTGTTTTCTTCAAAGGATGAATCAATTTGTGCTAAGTCATTTCCCTTTACATTACTTTAGAAAATGTGATGAAAAAGGAGCATCGACAGAGATCAACATTTTTTGGAAGAATCATGGAATCACTTTATTGAAGATAACATAAAACTTGATCTTACCATACTTGGTAATGAAAAATAAGTACCTCTATACCTCTCTCTGTATTTCAAATACAATGATGAAGATGCACCAAATGGGATTAAGTTTCCAATGGTATTGCCTAAAGATATAATTTTCCAAGATAGCTTAGTTGAAAGAGAATATTTCTTTATTTATTCTTCATGTTTTAATCTTATTCAAGATGAATTACTTTCTGAATTATTTTTTTTTAATTTCTAATAAATCATAAATAAAGTAGACCATTGATGTTAAGGAATATTCCACACAAGTGGTGGAAGTATAAGAAATTCTTGAGAAGCATTTGGGGGTGCGACTACCTCCTCTACATCAATTTGCATGCCATATGGAGGAGGACGCAACGAAAGTCAATAGGGAGCACCCCAATCTTCTTTTCCCTCCCAATTTGGACATAAAATTTTTATTTCTTCTTTATTGGAAGTTTAGAACTTTCTTATCTTTTTTGGGTTCCTCTAATCTTAGTGTTTACTCATGGAAACCATGAAAAGTAACATGTGGTTGTTCATCTCAAAGAAACTAAAACCACCTTATTATTAGGGATAACCCACTGCAACTACCTGACTATGGGTAGTAAAAACCTAGCACCTACTTGGGGGGTCAAACTTAGCACCCACTTGGGGGTCAAACCAAGTATTACCCATTTTATTTTCCCACTTTATTTTTATTTTTATATATTTTTATAATTTCTTATCATTTATTTCTTATAGTTTTAAAGTGGTATCATCTAGGATATTAACTCAAGGTTTCCACTGAAAAATAAATCTGGTTGTGTCTTTCTATTTCTTTATTTTATTTCTTTCCCAATTTAAATTCTACATGTAAAAATTCCTTGATCTGGTTTGATATAAAAATAGGGTAGTAAATATAATAATTGTGGTGGGGATATTTCAATCTATTTTTAGGAATTTTATGTTCTTTCATTTTATTTTTCATGTTTTTATTTTTTATTTTTGGTGTGTTTTTTGGATTATTGAAATGAATCGAATAATTTTGGAAAATTAAAACCACATAAGTATTTTTATAACATTTATTGATTTGAATTTTTTATTATTTAAATGATTTATGAATTTATTTTGTTTCCTAATTTATGATCTTTTCATTTGAAGAAGTTTGATTCATTTTGAAACTCATGTGCACAAGTAATATCTGAATTCAAAATATTGTCCTATCAGATAGGTTTATAAAATTTTTTTACATATTATTTAAAATTATATTTCACTTGAGAGTCTTGATACATGTTTTTATATCCATAAATTTCTTTTTTTTTTCAAAGCTATTAGAGTCCATGGAATGTGTTGAGTATGATTGAGTCACCACTTAGCCCTTTTTAAATTTAACTCTAATTTTGGCCTAATTTATTATATGAACTTTATTAAGACCCTAGTATCCATGAAATACATTTTTAGGTAGATAAATTAAAAATAATTTATCACTTTTCGGCATTATCTAGATGTTAAATGCATGATTATTTTTTAAATTAAGTGTGGGGGAGGGAGAATATGAGTTGTATTTATATTTCCTGAAGAATATGTTTGATTTGAAATAAAAAAATGTTTTCATATTTATTACTATATTGTTGGAATAATTTTCATGATTTAAATTTGGATTAGTATCCCAAAAATATCATTACAACTATGGTATGGGTGTTAACTGATATTTTAAGATCAAAATATTCCACTCTTTTCCTAAAAAATATGATTCTCAAGAGAAATCTAGATATGAATTCGAGCTGAAACAATGCTAAAAATGGGGGAAAATAGGGATGAAATGTATCATTAATGTTGAAATTACAAGTGTGCACTTCTTAAATAAATCAAGAGGTGTTTATAGGAGATTCATTTTCGAGCTAATTTAAGAGCACACCATTCTTGAGAAAAACTTTTTTCATGCATTTACTTCACTTTAGATCTTAACCCTCCTCATTTTACCTTAGATGTTTTTACATTTAAAACCTACGAACCCTAATAATTAGAAAAACACATGAAAAATACCTCATTATTGACACATTTTTTAATATGATAAGTTGAGATACTGTGAGAATAGAAATCCTATGGAGATCACACATGTTCTTGATAATGAGAAAAACTCCACACAAACAAAATCCTCGAGTGAACAGAGAAATATTTTTCTAGGGAGGTAGGTATGAGATTCACATGAGTATTAACAAGATATTGAATGGATTTTTATGATTTTTGAGTATTTGGAGAATTTTTATCCATATAGTAGGTATTATATTTTCCTTGATATGATAATTGAGTTGTGTTGTAATTTATGCTTTTGGAAGTTTGTTTTGACATTCGTATTAGATGATTGTCTAGGAGTGGAATATTTAAGTGTGTGGGAATTGAAAGATAAAATATTTTCATTTATTTAATTTTTAATTCCAATTTTTTTAATCACACCAAATTTTTATTTTAAGTTCAATTGTCAAATTTTATGGTTTTAGTAGCATTTTGAGCTTAATTGAAAAAATGGCCTAATTTTCAATTTTAGCTATTTTAATTTATTTTTGTATTTCATGAAGGTCACGGGTGCAGCGGAAGATCATGGGTGGATGTTCCCACTTGGCTTTTTTTCATTAGAAATTATCAATCCAGTATCAATACGACGATAAACACTAGTCTCCGCGGATTGAATCACAGAAATAGACAAAGAAGAGGAATAGTCCTGGAACCATAAATGTGGATCGTCACAGGTTGATTATAATTAATTTAATTAATTGACAAGAAGTAAATTTTATGGCGTTCTTTCTTCATTGATATTTCCAATCACATTCCTATGTGATTCATCATTGCGTCACAGAATCCAAGTGTAGACTTCCTCTAGCGGTGATCCACACATGCACCACGTATCTCTAGACGTCGCCAAAGAAATCTCTGGGTGCTAGCGTGGAGAAGCCTTTTCTTGCGTTCTCCGCCTTATATCACCTTGATTTAGTGGAGGTGGATCTCTCTCTATCTTTAGAGTGTTCTTGGAGGACAGAGTTCTTTTGGTCTTCAAAGGATTCTCCAGAATTGTTTTGCACAACGATTCTCTTAGGAAAAGAGTTGCGGTTGTGAGGATATTTATAATCAATTTTGAGGTTATAGAGTCATGACAATAAATAAACATGTTAATCATTTTATTTATTTCATTAACTCTTTTGAAAACCCCATGTCAAGTCATTAATTCCTTGACAGGATCCCACACTGATTATAATAAATATCATTTAATAAAACGATATTTCCTCAAAATCCAGACTGAAAAAACTACACGGCGTGTACTTGTTTTTCATTGAAAACTACACGGAATGTACATTCAATGTACATGGAGTGTATATTTTTTTTTATTCATTTTCTTTCCAAAATAAAAACTACACGACATGTACATTTAATAATACATGGCATGTACTTGTTTTCAAAATAAAAACTACATGGCATGTAATCATTAATACAGGACATGTACTTGTTTTCATTTTATTCTTCCTCTAACATTAAAACGATTTAGAATTCATTGAATAATTATTAAACCACATACGGGAATAATCTTTATTCTACTTGAGACACTTTAATACACTTAGTGTGTGACCCTCTAGGCCTATTTCTCGTTGGCATTAGGCGGGCATGCCTAAAGTCCAAGATTACTGTCTAGCAATGGGTCAAGGAACCCAATAGAAATAAGTTGACACCGCATTGACGTTTCACCTCATAAAAACTCTTACCGTTTAATTTAATCCCTTTTTCTCAATATCTCATCAAGCAGGTTTCATGGCAGTGTCATAAACCTATATGCTTGATCTGTCATTCTTTGACTTCCAGAAATAAACTCGTCGTGTCGCCATGGCCATGGATTTTGTTTGAAAATTCTATTTCAATCAAAGGTCCCGAGATATATACTTCCATAAATATAGAAGTGAAAAATCCTTCCTCGACTTATTCATTAACAACATGTCATTCATGACGCACCCAACATACCCTACTTCCCGCTAACTCTCTTCGTGATGGTTTTCATCAGAAAATCTAAGTGTGCAAGTCATGACATGAGTTGATGATAATCTTCCAGTTTAAGGACCATTACACATGCTCATAGATAGAAATTTATGATGACACCAAGACATGAATAATTGCTACTGGAGGGTCTGTTCTCATAATCTCCCATCCTTGAGATTACCAAGTGCGCACTCCATGAGAGAGAGCATCGTCTTCTTATGAGTACTCGCACATGATAGTTTGTATACTATGTGTCTTATCATAGTATGTCATCTAACCACATAACTTTATTTAAGAATATTGTTATATCATTTCAAGGTTCTCATCATAGCGGGGATCTACCATGACCTTATCAATGCAACAAATATTCCAGGACATTATTATATTATAGTCATGCATTACAATGAACAATATATAATAAGTGAAAATTCATGTAATCAAAGTACAATATAGTTGGTTCTCAGAACACCAACCCTAACAAACTCCCACTTGGACTAGAGCCAACTTCCTACAACTTTTATTCCGCTAGACCTCACATGATGATCATGTTTCTACTGAGTCAAGGCTTTAGTCAAGGGGTCCTCCACGTTGTCTTCCATGTAAATACTACTCACTGCAACTTCACCTCTATGAGAAAAATCCCTCAAGAGATGATACTTCTGAAGTATGTGTTTTTTCGCTTATGTGACCTTGGCTCTTTTTCAAGTGTCACCGCTGTAGTATTATCACAATAGAGTGTGATAGGATCTTTACTGTTAGGTACTACATATATCTCTTGGACGAAGTTTCGCATCCATACTGCTTATTTAGCTACCTCAGAAGCTGCGATATACTTGGACTCTGCTGTAGAATTTGCACCCACACCTTGTTTTGATCTCTTCCAGCTCACTGCACCTCCATTCAAACTAAAGATGTATCTAGTATGTGAATTCATGTAATCTTGATCAGTCTGAAAACTAGCATCTACATGTCCCCTGATGACTAGTTCCTCATATCCTCCATAAACCAGGAACATATCCTCAGTACGCCTCAGATAATTAAGGGTAGTCTTGACTTCCATCCAATGGTGGTCTACTGGATCAGCTTGATATCTTCCAACTTCACTTAATGCGTAATCAACATCTAGCCTTGTACATAGCATAGCATACATGACTGACACAATCGCAGTTGCGTAAGGGATCCTTTCCATTTTCTCTCTTTCCTCATGTGTTTGAGGACACAATTTCTTGGAAAGATGAATGACATGTGACATTATCAACAATCCCCTCTAGGATTGTTCCATACTGAATCTCTTCAGTATCTTGTCAATTTATGTACTTTGACTTAGGCCCAGCATTCTCTTAGATCTATCACGATGGATCTTGATCCCAAAAATATATGCTGCCTCGCCCAAGTCTTTCATGGAGAATCATTTATCTAACCATGATTTAACTGACTGTAAAACTGGTACTTCATTTCCAATTAGTAATATTTCATCAACATATACTATTAGGAAAACTACTGCACTTCCACTAAACCTCTTGTAGACACAAGGCTCACATTCGTTCTTAACAAATCCAAATTCCATTATGGCTTCATCAAAACGAATGTTCCATGACCTTGATGCTTTCTTTAATCCATAAATGGATTTATGCAAATTGTATACTCTATTGGCATCCTTTGGAGTCACAAACCCTTTAGGATGTGTCATTTAGACATCTTCCTGCAGGTTCCCATTAAGGAATGTTGTTTTGACATCCATTTTCCAAATTTCATAGTCATGGTAAGCAGCAATGGCCAATAGGATTCTAATGGATTTCAGAATCACAACCAGTGAAAAGGTTTCATCATAGTCAATTCCTTGACGCTGTCTAAAACCTTTTGCATCCATTCATGCCTTATAGGTGCTGACTTGCCCCTCCATTTCCAGTTTCTTCTTGAATACCCATTTATTACCAACATGCTTTACATCAACTGGAGGATTTACCAAAATCTAGACTTGGTTTTGGTACATGGAATCCATTTCATAATTCATGGCTTCTTGCCACTTGGCAGCGTTTGGGCCTTCAACTGCTTCCTTGTAGGTAAGAGGATCATCATTGTCAACCAATAATGAGTCACTATCCTTGGTGACAAGAAAACCATATCGTTCTGGTTCTCTTACCTCTCTCGTGCTCCTACACAGTTCTTGTGTCACTGGAAAAAAAATTTCTTCCATGGGGCTTCGTGGAATCTGTTCTTGTACCAACTCCTGTGTATCTTGAGCCTCGACTTCATCGAAGTCTATCTCGCTCCCACTATATATTTTGTAGATGTGCTACCTCTCAAGTAATATGGCATGTCTTTCCACTGTAACCATTTTATCTGAGGGGTTTTATAGGTAATATCCCCTTGTTTCCTTGGGATATCCTATAAAGATACACTTTGTGCCTCGGGGTGCAATTTTGTTACCTGAAGAGGCCTTAAAAAATTATTCGCAACCCCACACATGTAAATTTGATAACATGGATTTGCTTCCACTCCATAATTTGTATGGAATACCATTTAACGATTTAGTTGGTACTTGGTTTAGTATGTGTGCTTCTGTTTGTAATGAATATCCCCAAAAGGATAATGGAAGACTCGCATGACTCATCATTGATCTCACCATGTCCAACTGGGTGTGGTTACTCCATTCACTTACACCATTCCACTAAGGCATGTAAGTAGGAGTGAGTTGAGATAGAATCCCAAACTCCCGTAAGAAATCAAAGAAGTCCTGATTAAGATATTCTCCTCCTCTGTCTGAGCAGAGTTTCTTAATATTCTTACCAAGATGGTTCTCAACTTCATTCTTTTATTCTTTGAACTGATCAAAAGAATCTGACTTATACCTCATTAAGTAAATATATCCATATCTACTAAAATCATCAGTAAAAGTTATTAAGTACAAGAACCCACCCCTTGTTTCAACTGTAAATGGTCCACACACATCTGTGTGAACTAATTCTAGAAGCTCTTTATCCCTTTCACATTTCCCACTAAATGGGGCCTTGGTCATTTTGCCTTGTAGACACGCATGACATACACCAAGTGGTTTTAGTTCGAAAGAATCTAAATACCCATCTTGATGTAATTTTGTCAAAAGTTTATCATTGGAATGACCTAGCTGATGATGCCAAAGTTGTGTGTGGTATGAGTCATGTGAATTAACTTTGTCATCGATTTCCATTACTTTTTTTGTGTATTCAAACACATAAAGGTCGTTATATAAATGCGTGCTACCAAAACAAATGTTATCTTTATAAAAGTAGAAAAATTCATTTCCAAATTTGAAGATGAATCCATCAGTATCTAATCTAGATACTAATATAATGTTTTTGGTTACAGAGGTTACATAATAACATCCTTTTAAAACCAAGACCATCCTAGTAGGCAATGTGATGTGGTAGTCTCTAACAACTACAACAGTGAGTCTGGCTTCGTTGGCTTCTTGCAGATCCACCTCACCTCGGTCAATCTTTCTGAATCTATTTGGTTCTTGTATTTAGATACATATGTGAGAACCACAAGCAGTATCTAATACCCAATTAGTAGAAACAAATAGATTTCATTTGATAAAAAATGCACATGAAGCTTCCCCTTGCTTCTTTGGTTGGGTGCAGTTTTTATTCAAGTGGCCCTACTTACCACATGCGAAACAAACAGCCTCATGTTCTCTTGACTCCCCTTTGATATTCCTTTTCTTGGAATACATTGAAGAATCTTTGGGCTTAAAGCTCTTCGTCGTACCTTTCCTTTTATTCACCATAAGGAAAGAAGTTTTATCACTCTTCATATCATTGTCCTCTTGGGTAGCAGAATCAGGAAGTGAGGACTCCAGCACGTAATACTTTCGTTCATGGTGTAGGATAACCCGAAGGCGCCTAAACCATTCCTGAAATTTACTACCAGTGAGGATATTGTCTTTATCCAGAATTGATCATAGAGAAAAGGTGGTTGATGAGTTTTTCATATTTATTCTACAAATTAGAAGAACAGATTTATCAGTACTTTCTTGATTACATTTTAAAAAATAATAAAAGAATTTATTAATTCTCCCACTATTTTATCAAGTCCCAATGTCCCTCACCATTAAACTCACAATGTTCAGTTTCATTGACATTCTAGTGTAAAGGATCCATATTCCCCTTCACATAACCCTAACAAGGGTTGGTCAAGCTATTTGAATATATTTAGGAAGGCAGATCTTTGCCAACTGTGAGCTTACAGTTCCTTGATCTATTGAGTGGACTCCCCAATCCTGAAAATCCTAACTTGGATTTCCTCAATACTTGACTCTATTTTACAACAAGTCTATCAAGGGCTACTCCTCTTGATGTAAAATGTTTAAGTCAACCTAAAACTTTCATAAGATCTTATTTTATAAAAGTAAGTATCCCAAAAAGGGTTGGTCAAACACATATTTTTATTGAGTCTTTTCCTTAATCAAGCAACAGAAGGCTTGGTCAGACTTAATATTGTATTTGAGGGATTTTATTCTTTATGCGTAGTTTTTCATTATCACATGCTTGTTAATATTAAGTGATTCTTTCTTAAGAGATTAACCATGTTCTGATAATGTTTATGCATAGTCCGGTTTTTATTTTATTCCATATTTGCATGCTTGTTTATTTCATTAATTAGGTGATCGCAACAACACATACATAATAAATAAACCATGAAATCTGACAGAAATAAAATAATATGTCATGATCATGAGCTTCTATTGGTTAGCTTATCTAGCGGTTTGATAAGCTAACCCTGACCTAGGGAAAACACCTTGAACCCGAAGGTTCATTTTTTCAGCTCCCATTTGTCCACCTTTGTATCTTCTTGGGTTGGTTTCTCCTCGCCTTCGGATTTTTGAACCTTCTCCACTGGCTTGGGAGATCCTCCATTATATGGGGTTTTCATTAAAGAAATCATGGGCATGCAGGCCCTACATTTTATTAGAAGAAGGCTCGTAGGCCAATGAATTTAAATTAAACAAATTTAAATGAAACCATACACACATACAAAGGTTCTTTGGTCTAGCTAATAATCATCCATATCATCCAACGACATTTACGCATATTTAGAATTTAAATTCTTTTAATTGTTCTATTATTTAAGATAAGTCGCACTTGAATTCAATTAATTATGATCTTATAATTAATCAATTATTTATCTTAAATTCCTTTCTGAATTTCCTTGAGATTCTTCTCATCCATATTCCTTGTACAGGTCATTGTAATTTTGGAGGAAACCTGGTGAAATTACATTTTTGGAAAGTACACGGTGTGTACTATAGACTACATGCCGTGTATTTTTCACCCTTTATCCAAAGTACACGCCAAGGTATTTGGCGTGTTTTTTGTACTTTGTAAATTTTGGAGTACATGATGTGTAGATTAATCTAACATGGCATGTACTTCCTTGTTACGTGGTTACCGGCCTGGAAATCCCGTGTTTGTGGAACACGGCTTCTCCTTGTACATGGTTTCACCTGGATCGGATCAAACTACACAGCGTGTTGATTCAACATACACGTTGTGTATTCCGGTTTCCACGCACCGTTCAATTCTGGTCAACACGGTGTAATAAAACTCAGGTATACTCAATTCACACGGTGTGGTTTAGCGGACCAGTACCAGTTCATTAAACCTAAGTACACAGCGTGTAGTTTTCACTACACGCCGTGTATTCTTGTGTTGTACGGACAGAAAGAGAGGCTCCTCCGGATGAGATCCTCATTTTTAATTTAATCAAAATTAAAATTAAAAGGTCATTTCTGTGATTTGAATCGAGAAATTAAGGAGGAAGAACAGATCTGGATCATTCAATTTTATATAACGATTTATCTTGAATTGAATCAAATATAAATGCGTAAATTATCAATGAAAATTAAATAACTATAATCAACGTTGTAACCTCGCTCTGATACCAATTGAAGGTCTCAGGCGTAGAGGAAGCTCATGGGTGGATGTGCCCACTTGGATTTTTGTAATTACAAATGATCAATCCGGGATCAATATGACGATAAACACCATTCTCCACGGATCGAATCACAGAAATAGACAAAGAATAGGAATAGTCCCAGAATCATAAATGTGGATCGTCACAGGTTGATTATAATTAATTTAATTAATTGACAAGAAGTACCTTTTATGGCGTTCTTTATTAGTTGATATTTCTGATCACATTCCGATGTGATTCATTGTTGCATCGTAGAAGCCAAGTGTAGACTTCCTCTAGCAGTGATCCACATGTGCACCACGTATCTCTGGACGTCGCCAAAGGAATATCCAGGTGCTATCATGGAGAATCCTTTTCTTGCATTGTCCACCTTAGATCGCCTTGATCCAGGGCAGGTGGATCTCTCTCGGTCTTGAGAGTGTTCTTGGAGGAAGGAGTTCGTTCGGTCTTGAGAGAATTATCCAGAATTCTTGTGCACAATGATTCTATTAGGAAAAGAGTTGGGGTTATTAGGATATTTATAATCGGGTTTGAGGTTGTAGAGTCATAACAATAAATAAACACGTTACGCATTTTATTTATTTCATTAACTCTTTTGAAAACCCCCTGTTGAGTCATTAATTCCTTGACATGCTCCCACAATGATTATAATAAATATCATATAATAAAATGATATTTCCTCAAAATCCCGACTGGAAAAACTACACGACATGTAATCATAAATACACGACGTGTACTTGTTTTTCATTTAAAACTACACATTGTGTACATTCAATGTACACTGTTTGTATATCTTGTTTTCATTTATTCATTTCCTTTCTAAAATGAAAACTAAATGACATGTATATTTAATAATAAACGGCGTGTACTTGTTTTCAAAATAAAAACTACACGGCATGTACTTGTTTTCATTTTATTCTTCCTCCAACATTAAAACGATTTAGGCTTCCTTGAATAATTATTAAACCATGTACGGGAATAATCATTATTCTACTTGAGATACTTGAATACACTTAGTGTGTGACCCTCTAGGCCTCTTTCTCATTGGCATTAGGTGGGCTTTCCTAAAGTCCAAGATTACTGTCTAGCAACGGGTCAAGGAACCCAAGAGAAAGAAGTTGATTCCGCATTGATGTTTCACCTCATACGAACACTTACCATGTAATTTAATCCCTTTGTCTCAATATCTCATCAAGAAGGTTTCATGGCAGTGTCATAAACCTATATGCTTGATCTGTCATTCTTTGACTTCCAGAAATAAACTCGTCGTGTCACCATAGCCATGGAATTTGTTTGACAGTTCTATTTCAATCAAATGGCCCGAGATATCTACTTCCATAAATATTGAAGGGACAAATCCTTCCTCGACTTATAAATTAACAACATGTCATTCGTGATGCACCCAACATACCCTACTTCCCGCCAACTCTTTTCATGACGGTTTTCATCAGCAAATCTAAGTGCGCGAGTCATGACATGAGTTGATGATAATCTTCCAGTCTAAGGACCATTACACACGCTCATAGATAGCAATGTATGATGACACCAAGACTTGCGGAATTGCTACTGGTAGGTATGTTCTCATAATCTCCCATATTGGAGATTACCAAGTGCGAACTCCATGAGAGAGAGCCTCGTCTTCTTATGATTACTCTCATATGAAGGTTTGTATATTATGTGTCCTATCATAGTATGTCATCCAACCGCATAACTTTATTTAATAATATTGTTATATTATTTCAAGGTTCTCATTATAGAGGGGATCTTCCATGACCTTATCAATGAAAAAAATATTTCAGGACATTATTATATTATAGTCATGCATAATAATGAACAATATATAATAAGTGAACATTCATGTAATCAAAGTACAAAACAGTTGGTTCTCAGGACACCAACCATAACATTTCAGACATAACTTTTTTTACACTAATATAAATTAAAAAAATATTATTTTTTAGGTTTCTATTTTCATTGGGATTCATTTCATTCTGTTCGACCCACAGCTCAATCTATCATTTGAATGCCCAAAACCAGCTAACAAGTTATGCCTCAAAATCTGTGCACAAATCTAGAAATTTTTTATTATAGGACAATATCTATTAAATGGAAGATCCAAATGAGCTGAAATTCAACATGGTGAAATAGGAAATATATATGAACATATTTTTATTGTTGTGACTACACATAATTCTATCATTTTCAAGGCCATAAATACATGGGAAATCTGATATGTGGTATACAAAGAGTCATCCTTGTCAGAAAAATTTTAGGTGTACATTAAATATAACTCTATCCACACGTGGCCAATGAAGTGAAAATATTTTGGTGAACTTATATAAATAAGTGGAATAAATTTATAGAATAAAAGATTTTACAATTCTACCACTTAATAAGGATAACAGTAACCAACATTCGGAGTGTCTTTTTAGAGTGAATTTTTCACCCCCTCTCCCTTTAAAAAAGCGTTTCTTCTTCTTTTCAACAGGTTGGAACTCTAGGTGGAATTATTTTTGTAGTTTTGTAGTATATTTTCTTCTTTAATGTTATTATAAATTTTTATTATATGTTATTATTATTCTTCCTATTATTCTCTCATTTCTTTTATCTTTTTTGTTTCCATTATGTTCTTCTCCACTGTGATCTCTAAGACTCATGATCATAAGTAACTAACCTAAAGAAGTTTCTGGGGATCAATACAGTATTCAAACTAAGTAATTTCATATTCAAGTTTTATATTTCTTATTTTCTTAGAGTTATTATGATTGGGATCTTAGTGGTTAAGGCGTCTTTGTGTCTCAACTTTCCACTTGAGGCTTAGCTTTCTCTTCTATTATATTCTCCCTTGATCGAGAAGGTGGATGTGTGGTCTCTCAATAATAGTTGAGTGCAACATATATTCACAACATGGGTAGAATGGTATGTTCATGAATTTTATGAAGAATTTTCATTAAGTTTATTTGGAACTAATAAAGAGACAATAAAGGTTCACTCTGGGTAATCTTCTGGGAAAATATCCTTTCTATCTAACATTATTCATTCGTTCTACATTCATTTGTTTTGAATTCATTATATCTACATAGAATTTATATATATATATATATATATCATGAATCTTTTAATATTATACTCTTCGTATTATTTAGTTTTATATTATTTAGAATTTAAATAGGGATAATAGAATTTCAGTGTTGTGTGAGTTTCCACCTAGAGACTGACCCTAGGTGTGCACTACATTACATGCTTAGGTAAATAAAATATTTATCATGGATCCAAAAAAAATACTCATGAATCAATTTGGAACCATTTCTATGGAGACACAACAGTTTCACATACCTTTTTTCATAAAAACACAAAAAAAATCATAAATTTTAAAAACTAAAAAAACACTTTTTTCCATGATGTATTAAAATTGAAATTATTATTCATGGAATAAATACTATTATGTGAAACAAGAATAATAAATTAAAAATATCAATTTTGAGGACTTCGATAAGAAATACAGGGTCTTGAGATAAAATTGTAATGGATAGTTGAATATGTACATGCATGTCAAGAGAAACAACCAGAACCTAAACTAGAATGAGTGATGGAAGAGATTTCACCAATAAGTTTTATATTAAATAACTTTAGGTAATTGATAAGGAGATACTAAAGGAATTAATAACATCATCCTCACTCAACCATTGCATGAGGAGGCCCCTGAAGAACACATTCAAGTTGATGTACTTATGGGAGATCAATATTTTTTGGAAGAATCCTGGAATTTCTTTGTTGAAGATAACCTAAAACTTTATATTCTTGTCCTTGATAATAAAAAATCAATACCTCTATAACTATCTCTTTATTTGGAAGATAATTATGAATATGCACCTGATAATATTGACTTTCCAATTTTCTTTCTTGAAGTGATCAGTTTCCAAGATGAATACTTTAAAGGGAATATTTATTTATTAATTATTCATGTTTTAATCTTATTCAAGATGAATTTTTTTCTAACTTATTCTTCTAAAAGATTTTTGATACCACAAAAATCAAACTATCCTTGGATTTTAAGGAATATTCCACACAAGTAATGGAAATAGAATAAGATTTCGAGAATCATGTGGTGGTGTGACTCCCTCCTCTACATCAACTTGCATACCATATGGAGGAGGACAACATGGAAGTCAACAAGGAGCACCCCCTGTCTTCTTTTCCCTCCCACTCTAAACATCAAATTATTTATTTCCTATTTATTGGGGGTTTGGAATCTTCTTATCTTCTTTGGGGTTACAAATCTTAGTTTTTACTCATGTACACAAGTAAAAGTCACATGTTTTGGTTCTTCTCAAAGAATTCAAACCCACCTTTTGATTGGGGATAATCCAATAAAACTGTCTGACTAGGGGAAATAAAAACCTAGAACCCACTTGGGGTTCAAACTAAACATTATCACTTTTCTTTTCCCTCTTTATTTTTATTTATTTTTATAATTTCTTATAATTTATTTCATGTAGTTTTAAATTGGTAGTATCTATGAGCTTAACTCAGGGCTACCACTAAAAAATAAATTAGGTTGTGTCTTTCTATTTCATTATTATATTTTTTTCCCAATTTAAATTTTTAAAGTAAAAATTTATTTATCTCATTTGAGATAAAAATAGGGCAGTAAATGGAATAATTTTGGGGGTGGGATTTCAATCTTTTTTTAAGAATTTTTTGTTCTTCTATTTTATTTTTCATGTCCTTTTCTTAATTTTTCATGTTTTCCTTTTTTATTTTTGGTGTGTTTTTAGGATTATTGGGTTGAATTGAATACTTTTTAAAATACAAAACACATAATTATTTTTGTAAAATTTCTTAATTTTAAAATTTTAGGATTTAAATGATTTCTTAACGTATTTTTTCCCTGATTTTTTATCTTTTAATTTGAATAAATTTGATTAATTGTGAATCTCGTGTGCACAAGTACTATCTGAATTGAAAATATTTCCCTACCTAAGAGGTATCTCAACCTTTTTGGAATATTCTTTAAATTTATATTTTTCTTGAGATTCTTAAGAAATGTTTTGTGATCTAGAACTTTCTATTTTTCTCTTTATAAAATTTAATATATTTCGTGTAATTTGTTAAGTATGATTGAGGCACCATTTTGAAAGTCATGTTTACATTGAACTCTAATTTTGTCTTACCTTTTCATATGGCCTCTATTAAGCTCCTAGTATACATAAAATTACTTATTATTCAGCAAAATTACAAGACATTTATACCCTTAAAACATACTCTATATGTTAAATTCATGATTATTGTTTAAATCAAGTGTGGGGGAGGGAAAAGATGAGCTGTATTTGAATTTCCTGAAGAAACTATTTGAGTTGAAATGAAAAAAAAAGTGTTTCCATATTTATTTATACTTTTTTTGAATAAGTTTCTTGATGGAAATATGGATGGGTGGCACAAAATATCATTAAAAATATGGGCTAATTGTTCACCAATATTTAAAGATAAAAATATGTCTCTCTTTTACCCAAAAACATGATTCTAAAGAGAAAAAAATTTGTGAATTCAAGATGAAACAATGCTAAAAATGGGGGGAAAGAGGGATGAAATTTATCATTGATGTTTAAATTCTAAGTGTAAAATGCCCAAATAAATAAATAAGTTTTTGGTGGTGATTCATTTTTAAGATGATTGAGGAGCACACCATTATTGAGCAAAACTTTTTCATGTATTTACTTCACTTTATAGCTTAACCCTTTTCATTTTTCATTAGATGTTTTTACATTTAAAACCTTCCAACCCTCACCCTTAGAAAAAACCCATGAAAAACACCTTATGATTGACACATTTTTATCCTATGAATTGGGGATACTATGAGAATATCAAGCCTATGGAGATCATACATGTTATTGTGAATGAGAAAAACTCCACACACAAAAATACTTGAGTTAAGAGAGAAATATTTTTACAAGGAGTTAGGTACAACATTCATGTGATGATTAACATGAGATTGAATGGATATTTATGATTTTTAAGGATTTGTGGAATTTTTATCTATATAGGATTCATGATATTTTCCTTTATATAATAATTGAGTTGTGTTCTCATTTATGATTTTGTAAGTTTGTTTTGACCTTGGTATTATTACCTCAAACACTAAGAGATACCATGTATAGAGCCTGCAGTGCACGAACCTGAAGGTGTGCATTGAGTAGGATGAGATTCCAGGTGGTAGTGTGTATAGGTGGTATAGGTGCTAAATTTTGACCTTGGTATTAGATTATTTCCCTAGAGTGAAATGTTTAAGTGTGAGAGAATTAATAGAGAAAATATTCTCAATTATTTTATTTTTATTTTTAATGTTTTCTATAAAAAATCTACTCTTTATTACACACATAAACATGATTCATTACATAAAATTTCACTTAATACAACACTGAGGATCGATATTTCTAGAGTCTTGGTAAAATTAGGAGCATTACATGACATCTTAGAACATAAAACACAACATCTTTATTGAAAACTTCTTTTACATGACCACAACATTCCTTCGTACTTAGCAATGCATGGGATAACCTGAGGAAATGCATAAGAAAAGGGTGAGATATAAAGCCTAGTAAGGTAGTAAAAAATTCATAACATAAAGAATATAGTACATGTTAGGCAATAAGCATATCAATATATCACAATAGAAACATGAACATAAAGGCATGATATAGCATGATTATCATAACTTGGAAATGTAGCAACAACATTTAACATGATATTAGCATGATACAAGGATGATTGCATATGGAAAATGATTAAACCATCATTTAACTTGAATTATAATGAGTAAACACTAGTTTCAATTGACATATCATGATACTAATCTTTACCCAATGCATTGGAGTGCTATCAGGGTGCACCCTTCTTAATTATTTCATTACATGCATAAGTGTGCCACGTAGATCATACAACATGGATTCATTAAACATCATAATTTATTCCATGATAAAGGAATGTGGAATTCATACATGAAACTACATAATCAAAAAGTAATGTGCATAAATGTGAATACTATTTATAGAGAAATGGGCATGGTATTCACTACATAATGACTTTGGCTTGGAAAATCGCTGTGTAATTTCGACAACATAACAGTGTGACATAAGAATTCATAAAAATGGTTGATGAGAGAGAAAGGGGCATCTCATAATATGTAAATTAAATTTACATTAATGGGTCCATGTATATATATGTCCCAACATATGAAATGGATTTTAGAATCATAATATAAAATAATTACTTTAATGTAAATGAGTAGAGAGAAATCCATTACAGAATTTTGGCATGGTAACAGGTGTACATGGGAGACATTAATAAGATAGAAAGGGGTATATCATCATTAAAACATAATTATTCCAGTATATGGAGGTTCTAAATCATACCCCAACATTTTTAATTGAAAATAAAAGGGCATAGCAACATAAAGAAACTTGGACAAAAATGAGAGAGGAAGAAATCCCTTACTTGGAAGTGTAATCTCAAAGGCTTAGGAGAGGATTGAGAGAGGATTATTGGGAGATTTTGGTGCCTTGGAAGGATTATAGAGATAGGAGGAAAGAGGTTGTTCAATCTCAAAATGGTTTGAGTGAATAGGAATGGGATATTGAGTGGGTTTGTATAGGAAATGTGAGGGAATTCTTTATTATTTAGGTTTTGGACACCACACATTAAACTAATCAAAACCACAAACCAACCCATGGTTTTTTCCCATAGTTTTTGAAAAAGGGAAGTTGAAAACATTATTTTATAATTCCAATGTCCGAACTTATTAAAATATTAAACTTGATTATGCAAAGGTGAGTCACTCTCAAGGAAATCATTTTAAAAGTTAAAATGTTTTATAAGTCTTGGAGGGTCCACTAAGGCACTATAAAATTAATAAAACAAATTTAAAATCACATTATTTTAAAGGTAAATCATATATTTTCTGAACAACCTTTTTATAGTATTTTGTTACATCACTATTGTTTCATTATGATGTCATAAAATACATTATATATTTAAACGGTATTTAATTTGTCACCCAAAAATTCGACTGTCTCAGAAAATTATGAAAAATTCACTGTTAGATAATTTTGACGTCTTGAATGAAAAAATAATATTCATTTTATCTAAATAATTTTCTAAATGTGTTAATTTTTACTTTTAAAATAAAAGCCTACATTTATAGAAAATTCAAGGGTTTTGACAAAAACAGCTTTCAAACCTTAATAAAAATTACAATTGTATTCATAAAAATTATATGATTATTTATATTTAATAAAAAGTAATTTAGTAGTGATATTTTATTAAAATATTATTTAATTAAAAAATCCATTAATTTTTTAAAATAGATCTCTTAATTTAATTTAAATATTAACTAAAAAATATTATTTGTACTCAAAGTAACAATAATAAAATGAATGTATATTCTTTATTCTATACAAACAAAATAATTCACATATTCATACTGATAGGGAATTTTTACATAACCACTTATAACACTCACATAATACCTAAGGGTAAGGTGTGTGATGGTGACAGACTTTTGGGGTGGCTCAAATAACATCGCTCGGGTGGTAATCTCTATTAACTTCCACTTCTCCCTTAAGCAGTTCTATTCAAAATATACATGTTGAATTTTGGCTTGGACTTAGTCAAGAGATAAGCCCAGTGACTCCAACTCCTTTCCGAGCTCCGACAAATGGGATTCATACAGAGCAATTCTACTGGAGGATTCCATCACTTCCTTTGTCTGAGTAAATTGGATTTGTTAAAGCCCTATATTTATACTAATCAATTGATAACTGTTCAATATCTATATTAGCAATGGTAACAATTCTTAACAGTATTTTGAAATCCATAAAATCAAGGAAGTGCATATTTTATATAACCATTTTACATAATAATACATTTAATTAGATCAAGAAGAATTTTCATTAATAAAAGTTTATGTCATTACAATTTTCCATGTAACACCTCAAACTTTCATGGTACGCTTCTCTTTGAATAATACAGTAGCGTGTGTTGTACACAACTTCGAGTTCTAACACACACCACAACCAATCAAACTAGCCATTATGAATAGTAATACCCACTTTTTGAAAATTTATACATTTTATCTTTAAAAATGGACTTCATTTTTGGATTCAGAATATCAAAATTATCTTAGGGTGAATTTTTAGTACTTTTCTGATAACTTTCATATTTTGATGAATAGTGAAAATTAATAATTTTAATTTAAAAAAAACTTTTTTAATCGAAATAATTAATAGTGATAAAATATGCATTTGAGTGGTTTAAAAGTATAATTAGATTATATTTTTACCATTTAATCCAAAAAATTTCATTGGACATAATTTCACATTTAAACTGGATATAAGCAAGTGTCGGTCTTTTAATAGTTATTATTTCTTAAAAACACGCTTTTTGTTTTGACAATGAGAATTAATTTTAAATTAATTTCTAACACTTTTGTGTTTTGAATTTAGAAAAATGGATTCCATATTTAGAATCATGAGGCCCAAATTGTGTAAATAGGTAACTTTAATTTTTATACATTTTGAATAATTACTTTGGTAAATATTTTATTTACTATGGTTAAAGGGTAAATCCGGTAAATAAGGGTAAAAAATAATATTATAATAATATTAAATTACCCTAACACATGTCCTAACCCTATTGGATGATACATATCCGACCATGGGCATATTTGGGTCGATTTTGGGACCCCATACACTAATTTTCTAGGTTAATATGACATGTTAGGATTGATTAAATGAATTTAGTTAGAATTAATAAAGTTGTTAAGACTTTAACAAAAAAACATTTATTAAATAGTGTCAAAATTGACATAAAGAAGTTTTTAAAACAAATATTATATTATTAATTGATATAATATTCCTAAAAATCTAAGGTTCAGCCAAAGGACTTATATAATGATAGGTGTATCATTAATGAACCACTTGGGATTCTATTGGAAGTATATAGTAAGTTTATTAACTATATAATATAAAAATACAAAGAGACATGGTAAATGTCAAACTATTTACCTAAGAGTTAAATCTAAAAGTTAAGGTTAATATAGTGACCCTAACCTATCTAAAAAATATGTTTTAAGTGGTTTTTGACCCATCCCCACCTTAGCCTTTAAATAATCCATTTTGGAGCCATTATAAACTGAAAATTATTTTATTATAAAATAATATTTATATATTTTCCTAAGGTGCCCCTCACCCCTCTTATAAAATGGAACTCCCCCTTCTCTCAAATTCATACCTTAAAATCATTTGGGTTCGGACAAAACCTACCCAAATATCCTCTCAACTTACCTCACTTAATCCTAGTGGCCTTCCTCTAGTCATAAAGCCAACTTAAGGATCCCTTTTGATCAAATCAAAA
Organism: Viscum album; assembly: GCA_963277665.1. Lineage (NCBI taxonomy): Eukaryota > Viridiplantae > Streptophyta > Magnoliopsida > Santalales > Viscaceae > Viscum > Viscum album. The sequence continues at coordinate 1,842,314,789 of OY728129.1, read as the reverse complement.
GGAAGAACCCGAAGAAGAGGTAAAAATCTCATCACCTCTTTTAGGTTCCTTTCTTCTTCCACTTAATTTTTCTTTGTTGTTTCCATTATAAAATAATAAATCCAGTATCTTCTATATACTGTGATGTTATTATAAATATGGTACGACCAAATTCATTATTCTATCCATCCCTTGAATGACATGTCACCATATGTGCGTACGTACAGCTTACTGTCTCCACATCGTGGTGTAATTGTTATTCAATACATTATTATTTGGATGGGTATAATAATGATGTTTAATTCATGTAAATAATAAATATAACATGATAATGATTCTGTATATATGATACACCATCCAATTATATGTTATTTTAATATCAAAAGAATGACATTGTCGCTCGTGCGTACGTACGGACTACTGTCTCCACGAACACGATGAGATTCATTCCCAATCGTATCCATTCAAGAATAATTTTGATTTGATGACTAAAAATAATGTTTAAGGACTTTATATCATTATGGATAAGAATAAGATACAACCTATGGATAAAAAACACGGCTTATGTAACAAAACATATAAAATAAAATGAGTAAGTGATCACCCGAAACAACGATAATACTAAAATATTATTAACAAATCAATATTAAAAGAGAATATATGATATCATGTTTATGTATATGAATATTGTATAATTTAATAAAAATTATTTAACTATTATACAGGAGGTTAACCTACACTTGACCAAGGAAAAGTACAAGGTAAGGGTCAATTCTACAATCTCTTCATTATCTGAGGTTGTTTATACATAATTATCTACCGGTACCTCTTTATCATCCACATCCATGTTTCTTAAAAATGTATTTCAAAACATTCTAACTATTTTATAGACTATGTTTTAAAGTCAATTATACCATTTTTTGACTTTTTATAATATGTTTATAAATGAATCTTTTCGTCGTTTTCCAAACGAGGTCCTTTTTAACCTTTTTGACAAAATTAAGGTAATAATGTCTTTTTTAACTTATACGGTGAGTGCGGATATTTTCTGCCATTATAAAATTGTCGAAGCTTCTATTACAAGCTTATAAGAATATTTTAAAAGTAAATGTTTTCTTTTATAATTATGTGACTTTTAAATGATTTAAAAAAGAGATATTTCTCTCAAATAGTTTTGATTTCATCTATGTCAACATCCTTTGATGGATTTTAAGCTTATTGAAGTTGATTTATTATGATACAAAACTTCCATATTGTATTGAAGGTTTTGTGATATGTTTGATTGTGGATGTGTTATTTTTATACCATTCATGGTTTATGGAGAAAGTATTGACATTTTGTATGCTAGTTTTAATACGAATGTTTATGTTATGTTTAAACCTGTTCATATGAGGAATGAATTGGACTTAGTAAGTGACGGGTGGAGCCCGCTATAGCTCCTCGATGCATCGGTAGGTCTCATGAGACAAACTAGTGTCTTGTCACAAGGCCTTGAAAAAATCTTATTTGTAGTATTGGCACATGTCCTTGACTATGTGGTTATAATAGCCTGGCATTATGCATTCCATTATTGTGAAAGTGGTTATTGATATTGCATATGATTATTCGACTAGTAGAATATCCATGTGAATAAGTAAATGGAATTATTTTATTTTATTTTTTCCATATTATTCTGAAGTTCAAGTTTAAAAGGCTTTTTTTTAGTTATACATTGCCTTAAATGTTTATTCTAATTTATGAAAGTTTCTGCTATATTGTTATCCTTACTGAGCATCTAAGCTCACCCCTTTATATGTTTTATTTTTCCCAGGATGTGAAGAAGTATTTTATGACTGACCTGTAGGGATAGTCTGAGGGGATATGAGTGTGGACTATAGAGACTATGTTGTTGTAGTTTTTCACTTTATGATGTAATTTAAGACTTATGAATGTATCTAGTGTTTATAAGGCTACTAAACTAATCGTTATTTCGAGACTTGATCTTTTGTGATCATGTCAATGTTATGTAATAATGCACTGACTCTGGGTAACTAGCTTCGGGGCGTTACAGTTGGTATCAAAGGAAGTTTAGTACAAACCTTGTAAGCTAGATTTAGATAAACTATAATTAGAGCACATAGTCCTAAGATGGACTTTGAGGATTAGTATATAAGAACTTCTTAGAATTTTGGTATTGTAGAGATTTTGTGATTTTTACAAGCAATACATCCCTGTCTAAATACGAGCAGGTAGAGGCGGCTCTGGCACAGATGTACCTAGGGTTAAAATCTAAAAACACCGCTTTGATCTAGACTCGAACGGGAACTGGTGCACGACAACGGGCCTTGCTTCACTCTTGGTTACGACACTCCCAGGGGATATGCTTAGAATAATTCTCATTTTCTTTACAAACCATTATAAAGGGTTTATGAGTATATAATTCCTCAAAGAAAACATTTTTTTTATGATTATGGATTATATCCATAAATAGTTCAATTTATGTTAAGTGTTTTACAAGTATGAAATTATGTATTTTGATTCATAAACTAATCTAGTTTATGCCATTTTTTAGAAATGGTACCTAATATAAGGAATGGAAACTGTATCAATGCACACACTCCATGTAGGTATTTCCCTCCTACTCAAGATAATTATAGTGGACTTGGTGATACAACTGGTGGTGATCAGCTTATCACCATACTGGGACAACTCACTTAGGTTATGAATAATAACCTTACCCATATGGAGCACCCTGATCCGCATCATGGCGGATCAATGTTAGATCGCTTCATGAGGCAACAACCACCAACATTCAATGGGAGTACAAATCCATTAGTATCTGAGCAATGGATAAATTCATTAGAAAAAATATTTCATGCCTTGGGGAGTAATGAAAGGGAAAAAGTTATCATGGCAGTTTACTGGCTCACTAGAGATGTTGGTCAATGGTGGTCATTGATTCAAAACACAAAGGAAGATGATGAAGTATCAAACATGGAATGGAGGGAGTTTAAATATATTTTCTTAGAAAAATACTTTCCTCTTGACCATCGAGCAAATATGGAAAGGCGATTTCTGAGTCTGAGGCAACAAGAGGATGAGAATGTCGCAAACTATGAAGCTAACTTTACAAGGTTAGAAAGGCATGTTGCAGATTATTTACGTAACCCAAGAAGTAAGATCGATCGTTTATTTGATGGGTTAAAACCATTTCTCCATAGAGAATTAGTCTCACAATCCTTCTCATCATACGAATATATTGTCTCATGTGCTATCAAGACAGAAAAGGAATTCTCTAAGTCTTATGAATTTAAAGCAAAGAAAGAGAAGAAGAGATCTGCTGATCACTCTGGAAATGGAAATAAGGGGAATACGGGAAAAGTTGAATATCCATCCTGTAGTAAATGTGGGAAGAAACACCCCGGTACTTTCTTCAAGGGAATGGGAGTCTGTTACAAGTGTGGTGAAAAAGGCCACCAAGCTCATGATTGTAAGGGGAAGAAAGAATCTACCAATGTTCAATTCTACAATTGCAGGGAGATGGGACATTATGAAAATGAATGTCCTAAGCTTCAGGGAAACTTACCTCAGAAAAGGCCAAGGGATCAAGGCCAAGATTATGTTATCAAAACTGTTGAGGTAGAAGCTCCGAAAGACGTGGTGGTATGTAATTTAATGGTTTCCTCAAGTTTAAACAATACTTTATTTGATTCTGGATTGTCACATTGTTTTATATCTTCCCAATTTTCTAAGAAAATTAGATATTTCCAATTTGATTTAACAAGGAAGTTGTCAGTTAAAACTCCTAAGGGAAGTATCATCACATAAAAGTTTTGTGAGTCTATTCCCATTAGAGCATATAAATGTTCTTTATCTTCTGATCTCATTGTCATACCCATGATAGAATTTGATATAATCCTCGGTATGGATTGGATTTCGGACCATGATGAAAAAATTTATTATAAGAAGAAGGAGGTTACTATTTTTGAGGACGATGATAAAGAGCACCTTATCTTTAGATCAGAATCATCACCACCCAATTCTTATCTAGATCCACCCCTAGTAGCTCAACTAAATTCAATTATTGGGGAGGAAGAGAATGAAATTACTATGGGTGAGGAAAGGAATGTTCAAATGGAGGATGTACCTATTGTGAGAGAATATGTTGATGTGTTTCTATAAGATTTACCTGTACATCCTCCAAAATGAGAAATTGATTTTTCCATTGATTTAATTCCTGGTTCAAGGCCCATATCAAAGACCCCTTATAGAATGACCACTGTGGAATTAGTGGAACTAAAGAAACAACTAGAGGAATTGAGTAATAAGGGGTTTATTCGCCCAAGTGTTTCTCCATGGGGATCCCCTATTCTTTTTGTTAAAAAGAAAGATGGATCTATGAGGTTGCGCATTGACTATAGAGAAATCAATGATATAACAATAAAGAATAAGTATCCCCTACCTCGCATTGATGATTTATCCGACCAACTTCATAGAGCACAATACTTCTCAAATATTGATCTTCGATATGGATATCATCAGTTGTGTGTGAAGAAGGAAGACATTCCAAAGACAACATTTCGAACTAGGTACGGGCATTACGAGTTTACAGTAATGCCTTTTGGGTTGACTAATGCACCCTCTGTTTTCATGGATCAAATGAACAGAGTTTTCAAGGAATATCTTGATGACTTTGTAGTGGTATTTATTGATGATATCTTTGTATACTCCAAAACCTACGAGGATCATGAAAATCACCTGAGCATTATTCTAAATACTCTTAGAAGACATGAATTATATGGGAATTTTAGAAAGTGTGAATTATGGATTCAGGAGATTTATTTTCTTGGCCATATTGTCTCTAAGGATGGAATCTCTATTGATCCTTATAAGACAAGATCAATCCAAGAATGGCCAACATTGACAAGTATAACTAAGGTACGTAGTTTTATTGGTTTAGAAGGTTATTATCAATGTTTCATCCAGAATTTTGCCCAGTTGGATAACCCATTAACAAATCTCACACGAAAATTGGTTAAATTTGTTTGGACAAAAGAGTGTGAAGAATGTTTCGAAGAATTGAAGGGAATATTATTCAATGCTCCTATCTTGACTCTATCATCGGGGAATGATGGGTTTGTATTTATAGTGATGTTTCAAAGAAAGGACTTGGTTGTGTCCTTATGCAAAATGATAGATTTATTGCCTATGCATCATGACAGCTAAAAATTCATGAGCAAAACTATCCTACTCATGATCTTGAGTTAGCAGCTGTGATATTTTCTTTGAAGATATAGAGACATTATCTCTATGGTAAAAAATGTGAGATATATACTAATCACAAGAGTTTGAAGTATATTTTCTCACAAAAAGAACTCAACATGAGGCAAAGGAGATGGATTGAACTACTTAAGGATTATGATTGCACTATACACTACCACCAGGGGAAGGAAAATAAGGTGGAAGATGCTTTGAGCAGAGATGATCATTGAGTTTTGAACAAAATGAGAGTTGAAAGGGATCCAATTTTCATGGATCTAGTAAAGTTGGATATGGGAATAACCATGGAAGGTGAAACATCGATACTTTTTCAAATGGTTGCCAAACCATCTTTACTAGAAAGGATAAAGAGTTCTCAGACCGATGATGAAAATTTTTAAAAGAAGATTAAATCTTTGAATGATGGGAGATTAAGTGACTTTGTGTATGAAGATGAAATTTTGAAATTTGGGATGAGACTTTGTGTTCCTGATATACCTGATCTAAAAATGGAATTGTTGGACGATGTTCATAGTTCCAATTTCTCTATACACCCTGGGAGCACCAAAATGTATAGAGATTTGAAGGAAAATTTTTGGTGGGACAACATGAAGAGGGAGATAGCTGATTTTGTGTCAAGAAGTATGGTTTGTCAATAAGTGAAATCTGGAAGGCAACATCCTGGAGGAGTCATGCAACCTCTTCCTATACCTGAGTGGAAATGGGATAATATTATGATGGACTTTGTCATGGGACTACCAAAGAATCCAAGAAGTAATGATGCAATATGGGTCATTGTTGATCGTATTACCAAGTCAGCACATTTTCGTACTATAAGGGAAGATTTACTACTTGAACGTTTAGCAAGACTATATATTAATGAAGTTGTGATACTTCATGGAGTACCCCTATCGATTGTTTCTGATCGTGATCCCCATTTTACTTCAAGATTCTAGAAAATTCTTCAGAAAGCCCTGGATACTGAACTTCATTTGAGCACTGCCTACCACCCTCAAATAGATGGACAATCATAATGGACTATTCAAACCTTATAAGACATGGTGAGATCTTTCTCACTTGACTTTCAGGGTATGGGGGATCAATATTTACCACTGGTAGAATTTTCCTATAACAATAGCTTCCATTCAAGTATTCAGATGGCACCATATGAAGCATTATACGGAAAGAGATGTCGCACACCAACCTGTTGGGATGATGTTGGTGAAAGAAAACTTGTAGGCCCAGAACTGGTGGAGGAAATGATGGAAAAGGTGAAGGTAATCCAAAACCACATTAAATCAGCTCAAAGTAGAAAAAAGATCTATGTTGATAACCGAAGGAAGGATTTGGAATTTTAGGTAGGAGATCATGTTTTCTTGAAGTTATCTCCATGGAAGGGAGTTATAAGTTTTGGTAAGAAAGGAAAATTGAGTCCCAAGCACATAGGACCTTTCAAAATTATAGAACGAATTGGGGTTGTAGCTTACCGTTTGGCAATGCCGCCAAGTCTCTCCAAAGCCCACGATGAGTTCCACGTATCACTATTGAGAAAATACATGCCTGACCCAACACATGTACTCACATATGAGGAATTAGAATTGGAACCCGATTTGTCTTATTGCGAAGAGCCCGTCAGGATTCTGGATACGAGAGAACAAGTGCTGAGAAACCAGATGACTCGTCTGGTAAAAGTTCTATGGAGAAACCATAAGATGGAAGAGGCAATGTGGGAACCCGAGGAACTTATGATGAAGAACCACCCGAGCCTTTTTATTTAGTAATATTGTAGAAATTATGAGGATGAAATTATTTAAAGGAGGGGATAATGTAACACCCCAAGCTTCCATGGTACGCTTCTCTTTGAATAATACAGTAGCATGTGTTGTACGCAACTTCGAGTTCTAACACACACCACAACCAATCAAACTAGCCATTATGAATAGTAATAACCACTTTTTGAAAATTTATACATTTTATATTTCAAAATGGACTTCATTTTTGGATTCGTAATATCAAAATTATCGTAGGTTGAATTTTTGGTACTTTTCTCATAACTTCCATATTTTGATGAATAGTGAAAATTACTAAATTTTAATTAAAAAAAACTTTTTTAACCGAAATAACTAAACAGTGATAAAATATGTATTTCAGTGGTTTTAAAGTATAATTATATTATATTTTTACCATTTAATCCAACATTGTTAATTGGACATAATTTCATATTTAAACTGGACATAAACAAGTGTCTATCTTTTGATAGTTATTATTTCTTAAAAACACACTTTTTGTTTTGACAACGGGAATTAATTTTAAATTAATTTATGTCACTTCTGTGTTTTGAATTTAGAAAAATGGATTCCATATTTAGAATCAGGAGGTCCAAATTGTGTAAATAGGTAACTTTTGTTTTTATACATTTTGAATAATTACTTCGGTAAATATTTTATTTACCATGGTTAAAGGGTAAATCCGGTAAATAAGGGTAAAAAAATAATATTATAATAATATTAGATTACCATAACACGTGTCCTAACCCTATTGGATAAAACATGTCTGACCATGGGAATATTTGGGTCGATTTTGAGACCCCATGGAGCCACTTGTAAGTGATAATGACACTTTATATTAATTAAGTTAAAGTAAATACGAAAATGACATAAGCATATATCTTTTAACAAAACAATTTTTACATAAAGTTATACATGTTATATCTTAGACTATAAATATTAATTATAAAGATAAAAATATTTCCTACATAATTATATTTTATTTATAATTTTTATACATTGAATAATTAAATTTATTTATGACACAATGATGATGTAGTAATTACCATATTAATGAAAGAATCAAATAAATGGTATTATAAATGTTACAATAAATACAATTTGAATGTTTTGATGTCATCCACGAATTTTCTAGGTTAATATGACATGTTAGGATTGATTAAATGAATTTATTTATAGAATTAATAAAGTTTTTAAGTCTTTAACAAAAAAACATTTATTAAATAGTGTCAAAATTGACATAAAGGAGTTTTTAAAACAAATATTATATTATTAATTGATATAATATTCCTAAAAATGTAAGGTTTAGCCAAAGGAAATATATAATGATATTTGTATCATTAATGAACCACTTGGAGTTATCTTGGAAGTATATAGTAAGTTTATTAAACATATAATATAAAAATACAAAAAGACATGGTAAATGTCAAACTATTTACCTAAGAGTTAAATCTAAAAGTTAAGGTTACTATAGTGACCCAAACCTGTCTAAAACCTATTGGTTGAGTGGTTTTAGACCCATAACCACCTTATAATTTAAATAATCCATTTTTGAGCCATTATAAACTGAAAATGATTTTATTATAAAATAATATTTCTAGCTTTTCCTAAGGTGCCCCTCACCCCTCTTATAAAAGGGAACTCCCCATTCTCTCAAATTCATACCTTCAAAGTCATTTGGTTTGGACAAACCCTACCCAAATATCCCCTAAACTTACCTCACTTAATCCTAGAGGATTTCCTTTAGTCATAAATCCAACTTAAGGATCCATTTTGATCAAATCAAAAGGAAGAACCCGAAGAAGAGGTAAAAATATCATGACCTCTTTCAAGTTCATTTCTTCTTCCACTTCCTTTTTCTTTGTTGTTTACATTATAAAATAATAAATACAGTATCTTCTATATACTATGATTTTATTATAAATATGTTACAACCAAATTCATTATTATATCCATCCCTTGAATGACATGTCACCATACGTGCGTACGTACGGCTTACTATCTCCACGTCGTGGTGTAATTGTTATTCAATACATTATTATTTTGATGGGTATAATAATGATGTTTAATTAATGTAAATAATAAATATAACACGATAATGATTCTATATATATGATACACCATCCAATTATATATTATTTTAATATCAAAATAATGACATTGTCGCTCTTGCGTACGTACGGACTACCGTCTCCATGAAGGCGAAGAGATTCATTCTCCATCGTATCCATTCAAGACTAATTTTCATTTGATGATTACAAATAATGTTTAAGGACTTTATATCATTCTGGATATGAATAATATACAACCTATGGATAACAAACATGGCTTATGTAACAAAACATATAAAATAAAACGAGTAAGTGATCACCCGAAACAACGATAATACTGAAATATTATTAACAAAGAAATATTAAAAGATCATATATGATATCATATTTATGTATATGATTCTTGTATAATTTAATAAAAATGATTTAACTATTATATAGGAGGTTAACCTACCCTCGACCAAGGAAAAGTACAAGGTAAGGGTTAATTCTACATTCTCTTCATTATCCATGGTTGTTTATACGTAATTATCTACTGGGACCTCTTTATCATCCACGTCCATTTTTATTAAAAATGTATTTCAAAACATTCTTAATATTTTATAGACTATGGGTTAAACTAAATTATACCCTTCTTTGACTTTTTATAAAATTTTTATAAAGTAATCATTCTGTCGTTTTCCAAACAAGGTCCTTTTTAACCTTTTCAAAAAAAAATTAAGGTAAGAATGTCTTTTTTAACTTATACGACGAGTGCGACTATTTCCCACCATTATAAAATCGTCGAAGCTTCCCTTAAGTTCTTATAAGAATATTTTCAAAGTAAATGTTTTCTTTTATAATTATGTGACTTTAAAATGATTTAAAAATAAATAAATATTTCTATCAAATAGTTTTGATTTCATCAATGTCAACATCCTTTGATGGATTTTAAGCTTATTTGAAGTTGATTTATTATGATACAAAACTTCCATATTGTATTGAAGGTTTTGTGATATGTTTGACTGTGGATGTTTTATTTTTATACCATTCATGGTTTGTGGATAAATTATTGACATTTCGTATGCTAGTTTTAATACGAATGTTTATGTTATATTTAAACATGTTCATATGAGGAATGCATTGGACTTAGTAAGTGACGGGTGGAGCCCGCTATAGCTCCTCGATGCATCGGTAGGTATCATGAGACAAACTAGTGTTTTGGCACAAGGCCTTGACAAAATATTATTTTTAGTCTTGGAACAAGGCCTTGACTATGTGGTTATGATATTCTGACATTATGCATTCCATCACTATGAAAGTGGTTATTGATATTGCATGTGATTATTCGACTAGTAGAATATCAATGTGAATAAGTAAATGGAATTATTTCATTTTATTTTTTCCATATTATACTGAAGTTCAAGTTTAAAAGGTTTTTTTTAGTTATAAATTACCTTAAATGTTTATGCGTATTTATGAAATTTTCCGCTATATTGTTATCCTTACTGAGCATCTAAGCTCACCCCCACTACTGGAAAGATGATCTTTCCCAACACTTATATACCAACGGTTTGTAAAAACCGTTGGTATAGCTACCATTTCCCAACGGTTCACCAAAACCGTTGGGAAAGCCATAGATTTCCCCACCTTTCCCAACGGTTTATGCTAAACCGTTGGGAAAGGGTGTGTTTTGAGCCTCTTTCCCAATGGTTCACCAAAACCGTTGGGAAAGAGTGACCTTTCCCAACGGTTCACCAAAACCGTTGGAAAAAACAACCCAAAATTTCAACCTACGGCCTAAATAAATTCAACCCACCCAAACCTATCCCAACGGTTTTGAAAACCGTTGGGAAAGGGCTATCCCAACGGTTTTCAAAACCGTTGGGATAGGTTCTTTAATTTTTTTCCAGATCTACTAACCGAGAACATTATATAAATCAAAATTTTAAATAATTATGATAATACATATATATATTTATGAAATTATGTTTACAAAAGTGATGTTAGCTTAGTGGTTAAGTCGTTCGATTATAAACGAGGGGTCCTGGGATCAAATCCCAGCGGATGTTTTATTTTTGGAATTTATATACCAACGATTCCATTACCGTTGGTATAGATTTCATATTACCTATACCAACGGTTCCGTTGGTATAGGTCTATACCAACGGTTTTTGGAAAACCGTTGGTATAGACCTATCCCAACGTCTTACTTGGCTATGGTTCTCCAAACCGTTGGTATAGGCTATACCAATGGTTTGGAGGCCTATACCAACGGTTCCAAACCGTTGGTAAAGGTTAGTTTTCCAGTAGTTCCCTTTCTATGTTTTATTTTTCCCAAGATGTGAAGAAGTATTTTATGACTGACCTGCAGGGATAGTATGAGGGGATATGATTTTGGACTATGTAGACTATGTTGTTGTAGTTTTTCACTTTATGATGTAATGTAAGACTTATGAATATATCTAGTGTTTCCAAGGCTACTAAACTAATCGGTCTTTCGAGACTTGATCTTTTGTGATCATGCCAATGTTATGTAATAATGCACTGACTCTGGGTATCTGGGGTCGGGGAGTTACATTCCCCCCTTAAGAAATTTTCACCCTCAAAATTTCCCTTTCCCACACTAAAACAGATGAGGGTAACTCTGCTTCATCACTTCCTCTGATTCCCACGTTGCTTTTTAAAACTTGTGGTTTCACCATAACACCCTGACGAGGGGATTTGTCTTATTTCGTAGAACTTTTTCCCTATAATATAAGATCTTCATTGGATTCTCTTAATAGGAGAGGTTATTCTCCAATGGTACCACCTCTGAATTTAGTACATGCGGTGGGTTAGGTATGTACTTCCTCAAGAGTGATACATGGAATACATCATGTCCTTGGTATAGGTTTGGTGGGAGTTCTAGTCAATAGGCTACTGCTCCAATTCAATCAAGGATCTCAAAAGGGTTGATGTACCTTGGACTAAGATTTCCCTTATTCCAAAATATCATAACTCTATTACACGTTGATATGTAGAGGAATACCATGTCTCCAACATCAAACTCTAGGTCTCATCGATGATTATAAACATAGCTCTTTTTTTGACTCTGAGCAGCTTTAATGTGTTGTTGGATGGTCTTAACATTCTCCACCATTTCTTCAACCATTTTTGGACCTAGGAGTTTCCGATCCCCAAATTCAACCCAACATGTCGGTGTTCTGCACCTCTTCCCTTAAAGAGATTCATAAGGATTCATTTGGATGCTTGATTGGAAATTGTTATTGTAAGATAACTCAACTAGAGGAAGATGTTGATCCCATCCTCCTTTGAAGTCCATTGAGAATGCTCTCAACATGTCCTCAAGTGTTTGGATAGTCCACTCAAATTTTCCATCAGTTTGAGGATGATAAGTTGTACTAAAGTTCATTTTAGTATTCAGAGCGTGTTGGATACTCTTCCATAACATAGAGGTGAATCTTGGATCTCGATCGGATACAATAGATAGTGGTACTTCATGCAGCCTTACCACTTATCTGATGTATATCTGTGCCAGTTAATCCAATTAGAAATCCTCTCGAATTGCAATGAAGTGTGTAGTCTTTGTAAGATGATCCACAACAACCCAGATAGCATTGTTTCCTTTGGGTGTCTTTATAAGTTTGGTGACAAAGACCATAGTGATTTTATCCCATTTCCATGTTGGTATGGGTAATGGTTGCACCATCCCCTTAGAATTCTTCCACTCAACCTTCACTTGCTAACATAACAGGCACTTTGATGTATACTCAGCGATCTCGCTCTTCATGTTATCCCACCAATAATTCTCTCAGATATCTTGAAACATATTTTTGTTTCCTGGGTGAATAGAGAAATTTGAACTATGTTCATCATCCAAAAGTTCATTCTTTAACTCTAGATTTTATGGAACACATAGTCTTGACCCAAATCTCACAATTCCTTATTCATTAACATTGAACTCTAAGGATTTCCCTTTTTTGATAGTTTCCACTTTCTTATGAATTCCCACATCATATTTTTGAGAATCCTTTAACCTTTCCAAAATATATGGTTGAGAAATCATTTGTGAAAGGATTGATGATGTTCCCTTATTTATGATTCCCATGTACATCTTCATCAATTCTAAGAAGATTGGATCCTTTTCAATTCTCATCAATGAAAGAGTTTTTGGATCCTTTCTACTTAGAGCATCTTCCACCTTGTTCGATTTCCCAGGGTGTTAATGGATTGAGCAATCATAGTCTTTGATCAGCTCTAACCATCTTTGTTGGTGCATGTTCAACTCTTTCTATGTGAATATGTACTTGAGGCTTTTGTGATCCATATATATTTCACACTTCTCAAAGAGTTAATGTTGCCAAATTTTCAAAGTGAATATTACTGCAGCCAACTTCAGATCATGTGTTGGATAGTTTTTCTCATGAAATTTCAATTTCCTTGAAGCATAGGCAATGAATTTGTCATTTTTCATCAACACACAGCCCAGGCCCTTCTTTAAAGTATCACTGAATACCATGAAAAGTTCTCCACTTATGGGTAGTGTGAGAAAGGGTGCAGTTATAAGCCTCTTTTTAAACTCCTTAAAGCTATCTTCGCATGCATCACTCCAAGAAAACTTGACTCCCTTATGGGTTAGCTTGGTAAGAGGGTTGGAAAATCCTGAGAAATTTCTCACAAATCGGCGATAATATCCAGCTAACCCCAGGAAGCTCTGAATATATGTCACTGATGTTTGCCTCATCCATCCCTCAATTTTAGCTATCTTAGAAGGATCCATAGATATCCCATTGCTTGTGATGATATAGCCCAAGAATGAGACTTCCTTCAACCAGAACTCACACTTTTTTTACTTTCCATAGATCTTCTCCTTTTTCAAGGTCTCTAGTATAGTTATTAGATTCTCCTCATACTCCTTCGGTGTTTGGGAGTATATTAGAATATCATCTATAAAGACTTCCACAAATTTGTTGAGGTAATCTCTAAAGACTCTATTCATCAAGTCCGTGAAGATTGTTGGAGCATTAGTGAGTCCAAAATGCATTACTGTGAATTCATAGTGCCCGTACCATGTACAAAAAGCAGACTTGGGGATATCCTCCTTCTTCACCCTTACTTGGTAATATCCTGACCATAAATCCAAACTGTAGAAGTATCATGCTTCATATAGCTGATCAAACAAGACATCAATTCAGGGAAGAGGATACTTTTTCTTTATCATGATTTTGTTGATCTCACAATAATCAATGCAAATACGCATTGACCCGTCCTTCTTCTTGATGAAGAGGACTGGTGAACCCCATGGTGAAGTACTTGGGCATATAAACCCTTTATCAAGATTATACTATAGTGTTTCTTTAGCTCCTCAAGCTCCACAATAGCCATTCTATACGGAGTCTTGGATATTGTCAAAGAACTAGGTATAAGATAAATCTAGAATTCAATATCAATTCTAGGAGGAAGACTAGGAAATTCATCGAGAAACACTTCAGTGAATTCCCTCAGAATAGGAATTTCTTCAAGGATGGTTGCTTCCTTAGACTCAATCATCTGAGAAAGATACACATGCTCATAGGGCAGTAATATCCACACTTGAGATGATGGTTCTAAAGAATAGTTATCCTCCTCCATGCACTTGTACATAATCGGGGGTCGATTCTCCATATGGAGAGTGATTTCTCTCTCATAGAAATTTATGTTGGTTCTATATAAGGAAAGACAATACATTCCAATAATTGTATAAAATTCCACCAGAGGGAGTATGAAGAGGTTCACCGGGAAGTTCAATCCAAAAATTGTGACATGGGAGGATTTATATTCATGGGATACAATGATTATCCCATTTTCCATTCTCATCGACATATTTACTTCCATGATTTGTGGTGGTATTGGGATTTTTCTACTAAACATTCATGATATAAAAGAATGCATAGAACCAGAATCAAAAAGTACATTCTCTATTCTTGAATGAATAACTAGTGTACCTGTCCCCGCTTCATTTTCAGGGTTTTCTTTGGCGGTAGTAATGGAAAAAGCTCACCCTTTCTCACTTGGAGGTTTTTGGTTGCCTCTAAAAACCCTTGGATTAGGGCATTGGTTTTTAAAGTTCCTTGGTTCTTTTAATTTTAAGCAATGAACAATACGTTGATGTTCGAACGGAGTTTTCCTCTCCTATGTCGTAGCAGCGGGTATTTCTTGTCGATAGTTAATATTCAGGTTCTCTTCTCTTCCACACCTACAGAATTTACCCGTCTCCTTCTGAAAATTTCTAGGGTGCTTATTTCTGAACCTTTCGCAAGTGGGGTGCTGAAATTTCTTAACACCATTGGATTTATTCATCGGACCACCAGAATTAAAGTCCACTTTCTGCTTCTTATCCCCATGATACCCCTGAGATTCACCGATCTCCATTTTGACTTTGAGGGCACATCATACAATTTCCTCTTATCTATCAAAGTCGCGGATTGCTAGGACTTTCCATAGGTTAGTTTTTATCCCACCAAAGAAGTGGGAAACCTTTCATTCGGGGGTAACGAAAAATTCAAAGGCATATCTTGCAAGCCTTATGAAGTTTTCATTATATGCTTTAATGGATTCATCATCTTTTTTCTTAAGGTAAAGGAAGTCACTTTCCATCTTAAGTCGAAGAGTGTGAGGAAAATATTTATCAAATTTTTGTTCTCAAAAATCCTTATATTCCAATTCTTTGATCTCTTACTCGGGCTTCATATTTTTTTATCAATGTCCACTATTGATCAGCTTCACCCTCCATATGATAAGAATCCAAAAGAACCTTCTCTTTTTCAGAACATTTAAGGATGGATAATATCTTCTCAATGGATTTTATCCATTGTTCGGAGATTGAGGGATATGATGATCCATTAAAAGTATGAGGCCTTTGTCTCATGAAGCTCTCAATTGCGAATTGTTATTTCTTAGAGGGGGGTGAAATTTCCCCTTAACCCATGTTTCTTTTCAAAACTTGAGTTAACTGGGAGAGTATCGTGATAAATTTTTCAATTCCTGGTCCCATCAGATTAGGCATCTCATTAGAACAGTCATCAAATTGATCTTTTCATTGGTTGTTAGCCTGAGTCCTCCTATTACCGGCCATTGGCTAGAATAAAAGTAAATTTAGGGGTAACACATAAAGGGTAATCCAGATACAAAAAGGGATAACTTATAAATTACATTTATTTCCTTAACATATGAATTTATAGGTTTCAATCTATGTTATCCATGATCTGCTTCCCAACATATATTCTTAGGGGAATTTTTTTATTCCATTAATAATGGTTCATACTAAGCTTATGAATTTACAAAAGCATATCCCCCCAGAAGTGTCATAACCAAGAGTGTATCAAGGCCCGTTTTCATGCACCAGTTCTCATTTGAGTCTAGCTCAAAGTGGTGTTTTCAGGTTTTACCCCTAGATACATCTGTGCCAGAGCCACCTATACTTGTTCGTATCTAGACAGGGATGTATTTTCTTGATAACACACTTACTATATACTCACCAAAATTTAGGTATGTTTTAATTATACTTAGTATTATCCATAAGGCTTTCACTAGGGTTTGTTAATCCTAATCCCAAAAATAACTAAACCTATCCTTTGATACCAACTATAACAACCCTTCTCTTTATTACACACATAAACATTATTCATTACATAAACTTTCACTTAATAAAACTATGATTATCGTGAGGTCTAGTGTCTTGGGAAAATTAGGAACATTACATGACAACTTATAACATAAAACACAACATCTTTATTGAAAACTTCTTTTACATGACCACAACATTCCTTTGTACTTAGCATTAAATTGGATAACTTGAGGACATGCATAAGAAAAGGGTGAGCTATAAAGCCCAGTAATGGAGAAAAAAAGGAATAACATAAATAATATAGTAAATGTTAGGTAATAGGATTATCAATAGAGAATAAGAGAAATATGAACATAAAGGCATGATATAGAATGATTATCATAACTTGGAAATGTGGTAACAACATTTAACATGATATTAGCATGATCCAAGGCTCATTGCACATGGAGAATGAGTAAACCCTCATTGAACTTGAATTATCATGAGAAAAACCCTCATTTCACTTGACTTATCATGATACTAATCTTTACCCAATTAATTGGAGTGCTATCAGGGCACACCCTTCTTAATCATTTCATTTCATGGATTAGTGTGCCACATAGATCATACAACATGGATTCATTAAACATCATAATTTATTCCATGATAATGGAATGTGGAATTCATAAATTAAACTCTATAATTAATAATTAAATGTGCATAAAGTTGAATACCCTTTATAGAGAAATGGGAATGGTATTCACTACACAATGACTTTGTCTTCGAAAGTCGTGGTGCAATTTCGGCAGCATAACGACATGACATAAGAATTCATAAAAATGGTTGATGAGAGAAAAGGGGTTATCTCATAATATGTACATGAAATTTACATTAAGGGTTCATATAGATAGATTTCCCAACATATGTAATGGAATTTAGATTCATAATATAAAATAATTGCTTAAATGTAAATGAGGATAGATAAATCCCTTACGGAATTTCAGCATGGTAACGGGTGTACATGGGAGGAATTAATGAGATATAAAGTGGTATATCATAATTAAAAAATAATTTGGGAAGTATAGTGGAGGTACTAAATAATACCCCAACATTTTTAGTTTAAAATATAAGGGTATAGAAACATAAAGAAACTTGGACAAAAATGATAGAGGAAGAAATCCCTTACTTAGAAGTGTGATCCCAAAGGCTTGGGAGAGGCTTGAGAGAGGATTATTGGGAGATTGGGGTGCCTTGGAAGGATTATAGAGAGAGTAGTACATAGGTTGGTAGATCTACAAATGGTTTCAGTTAAGAGGAATGGGCGATTGAGTGGGTTTATATAGGAAAGGAGAGGTAATTCTTTATTATTCAGGTTTTGGACACCACACATTAAACTAATCAAAACCACAAACCAACCCATGGTTTTTTCACATGTTTTTTGCCAAAGGGGATTGGAAAACATTATTTTATAAGTCCAGTGGCCGAACTTATTAAAATATTAGGCTTGATTATGTGTAGGTTATTCACACTCTCAAGGAAATCATTTTAAATGTTACAATGTTTTATAAGTCTTGGAGGGTCCACTAAGGCACAAAAAATTAATCAAACAAATATAAAATCACATTATTTTAAAGGTAAAAAATATATTGGCCTAAAATCCTTTTTATATTATTTTATTACATTACTATTGGGTCATTATTATGTCATAAAACACAATATATATTTAAACGGTATTTAATTTTTTACCCAAAAATTCGACTATCTCATAAAATTATAAAAAATTAACTGTTAGATAATTTTGACATCCTAAATCTAAAAATAATATTCATTTTATCTAAATAATTTTCTAAATATGTGAATTTTTTACTTTTAAAATAAAAAACGACATTTATCAAAAATTCATGGGTTTTGACAAAAATAGATTTCAGACCTTAATAAAAATTACAATTGTATTCATAAAAATTATAAAATCATTTATATTTAATAAAAAATAATTTATTAATAATATTTTATTAAAATATTATTTAATTCAAAAATTCATTAATTCATCAAAATAGATTTCTTAACTGAATTTAAATATTAACGGAAAAATTCTATTTGTGCTCAAAGTAACAATAATAAAATGAATGTATATTCTTTATTCTATACAAAACAATAATTCACATAATCATAGTTCTAGGGTCTTGTTACATAACCTCTTATAACATCCGCATAAGACCTAAGGGTAAGGTGTGTGATGGTGATAGACTCTTGGGTTGGCTCGGATAACATCACTCAGGTGGTAATCTCTATTAACTTCCACTTCTCCCATAGGAGATCCGTTCAAGCTTAACGCTTTTAAAATCATCTTGGGCTTGGTCAAGAGTGAAGCCTAGTGATGCCACCTCCTTTCCGAGCTCTCACAAATGGACTTCGTACAGATCAATTCTACTGGATGAGTCCATCGCTTCCTTTGTCTGAGTAAATAGTATTTTTTAAACCCCTATATTTATACTAATCATGTTATCACTGTTCAATGGATATATTAGAAATGGTAAAAATTATTAACAAGTATTTTCAAATCCAAAAAACATAAAACCAAGGAAGTTCATATGTTTTATATAACCATTTTACATAATAAGACATTTAATTAGATGAAGAGGAATTTTCATTAATAAAATTTTGGGCCGTTACATTTTCAATCTCACCAATGTTTTTTTTAATGTAAATTTCCACATTTATGGTTTTAATAGCATTTTGAGATTAATTACAAAAAAATGGCCTAATTTTTTATTTTAACTATTTTAATTTATTTTTGTATTTCTGAAATAATTTTTTATAAATTGATAAAAATTGAAAAAAAATATTATTTTATGTTTATATATTCATTGGGATTCATTTCATTCTTTTGGACCCATAGCTCAACCCATCATTTGAATGCACAAAACCATTTCACAAGTCAGACCTCCAAATTTGTGAACAAATTTGGAAATTTTTTATGATGGAAACATATCTATTAAATGGATGATACAAATGAGATTAAATTCAACATAGAGAAAGATTACATCTAGAAAAACATATTTAATTACTGTTACAACATGTGATTCTTTCGTTTTCAAGGCCATAAATGCATGGGAAATCAGATATGTGGAATAAAGAGAGTCTTCCTGGGATAAAAAAACTCTGTAGTAAATTGGCTATAACTCCCTCCATACAAGACCAATGATTCTGAAATTTTTAGTTTGTACAAGGATAGAAAAGTGGAAAAACTTGATACAAGTCAAAATTTTCCAATTTTACCATTTAATAGGTAAATAGGCACCAAAATTTGGAGAATCTTTTTAGAGAAAATTTTTTCACCCCTCTCCCAATAAAAAAGTGTTTCTTCTTCTTTTCAATGGGTTGGTAATCTAAGTGGACATTTTTAATATTTTTGGAGTTTATTTTATTCTTTAATAATATTTTATATTCTTAGTATATTTTAGTCTTTTTATTCCACTCATTCTCTCATTTTTTTATCTTTTATGTTTCCACCCCATTCATCTTTATCGTGATCTCTAAGACTCATGATCATGAGTAACTAACCTCAGGAAGTTATCGAGGATAAATCTAGTGTTCAACCCAAGCCATTGCACATTCATGTTTTATGTTTATTATTTTCTTAGATTTCAGATGATGTGGTCTTATTGGGTAATTCGTCTTTGTGTATCCACTTGTCATCTCACGCTTAACTTTCTCTTATGTAATATTCTCCCTCGATCGAGGAGGTAAATGTGCAGTATCTCATTAATTGTTGAGTGAACCATATGTTAAAAACATTAGTATAATGTTGTGTTCATGCATATGATGTATCATTTTCATTAATTTGATTTTTAACTAATAAAGAGACGATGAAGGTTCACTCTGGGTAATCTCCTAGGAGGATATCCTTTCTACCTAAAATCATTCATTCTATTTGTATTCATTTTGTATGCATTTAATTTATATATATATATTTATTTATTTATTTATTTAATATTTCAATCTTGTACTCTTCATATTTTTTAGTTTTATATTATTTAGAATTTAATTAGTGATAATATAATTTTGGTGTTGTGTGAGTTGCCTCCTCAAGACTTACCATGGGTGTGCATTATATTGCATGCCTAGGTAAATAAAATACTAACCAAGGATCCATAAAAAATCCTTGTGCATAAGTGATCCTTTAATTAAGGAAGAACTTTTGGAGGAAGTCCCTCAAAAGGTCATCCCTAGTGGTTACTTATTCAAGTTGTAAATTTTATATCCATTACTTGGTCGATCCTTCTATAGATAATATAAAGGCCTCCCGTTTGATTTGAGCCTCAGGGAATCCTCTAATTTTTATGTGTTTTTATACATACCCAAATAATTTCAAATTCCTATTTTAATACTCTCCTAATAAACTATGAAATTTATGAAATAATTGTATCATTCCATTTCTAAGCTCACAATATTACTGATTATTCAATTATAATAACCAATTTTTATTATTAAAATTAGATTTATAAATATATCTAAGTGTTCTATTTAGTTTATACAAATTTTATTCCATTTTTTTCACTTCATAAGGTGGCTCTAGTGGAATAAGTGGAAGATGATGGAGAGTCTATCAATAGAATTGTGAAAAAAATCTTCTCCACTTCCTTAGTAATTTGTAAGTTCCTAATTCTTTCCAGTATAGTTCTTTCAACCACTGGATCAAAACCAAAGAGGTTATCTGAGTTTTATATAGTAATGTATCAAGTGTATTTTAAATGAAAACAAACTAAAAATAAAAAAAGTAATATTGTCCTACCATCCCGAAAATTTCACCAGGTTGATGAGGTGCCTATCACGGGGGTCCTATCAAAAAATATTATAAACCCATGTAATCTAGTGAAATAATGGGACTTGGGATACCTCTATAGATTAGGGTGTTTTAGTTTTATTTTCCTTTTTTATGGTTTCATCATGTGTGAATAATATGATTTAATTTGTTTTAAAATCAATTTTTAAAAGTATCGGTCTAACCTTGGATACCTCCACACTTCCTTATTAAATCATAATTCAAATTTTACTCTTCTTATCTATCTCTCTGATCATATGATCCCTCATTAATCACTCTTATCTGATTATGTTTTCTTGAATAATGAAGTATAATAACTATTTTATCCCCAATCATACCTAACCAAGTAATTGTATATCTCTTATTACTCCTAGATCAACCCACTACTCACCATCACAATTAGTGAAGATGGTCTAGGTGTCCTATGTGTAAAAAACTGAGAGTGATAGAAGAATAAATTGATTGCATGGAATAATGAAAATATATTATTATATAAGTAAATTAAATAACTCCTATAAAAATCAAGCATAAGTAATTAAACATTAAAGAAGATAATACATTTATAGTGGAATGGGTAAATTCTCCTTGGATCGACCACATAAGATCTAGTGTTCCATCACTAGAAAAGGTTATAGGTAAATATAATAAAGAAAATAAATCCTAGAAGTAGTATATTAATCAATCGATCAGTGGTGGACCCCCTTCATTTAGTGAACAGTCATGTTCTTATATAAGTGGTCTAGGGTTCCTCATGTAGTTCAGTATCTTTCCCTCCCATGTGAGAAACACAAACTCCCCTTCATCCTCTCTCAACTCTAGTACCTTTGATATCTACTTGAAAGTCATTTTCCTACTCCGTCTTCTAAGATTATTATCGCATGTATAGGTTGAGGTTCTAGATTCTTTAGTTTTTTATCTCAAACATTCCTAGAAAGTCTCAGATCCATGATCTTCCCCTTCTCCTTCTTCATCTTATTAGATGATGGTTTTGTAGAGTATCGGGATACTTATTTTTTATTTGGGAAGACCAATGGAATAGATATTGAGTTTTAGGTCAAGCCCTGCTTATTTTGGGTATTTATGATTTGATTCCATGTGGCCAAAAATTTCACAAAGTCCCAAAGTCAAACGATCTAGGGCAGCTCATTTCATATGACTTTGAAGTCATAAAAAATGGACAACTCCTGATTTATATGCTCAAGTTGAGGTAAATTCATATGATAGACATGATGAAGTCTTATAGAATGTGGGAATTCTTATGATTGATAAGTCTTATACTCATTCCATCAAATTCATATGATATGGGGGCAATTATTTTGATTTGAAATTATGATGATGAAGTTATATGATTGGAATAAAATTATGGTACTAAAGTATGATGTGTTCATGGGGCTCACTGAAGTCGTACACTCACTGGCCAAAGTCTTAAAAAGTCATATGCTTATTTCACAAGTATCAAAATCTGTATGGGACAAATTCATATGAATTTCCAACTCCAAAGTCATACATTCTTCCCCTTTTCATTTTCTATATTTAGACCCGAAACTCATGAAATTAATCCAAATCAGTATAGGATTTCTTCAAATTAATATCAAAATTAATTAAACAATAAAAATAATAATTTAAATCCTATTAAAAATTTAATTCCAATATCAATGTATGGATTTCCCAATAATTCCATGGATGGATAAGATAATTAAAACTCATGATTTATTACATTTTACATTTCAACATAAAAGTATCAAAAATCAATTAATTTTCCATATTTGATTAAATTTTGGGGTTGATTATCATTAAAAATTAGATTAATATTATGAAAATGTTATCTCTAATCAAGATATTTGAAATATGTCATAATTTTCTATGCTTATGTTTGTACAACATTTTTGCATTTTGTTTCCATCAATTATGATTATTGTTACATTTTTCCATGTCATGGTATATTTTTTTATGCTTTTATGATGATCATTTTTGTGGTATTATATCCCCACGCTATGATCTATGTTGTTGTATCATGTCTTATGATCAAATTTTATGATCTCAAGATCCTTTTAATTGGGTATTTCTCTCTTGTTCATGTTTTATAATATAGTTATGATCTAACCCTCTATAACTTGTTGATATATTTTTCCCTTACTAAGCATTTGATTCCATTCCTTCTTATGCTTCCCAATTCTCTGGGAAACTATTTGTAAGAATATGTCTAGGAGTATGTCATGTTTAGAAAAAATTTATGGGATATGGTTGAAGATTAATATGTAATAATCTTTTTATGTATTTAATCTCCAAAGAAACTAAATCTTTGGGTTATGGGAGTGTGTTTATTTGTGAAATATAACACTTAATTTGTATGGTTTTAGGTATTTTGAAGTGGTAATTTGGGTCAAATCTTGGATCGACATTATGAGTTTGAACCTTATTGAGGTGTCATGGGTGTCAATATACGCTAGGGAAATGAGTCGTAAGAGTTGGTGTGGGCTCAAGGATGAAATTATATAGTGGGATAGAATTCCATGTGTGAGTTTTCTATTAATTAAAAACATGGATGTGTTTAGCAAGGCTGGAATACATTTAGAGAAGTTATTGTATTTGAGTTATTGTATTTATTCTATAATAGGTGAATTTTTCATGATTTATGGGTAAATTATAATTTTGGGTGTTTTAGGATGATTTGGGTTTATTTTGGAGTTACAATAATTTTATGGAAAATTAGAAAACTCTCATGTGTTAGGGTAACTCTATATGAAGCATAAAAGTAAAATCCTCATGGGTAAGAGTAAGTTTTTCATACACAAAAGTAA
The DNA here is from genome assembly GCA_963277665.1 of Viscum album. Classification (NCBI taxonomy): domain Eukaryota; kingdom Viridiplantae; phylum Streptophyta; class Magnoliopsida; order Santalales; family Viscaceae; genus Viscum; species Viscum album. The sequence goes on along the minus strand of OY728129.1, from coordinate 1,842,290,541 downwards.
TATTTTAAAGAGTGGGTAAGTTGGATAATTCCATATATAAAGGTAAATCTGGAGTTACCTTGTATACATTAGAGTAACTCTACAAAAAAGGGGATACAAAAGAGTAAATCTTGAGATGTGTAAGAGTCATCCAAAGGATATGTAAAGGAGTACCCTGTGATATGTAAGGGTACCCGTGTTGGCCTAAAAATGGTAAAGTATTAGAGACCATGTGATACATAAAATTATCCTTTTGATATGTAAAGGATTTTTAATATGTAAGGGTCTTTAAGCAGTGGATTTTGGATAAGTATGGGGGTTCCCTATAAAGCATAAGGGTCATGAGGGTTAATACGTATGATTCATTTGGGGAACCCTATGATACATAAAGGTTAATAAGGTTCAATACGTAAGGGTTAATGGTTTACTTTTATGTATAGGTACTCCCACACTTAAGGGTTGGGAATTTCCTAGTGTTTATCAAAATGTGATGACCTCTTTCCATATTTTCCTAAAATAATTAAATAAATGATTTATTAAAGTTTAAAGGGGGAAATAAAGACATTTTAGCTAGAATATATTCATGTGCCTTACTTTTTTATTCTATCATTCTTCTCATTGTCTCCAAGAGTACTTCTTCATTGATTCTTACCAGATCTTTGAATTTTCTAAAGCAAAGAGTATTCATAGGTTAGGATATATATCATTTAGGGTTTAATATTGGTTTCTCTAATTGTTCTCTCGTTTTCTATCGATTGTAATCTAAAAAAGGTATTTTTTCAGATTATCCAATTTCTACCAAATAGAGTTGAATTAACTAGAGTCTATTAGCGAATTTAGTCCTACTAATTCCAGGTACGTGGTTCCTATCTATTTCATATGATATACATGTGTCTATTCATTGTCCAATAAATAGGAGTGGTTAGGGTTGTGTATGTGTGACCGGGAATGAAACCACTTAGGGTTTTTATTATTCATAAGAGATGTATGAGGGTAGTCTCTTGTGAAAAATGATGGGATTAGTCTAGTATATCTTGGGTTTATGGTTCTAGGGTTTTCTGAGCATGATCTAATTCATTTTAAATAGGTTATTCACGAGTTATGATAGTTGATGTGGTTTCATGGGAATGTTGTGGGTGTGACCCATATGATTGTGTGTGATGTGAACCACTAGGAAATGGGTGGCGATAGAGGTTTGTAGGTTTGATGAAAATGGTGTTGACTATTGTCACAAGTGGCGATAGAGGTTTGTTATGGCGTGTCCTGGGTTATTTTTGATTCTCTCTCACCAAGTCGATAAGTCATATGATAGGGCCCATGAGGGGGTCTTAACCACTTTATGTTGGTGGTATCCTTTGTAGATTGAATGGAATAGTGGTGAAGGTGTGGACCATTGGTATGGGGGAGGGATATATTGTATTTGTCTATGATTGGTTGGGTGTGAAACCACCAGAAGGGAATGGGATGCTTTCCATATATGTGGGATGTGTCAGGACCAATGAGATGGACTTGGTAAAGGATGGTGTGGTCAAGCCTTAATTTCCTTGGGGATATCAAGCTGATGGTTGGTAAAGGGATTGGAATACCATGGGTCATGTGATATGGCTTTTGGATGTATCATTGGGGAATCATGGTTGTTGGAATGTTAATTCCATGTGACATGGTTTTGGTTGAAAGTTCACAGGTACTTTCTTTGTGATAGACTATAGATATATCGTTTCACTCTAGCACTAGATGAGGCAGGTAAAGGCTCACTCGGAGATGGTCAAGCATGAGTAAAGTGGGCTATGTAGTATGATTTAGTATTTTTTTATTATATTTTGAATACACTAGTATACATATGGATATTTTCTAGGGACACCATTATTGGTGGACTATTGAGTTCATACTCACACCCTACATGGGCCCTCTGTGATGCATGTAGAATCCATGTATAATGGTCCAGGTAAGGATAAAGGTTTAACCTATGGAACTTAGTGAATATGGGAGTGAAGATGTTGACAAATTAGGATGGTATTGTTTTGAAGATGGGTCAGGTGGTTCCTTGGTGTCGATATGGAAGTTTATATTGGTTTATATTGTACTTTTACACATGTGATCATCAAATGGATGATATTGTCTACTTTTTTATATCTTTCAAGGAATTTTAGATGTTTATTTTTCATAATAGGTTTATGTTTTGGGTTGTCTTACATGTTATTTAAATTTTCTTTTATTGTTTTGTGTTTCTATTATTATTAATCTTCATAGGGTATAATCTCCCCATTATCACCACATAACCCCTCGCTAATAGTTAGTAGCCTTTAGTGTACAGGGAGGCATGTCTAAGGTCTAGTAACACTCTTGTATAGTTACTATCTAATTAGCTAGGTTAGGGCGTTACAAAGCGGTATCATATCTTGGTTGTTACAAAGTGGTATCAAGGAAAGGTTGTTACAAAGTGTTTTTTATTTGGGTTGTGGTATATATAGAATTATGAAAATTGTTCCAACACTTCTAGAAATGTGACTTGGGATGCATGTCATTCTATGTGCCTAGCTAGCACATTTTTGGGTTGAAGTCCAAGTTTCCTTGGGAATTAGGATTTTTATTTTGGTTTTTTGTTACAATTGGGTTATGTGATTTTAATAAATTGGTATTTAATGTTATTGATTTATGTTCTAGACTCTTGGCCTTAATAGGTAAGTGGGAGTGCATAAGTATCATTATATCCATGTAGGTATCACATGAAATTATATGTGTGTGTTTTCTTTTGGTTACTATTTATGTTATGGGGTGAAAGGGTCTTGGTTGTTTAAAGTGTCAGTAACAACCTATATGGTGTTTTCCTGTATAGATTCTTGTTGTAATTATACTCATCCATCCTAGGGATGCGACTCTTAGTGTGAATAAGTATATGTATATTTCCTGTTTATGATGTGTGTGGTACCTGAAACTGACATGCATATAAGGGGTTATGAGGCTAGATGGAATGAGACTTGGGTGTAGTAGGGAAGTGTAAAGGGTAGTAGTACAAGATACCTGTTATATGTTTTCCTATTTATGATATGTTGACCATTATAACTATGTTTTCAATGATATTTATTTCCCAGAGATATGCTACCTAGGTGGACTCTGCTAGAGCATCACGAGGGTGGAGATTTTGTTCCATCGAGGCATGCTTCGGATGAGTACCCTGAGGGTGGAGGTGAGTATGATCCATAGATAGGGGTTTTTAGGTAGATGTTTCAGCCATGGAGGTTGGAAAATTTGGGATGGTGGTTAAATGAGAAACTCAGGGAAATTATAGTGTGGGTTATTTAGGGTATTGATTAGGGAGCTCAAGGAGTTGATTCATCCATTTCTTAGCTGACATGAGAGTTCCAATCACATCATCCCCCTTTGTTCTAAGGAGAGGGTGGATGCTAGGTAGTGGTATACTATATTGAGTTAGTACAAAAAATATTTGATTATATTGATATTCCACTGGCGTAGAGGGTGAAGCTGACATTGTAAATTCTTAAAGGACCAGCAAAAATCTAGTGTAATTTATAGTTGAAGGAAAGTAGGCATGTGGAGATAACACGGAAAGACTTTGAGGAATTTTTCTTTGACCAATTATTTCCTGAGTTGTTGAGGGTGGATAGGGATCATGATTTCATGTACTTTGTATAGGGAGAGACTTTGGTTATGGATTATACCATGATATTCATAAAATTTGATGAGATAGATGAATAAAACATATTACTAATATCGCTCATTTATTATTTAAGGGTGGTTGGTGGCATGTTATTAAGGTGCGGGAAAATATCTTTAGGTTAACTTTGTTTCCTAAAGTGATAAACTAGGAATTAATAGCTGAGATGAACCTGGAAAAGTATAGCACACTAATATGGATAGAGGGAATATGCGAGATTGATGGTGGAGCTCTAGGTATCCAGAAGTGGGTATATGATGATACCTAGAAGGGTGGTCAAAGCAAGGGTTAATTATTCCACCATGGAGTGGGTTATCGAAAAAGTGCTTTGGTTGTTGGTAGATAAGGAATGTTAGATCCCAATGTGATCGAATTCCAAATGAGTGTACGGAATATGGTCAGATGGGACATCTTGAGTGATTTTGTCTAATGACCATGCAATTAGTTGGGGGTTGTGGATTGGGTCAAACTTAGGCATCTAAGGAAGGACCATGAGTGGTATTGGGATTCAACAGTAGGGATTTTTTTCATGTGTGGGTCAAAGTGGGGGATGGGATACCCAGTAATGGGGTCACTGGCCGATGGTTAGTGTGACTTCAAAGAGAGGACATGAACCAAGAAGTTGGGATTCGGTTCAGCTACACATGATTGAGCTGGTGTATTCAAAGTAGTCTAGGGATTCGTTGATAGTCAGAGGTACATTGTGAGTGTGTCGGGTTTTATTTGTAATAAGAGTACTAGTGCATGGTATGCATATGTGATTAATGGGTCGAGAAAATGTAGGTTGAGATATGGGAATAAAATATACTGAAAGATGAAAGTGGGAATCAGTGTGATGTGAGATGGTGATGAATGATGATACGTAACTATGTTAGAATATTTTATGTGTATAGGAATGTAGTAAGATGAATGGGTGTGGCATCAACGTTGTATTGGGTAGTTTGGTTTAGATGAGATCAGTTAAGTGATTATTATAGTAAAGAGTACCCACATATGGGATTAGTATATTATAGTTAGGTTACTGGGGTGATTGGAGAAGATGTGAATGTCACGACCATCCCCCAGGGCCCGTGCCATGACTAACCCAAGCCCGCCTTCCATAGGCCAAGGGCTAGCAACAAGCACCGAAAGGCATATTCCCTAAAATGGGAAGGTGTTGCCTTTATAAATTGTAAACTCACACAAACCAAGAACATAGACAGATACAAGAGCAACGTAAACTATATAGTAAATAGGGTGTGTACAGAAAGTAAAGGGACCAGAATACAAGACCAACTGGAAAGTACAAGAAAAAATGAGTACAGCTCCTTTGAACACCCACCAAGGATCCTACCTGAAGGGTAGGTACAACTCTCAAACGATCGTCTCTATGGATCAGCTCGCCAAAGGTCCACCTCTGAGCAGTCTCTAGTCTAGTTACCCTCGTCCTCAGTTAGCGATGTTCTTCGTCTGCACCAGACACAACAAGGTGCGGGTGTATCCCGTGCAGGGGTGAGTATAACAATACTCAGTAGGGACCATGAGACCCCCGAAGGTCTCACAAATTCACAAAGGATAAACCACAAAACAAAGAAACAATACTCAACCCTACTTAGGTATATGCCCATACATATACCTAATTTATCAAAATATACTCACCTCATGTAGGATGGAAGAATACTACATAGGTAATACGACGAAGGTAGAGTACCACATAGGTATCACCACGAAGATAAAGTACCACACAGGTACACCATAAAGATATAAGACTTATCTCAAACCAGGTACATGACTCTGAGAAACAGTATTATGATTTTGACCCATGCAGGATCGCTATGAAAGCTGATAGCCAACCATAGGATTCTCTAGGGATAATAACAAGTAACATCCCTAGTCACAACGTAGAACACCTCGGATACTGGAGAACTCCTCCTCTATAGAGTAAAGTGGGCCTGCCGCGTCACACAGAGACACTTCCCACTAACCTTGGACTGCTAAGGTACTCCTCCTGTCGAGTACCGTGGGTCTACCGCGTCACATAGAGGTGCTCCCCACTGTGGGTCTGGCACGTCACACAGCGGTGCTCCCCCTCGTGGTATGCTAAGGTACTCCTCATGTCAAGTATTGTGGGTATGAAGCCTCACATATAGGCCCTCCCCACCATGGTTCTGCCGCGTCAGACAGAGGCGCTCCCCACTGGGTCTGTCGAGTCACTCAAAGTCGAAACGGACAGCAGTCGTCAAGTCTCAGCCAGTCGCAAGGTTTCGTACGTAGCATGCTTGGGAGAACCTCTCCCCAAGCCATATTTCATACCTCAACCGCCATGAAGTTCCATGAAGAAGTATCCCAAAGTTATTTCACATCATAAGGGACCCAACGCAACAGACGTAACATTAATCGGACGCCCGGTCTGTAAGTTATTAGCGTTTCTGCTCTGAGGGCCCGGTTGGATTCAGGGTCCGATCCAACCCGACCGTACTCCAAGATTATCCAAAACTCAAGTGGAGTATACCAAAAGGATTGTCTCGATCAAATGAGTATGGTTCCATAGACGGTTCATCAAACGGATGCTCAGTTCTCAAGTTATGGCCACAAAGGCGTAACTGGGTCCAGATGGGCCCGGGTCTGGTCTTACCCGGTCGGACCGACCTAGCCTGACCCGACCCGATTTGGGTCTGGACCGGTTGTTCTGGTTTGCGGTGGGCCCGGCCCACTGGACCGTCGTCCGGCCCAACCCGCATAGGGGGCGGCCTGGCCCAGCCCGCTAGGTATGGCCCGACCCGTTCTGGGTGAGGCCCGCTGGTGCGGCCCGCCCAAGCTAGTGCCGAAGGGGGAGTGGACCCTCTTCTATATGGATTACCAAAGGGAAGCACCTTAGGTGCTTCCATGACACCCGTGGGACCCGAGCAGGTCATGTCGTCCCGCAATGGTCGGTCGGTGTTCCGGTCGGTCTTCCTCCCAGCAGCGCGGTCGTGCGCCGCTGCTCCACCGCAGCCGGTCGGGTGCCAGATGCTCTTCAGCCTCCACTACGGCTAAGCGGCCACAGTCTCCTTCTCATCTGGCAACATGAACGTGTGCCACCCTACCTTCGTGCGGTTTGATGGGTGTCGATCATCACCTTCTTCCATGAGCCATCACGGCTTCATTCCAAGACCCAAAATTATGTCATTCACATATTCACGATCCTCGGGTCGAGGTATACGCATCCATACGTCGTGCTCAACAATACTTTTTGTTTCCAGCATCATTAATTATTTTTCATCGAAGATCAAATGAAGAACACGCTAAGAACAAAAGAAAAAGGGGTATGGTATATGTGTGGGATGATGGACATGTTTGTTTGTCCATCGTTGTTGTGAATCCAGAATATGAATAATCGTTAAAAGGAGATTTAAAAATAATTCAATTTAAAACCCCTACCTCGATTTTCTGATGGAGTTGGCATGAGGAAGAAGTTGTTTAAGATTAATGTCGGCGTTCGTCACCCCCGCAAGATGCTCCAAGGTCAGTTCCTTATTCTTTGATTCCAGAAGTCGTTCTTCATTGGAGGGTCTTCTTTGTTGGAGAAAGATCTTTCCAACTCTCCAAAGCTCTCCCCTCCTTTTCCAATCCCCTTTTCCCATGAGATGTGAGGTTCCAAATTATATAATCTTAAGAAATAATTTAATTAAATTTTGTACATTAATTAAATTAAGTTGGCACATTTAATTTAGAGAAAGACAAGCGTTTAAAGTTGATTCATTAATTCTGAATTAATGAATCCTAATAATTATTATGGAATGTGGTTACACATTTTGTGTATCTGGGAATTTAATACCCAGCATTAAATGCCTGACCACTCTCGTGTGGTCCCCAACTTCATGTTTCAAATGGGAGGTGTAAATTTCAAAACTAAAATAAAACATGTTTATTTTATTTTCTCCCACGAAAAGACCGAAAACTAATTTCCACCCTCGACCTACTGCAGTCAAGGTGAAGGTCTCCTTAAGAAAATATTGGCGCTGCGAGTTCAATGGTTCCATTGGATTTCAATTCCAAGCACCAGTTCAAAAGTTACAAAAACCCGCTTGCACATTTACTGAATGTACCTGAAAAAAAGTTCATAAATTCATTATGAGCACACCAGGCCTCGGAATCACGCAATGTCAATTTTCGTAGACTTGTAATATTCCCATATAATTAAAAAAATTACATGAAAAAATCCGGGTCATTACATTCTCCCCAACTCAGGGCTTTGCGTCCCCGAAAGCTACAACACAAACTAGAAAAACAAGTGGGGGTACTGAGCACCAATCTGAGCCTCCCACTCCCATGTGCTCTCCTAGAGGTTCCTGTGTTGCCAAAAAACGTGCACTAGATGTATTGACCAACCATGAAGGACCCGCTCCTGTCAATCCACAATCTCCACTGGAACCTCCGAAAACATCACCCCATCGTCGATGTCCAGATCGCCCGAGTCAATGATGTGAGAAGGATCGTGTACGTATCTCCTCAACTGGGATACGTGGAAAATGTCGTGCACCCGGTGAAACATAGGTGGAAGAGCTAAGCGGTAAGCCACCTCACCAACTCTTCTGAGGACCTGAAAGGGTTCGATGAAACTCAGAGATAACTTTCTGCCCCGGGCAAACCTCTACAAACCTCATTGAGGTGAGAGTTGTAGAAAGAAATGGTCACCATCCTTGAACTCAATAGGTCTCTGTCTTTTGTCAGCATAGGACTTATGCCTACTTTGTGTAGTATTCATTTTCTCCTGGATTTTCTGCACCTTCTATGTGGTAGCCCGTACCATCCCTGGTCCCATGAGTGCTGACTCCCTTTGGTCAGTCCAGCACAGTGGTGATCTGCAAGGTCACCCGTACAACACCTTGAATGGTGTCATACCAATAGTGCAGTGATAGTTTTTGTTGTATGTGAACTCCACCAAAGGCAAGTGATCCTCCCAGTTGCGGCCAAAATCAAGGATGCAAGCACGTATCATGTCCTCGAGGGTCTGAATGTTCCACTCTGTCTGACCATCCATCTGAGGATGGAAGGCAGTTCTCAACCAAATTTGTGTCCCGAACGCCTCCTGTAACCCCTTACATAGCCGGGAAATAAAACGTGCATCATGATTGGATACAATCGTAGATGGAACTCCATGAAGTCGTACAATCTCCTATATATAGAGGCGTCCCAAGATCTCTACTGATCCCTACTCTCTGATAGGTAAGAAGTGGGCTGACTTGGTGATTCGGTCAACGATCACCCAGATAGAATCATGACTTCTAGATGTGCATGGAAGTCCTGTCACAAAGTCCATATAAATTTCATCCCACTTCTACTATGGCACCTCTAGTGGCTGAACTAAGTCTTCTGGAACCTGATGCTCTGCCTTCACTTAATGATAAGTGAGGCACCAAGATACAAACTCTGCTACATCTTTATTCATTCTCGGCCACTAGTGATGATATCGAAGGTCCTGGTACATCTTCTCCACTCCTGGATGTACCGCTAGAGGGGATGTATGGAACTCCCTCAACACTTCCTCCTATAGCACCATCGGTACCATAGTACGCCCTCTGAAGAGGATGACGTGCTTCCCACCTTCATAAAATCTATCAGGTGCCTGTCCTATGGATATCTGAGCACGTTGAGCCTCGAATTCAGCATCCCCAAGATGTGCCTCCCTAACTCGCTGAAGGAGTGGGGGAGTAACTATCAAAGACTGAAGATAATTTTCTCCATCTCGATCCACATAGGATATATGCAAAGATTCTAGCTGCTCTTTCGCTTCACTTAGAAACTGTATACCAGATCTCCTTTTGAGTGCATCTGCTACTACGTTTCCCTTCCCAAGATTATAGACTATCTCGAAGTCATAATCCCAGAGGAACTCAAGACAACGCTGATGTCTTAGGTTCAGGTCCTTCTGAGAGAAGATATACTTGAGACTCTTGTGATCAGAGTAGATTTTAAAATTTTTTCCCATCAAGTAATGTTTCCACATATTCAAGGTGAAGACCACTGCTGGTAGCTTCAAGTCATGGGAAGCGTAGTTTTTCTCATGTTGTCTCAGCTGTCGAGAACCATACGCGATCACTCCTTGCTCCTGCATCAGGAAACATCCAGGCCTGGTCCCTGATGTGTCACAATAGACTATGTACCCAAGACCCTCCTCTGGTAGCCTCAAGATGGGGGAACTCGTCAGTCTCTGCCTCAGCTCCTAGAAACTCTTTTGGCATCTCTAAAACCACATGAAGGGTTTCCACTTCTTCGTCAATGTTGATAAGGGTGCTGCAACTCTAGAAAAGTCAGGTACAAACCTCTGGTAGTAATTGGAAAAACCCAGAAAACTCTACACCTCTGTCACACTCCTGGGTGGCTCCCAAGAAAGCACAGCCTCAATCTTCCCTGGATCCACCGCAACTCCAGCCTCCAAGATAACGTGTCCTAGAAAGTGGACCTATCATATCCAGAACTGGAACTTCGAGAGCTTACTATAAATCTAGGGCTCTTAGAGTGTGTCCAGAACTATCTTTATATGATAGGCATGCTCCTCCTCCGTCGCTAAGTATATCAGGATGTCGTTGATGAATACAACCACAAAACGACTGAGATATGGATGAAAGATCTTGTTCATGAGCCCCATGAACACTTCTGGGGCGTTGGTCATGCCGAATGGCATAACCAAGAACTCATTGTGGCCATACCGACATATGAAGGTCGTCTTCTACACATCCTCGTCTTGTACCCTGAGCTGGTGATAGCCTGATCTGAGGTCTATCTTTGAAAACCATCGTGCTCCCTTCAGCTGATCGAAGAGATCATCAATCCTTGGTAGTGGGTACTTGTTCTTCACGGTCACCTGTTTCAGGCTCCGATAGTCTACACAGAGTCTCAAACTCCCATCCACCTTCTTGGTGAACAAAATCGGGGCTGCCCAAGGAGAAACACTGGACCTAATGAACCCCTTGCTCTGCAAGTCCTCAAGTTGTACCCGCAGCTCTCAAAGATCCACGAGATCCATCTGATATGCTGGTGTAGATATCGGTGTTGTCCCGGGTTACAAGTCGATATAAAAGTCCACCTCTCTGCGAGGAGGTAGACCCAGAACATCATCAGGAAAAACATCATCATACTGGTCCACCACTACAGGATAGCTCGGACTCTCAACATCAATCGCTCTGAGGGTAAGGCTAGCCAACTGATGTGTGATCGGCTGCACCCTCCTTCGGGTAAGTCCATCATGTGCTGTAAAGGTTCCCTTCTCTCCAGTGAAGGAAAAAATGGTCTCATCCATGCGGAAAGACAACACTTTGCACCTAATACAGTCAATATGAGCATAGACTGTCGATAACCAGTCTATACCCAAGATGACATCGTAAGGTCTCGACGTTGCTACTAGAAGATCACAGCCGAAGCTCTCGCCTCTTAGAGTAAGCTCACACTGCCGGCACTAGTGCATAATCGTCTAATCTTCTCCCGTAGGAGTCTCTAGCCGTAAGGATCGAGCCAACGACTCCACTGGAATCTCCGAGCTCCGAATGAGGGTCGTGGAAATAAAAGAGTGACTGGAACCTCTGTCTATAAGTAATATAACTAGGGTGGAGTAGACATAGATCATACCTCGTATCATCTTTGGAACACAATGGTCATAGGACTCAGCTTCCTGGAGCTGATCTCATCCATGTCCAGCTACTCCCTGTGGTCGGGGTGGACCTCCGGGTGGTGGTGGCGGTAGAACCTCAAATTGCTGCCCACCGCCTGCTGCACGGCCTGCTCCTCTGCCACGTCCGCCTCTTGCCTACGGACCTCCTCTATCGAATTTTTGCTCTACCCAGGCGGTCCTTCGACCGTCTACTAGTCATCTATACGGCGGGTCATCCAGTCACGAGCCATGTGACCCTGCCCGCCGCACGAGTAACATTGCATGATCCTCATCTGTCCTGCTCTTCCTAGAGAGTCGTGCACCACCAAACTTGTATCCTACGGTCGTCCACCTGTAGGTATGGTCCTCTTGGACCTCTGAGTCATCTATCTACTGCCAGCTACCGACGAATCTTCTATGTGTCTTTTGGTGGTGGGTCTCGCTGCCGGTGACTGCTCAGCAAGGAAAATCTCTACTAAGAGCTCTCTCTCTAACACCCCCACCTGCGTTGGGATGCTGAGAGAAACCATCTAAGCTCTAATCTAACATCTGAGCCCCTGATCAAAGGTTCGGGCCCTGAAGAAAGGGTCATTCACCTTATTAGTGGAGTAGCACGAGAGGTCGGTGAACCTCGCTGAATATTGAGCCACGGTCATGATACTCTGCTGTAAGTGGAGAAGTTTCTATATACGCACTGAGCGTAGGGTCGCTGGGATGAACTCTACCCTGAAAAGGCTCTCGAAGTCCGCCCATACTAGAGTCACCTCATCTTGAACCTGGAGTATCAAGCTCCACCATCTGCCCATTGCTGCCTGAAGAAGATTGGCGGAAATAATCACCATGAGATCAGCTGGTGTCCCTACCAGTCGAAAAACTCTAACCACGGCCTCTAGCCAGTCCTCAGCCGCCTGTGGATCTGCCTTGCCCTGGAACCTCAATGGCCTCTGGTGTTGGAACTCATGCAACACGCTCAAGTGGCGTGCACCCTCTACTTTTGGGGATGGTGGCATCAGCTGCCCAACAGGTAGTGGTGTTGATGGTACATCACCTGATGGTACAATTGTCGTAAAGGGTCCCTACACCAAAGCCTCGTCTCTCAATGAGCTATCATCACGTACTCTAACTGGAATCCTGGATGGTTGTCTACGTGGAGGAATCTTGAAAAGAAACATGTGTGCCATGATCATTAAGTTTATACCTGGTGAGATGACTCAAAGAGATCACAAAGAAAACTTTTCAAAAACACATACGCAGTCAGTGTTTTCATGCACTGAGTCAGAAATCTGAAGTCAAGGTCCTAGTGTATGGATACGTCGGCCACCGCACCAACATTGCACTCCCCGAACTAAAAACCACACTCATAACACTTAACACTATTTCTTCACATAAAAGATCAGAGTCCTAGTTCTTCAGTAGAAACAAACTCCTTTGATACCAATTTGTCATGACCCATCCCCCAGGGACCATGTAGTGACTACCCCAAGCCTGCCTTCCATAGGCCAGGGGCTGGCGACAAGTACTGAAAGGTGTATTCCTTAAAATTGGAAGGCGTTGCCTTTATAAACTGTAAACTCATACAAACCAAACACACAGCCAAATACAAGCACAAAGTAAACTATAGAGTAAACAAGGTGTGTACAGAAAGTAAATGGACCAGAATACAAGCCCAACTAGAAAGTACAGGAAACAATGAGTACAACTCCTGTGAACACCCACCAAGGATCCTACTTGAAGGGTAGGTAAATCTCTCGAATGATCGTCTATGTGGATAACCTCATAAAAGGTCCACCTCTGATCAGTCTCCAACCTAGGTACCCTCGTCCTCAGTCAGCATTGTCCGTCGTCTGCACCAGACACAACAAGGTGCGGGCGTAGCCCGTGTAGGGGTGAGTATAACAATACTCATTATGGACCCCGAGACCCCCGAAGGACTCATAAATTCACAAAGGATAAACCACAAAACATAGAAACAATATTCAACCCTACTTATGTATATGCCCATACATATACCTAAGTTATCAGAATATACTCACCTCGCGCAGGAGGGAAGAATACTGCATAGGTAATACCACGAAGGTAGAGTACCACACAGGTATCACCACGAAGATAAAGTACCACACAGGTACAACATGAAGATATAAGACTCATCTCAAACTAGGTATACAACTCTAAGAAACAGGATTATGATGCTGACCCACACAGGATCTCTATGAAAGCTGATAGCCAACCACAGGATTCTCTAGGGATAATAACAAGTAGCATCCCTAGTCACAATGTTGAACACCTCAACTTCTGGAGAACTACTCTACTATTGAGTACAGTAGGCCTTCCGCGTCACAAAGAGGTGCTTCCCACTAACCTTGAACTTCTAAGGTACTCCTCCTGTCGATTATTGTGGGTCTATCGTGTCATACAGAGGCGCTCCCCACAGTGGGTATGCCGTGTCACACAGAAGTGCTCCCCCTTGTGTCCTGCTGAGGTACTCCTCCTGTCAATTACGGTGGGTATTCCACATCACAAATAGGTTCTCCCCATCTTGGGTCTACCGCATTACACAGAGGCACTCCCCACTGGGCCGGTTGAGTCACTCTAAGTCAAAACGGTCAGCAGTCGTCAAGTCTCAGTCGGTCGCAGGGTTCTGTACGTAGCGCGCTTGGGAGAACTTCTCCCCAAGCCATCAGTTATACATAAACCAACCCGAAGTTCCACAAAGAAGTATCACAAAGGTCTGTCACGTCATAAGGGACCCAATGTAACAAACGGCGCGTCAATTGGATGCCCGGTCTGTAAGTTATTAGGGTTTCTGCTCTGAGGGCTCGGTTGGATTCGAGTCCGATCCAACCCGGTTGTACTCCAACCTTATCCAAAACTCAAGTGGAATATACCAAAAGGACCATATTGATCTAAGGATTCTGGTTCCGCAGACGGTTCTTCAAACGGACGCCTAGTTCTCAAGTTATGGCCACAAAGGCGTAACTGGGTCCAGATGGGCCCGAGTCTGGTCTGACCTAGTTGGACCGACCCGGCCCGACCTGACCCGATTTAGGTCCAGCCCGTTTGGCCTGAGATGTGGTGGGCCCGGCCCACTGGGTCATGGTTTGGCCTGACCCGCATATTGGGCGGCTGGGTACGGCCCTGTGGCGCGGTCCGCCCGAGCTGGCGCCAAAGGGGGAGCGGACCCCCTTCTGTTTGGATTACAAAAGGGCAGTGGCTTAGGCACTGCCATGACACCCACGGGACCCGAGCGGGTCCCGCCATCCTAGAATGGTGGGCCGGTTTTTTGGACGGTCCACCTCTCAGTGGAACGGTCGCACGCCGCTGCTCCACCGCAGTCGGCCATGTGTCGGCCGCTCTTCGGCCTCCGTCGCGGCCAAGCGGCCACGGTCTCCTGCTCATCCGGCGATGAAGACGTGCATCGCCCTACCTTTCGTGAGTCATTGCAGCTTCATTACAAGCCCGAAAATTATGTCATTCGCATATTCATGATCCTTGAGTCGAGGGCTCCGCATCCATACGTCTCTCTCAACAAAACTTTGTGTTTCCAGCGTCATTAATTATTTGTCATCAAATATCGCATGAAGAATGCGCAAAGAAAAAAAGAAAAGGGGGTATGGTATATGTGTGGTACGATGGCCATGTTTGTTTGGCCATTTTCGTTGTAAATCCAGAATATGAAGAATTAACAAAATTATATTTAATCATAATTCAATTTAAATCCCCAACCTCAATTTTCTGATAGAGGTGGCGTGAGGAAGAAGTCGTTGAAGATTGACTTCGGTGTTCGTCACCCCCGCAAGACGCTCCAAGGTCGGTTCCTCGTTCTTCGATTTCGGAAGTCGTTCTTCATTGGAGGATCTCCTTTGTTGGAGAAGGATCTTTCCAACTCTCCAAATCTCTCCCCTCCTTTTCCAATCCCCTTTTCTCGTGAGAGGTGAGGTTCCAAATTATATAATCTTAAGAAATAATTTAATTAAAGTTTGTACATTAATTAAATTAAGTTGGCACATTTAATTTTGAGAAAGCCAAGAGTTTAAAGTTGATTCATTAATTCCAAATTAATGAATCCTATTAATTAAGGTGGAATGTGGTTACACATTTTGTGTAACCGGTCATTTAATACCCAACATTAAATGCCTGACCACCCTCGTGTGGTCCCCACCTTCATGTTTCAAATGGGAGGTTTAAATTTCAAAAATAAAATAAAGCATGTTTATTTTATTTTCTCCCACGAAAATTCTGAAAACTAATTTCCACCCTCGACCTACTACAGTCAAGGTGAAGGTATCCTTAAGTGAATATTAGTGTTGTGAGTTCAATGGTGCCCTCAGATTTCAATTCCGAGCACCGGTTCAAAAGTTACAAAAACCTGATCACGCGTTTACTGAACATACCTGAAAAAAAGTTCAGAAATTCATTTCGGGCACACCGGGACTCAGAATCACACACTGTCAATTTTTGCAGACTCATAATATTCCCATATAATTAAAAAAATTACATGGAAAAATCTGAATCTTTACAACGAATTTGTTCAGCATTGTCTTAGTTTTTTGGGGATAGAGTGAGTATATATGATCAAGTTTGATTGAGGGTTTTTGTTCATGGGTGGTTTAGATAGCTTAGGGAGGAGCTATCATATGGTGGGGAGGTTGTAAGGTGTCAGGTATTTGAGAGTGGTAATTCAGGTCAGATATAGGATCGACCTTGTGAGTTTGAACCTTTTTTAGGTGTCAGGGGTGTTGGTATAGGCTAGGGAAACAAGTTTTTGGAGTTATCCCAGGCTTAGGGATGAAATTTTAAGTGGGATGGAATTTCATGTGTGATTTTTCTATTAATTAAAAACCTAGACATGTTTGGGAAAGAATGAATAAATTTGGAGAAGTTTTTAAATTTTGGAATCTGAGTTGTTATATTTCTGCAATCACTGCAGGAAAAAATAGCACCTAGTAGCTGTTTCTAAAACCACTGCTAAATGGTTCATTTTTACTTTCTTAGTAGAAAATTTAAAAAATCTCCACTAAATGTGAAATTTTATTTTTTTTAAATTATTTATTTAATCTTAGAGGTGGTTTATTAAAAATCGCTATGAAATTAATGATAATATATAACTAATTAAATTTTTAATTACATGTTAATAATTAATAATTATTTATTATTTAATAATTATTATTTATTATCCATAATCATTTATTATTTATTATTTAAATTATTATTTGATTATTAATTATTAATCATTTATAATTATTAGTGGGTAATTATTTTAAAATTAAACAAACTATTAATTATTTTTTATTTTTTATTTAGTATTTATTAATTATTTACTAATTTAATTAACAATTGATAATTAATAATTAGTAATTATTTATATATGAATATATTAACATATAAAGGCACACACATGAATGTGTGTGTGTGTGATTATATATATTTATGTATATTTATTTATAATTGTAGATATTTATATGTATTTATATGTATTTATATACAATTATAAATATTTATCAATATTTATATGAATTTATATTTATATGTACATACATATATGTGTGTGTATTTTTATGTATTTTTATATGTTTATATATATATAATATTTATATTTAATTATATACATATAGTTGTATTTATATATATCTATAATTTATATATATTTATGTATATTTATTTATAATTTATAGATATTTATAAGCATTTATATATATTCATGTATATTTTTATATTTTTTTATATTTTTATATACATTTATATATATTTATATGTATTTATATATATTACGTGGTTATATATATATTTATGTTTATATACTACTATATTTAGCCACAATCCATATTTTTTTGTATTTTAAGATGACACTTTTAAGGGTAAGTGTGAAACCAACACTAATCCATCCAAATACAAATCCCACCCACTACAAAAACGAAAGAGGATACAAATCCTGCCCACCGCAAAACCGACCAACCGCGTCCAAAAAAGATTTTTACACTTCAAAATTCAAATTTGAAACATGGGATCAGCCCGCTTCACCCACCCCGTAACAGCCGGCCACCATCCATCACCGTCAGAGAAATCCATTACCCAAGACATTACTGCAATCATCGCACACCGACCTTATCCTTTTTCCACTGTCACAACCGTCGCCATGTTCTATCACCGTCAACATCATCTTCAATGAGTCGTCATCATCGGCCACTTCTCTGACGTTCTCTGCCAGCACTGAACATCCTCTATGACTCTGATCTATCACCACATCTTCATCATTGTTCAAACATCCACCCAGAACGCTGAAGCCATTAACAGTATCACACCATCGCCACTGACTTATCTTCTCGCCATAAAAAACCAACACCAGATAACGAAACCACTTTCATAGATCACAACATCCGTCGAGGAAGAAAACCAAAATATACAAAAAAACTGGGGTAGTATCCCTAAACGAAACCGAAACAAGAGGCGACTGGGAATGAAACTCAAACAAGAATAAATCAAAAGAAGGTCGACCTGGGGTACTCCATGATCGCCGAACCTCAAGGCCCAAAACCTCTGTGTATCCATCACTCCAAATCCGACCTGGAGAGGAGCGGTGGAATGCTAGGTCAAAACAAGGTGAGGCGGTTGAGGAAGAAACCCTAAGAAGAAATCCAAAAATGATGAAGAGAAAAGTGGGAATGGAACCCTAGTAAGAAGAACCGACACCGGAGCATCTGGAAATCCGACGTCCGCCAAGCCTATTGCCCAAAACCTCGAAGTATCCCTCTCTCCAAATCCGACCTGAGGAGGAGCGGAGGAACTCCAGGTCATAGCGCAGTAGAGGTGGCCGGGGAGAAACCAAAACACCTCACAGAGCAGGGAGGTGAAATGATGAGGGAAAACCCTGAGAAGAGCAAGTAGGGGAGAAGAAGAGACCAGGAGAAAACGCAGCCCAGAGCGAGCTAGGGAAAGAAGAGAGAACCTGAAATGAGCGAGGCAGAGGAGTTATCACTGCCGGGGGGAGGCTAGAACCTTAGGAGGCGGAAGGCGAGCCGAGAGCTCGAGAGCTCGAGAGCACCAGGCGAATGAGGTGCCATCTCTAAGTATATACTACTATATTTAATTATATATATATTTAAATGTATTTATATATATTATGTGGGTATATGTATGTGTGTGTGTGTGTGTGTCTAAGTGTGTATGTATATATGTATGTATATTTATATGTGACTATATATTTATATATGTGTGTGTTCATATAAAATTATATTTAATTATATATATGGGTGTGTGTGTGTGTGTGTTTATATTTATAGATATTTGTCTTTATTTTATCTATATTTATATTATGTCAGTATATTTATTTATTTATTTATTTTTGTATATATATAATTATATATAATTATATTTATATATAATTATATTTAATTATTTATATATGTGTGTGTATTTATATACATTTGTGTAAATTTATTTATATTTATATATATTTAATATATATTTATAAATTTATATGTAACTATATTTATATAAATTTATAAGTAATTATATTTTTATATGTATGTATTTATAAATTATGAATATTTATATACACACATATATTTGTATTTACATTTACTTATTTATATGCATATAAGTATGTCAAAGTCTTCTTAGTCGCCACATGAAGGACTTGGTGGAGTGGTACAAACTTTGCAAAACAATCAAGTGATGAGAGGTTCAAATCTCATTGTACAGATAAATAATAAATATTAAATAATATTTTCAGAAAAATTAAAAACCATCAATAATTACTCAGTAGTGGTTGTTAAAACTGCTTTGAAACGATTCACTGTGGTTTTTTAAAAGCACCGTAAAATGATTCATGACACCTAAATACATGGTGATTTTCAAAAACCATTCTGAATCATTTCATGGTGGTTTAAACCACTACTAAATGGAATTTTTGGCATAGTGTGAAACATGTGAATTGGAATGATTTATGGGAAAATAAGAGGCCTCATGTAACACTCTAAGATTCTAAAAGAAGAGCATTATGTTTGATAGTGTATTTGACACACAACACCGATCTTAAATGAACAATGAAATAATATTATTTTAAATATGGTCGTTATAACCTATCTATTAAATTAGCAAGTATGAATAGTATTAACTACTTTATGAAATATGTGTGTGTGTGTGTGTGTGTGTGTGTCCTTCTGAATATAAATTATTTATGAATTCTTAGTAAATAATCAATCAGTTTTTAGTAAATTAATTTTATTCTTCAAAAATACGTTTTCTTCAAAAATGTTTTTTATTATTTTTTGTGAGAAAATATTATAATTAATTTTTGGAACTTTTAAAAAATTTATTTGATAAAATTATATTCATATTTTGAATCAGTATATCAAAATTTACTTAGGGTGAACTTTTTTTATTTTTCATAAAATATTTATTTTTTAGTAAATAGTGAAAAATACTGATTTTTATAAAACTATCATTTCTTTTCAATAAATTAAGTAATTTACAAGTACCATTATGTTTTGAATATGATTTAAAATAACATAATTTTATCTTTAGTTATATTTACTTCACTTAATTATATTTGAATCATTTTTATATTGAATTTTAGTATAAGTTTTTTGTGTGTTTAAAAACAGATTTTTTCTAAAATATATTTTAGAGTAATTAATTTTTCTCCTTTTTAATTAATTAAAACAACCCATAATGTGGAAATATTTAAATTAAATTTATATATTATATATAAATAAATATTAATTTAAATTCATATATTCATTATTACCAGTCATATAGTTAATATAAAATCATCATTTTCTTGAAAAATACACTTCTTGAAAAACAACTTTTTCAAAGCATCTGGGATTTAATTTTTCTAATTATATAATTTTAATTTAGTAAAATTTATTCCATATTTATAATCATCATAATTTATATTATCTAATAAATTAAAATTAATTTTTTTCCATAATTAATAGTGAAAATTGTAAAAATTAATTATCACACTTAAGGTAAAAACGGGTTTATCGGGGGTTAAACTAAAACAATAAGGGTTAAAATTATCTAAAAACCTGTCAAAAATATTTTTATGGACATATTTATACCTTATAATGTCTAATTATCAAGAATGGTCCATTTCAGATCCTTGTGGCATGTGAAAATTTTGGGTGCACCTTTTTCTTTTCAAAAATTACAAGTGTGTCTCTCACCTTACTTGCAAAAGGTCACCCCCTCTCCTCTCCTCTTCACTACTTCAAATCCCTTTTTCTCAACCAATGACTGGTCAAATTACTTCCTAACTTCCATCTACATGACCTGGAGACATTTTTTTATCATAAATCCATCCTAATAAGGCTTTTGGTGCTAACCTAAGGAGGTTGTCTGAAGAATAGGTATCGTGCTTAACCGATCTTTTTTATTTTATTTCGTATTCCACCTCCTTAAAATATTATTCAATTATTATAATAAAATAAAAATACTATCAACCATATAATAAGATTTTATTATGTTAATTTCATAACCTAAATTTATGTCTCCTTCCATCAAATGGGATATGAAATCATTATTCGTGTGTACGGCGGACTACTGCCTCACGAACCAATATCATTTTGTTTCCATCATCGACTCTAAATAATTGTTATAATGATGGATTTAAAATATATATATTATATTTTTAACATATTTATACATATAGAGTTATTTTATCATATATACCTTCTTAATTTCCATTATATGTGGGATGTGATAACGGCACTCATGTGTACGGCGGTCTACCGCCTTATGAAGCGATGTGATTGGTTTTTCACCAATGATTTACATGGAAGGTAATAAAGATAAAATTAATCAATATATGTTATATAAATGACATAATTATGATATAAATGACATGTTTATCATTCTTAAAGAATAATATATCATTTTATTTGTTAAACTGAAAAATGATAATATCATTTGTGTGTACGTGTGGACTACCGACTCCACGAAGTGATGTGATTATTTTTTATTCACCACAACACATGTATGATATATATAAATGTATTTAATGAAATAATATTATATTTATAATATAAATATCATTATTTAAATATAAAATAATACTTACCTTCTTTACATAATGATCATTGAAAATGGAAACATTACTCATGTGTATGTATGGAATACCGTCTTCATGATCATAATGTGGTTCATTTTTCATAAACATATTTCATTATTAGTTTTAAAATTATAATTTATATATAAAAATTATAATTATCTCAATATTATTATTTTTTATGTGTTCAAAAATGACCACTTTGACCACGGTCAACACACTAAAGCTATTTTGAAGCAATAAAATGAACGTCCTCAAAATACCTGACATGGACTTAACTTATTAAGTGTTTGCATATGATATTAAAAATAAATAAACAAAATTATTTAAGTATAAGGTATTAAACCTGAAAAAAATTTCTTAATAAATAAAATAATTGATGTAATCTTATTATACAGGAGTCAAAGGAGGGTTTAGATAACTTTTAAGATTATGATGTTTTCATGTGAGTTTATTTTAAGAGTTATGGTACCATCATAGGTCTATAAGATTAAGGATGATCATAAGTTCAAAGTTTTATAAACCCATTTTAGGTTTTAGGTGATGAGATCTTAAAGTGATTAATGAAATTTTAGGAGATGTTTTATTAGGTTGAAGTATATATAAATATTTAGTATAACATAAAGAATGACTTTACATTTTTTGGAAAAAAAATTAAATTATTGATAAACTTTAGGGTTTATATGATCTTGGATATTGAGATAATTATGGTAAAAAAGTTTTTTCATGTAGATAACCCTGGGTTTGATAATTGATTTGGTGACTTAGTGATTAATGTTATTTCAAAAGAAGACCACTATTATTTCTAGGATTGAAAGCTGAAAGGTATGAGATAACCATTGAGGTTAAAACACTATTTAATGTTGAGGTTATTGAGATTAGTTGGGATATATGTTTATTTTTTTATGGAATGACTTAGTTTGAAATTTGGGTATTACCGTCGAAGTTTGGAGATTAATGTAATATTTCATCATATGATGGTTTATTAATTTTGGGAATTACCTAGCCTTGTGCTAACTATTTTAGTTTTGGTTAATGACTAAATATAGAAGGAATATGTTTTTAATCCTTTTATGGTTATGTGATCCTTTATAAGTTTATTTTAGTGCTTCAGGCATGAAAAAAATCATCTTGAATACTCATTGTTTGGATAAAAAGATGAGATTGTGGTATAAATTAATTAAAGGATGAAATTCAACATATTAAGTAAGTATATTTTATTATGTTTTTAGTATATATGCTAAAGTAATTTCTCAACTCTAGGAAAATGATCTTGAAACAAAAAATGTATCCTATTAACTTTATATTCTATTAATCAATGGTTATTTAACTCATCACATATTTATGGTTTTGAGGTCATGAAATTTTATGGATCATTCACTTTATTATGTTCAATGATATTTATCACCTCCATAATTATTTATTATTTTATTCCATATCCATATCTTCACTTTCCACCAATGTTCTCCTATTTAGAAACCTATTTATGTGATTACCTTCATATTTCTCTTTCCTTACTTTTAATATAAAGCTTTATTAGCCCTTTTTTTTATGTCGGTTTCCAACAAAAGTATTTTCAAATTTCAAACATTTAATTACCTAGATCAATTTCAAATTATGAGAATGATATTTATAAATGGGGTTGGATGTAACATCCCAAGATTTTAAAATAAT
Organism: Viscum album; assembly: GCA_963277665.1. Classification (NCBI taxonomy): domain Eukaryota; kingdom Viridiplantae; phylum Streptophyta; class Magnoliopsida; order Santalales; family Viscaceae; genus Viscum; species Viscum album. The sequence continues at coordinate 1,842,267,552 of OY728129.1, read as the reverse complement.
AGCATTATGTTTGATAGCATATTCTAAATGCAACACCGAGCTTAAAATAAATATGAAATAATATAATTTTAAATATGATAGTTATTAACCCTTTTTAATAGTCAAAGAGTTAATATAAAATCATTATTTGCTTGAAAAATACACTTCTTGAAAATCTATTTTTCATCACATCTGTGGGTTTAATTTTAAATTAATTTTTTCCTATAATTTGATTTAACTTTCTTAAAATGGACTCCATATTTGAAATCATAATAATTTATATTATATAATAATTTCAACTTAATTTTTGACCTTAATGAATAGTGAAAATGGTAAAAATTAATTACTACAGTTAAGGTAAAAATGGGTTTACTAAGGGGTTAAACTAAAAATATAAGGATTAAAATGACATAAAAACTTGTATAAAATATATTTTATGGACATATTTCGATCTCATAATGTATAAGTCTCTATAATGGTCCATTTTGGAGCCTTATGACATGTGAAAAATGTAAGAACCCGGTTTTTCACTCAGGTATGGATCCTTTAATTTTTTGTATAAATCTTTACTTTGGACCTAATATGGATTCCTAAGGGGTTAAAAAAGGTATCAGGGGTGTCTGGGAAAATTTCATATCCCAGAACCCATCTTTTTAAGAAAAACAGGCTTGACACATGGTTTAGAGTAAACCGTGTAAGAATTCTGCATGGTTTGGAAAACCATGTGGATTGTGTTTTGTTTTTTACAGATCCACCTATCGTGGTTGGGGCATGGTTGGTGCATAGCCGTGTGGCATAACTATGTGAACTCCCCTTTTTTCTAGGTACTCATGCATGGCTTGTGCACAGTTTGATCAAACTATGTGGAGGATTTTATTTCAGGCAGAACCATCACGTACGATTTGTGCACGGTTTGACAAACCATGCGTAGGCTAAAATTTTGGGTAAAATGTCCCAATTTCCCTTAATGATCTAATTAACCTTCATCTTCCTCCCTAATCTGATAACCAATAGTATTAATCCCTTTTTCTCTCAATTTGGAGATTTTTAAAGGCCAAAGCTTGGGATCAAGATATCACCTTCATCTGGCATCCAATCGAGCTTATGTTCGTCATGTTGGATGCACAACGGTAAGTACTCGAGTCCTATTTATCTGTTCTTATTCTCTCTTTATCTTGACCAATATATTTTCATGTGAGAAATTTCACCTTTTCTTAGATCTACTCTGATCTGAGGAAAATCAAGGGCTGATACTGGAGGAGGAGAGTCGTATAACCCTAAGGTGGGTGATATATAACTCATCCCTAAAGTTCGTTGATTTTGTAATACTCATATGGGGCCTGTCGATTTCATCAGGAGACATTTATTAAATTTACATGTCATAGTTATATTTGTTAGAATCATATGGTTATGTTCTTTCCAAATATGTGATTATTTGTTAGTGGTTACACCCACAACTCAATCCACCCCATGTCTAAGGTTATTCCATGTTTGGGTTTTAGTGTTTTGGCATGTTTGAGCCACGGTTAGGGTGTTCCTTCAATTGAACTTCCTAAAGGTGAGCCTTCCTATAATAAATATCTTGTTATTAATGAGAATTGCATAATTACATGTACCGTGTATGATTACCACTTGACTCACTTAAGGTAAGTGCATCAAATTGATTATTAAATGTGAAATGTGAAATGGAAAGTAGACTAAGTATATAAATTGGCCTTATCAAATGAGATTCAATAAATGTTACATGTCCATAGAACCCCTTTCCATATTTATGGAAGGTAGTGGAGTGAACCTCAATAATTGAATATGACTTAATGGTCAATTAAGACTTGACTAAATGGTTGCAACGCTACTTGACCTATCCAAACTAATGGAAGTCATGGATTAAACCTAATAAATGATTAGATTATTAAAATATCAAATAGGAATGGAATGACTCGATCTCACCTTGGATTCTGAGAGGAGAATAGCTTGGGACTTGGGAACCCCATTCTGATTCAAGGATGCGGTTTTCTGAGGTTGACACCCACCTAGACTTTGGTTCTTATCTATTCCTTGGATGCCTGATATACTACCGTAGGGTCCTTTACATTATTACATGATACCTCAAATAGACTCCTTGGTTACATCTTTGACTAGTAGGTTCCATGTTTAAAGCCCATAGGGTCATTTCCTTGCTTAGCCCTATTTTATCTTGGTCGATCACCTTGGACTTGGTAGGAGTGTTGTTATGTAATTCCTTCGATTACACTCTTACCCCTTAGATAGACTCAGATACAACTAATTTAGCATTCTGTGATATCTACTTTACCTTGGTTATTACCCTAGAACTCCCTCACTGGATATCATTTTTAGTTTTCGTTGTTATGTCTTGGGACCTTCATTACTTATACTATCATGAGGTGATGTTAGTGTTGGCTATGCCTCATGTGACCTATTAACATTAAATGGTAATTACTTAATTAATTAACTAGGTACATGTTCAGACACTCTCCCAAGGGATGAATCAGGTACTTAGGTATTTAGTTATATTATACTACTTTCTTTACTTTATATATGCATTCATGCACACTTTTTATATTCTATTACATGGACCGGATGTTATAGACACCATTGGTGGTGACCCACTAAGATTTATCTCACACCCTCTTCGGGAACCGTTTAGTACCCGTAGTAGATTACATGACTATAGGTGTTGAAAAAGGGAAGCATATGGCTTCGAACACTTGATTGCTTGTTGATAGGATGGAGGTAAATAGTAGATAAACGATTTGGATCTCGGGATTCTTGGAGTAGTCTTTTTTTTTCTTTTACTTTTTGGAACATGTTATGCCTATTGTCTTGTATCCATGTTTTCCAGTTTTCTAATGACATGACATTACATCATCATTGTTATAGTTGATACAATTATTTTTATTCTCATTTATCTATTGCATTAGTTTTCTTACATTGTTTATTTATATTACTTCCATTGTTTACTACTATATATATCCTTACATTACGCTACACTCTGCTAATGAGGGAATAATCTCCCCACGGACACACCCTAGGCCCTCGCTGCTAGTCGGAATCCTCTGGAGTTTGGGGAGATGTGCTTGAGGCCATGTGGACCATTGGGATCAGGGCACCCTCTAAGTGGAATCTGAGTCCAGGATGTCACAAAGAATATGGTTCATCATTTTTCTTTTCAAAAACTACAAGTGCGCATATCACCTCTCTTACAAAAGAGAACCCTTCTCATATTAAATTAACACATTAAAATCCATTTTTATTGTCCAATACCTAAAAACTTTATGTCATAAATTCCATCACCATGAACCATATCTTTTTTTTATCATAAATTCATCCTAATAAGGCTTTTGTTGCTGACCTAAGAAGGTTGTTCAAAGAAGAGGTATTGTTCCTAACCAAGTGTTTTTATTTTATTTCTTCTTCCACATCCTAAAAATATTATTAAATATGATATAATAACACCAGTATTTAAAATATACTAGGATTTTATTATATTAATTTAATAACTGAAACCATCTTCTCTTCCATCAAATGGGATATGAAATCATCATTCGTGTGTACAACTGATTACCGCCTCACGAACTGATGTCATTCATTTTCCATCATCACCTATCACGAATTATTATAAATATGGATTTAAAGTTTATATATGATATTTGTAATATATTTATACTTAAATATTTATGATATCATATATACCATCTTACTTTCCATTCTGTGGGGGATATGATAATTTCGCTCGTGTGTACAGTGGACAACTGCCTTGTGAAGAGAAGTAATTCGTTCCTCACTAATGCCTTACATGGAAGGTAATAAGGATAAATTTAATTAATATAAGTTATATAAATGGAATAATTATTATATTCGTTATATATTTATCATTATTAAAGGATAATATATCATTTTATTTCTTACGCTAAAAAATGATAACATCGTTCGTGCGTACGTTTGGACTACCACCTCCACGAAGTAATGTGATTATTTTTAATTCCCCACAACACATGGATGATATATTTAAGTATATTTAATTAAATAATATTATATTTATGACCTAATTATAATTATTTAAATATAAAATAATACTTACCATATTTCCATAATGATCGTTGAAAAATGAAAATGTTGCTCATACGTGCGTATGACCTACCATCTTTATGATTTTAACGTAATTGATTTTTCATAACCATATTTCATGATTGGTTTTAAAATTATAATTTATGTATAAAAATGATTATTATTTCATGATTATTATTTCGGATATGTTGAAACAATGACCTATTTGACCATGGTCAACACACCGAATCCATTTTGAATCAATGAACTGAACATCCTCAAAACACCTAACACGAACTTAATTGATTAAGTAATTAAATTTTACATTAAAAATAAATAAAATAAATGATTTAATTATAAGGTATTTTACCTAAAATAAGTTTCTTGATAAATCAAATAATGGATGTAATCTTATTATACATGAGTTAAAGGACACACATGGAAATTCTGGACTCGAGGTAAGGGTTTCTCAACACACTTTTTATTTCTATGAGACATATGTCATATTTTCCACTTATTTATATTATATGGTGTATATAATACCCCTTATACATGTAATATCATGAATCCTTCATACACCATGCTATTTTAAGTTTCAATTTTAATTATATCATCCAAGATGATTTGACTTGAAAGTTACCAAGTGGTAAATAATTTCATAACTCAATTTATTTTCATTGAATTATATTAATTCTTCATTATATTTGATATAATATGATTATGTGTTTAATTAATTTTTACTCATTTATGTTTTATTTCCACCTTCTTTTGGGGATTTAAATTTGATACACATAATCGATTCATTGATTAATTATTTAATTCAGTGGTATAATCATTATAAGGGTTATTCATGTCAAATTATTTTTCTTTGATTCATATTGTGACATCCTAGACTCGAATGCCACTAGATAGGTGCCCCGATATCAGTGGGTCACATGGACTCAAATTCATATCCCTAAACGCTAAAGGCTGTCGACTAACAGCGAGGGCCTAGGGTGTGTCTGCGGGGAGACTATTCCCTCATTACCAAAGTGTAGCGCAGCGAGTGGATGAAAACATAGGTAAATAGATAAATAAATATATATATATAAATATATGGTAGAGCATAAAATAGAGACAACATTAATAATAACTAAAACAAATGTAATAACATTCAACAACTGATTATCATATGTCATGTACTAGAAAACTGGAAACATAGATACAAGACATTAGGCATAACATGTTCCACAAAGTATAAAGGAAATCAAAGACTATCTCAAGCATCCTGAGTTCCAACTCAGTACTATATTATCAATCTCCATAATAAATAATAAGAAATCAAGTTTTTTAAGCCATATGTGTAGAGACCCGAAGCTTATCGTACATGGACATTACATTACTTTTGCGGAATACTTAGTACATAACAAAAACACACACACAAGGATCGTAATAGTTTAGTGTCTTTGGAAACTCGGAACGTAATCTTCTAAACGTGGTGAAAGATCTTCAACATCTCCCATAAAGATCTTTTTTTTACCTAAAACCTTTCTTTATATCCTGGGGAAAAGAAAACATAAAAGGGTGAGCTCAAATGCTCAGTAAGGGTAAACAAAAGAAATATCAATCACATCATATACATAAGAACATAGCTTTTGGAAATCTTAACCTGCAAAAGAGCTCATAATATCATAACGTGGGATAAATCATAGAAGTGAAAATGAAATCATAACTTAAAACATTACTCATTGTGGCATACACACATAATCATAGAGAATCATTTCTTGTTAGTCAAGACTCATTGCCAAGACTATCTTAGTGGACAAAGTCCCTTTCTGAATCGAGTAACCCTCGTTTCAGTCCTGTTTCACTGAACCGGTATAACCTACCGTTCCAGCCCTGTCTATCTCATGAGATATAAAATCTTTACCCAATGCATTGGAGAGAGATATAGGTCCCACCCATCTCATAATGAATCCTTTCTTATGTGTGCCACATAATCATAAATCATACATCATCGCATAACCCATGTAATAAAAATGGGATTCTTAAACAACATGACATCATAAAACAATTCATATAAGATAAAGGAATTCATAAAATATTTCCATCACAACATAATCAAATCCATGTAATAATAGGGATAGAAACAGGACCCTTTATTATCTTAGATGGAAAATAATTTTGATAAAACACTTGAAATCCATTCTTGAGGAAAATATCCTTTCTACTTCAAAAACAGTTTCCTTTCATAACATGTCTTACAATTTAAAACTAAAAGAAGTTGATTAAAAATAAACTTGAAAACTTGTAAAGGAAGCTTCTTGGAAATAATGTTTTAAAAATCCATTCATTCCGTATATGTTAAAAAAACATTCTTTGTACTTTTGTCGGAAACGTCAAAAAGTACCTCGTACAAAAAAACGACAAAAGATTCCTTTCATATTCTTTACTAAAAACTCACCGAAGGGTAAAATTGGATATAAACTATTGTAGAAGGATGGAAATAATTTTACATATTGAGGGAACATGGATGTGGATGATAAAATACACCCCAGTAAATACTTACGAATAAACAATCTCGGATAAAAATGAGATTGTGATATTTCCCTTACCTTAGGTCCGACTTGCTTTGTAAGTGTCTGAACCTCCTGTATAATGATTTAAATCATGTTATTGACTTATTACAGAATCATATTCATTGTTATGATATCATATATGGTTCACTTATGACATTATATTACCCGTTCTTTTGTAAATTCCATGTTAAAGAAGCGTTTTGGGTAAAATCGTTTCATTTATCGTAGGTGTTTTGACTTGTTGTTCTTGACATCATTATTACTTATATCATGATTTACTTACTTCCAGAATATAAAATATGATTTATATATCATATATATTCAGTATATATATATATATAATAGGTAGATAAATAAAATGAAAAACACCGTTCATGGAGACGGTAGTCCGTACGTACGCATGAACGCTGTTTTCCTTTCCTTATTGTCTTGAAATGGAAGTAAGTAGATGACATACATATGTATATATATACATAAATCCAGTAGCTTTATAATGTCATATATTTCATTATTATTTCTTATATATACATTATAATCATTCTTAAATGGTTAACATGTAGAATGAATCTCATCGCGTCGTGGAGACGGTATTCCGTACGTACGCACGAGCGATGATATCATTTCTATAAATATTGAATTGAATTGGAGTGGATTATACAATATATCAGAATCAATATGATGTTGTAATAACTATGTATAGTTATTCTTTACACCATTATACCCATCCATGTAAGGTGGTGGTGGAAAATAGATTACACCACGGCGTGGAGACGGTATTCCGTACGTACGCACGCGCAGTGATTTCTTTTTCCGTAGGATGGATAGATGGTGAAATAGGTTTGTTTCATACTTATAATAACATATCATTATATGAGTGATACTGATGTTATTACTCCATAATGAAACAACCTAAGAAGAAGAAGTGGAAGAAGAAATAAAGATGAAAGAATTGGTAACGGTAATTACCTCTTCTTTGAAGTGCCTCTTTGAGACCTCCTCTTAGGGCACTAAAATTGGTCTTTGAGGAAGACCAGAACCTCTAGGATGTTGCTAGGAAAGTGGAGAGGAGAAATTGGCAGGGTTTGGCCGAGCTTGAGTGCTCAAATTGGTGTGAGGAGGAGGGGGAGGAGGTGTCCTTTTATAGGGGAGGAGAGGGGCACCTTAGGAATATCTCAAAATATTATTTTATATTAAAGTCAAAATCGGTTTATAATGGTTCCAAAGGGTCTTATTTCGAAGCTAAAGTGGGGATGGGTCGAAATCCTATCAACCAATAGGATTTAGACAAGTTTAGGGTATTATTTTAACCTTATCAATTAGATTTAACTCTAAGTTAAATAATTTAACTTTTACCGTGTCTTTTTGTTTTCTTTCACTATATGGTTAATAAACTTACTATAACATGCCAAACGAACCCCAAATTGTATATTATTAATACATATATCCATATCTAAGTCATTTGGCCGAACCTTAGATTTTTAGGAATAAAATAACAATTAATAATATAATATTTGATTTAAAAACTATTTTGTGTCAATTTTGACACTATTTGATATATGATTTTTGTGAAAGTCATAACAGAATTATATGTTCGAACCAAGTTGATTAAATCAACACTAATATATCATAGTAACCTAGAAAATTAGTGTAATTCATAAAAAGTCTTAAATTAAATTTATTTTGGTATTTATATTATCAATTATGTCAATATTTCATTAATAAGATAATTACTGCATCATCTTTGTCTCATAAATAAATTATATTATTTGATGTCTAAAAATTACAAATAAAATACCATCATGTAGGAAATCTTTTTAGCTTTCTAATTAATATTTATAGTCGAATTTATCTTATGTATAACCTCATATTAAAAATGATTTACTTATTAAACTTTGATTTTAACTATTTTAACCCTTCTTTAAATAAATTAATAATAAATGTCCTAATCTAATCCAAGTGGGCCTAAATGGTAATATTTTATTCCTAAGTTTGTTTTTGGTCGAATTACACTTGTCCAATAGAATTAGGACATGTGTTAGGGTAATATTAATATCATATTTACCCTTAGTTATCTTATTTACTATTAACCGTGGTAAAAAAAGTAAAAAGTTACTATTCACCAAAAAATTATTTTCATCTCATTGAACCACATTTTAGTCCTTGATATTAACCGTGTCTCTCAGATTTTCGAAATTCCATTCACAGAAGCGGTAAAATTAAGTTTTATGCAAAATTCAGTTTTTAACCTACCACTTAGTAGTTTCACTATTCATCAAAAATTGATGTTTTTCAGAACAATGCCAAAACTTCATCCCAAGCTATATTTCATATTCCGAATTCAAAAATGAAGTCTATTTTACCAAATTCATAACATAAAAGTTTCATTAATTAATTTTATAATTAAATCCCGCTGTTAAAACAAATAGCGTGTTTTTAAGAAACAATATCTATCAAAAGATTGACACTTGTTTATGTCTAGTTTAAATGTGAAACTACATCCAATGACCAACATTGTATTAAATTGTAAAAATATATTCTAAATATACTTTAAAACCACTCAAATTAATGATTTATCACTATTAATTATTTCGATTAAAAAAGTTGTTTTTAATTATAATTTAGTAATTTTCACTATTCATCAGAATATGAAAGTTATCCGAAAAGTACCAAAATTTCACCTTAGGCTAAATTCGATACTCAGAATCCAAAAATAAAGTTCATTTTGAAAAATAAGATTTACTGGATTTCAAAAAGTTGTTATTACTATTCATAACGGCTAGTTTTAATAATATTTTTATAGCATATCGTTGTTTAGTGAAACTCGGTATTGCGTACTACACACGCTATCGAGGAAGGTCGCGATTGCGTGTAATGCAAGTCAAGTCAAGGATGTGTGTTGTGCAAGCTCCTTTTGGTGTAGCGTACAACACAAGACATTAATAAAATTAAAAAGAATATTTTTTTATAAAATCTTGGGCTGTTACAATATGTTTCCCTTTGTCAACACCTACAACCATGTAATTTGCCCCGGGTACCAAACGGCATCTGGAGAGGGTGTGAGATAAATCTCAGTGGGACACCACCAATGGTGTCTATAACATCCAACCCATGTAATGGAAATGTAATATTGTGCAAGAATACATATATAAAGTAAATTATTATAGTGTAACTAAATACCCAAGTACCTGCTTCAGCCCTCAGCCAGTGTTTGAACATGTAAAAAATCATTATTTGATTATTACTAGTTTATAAATAAGTCACATGTTAGCAATAGAGAAGGTTCCAAGGTGTAACAATGAAACCTATAATTATCTTTAATAGTGAATTCCCAAGGTAATAACCAAGGTGACATAGACCTCAAGGGTCTCCAACTTAGTAATAATTGTATCCTGGCATGGGGTAAGAGTGTAATACAAGGATCATAGTCCAAGGCATCCCACAATAAGCTGACTACCAAATCCAAGGTGATCATCCAAGGTAAAATGGGGATAAGCAGAGATAGGGCCCTATTGGCTGTAACCAAGGAACCTACTTTTGAATGCTAGATCCAAGGAGTGTATCTGAGGAATCCTATTATGATATGTAAGGGATCCTACGACGTCATACTGGGCATCCTAAGAATAGACAAGGATCGGTATCTAAGTGGGTCTTAACCTAAGAAATCTGTATCCTTGAATCAGAATAGGGTTCCTAAGTTCTCATGGAATTCTGTGATCATAATCCAAGGTGAGCTCGAGTTAGGAAATTCCTGTTTAAGTATAAATTCAGGTAATATTTCATTTAGTTCAAGCCTTTCCTTTCATTAGTTTGATAAGGTCAAGTATCATGAAACCTTTTTATTAATTCATTTGGTTCAATCCTTTCCTTTCATTAGTGTGAAAAGTACAAGTAGCATGCAACCATTTAATCCATTTAAGGCATATTCCATATTCAAGGTTCATTCCGCTACCTTCCATTAATGTGGTAAGGGGTGCTACAGATATGCAACCAATTAATCAGTCACATTTAGTTATCAATTTGAAGCACTTACCTTATGAGGGTCAAGTGGTACACATACATAGTACTTTCCATTATTAAATTCACAATATAAATCAAGAAAATTAATATAGAAATGCTTACCCTTAGGTAGGTCAAACCAAGGCACACCTGAATGGTGGCTCAAACATGTCAAAATACTAAAAAACAATTATGGCATAACCTTAAACATGGAAGGGATGGAGTTGTGCTCATAACCACCAACACTTAATCACATATTTGGAAAGACCATATCAATATGGTTCTAACAAGTATAATCATGGAATATTAATTCTATAAATGGAACCCGATGAAATCAGTGGGCCCCATACAACAAATCCAAAATTGAAAAACTTTAGGAATGAGTTATAGACCACCTACATTAGGATTGTACGACTCTCCTCTTCCGGTATTGGCCCTTGATTTGGATTAAATCGGAGTATATCTAAGAAAAAGATAAAAATGTGCATACCCTGATAACTCGGTCGAGAGAAAGAGAGAAGGAGAACAACTCAAGAGAACTTGAGTATTTACCGTTGCACATCCAACATGATGAACAGAAGCTCGAACGGATCTTGGAAAAAGGAGATCTTTGAATCCCTATATTTGATATTCAAAAAGGTCCAAATTGAGAGATAAATAGGTTAATCTCTCATAATCTTGGATTAGGGAAGATGGAAGTGTCTTAATAGATCATTAAGGGAAATTTTGTAAATTTACCCAGAAAATTAGCATGTACATGGTTTGTCTACATTGTTTGAAAAACCATGTGAAAACCATGCGAGGTTTTCTAGGTAGAATGTCACATTGCACGGTTAGGCTACATGGCCATGTTCAAACCATGTGAAGTGGTTCTGTCCAGAAATTTCAATCTGCACGGTTAGCCAAATCGTGCGCCAATCGTGCACTAACCATGAAACCTGTCCAGTTTTCCCAAAAAGATGGTTTCTGGGCTCTGAACTTTCCATGGAAACCCCTGAGACCCTTACTAACTCAAAATGCATCCATATTAGTTCCAAAGTAAATATTTAGACTGAAATTTAAAGGATCCAACCTGAGTGAAAAACAGGGTTCTTACAATATCTCCCCCTTAAAAGAACTCATCCCCGAGTTCACCTTCCAAGGGTGGAGTAACACATTCTAAGAACAACTCTGGACACTGAGCACGTATGTCATCTTCCCTCACCCATGTATCATCCTTCATGAGGCCATGCTGCCATAGTACCCCTACGAGAGGGACAGACCAGCCTCGGAGAGCCTTCGTTCTCTCGGTCAACGATGTGTACTAGATACTCCTCAAAAGTAGCATCAACATATAACTCAACTTCCTCAGGATCAAAAGTATGATATGGGTCGGCATGATATTGGTGAAGCTGTAAAACATGAAAGACATTGTGCATGGCATGGTACCTCTGAGGTAGTAGCAACTGAGAGGCTACTGGACCGACTCTCACTAGAATCTCAAATAGCCCTACATAACGAGGTGAAAACTTCCCCTACTTCTGTAACCATCTATGCCCTAGCCTGGGTGATACCCAAAAGAAAACACGATCACTTACCTCAAACTCAAGAGGTCATCGATGGAGATCAACATAAAATTTATGTCTAGACTGAGCATTAGTCATACTCTTTCTGATCAACTAAACTTGCTCTGAAGTCTCCTGAATGAGATGAGGACCTAGTAGGGCTCCCTCACCTATCTCTAACCAACACAGGGGTGAATGGCATGGCCTACCATATAAGGCCTCGAAAGGATTCATCTGAATTGTCACCTGAAAGATGTTATTATAGATGAACTCAATGAGAGGGATATGCTTTTCCCAAGAACCACTGAAATCAAGTACACATGCTCGTAGCATATCCTCTAGAACCTGTATTTTCCATTCTGATTGTCTATTGGTCTGAGGGTGAAAAGTTTTTCTTAGAATCATCCGTGTTCCCATAGCCTTCTGCAATCCATGATAGAACCGTGACGTGAAATGAGAATCCCTATATGAAATGATAGTACGTGTAACCTCGTGTATTTGTATAATCTCATGAACATACAGTCTTCCTAGCTCATCAACTGAGAAAGTATCCCAAATAGGAATGAAGTGGGATGATATTTTTAGTCGGCCAATGACTACCCAGATAGCATCGCTACCCCTCGGTGACCTAGGTAAGCTGACTACAAAATCCAGAGAAACATCTTCACATTTCCATTACGGGACTGGAAAAGGCTATAACAAGCCTATAGGTCTCTGGTGCTCTGCCTTCACCTACTAATAGGTGGAACACCTAGTGATAAAGCCCTCTATCTAACGTTTCATCTGAGGCTACCAATACTGGTGTCACATATCTTGATACATCTTGGATATGCCTAGATGAACTGCCCACTGAGAGGCATGGGACTCTTTAATCAAATCCTCTCTCATGTATGTAGGAACCCAGATACGTACACATAGATGCAGGATGTTGTCTCTGTCCACAGACCAATCCGAAGGTGGATTATCTCTTGATATACTCTCATGGATAACCAAGCCTTCAAGATCTGAAAACTTTATACCCTTCACCTTATCAAGGAGGGAAGATGTAATTGTCAAGGATGAGTGATAAGATTGCTCATGACTTTCATGAAACTCTAGATGTATCTCAGAAAATAGGGTCATTAACTTCCATTCATCAATGGTTTCTTGTATTTCTTATGCCTGGTTTTTCAGACTCAGTACATATGTAACCACATTTCCCTTCCCAGGCATATAGGCAAGCTCAAAAATCGAAGTATTATAGATACTTGACCCATATTCGTTGTCTAAGGTTCAATTCATTCTTAGAAAAGATATATTTTAGGCTCTTGTGGTCCGTGTACACCACAAAGTGATCACCCATCAGATAATGTATCCATCAACGTAAGCCATGGAAAACTGCTGCTAGCTCAAGGACGTGCGTCGGGTAATTTCTCTCATGAGGAATCAACTATTGAGATCCATAAGCAACAACTCTGTCTTCACGCATTGTCACTACTCCTAGTACTATGCCTGATGCATCACAGAAGACGGTATAACATATGTCTGTCTTCAAAAGAGTCAGAATAGGTGCTGAAACAAACCTCCCTTTCAGCTCCTAAAAGGATTTCTCACATGCTTATGACCATATAAACTTAGCACCCTTCTTTGTAAGACTAGTAATAGGTGAAGCAAGGTAAGAAAATTCTTGTATGAAATGCATGTAATATCCATCCATCCCTAAGAAACTCCTTATATCAAACATTTTCTTGGGCTGCTCCTAGGAAACTATAGAAATAACCTTTTCTAGGTCAATTGATACTCCTGATTCTGATATTATATGACCCAAGAAGTGGACTTTTTTTATCCAGAAGTGTCACTTAGAAAGGTTGGCATAAATCTAATTCTCTCTTAGTGTACTCATAATGATCTCAAGATGTTTGGCATGGTCTATAAAAGTGTGAGGATACACCAAGATGTCGTCCACAAATACCATGACAAAATATTCCAAATAGGGGTGGAAACCCTATTCATCAGAGCCATGAATACAGTGGGTGAATTCATGAGACCGAACAGAATAACAAGGTACTCATACAAACCATACCAGCTATGAAAATTTGTATGAGGTATGTCTGATGGCCTGAAATGCACATAATGATAACCCGATCTCGAGTTGATCTTAGAGAAAACATTTGCTCCTCAGAGCTGGTCAAAGAGATCTTCTATTCGAGGAAGTGGATACCAGTTCTTGAACATATGAAAGTTCAACTTTCTGTAATCCATGCATAGATGTAAGGTTCCATCCACTTTCTTGGAAAAAAGCATGGGTGAAACCCAAGAGGATATACTGGGTCATATAAAACCTTTGGCCTCTAAATCCTATAAATACTGTTTGATCTCCTGAATCTCAGTAGGTTCAATCCTGTAAGGAGGAATAGACACTGGAGATGCTCCTGGAAAAATCTCAATTATAAAATATACCTCTCTATCAAGAGGTAATCCATAAAAGTTATCAGGAAAGACATCCCTGAAATGATCCACTACTATAGGGAAATCAACTTGATGTAAACCCTAGTCCTCTATGAAGATATTTTCAATCTGGATGGTCACTACACCTAGACCATGATTCTCTAGTCCCTTTCTACTATCCTGGACATCCCACTCACCCTTATGTAGATAATTGTTTCCCTTTTTGATGTAAACAATACCCTACAGAGATAGTATTCTACAAACGCATGATAGTGGACTAACCGGTCCATTTTTAGAATGACATCGAAGCTTGTAATCTCAAGAACAAATAGGTTCCATAATAAAGGGTAACTGCCTACCTCAAGGGGACAGTCCTTACACTAGTGAATTCCCTTTTTTGTACCTCTAACGGTGTATCTAGGGTCATTTAACCATAGTAATATTGTATATCTAGTCTGAGACTTTCCATGATAGATATAGAGATAAAAGAGTTTGAAACACCTATATCAAATAAAGAAGACACTATAGTATATTCTACTAGAATATTACCTCGTACTGTAGAAGTTCCCACATCCTGATCCTCGGTTATTGGCTATAATCCATGCAACTGACCTGATCCATGACCATATGCAACATATGGACTACCATGATCAAAACTGCTCTGCTGGTGCTACTAGTGATCAAGGGTCTGGCTACCATGGTCACGATCTCCTCCTTGACCACACCTACCGATGTTATCCCAATTCTTCACCTAACATGGCGTAAAAGAACTTGCTCCTGAAGGTGGAGCTGGTGTGGATCCTTTTCTACTCATGGTTGGTGGAAAGGTCTTGAAGAAATGTTGTAGATTCCCCATACAGCTGCAAGCCCAACACTCCAGTGGGTCTCTATCACACTGAGTCTTGGAATTCCCCCTTCTTCAAAATTGATGACACAATTTAGAGCTATCGAAATGGATACTCTAGTTGTCAATTCCCTAATGAGAAACTTTGAGAGAATGCTTCCTTCCACAGAAAGAAATACTAGCCTGACGCAGAACTAGTCCTCTATGCCTCGTAGTATTTCCATCCCTTAGGTTTTACTCAGTGATAAGATACTAATTGACTATCTCATAAAAATTAGGCAGGTGAAAGACATTCACCTGCGTGCGGATGGCGTACTGGATCCCATCCTCAAAGCGTCTAGCACGCGAAAGCTCAATACCGTCTAGAAGTAGTTCAAAGTACTACAATTATATTAAACGTGCTGAATATTCCATAACTGACATAGAACCCTTCTTGAGATGCATGAACTCTCTGGATCTATCAGCTCTCAGCGTCTAAGCAAAAAACTGATCATAGAAGGCAGTCTAGAAATCAACTCATAACATGCCCCAATGATGACTAGCCTAGGTAATCACATCCCACCAATGCTTGGTGGAATCCCAAAGAATGTAAGTATCAAGATTAACTCTCTACTCTGGAGGCGTTTCTATATGCTCAATGATAGATAGGGTGTCCTCTATCCAAGAATCAGTAGCATGTGGACCGCCATCCCCTATAAAGGTAGGAGGAGGATGCTGATGAAACTCACGAGTCAGATCAGACATCGTAAGTGCAACTTGTGGATCACCATGCATGGACAGTTCCCAGATCAGGTATAGCAAGAAATACCTCAAGTGGCACTCCTAGAGGTAAGACTAGAGGCTCAGAGCCCACCATGTCTGGAGTATGGTCATCACCACCTTCCTATCATACAACATGAGGACAGCGTGGCTACATTGGCCAATAAATTCCAATCACACACCTCGTAATAAGATTAAGTATAAAGATAGCATCACAAATGGAAGCTAAATGTAAGAAAACTCACTACCCAAGGAATAATACCCTAATTACCCACTTAGACGATCAAGTATCAGTAAGTGTTCAAGTATAAGTTTCATTTCATTTTACATTTAATTACTAGGTTCACTCCTTTACCTTTCATAAATATGACAAGGTGGTATAAGGATGTGCAACCAATTAATTTTAGATTTTATGATTCACTTCATAATGGATATCCATTTCCAATGAATTAGTGACCATACACCTATCACCAGAAACGACACCCATTTATTTATAGCATAATGGCCCGACTCGGTAAATCACTCATCCCAACCCCTGAGGGCCCATACACCTTATGAATTGAGACAGAAAATCATTCATTCACAACCAAAAGTAATACATGTACAAGAAACTATCACAACATCACTCAACAATCACAAGAATAACACTCAATTCAATGCAATTCAATGCACCTATATGGCATGGAAATATGCATGAAATTTTAATTCTAGGTGCCTATAGTGATGCATGTAAAAATGCTCCTTTATCTTATATCATCGGGCCAAGGATGAAATAAAATCCTCAAACATAATAATAATCAATAACACCACACAGAATGTGCATCACCCAACAGAGAAATAATATCAATTATAATAGTAAAAAGTAGAACAATAATTATAATTTAGGAAACTTGGTTTTTACCCCGAACATGGGTTCACAATGCCCAAGAATGGCGTATGACCAGGTCCCAATCATTCCTAATCTCCAATCTATTGTCTTCAAATAGTAAAGTAAGAAAAAAACCACCTATGATACCACTTTGTGGCATCCCAGACCCGGATTCCACTTGATAGGTTCCCTAAGTCTGGTGGGCCACATGGCCTCAAGTGCATCTCCCCAAACGCCAGAGGCTTCCAACTAGCAGCGAGGGTCTATGGTGTGTCTGTGGGTAGAATATGCCCTCATTACCAAAGTTTAGTGTAGTGGGTGGATGTGAACATAGGTAAATAGCATAACCAATATATATAAATAGAAGGCATAGAGTAAAATATATACAATAGGTTAATCCCAAAATTGTGAGAGAAATAGGTTAATCCCGCATAATCTTAGATTAGGGAGGATGAAGGTGGCTTAATAGATCATTAAGGGAAATTTTGTAAATTTACCCAGAAAATTAGCTCGTGCACGGTTTTCCTACATGGTTTGACAAACTATACGAAAATCGGGTGAGGTTTTCTAGGTAAAAGTTCACATTTCACGGTTAGTCCATATGTCCATGCGCAAACCGTGTGTAGTGGTTCTGTCCAGAAATTTCAATCTGCATGGTTAGAAAAACCGTGCGCCAACCATGCATTAATCGTGTGACCTGTCTAGTTTTCCCAAAAAGATGGGTTTCAAACTCCGAACTATCCCCAAAAACCTCTGAGACCCTTATTAACTCAAAATGAATCCATATTAGGTCCAAAGTAAAGAATTAGACTGAAATTTAAAGGATCCATACCTAAGTGAAAAATCGGGTTCTTACACATATGTTTATAATATGAACCTATATTCATTTTAGAGGTGTATATACTACCTTTTTGACATGTTATATCATGAATCTATATATTTTAATTATATTTAAAGTTTCATTTGAAGTTATTCTTTCATGGGGCTTATGATTGAGGAGTTACCAAAGTGGAAAAGACTTTATGTTATAATATCCTTTCTTTCAGGATTCTTTATGTTCAAGGTTCCTTTGGAGGAAATCATATGATCTTATTTTCCTGAATCACATTTTTTTCTTCGCCTCCAATTGTGAATTTTTTTCACATGTTTAATTTCCATTTCCTCCCATATTGATTAGATAAACATCAATAAATTCATTTGTAAGTGATATTGATCATGTATTTTCTTTTAGATCAGGTATCTTTCTCTTCCATAATGATGTTTTATAAAATGTTTTCAAAAACAATTACTATGATTTTTTTTAAAAATTTTCCATAATTTTATTTTTATAAAAAAAATTAAAAATAATCTTCTTTTCATTTTCTGAATAAGGTAATTTTTTACTTTTCTTACAAAAATTTGAATGGAATCTTTGTTTTTAACATATTCAGTATGAATAAAAAATTTCACTGTTATGACCACTTAATGTTTCAAAGATTCATTTTTTATGTTTCAAATGTTATTTTCAAAGAAAATTATTACATTAATGTTTTATAAAGTATTATATTTTAAATAAAATTTTTCAAAATAGAAAGGGTATGTTCCTCATGAAATGTTCCAAGTGATCTTTCAAAATAATTTTTTCATCTAAGATGACATCCTTTGATTTTACTAAAAGTGAAAAGGTTATTTTCATTAAGAATGTTTTAATTATATTTTAATATTATTTCCACTCATTGACATCAATTACCCTTGTTGTTACTTACGCACCAATGGGGATATTTTGGAATGATACCATCCTTATTTATTTCTCTAGATGTATTATGATTGTTTCAAAGAGATTTTCAAGGAACCTATTCTTTTCCACAGGTTAATCATGTTTCAAATAAATTTTCATGAAAATCATTTATTTTCTATGGGATAATCATGTTCTGAAAAGAATAATGGTTGTTTCTATGAGTTTTATGATGGAATCAAAGATCTATGTAATTTTTCATGTTATAGTTCTTAGAAATTGTTTATAATGATGGGTGGTTCTATTATAAACCAAGGATGGGTGGTTATATTATAAACCAAGGATGGCTGGTTACGTTATTAACCAATGATGGGTGGTTCCACAATAAACCAAGGATGGGTGGGTCTGTGATATCCCTCTAATGCATTGGGTACTCTGAAGATGGAATTTGACCATATTGGTTATTCTATTTGTAAGAGTGATGTGAATATAATGCTCTAAGATACCAAAATGTTTTATTTATGTGATAAATATTGGTATCATATGGCTCATGATTATTGATTCTTATGAATTTTTCCTTTATTAAAACATTATACCATATTCCATGATTGATGATCCAAGTATTTATGGGTATCAATATTCCTATGTTATTCTCATGCACTCTAATTATGTCATCATACCCTTATTCTCTTCATATTCTCACTAATGAAATTTAATTATTAATGCTTATGTTTACACTTACCGAGCATTTGAGCATACACTTATTATGTTTTTTTCAGGTTATAAAGAATGAAGTTTAATGAATTTTTTCTAGAATGGATTCATATGGACAATGATGATGAATTAATGTGAAATAAGAAAATTTGGGTTAAGTGTGAGAAATTTTCATTTAAAGACATGGGTATTGTTTATGTATGTGTTTTTCCTAATTCTCTAAAACTCTAAACCTAAAAGGTCATTGGATATGTAAGTGATACAATATTTTCTTTTTTATGTTGTAAGTTTTAGATGGTGAAAATTGGGTCACCTTCATCGGTATCAAATCCATAAATGTAATGTTTATAATTTCATCACTAGATCTAGGAGTGTGGGTTCAGGGTGTTATCCCTAGGCATTTTTTGGATGATTTTAGGTTTATTTTGGAGTTTTATTAATTTTATAAAAAAAATTAGAAAACTTTTTTATATAAAGGTAACTCTATATGATTTGTAAAAGTACACTCCCTATTTCTGAAGTACCCCACGCCCATTATTTTTGAGTATGTGAGGACCTGGTTTCCAAAGGTAGGCGGTCACTAGGACAATCAGTGTCACTTTGGATTGCATATTGGTCAAGAGGATAGGAGGATGACTTATCCTTTAAAGGCTTTTATTTCCTAGATTGGGACTCTCTTGTAGATTTAAGACATGTTCATGAATCTTTCCCAGTAAGAATATTGATTACCCTTAAGAAATTAGTTGGCTGAAAAACATGAATTTAAGAGAACATTACACATGAGAATTATACAATGTCTAATTTGAACCCAAGTATGTTGTTACTCTATATATGAAATCCATATAGGTAGGCACTCTGGAATCTATCACTTTCTAGGAAAGAATCAGGCTCCTATGAAAGGAGGTGGGAGGTGTTGTAGAGTTAGGATCAGTCCCATAAAAGGGGCTTTGTACATATCCCCATTAAGGGAATCAAAACCCACATAGTTTATTTACACTTAACAGGACATGTTGTACCTTTTAAGGTCAGGTGACGAGGACCATAATGGTTCCTTTTATGGTGTCACATCTATAACCTCTTCCAGTAATTTTAAATTCATATAGAGTAGACTATATGTTATGCAGTTTAAAGTAATATGGTTAGCTCTACTAGTTTAATGGTACCTTGTAATGGTTTGTATGGGAATTGTATGTAAGATACCCTTTCTTGTTCATCATGTATATTGGTAACTAGACAAGAGAGGGTATGGTCAGGGCCCACACCTGGTGGGAGGCCATTTTATCTTCCTCATGTCAGACCGTGATGGAATCTTATGATCATCACATATAGAAAGGATAGATGGGTTATCTTATGCTCATCACATAAGGAATAATGGGTCATCCTATTCTCATCACATATGGCATATTATGTTGGTCATATAAGGTTGTTGGTTTCTCATGCTCATCACATAATAAGTTTGGTCATGTTTGGGAGATACCACCTCTTGAGAGAGGGTATGGGATAGTAATGGTGTTGGAATTGAACCCCATGGAGTCATCATACACATCCTACCATAACATGAATCAAAACCCACATAGTTCAAGTTACGCAGTTTAAGGTAATGTGATAGGACCAATCCATGAAATTTAACATCATGTTATAAGGACTATGTTCTATGTATTTTAAAGGTGTACAACTAGGACTATTATGTGAAAGGTACCTAGAAATATGCTGGTGTGGGACTTATGCATGAGCAGCTCTTTCTAGTTTACTCTAGAAGGTGATCGAAGTGAAATTATTTTTGGGAAACCATGAGGAAGATCTTGACTCAATGTATTTAAATAAACCAAGGTGATAATATTGACTCAAGGCATGTTAGGAAACTAAGAGCAGTATCTCAACTTTAGGTGCTTTATGAAACCAAGGGGAGTATCTCAACTCAAGGAATTTAAGGAAAGTGAGAGGAGGATCTCGACTCAAGGTAATAGTGTAGGTCTTATGTATGGGATACCTATATAAGGAATATTACACATAAGGGGTTACCCTACACCCAATATTACATGGTGGTGGACTTTTGAAAATACATAAAAATATGCTACAAGATTTTAGAGTCCCAATAAATATATAGCCCATGTGAAAAAATGATCTTTATTAAAATAAATCTTACACACCTATATATAGAATCTTTTTGTGAAGTGGGATGTCCTGGGTAAAATGTTATACAGATGTGGACTATAGTAAATAGGGAAGCATACACTTTTGATGGAACCAATTTCACATAATATTGGATTTATTTTTGAATGGGTAGGGTTTGAAAAAGTTATAAAGTTTAAAGGTTGTCTTTCATGAAAGAGTTATGAAAGAGGGATACCATAAATGAATTTCATAGGAATCCTTCGTGTAGAATTTTATGCAGGAGGTCTTGCGAAGCTATTATGTGATTATCCCTCTGTGAATAAATTTCAAGGGAATAATTTACAAAGTATTTTATGTTGAAGGTCCCACAACTATATTATGCAGGAAAGGCATTACTATGAAGAAATTTCACGGTTCCCTTCCCTATCTCTCTAGATTAAGTCTAAAAGTTACCTGAGAGACTTCATGAAAAGGAAATGCTTCATAAATGATGTGATTTCTCCATTAGGTTGTGTGCAACAAAGGAAAGGTTTTACCCAAATTCAATTCCATTATCCTTCTCTTTTTGAAGGATGTGTCAGTTATTTATATGCATAATGCATAATTGTATTCCCCATAATTGGTGAAACTAATGACATAAAGGAATTAAGAAGTCATGATAGATCACCGCATTGTCTCCATAAAGAGAAAATCATATGAGTTCATGAAGGATTGTTGACACAATGATATAAATAAACGATTGACCATGAGGTTACTTAACTTCCATAAAGTATATTCATATATATGTCATAAAGAATGATTAATCATGAGTCTTTTACATGAACATAAAGGATTATATTTTCAATACTAAAAAAAATGGTCGATCACGGGGATTTTATTTGGCCATAAACGATTTATTCCATATCTACACAAATTGATGCATAGACTTAAATATATTACACAATCACAAATGAATTATGTGATAATGCCAAAAAAGTTGGGCCTTCCATTTATGATCAAATTTTCTTCTCGTAAAATTTCTCATTGGAATTTTCTTTTATACTAAAATAAAACCCAACTTAAAATGGGCATAACATTTGATTTTTCAGTTCGTTCTAGCTCTATGAGTAGTCAAAATGAAGAATGTGGAACAAATTACACCTATAGTTATTAGGTTACCCTAAAACATGTGTTTTCTAAGGCCATAAATTATTTAGAATACCCTTAAAAATGGGTTTTATAGTTTGATAAAATTTTCTTCAACAATTGATGAAATATATGGCCTACTACCACTAGAATATTCTCACAACCACTTCAACAAACTGGGAATTGTTTTTTAGAAATATACATATCTTGATGTGTGAGAAATAATATAGAATATGGTTATACCATTTGTATCTTCTTCATAAACATAAATACTTTTCTTCCCACACTTTACTTGTATTATCTGAGTGAGGACCATATCATGGATTATGCGGTAAATTGCATAGAACACATTTTTCAGTGCTAATACCCCCCCTCAGAATTTGATTTTTTGGAAGAAAAAATAATATTATCTTGAGGTAATATAGGCTAATTTTTACATTACTTAAACATCTAGTAGGATTGTGGACCTAAACCAAAAATGAGAGGATATTCATTAAGGGGATATCAACTCAAGTATTTTTTGAACCAAGAGATTAATCTCAATGGTGTATATATTTATAAGAGTAAAAATCAACTCAAGAAATTTGTATTTATTATAGGATAATCTTATCTCAAGGCATTTGGATTTCCATGAGGATAATCTTGACTTTGAGTATTTTTTGGGAACTAAGAGAAGTATCCCGACTTTAATTATTTTTATTTACAAAAATAATAATCGACCCAAGGACTTTTGTTTCACTAAGAGGATTAATAGACTCAAGTATTTTGAAATCCTGACGTAGGGTTAATGTATGAAAACTTGACCTGAATTTTTAGCCCCAAATACTAATATGGTAAATATAATGGAATGAAAGTAGAATTTGTGGTTTGATTTGAGATAAGAGATATGAACATCACTACGTATCCTATAAGAATAGGAATTAATCCACACATAGTTCTTAGTAGGGTTATTTTAATTCTAGTATAGGATTAAAACTAGAAGAAGCTTCATGTTTATTCCCATGATAGGAGGTCTGGGTTTTTTTATACAGTATCTCAGTGTATGGATGATGTAGAAAACCTGGCATAAATAAAGAGACCATATAATAATAGAGTTTATATGAAAGTGAAATTTATGGTTGGGTTCATGATAAGTGATACAAGTACCACTATATATCCTATAAGAATAAGAATCAAGTTATACATATCCCATGGAAGAGAGACTTTATATCGATCAGGCTCATGCACAGAAGATAATAAAATGGTTTCATACTAGTGTAGGGTTGTTAAAAACTAAACATTAATAGTAAACATGTACACTATGAACTCTTACAAAGATATGAATTTTAATTAAGTGAATCGGGTCATGTACAATCAACCACTCTAAGAAGTTTAAGTTCTTATAGGATGGACCACTGTGTCATGTGGTTTAAGGTCATTCAATAAGAACCATAAACCAGTGGTAATTTTCCAAGAGGAGAATCTCAACTCAAGGATTTGATATTTCTAAGAAGAGAATATTGAATCATGGAATTCCATCTTCTAGGAGGAGTAACTCAACTCAAGTTATTTGAGATACCAAGAGGAGTATATTAACTCATGGTATCTAGTTTTGTATAGAAAATGCATACCTATATATGAAAGGGTATATGAATAGGATTTCATAATCTTGATTTGAAAATGGGTATGATTCATGGATGTGTAATTTTGAGGGTATTTGAATTCACTTGAATAGTTTGGTTATGGAATGTGTAAATCATAACATAAGAATGTTTGAGTCAATGGTAGATGATGATAGGTGAAAATAGGTCAACCATTTGTAATATAGATACTATCACCACACTGTCATGAAATAGTGCATGGGGTTAAGAGGGGAATTTCCTATGGTACAAAAAAATACTCTAGGGGTTACTTAGTAGCTCAAAGTCTATATTTTTTTCAACATATATTCCTAGGAAACCAATAGGAAAATCTTAACTCAAGGTTAGGGTCTGTTCAGATTAATCAATAAATCTATTACAAATTTCTATGAAAGTGGAAACTGATAGGACACACTCAAGGTTTTTTGGATGCCAAGAGGATAATATTGACTCAGGGATTGTGGTTGGTGATGATTTAAATATCAATAGTATTAGATATGTTCATGTAGAAAAGGATATTTAAGAAGTGTGTGAGCACTCTAAAGGTTATACCACTATGTATTGAACACATTCTTAGGGAGAAGGGATATAACATGAATTTTCATAAGTACATGATCATATTAAAGGGAGGGATTTCTCAACATGAATACACAAACTTTTCATGAATAAAAATGTACCCATTTAATAGTATATGCTAACATGCATGGGGAAAATAATATATGCTCTCACTTCTTCCAAGACTGGTGGGTCTAGTAATCATATATTTACTTTTTCTAGGGATAGGTTTATATACCTAAAATATTTGTTCCTTTTCTATTTTACGCTCTATTTTTTCCTAAGTAGTGAAAGGAAATGGATTGGTGAGCAGAGACTTGACTTTTACTTAGGCCTCCCTTTACGGTTTTTCAACTTGAAAATCCTCTGTGCCTCCTTTGATGTTTCTTATGCTCAAAATTTTGTCTAAACCATGGAAGGGGAAGGATTAGTGAGAAGATACTTGAATTATTATTAGGTTTACCTTTATGAGTTTTCAACTTGGAAAGCCTTTTTTGTCTCTTTATTTTTTAGTTTAAGGTCTTTCAATTTGGACCATGTGGGGATGAAGTTTAAGTACGTATATATTTAAACCAAAATGGTTGAAGTTTTAGGTCATATAAATTTGACCCATAATGGATTAATTTTAAGTACATAAAAATTTGACCAAAATAAAGGTTACATATCCATCAATAAGGAAAAAATAAATTTTGTGTGTATGATGTACCCAAGGGTGGACATGTAACCCGATGGGAGCTCACCAAGAGGAGAACCTCAACTAAAGACTTTGAAGTTTCCAAGATGAGTATCTCAGCTCAAGGGATTTAAGATATTAAGAGGAGTATATAAACTCGTGTAATTTGGTATTCATATAAAAAAATCATACCCATCTATAAAAGGGTATAATAATAAGAAGTCATAATCTTCCTTTAATAAAAAAGGGTATGATGCATGAATGTGTAATATTGAGGGTATCTCGCTACTAGAAAAAATGGTTATTTCCATAGACCTATAGCCACAATCAGGATTGATCGTGTTTATAGGTCTCTTAAATCCACAACCAACCTTTGTTTTTGGCAATATTTTTACTTTATCTAGCATTGGTAAAAACAATTATGTAGGAAAGAGCCTATAACCATGGTCGACCTCAGACTGTGGCTATAGAGTGTACGACTGGGGGTATAGCCATGGTCATGGGTGATCGCAACTATAGGTTGTGGGGGTAGTGTGTTATATCCATGGTCTTAAGAATAACCATATATATAGGTTGAGGGGGTAGGGTTATATCCATGGTTTTAGCTGACTGTGGCTATAGGGGGGATTAGCCATAATCGACCCTGACAATGGATATATATATAGTTATATCCCCACATACCAGAAAAAAAATATAATTAAGTAAATTATATATATATATATATGCCTGATGAGTGTTATAGCATATTGGTAAAGTTAGATATCTATAATCCATGAGACCCAGGATTGAATCACCTGTGGCAACATTTTTTTATAAAAAATGTTATAGCTGTGGGAATGGGCCCATGGATATAGATGAGATATTGATTTAGTTCCATGTAGAAGTGAATATAGCTATAGAATATAGTCATGGTCTTTCCTGTGGCTATGTCATGTAGGTCTATTTCTATGAAAATTGCCTCCACAGGAATCCTGACTATGGCTATAACCTATATTCATGGTCAAAAGGCCTACATCCACAGGCATTTCCCATGGATATATCCAATTTTTTCAATATTATTTGAATTAAATTGAATAATTGGGTTCTGGAATGTGTAAATAATATAATAAGAATGTCTGATTCACTGGGAAATGGAGAGATGTGTGGAATAAGTTAACCATTTTTAATAGAGAGACTACCATCGCGTCATTGGTATTTAAAACATGGGGTAAGGGGGACCTTTCCTTTAAACAAAAACATGCCTCTAGTTGGTAGGTCGGATACACAACATAAATATAATTACCAAGCACATGTGTCCTTTTAGATCAATCAATCACAATGTTACCAGTCGCTATGAAGGGGATAACCAAGAGGTGATGCTCAAGATTTTTGGTTTATCATGAGGATAATCTCAACTCAATACTTTTGGGTGGTGATGACTCAAATATCAAATATATGAAGCGAATTTATGCATAAAAGGGTGATCAAGAATATTTTTATCACCTGAAAAGTTACATAACTATGTATTGAACGCATTCTTGGGTTTAAGGGATATGAAATGAAATTTATTGGGTATATGATCACTTGGATGGGTGGCCTGATCAATGTTAAGAAGTGGTCTTGTCATGAACAATCCTGTACTCATGGCATGGTTTAATCTCACTTATAAGGGGTAAATAACATCTACTCTAACTTTTTCCTAGATTAGTGGATCCAATAAGAATAGTTTTACTTTTAAAAAAGATGAATGGTGGTCCTTGAAATCTCTATTAATTTTTATTTCAACCTTGATTTTTTCCTAATCCATGAATAAGGAGAGGATTAGTGGGCAGGAACTTAGATTTTTCTTGGGCTTCCCTTTTTGGTTTTTCAACTTGAAAAGATTTATACATTTTCCTTTTTTAAAACACTTAAAATTGTTCCTAGGCTATGCAAAGTGCATTTCTAGATAGCATGGGCTCAAATTTTTCATAGAATTCTCTTTATGGGTTTTCTTCATGGTAAATACTATTGTTATATCCTTTGGAAATTTAAGAACTTGCAAGACAGACTATTGAAACTGATGTTTAAGTTTTAACAATTTTGTCTAATTTTTTTTGAGGTTTAAGGTTGTATATCTTTGACCAACAATTAAGACAAAATATATAAAAACAAGATAAAGTCAAACCTAATATGAATTGAGATATTGATGATAATATAGATGGACTCAAGGATAGGTGCACATGGTTTAAGATCATGATTATTAGATTTAAAATGCTCTATATAGGGTATGAGAGGTTAGATCCAACATGAGCTGGTAGGATTCAAGAACCAAGGTGGAAATAAGAATTGAATGGGATGGAAATTTATGGTTGGGCCTGGGATAGGAAATCTATGATTCACTATGTATCATGAGGTAACTAGAATCAAGATACACATAGTTCTTTCAAGAGAGTCTATGTACATATATAGCTCATGCATGGGATGTATGGTAATAAAATGGATTTTTATCCTTGTGTGAGGAGGAAACCCAATTTGAATGAGGTCTTAGCACTAAGATAAACTGAAATGGATCCATCATAATGTACAACCATGATAATACCTAGAGTGATCAAGAAAATTTCATGTCACTAGGGTAAAGTTGGTCATAGAAATGGAATCTATAGTTGGACCTGGGATGAGTGAACTATGTGTCACTACATATCTTGTGGTAATGGGAATCATTCCATGTGTAGCTCTGGTAAAGGGTAATTTTTTCATAGGTTAATTGAACCATGAAATCGAGGGAGGTAGATGATAATATAGCCATTAAACTCTCTTTATAAAGTGAAATATTATATATATCAAGGCCTTAAATAGGAGAATTTGACAATTTGAGGTTGGATGGAATAAACCGCTCTAAGAAGTTTAATGTCATGTGGAATAGAACACTCTAAAAATTTAATTTGAGGTGGAATATGTGTCATATAGTTTATAGTAGTGTGGTAAGGTCCTCATGTTATATAGTTTAATGTCTTGTGATAATGACCTTATGTCATGTAGTTTAGGGTCTCATGATTAAGACCTTGTGTTGTCTAGTTTAGAGTCATGCAACAAGGACTTGTGTTGTGTAATTCAACTTTAGCTGATAAGGAATTTGTGTCATGAAATTCAACATCATGCAACAAGAACTTTTTCCTATTAAGATTATATTCATGTAGTAAGGATTTTTGTCATGCAGTTTAACATCATGCAATAAAAACATTGTGTTGGGTATTTTAGACTCATGAAATAAGGACTTTCATTAGTCGTGTATTTACAAGAATGATGCTTTTCTTTTGAAGTGAGAATGACTCACATGCTTGTTTCATTCATCTTAGGATTCTCCAACTCTCACAAGCCTTCATCTATATGCTTCTATAGCCAATCCTTAAAAAAACTATCCCCAAATTATATGCCCCAAAAATCAATGGTAGGTGAAATAATTGGTATGATCTTTAAAAACCATCTCATTGAGTCTCTTGATATTTTAAATCTTAAGGAGGTTATACTCTAATGAATAAGTAAAATATACACCCACATGCTCAAGCCTAATGGAATAGACCATGTTTTATCTATCACTAAGAGATAGACACCCCTGATTATTTTATACATTTTGTGTATTCTTATCAAGGTGATCTCTTAGCTAAAGCAGATATTTGGGTTTCAATTGCTCTATTATCCCCTCATTTATCTTCTTTTGAAGCTAATACTTAAATATGAAACACCTCTCAATTGTATTCCCTAAAAAACAATTATAAGGGAATTAAATAGCATGGTCGCTCAAATATTCCTCCCCAAAACTCTTTATCCTTGGGATATTGATCAAATTATTCTATAAAGAAAGGGTTAAGTACTCAGAAACTTTATCTAGGTTAAATTAATATACCAAGTTTTTTCTTCCTCTACTAGGTTGGAAAAATTGTTTCTATATGTACCACATCTACCTTGATCAATGTGATCACATAACTAAGTTTTATATTTGGGAATTGGTGCCTTAATCCCGATCAATTAGGGGGAAGATATTGAAGTTATTAAGGGCTAATATATCAATGGTTTCACCACTATAGTGGATAAATCTAACTATCTTAGGGATTTTTTAGTGATCACTGAGGTTGAACAATGTCCACAATGCACTTGATGAGTGGTTGAATAAAATAAAAATTTACCTAGCTCTGTAGGTCATGGTATTTCACCACAAGGAAGACCACTATAGCAGAATGTTGGAGTTTCATTATGGGGAGAACATCTAATGACCCACTAGGGTGTTCAGTCGAATGGTCTAATGTTCTATGGGTTCAACCATGGAATATGGGGCTTTAGCTCGAAAATCATCATGAAGGGGAGTTCTTTCCTAGGGTAACTCTACAATTATTTTTCCAAATATTTTTCCAAATATTTTCATTTTATTTGTAAAAATGAGTGACCTGATCTTTAACAGAGAGAGACTTTTCATCTTTAGGGAGCTGATAGGAATATGAAATGCCAACACCCTTTTCTTTCTCAATGGTATGATGAGTAGCTAACAATGGAAGTCTAGGTGAGTACCCCAACGACTATATTTTCTTTGAAATTGGATATAAGTTCTATCAAAATTTCATTCTAATGCATAGTTAGGGTTAAAGACATATTCTTTGGAGGTAGGTGGGGTATCACCAATCTACTCTTCACCAATGATAGGGGTAGAGGATAGGAAAACATGATGAGCCTTAGATGATTGTAAAAGTGTGTGATTATCTCTATCAATAGTGAATTTGTTAGGACCAGATGTAAATTATTCACACTTATTTGATACCATGCTGATGGAAAAAAAGGATCCCATTTCTTAAAACTCTTATTTCTCAATGTTCATGTTCATTAATTGAATAACATTGACTGAGGAAAACTATTGATCCTCTTCAAAAGAGTATCTCATTTGGTGGGATGGTTTCTATTGACTCATTTGGTGGGATGATTCCCATTGTCTTGTTTGGTGGATGGTTCTCATTCTCCTTATGTTGGGGGGGCATGAAGTCCATGAATGTTTAGAATGGTTGAAGAATCCTTAGGAAATCAAATTTTTCTTTTTCTCACCTATACCAATTATAATAGATATTTAGAGGCCCAAAAGTATAAGGTAATATAGTCAGAGTTTCAAAGGAAAATAGAGTCCTAAGTAGTTGATTCAGTTGTAACATTATGGCAGCACACGCTTGACACACTAATTCCTAGGATATTCAGTTATCAATCATTTATGTGTTTTCATACAGGGAATTTTCCATTTCTTCATATTCTTTTTCTAGTAGAATGGTTGACACACATGTCACGGGTTCTTTAAGATTGTCTAATGTTACTTTTTCATCTTTGGAAACCCTTTGTAGCAAATTTCTAAAGATGAATCATTCCTAGATCATGTGACCCAACATATGATGGTAAAGGAAATAACTTGGGTGATCATTAAGCCCAACTTTATCTAGCTTCTTAATTTCTGACAATGCGATCGATTTGTTCGTATCAATTTTTCAGAAAAATCCCACATATTTAAATCTTTAAGTAACTCTATGTTTTCCCTCTCTTAGAATGTGCTGCATGTGCCACCACACCATTTGAATTTTTTAACCATTAGTGGGGGCTTCACTGATGTGATTTCTTCTTTTATGGTCACTCCTATTAGAAAATTATATCATGGATTAACCCAAATTAATTAAGGATTCAAAATATAATATTATGATATGTTAAATAACAAAAATACTACATAATAATAATTGTGTGTTCTTGTCATTTTTGTATTGAATCCTTATCTCCAATACATCAATGGTTTATTGAATACTTTTTATATCGCTCGTCAATGACCAATCCATATAAATTCTTTCATTAAAAGTAATATAAAAATAAATAAATATATAGAAATGGAGGGGTACTAATCTCTTCCTAGTACACCTTCCAGAAATTGTCACACACACACCACACTATATCAACCGCTGGATAGAGAAAAAATTTAAATAAGTGATACTGGATGAGAATAGGGACATTTCATTGATTATAATAAATTATTCAATCCACTGTGAATCACTTAATTCAAAAATTCAATATTAAATATCTATGAATGTGTGGCATAAAAAGCATTAATACATTAATTCATGAATATACAGAAGCCAAAACATCAATTCATTTATGTGTTAAATTTATGCATTTAATTAATACATTAAATTAATTTTATCTAATTAATTAATTAATGCAATCAGAAATTTATTTCTAAAATTCTCTCACTTGGATTGAATTAATTAATTAAAAACAAATAAATGTATCAATTAAAACAAATCACATTACAATACAAATTTTGACATATTAAAACTAAATAAATAATATCTAATAGAGACATTATTCATAAAAATGTTAATACTGATAAAAATGATTAAGAATTACATAATTAAATTAAATAAGATAAGAAATTCCAATAATGATCCAAACATCAAAAAATTCATTAAGTGACACAATATTCAAAATGGCATCATTAAAAAATATCTCTTAAATAAAAAATGAATTTATAGAGAGTTTCAAACTCCCACTAACCCAATACATCAAAAAAACTTAACCAAACTCATCCCAAATGGTTAAGTATTTGGTTAGTGGGTCATCCAACATACTCTCTATATGAATATTCTCAATTCAAATCTAATAATTTTAAACTTTTTATATCAAAACAATTATTTTATATCAAAATACTTAAAATACAAAGTAGAGCAGTTTTCTCACAATACATCACAAATGGACTTTATATGTTTTCAAAAAGTTTATCCTCATAACAAGCGACATAATTTTCTTTCAAGGTAAAAGTGACTATTAGTATCCATTTAACACTCCTCCAAGAATATCCATTCCCAACATCACAAAATAAATTCAAAATTAGATTTTTGATCTTCAGGGCACCCACTAAAATTAGAGTCAAATGACCAATGGCCTAAAGTTGATCAAACTACTTAAAGGTCAATATAAAATCTCTAGTGCCTTGCAAATATATAAACACCATTTATGACTTTTAATCAAAGAAATATTGTATCACTCAATTATCACTCCAAATAATTAACAATAAAATAATATATGGACAACGACAAACTTGAGTATACACAAAAATTTCCAAAAATGGAAGCATATGAGACCTTTTTTTTAATCACATTTCTATTTTTTAAATGGTGCAGTATAAGTGGAGTGGGAAATTATGTTAAAATAATAGAGGATCATTACAATATATCCTCTTTGAGACAACCCAAGAATATTGTGTGACATATAAGATGAATTTGGATGCCTAACGAAACATCCCAAGTGTCTTTTATATCAAAGTGGTAATTAAATATCATTTTTACCTAATTCAAAAGTTTAACAGCACTGTTGACAAAAATTATGTCATCAACATACCAAACAAGAATTATAATATTACTCCCACTTGTTTTAAAAAATATACACCAATCTAAAATAACTATCCTTAAATCCAAATTAATATCCAATGATTATTTACAATCTTTAAAAAATAATCACATTTAATATTTTGACTGAAATACGCAATGATTTTGTCAAATTTAATTAAAAAATGAATTATTTAATATGCATAAATATTTATTCAATCAAAATAAATAATTCTAAATGCACAAATAATATTTTTTTGAAAAAAGTATTTATTATGATCCTCCAAAAGTGTCCCAAATCATAAAATTATAATGTGATGATGTATGATATTTATTCCACCCAAAATAAAATACTAATAAAGCATTTGATATCAACATAAATAAAAAAACATGTATACACCATAATAATAATAATAAGGATCTCATGTCATAATAGATAAATTCTAATATTATGATGTTTTAATTTTATGTCATATAAAATCTCACACTGATGGGTATTTGATCTTAATATAAATTATAAAGCATAAAAACATAATAATAATAATAATGATCCCAGTTCAAAATAAAGTTATAATATTATGATGTATGGATTTTATGTTAGAAAAAATTTGATACTGATAGGGTATTTTGATATAGACATAAATTATAAAACAATACATCATAATAATATTAATGGTCTTGATAATATTATGAAATTATAATGAAATGACATACAAATATTATGTCACAAAATTTAACACTGATAGGGTATTAAATAAAAAATGACATAATTTTAAAACACAAGTACATCATATTAATAACAAAAATACAATAATAATAATATATCGATAAGATGTATTTATTATTGATGTAATATAGTCACGTATAAAAAATTTCATCATACGCAAAATATTGTATAATAATTCCCACAATATGGGAGATCAAAATTATAAAAAAATATATTACAAAATAACCAAATATAATTAATTAAATCATATGCAATACCAATTATTTTATTACACAAAATTTTTCATAGTTATACCCATGATAGGTGAGTTCATAATCAAACAAAATATATAACAAAATGATATTTATGCATATATGATAAATTATTCCATATATAATAATAGAAATTATCATGCACAAAATAGTTCATAATTATAAAAACAATAGGTGAGTTCATAATTAAACGAAATATATCACAAAATTATATGTATACAAATATGGTTAATTAAACCATATATTTATAAAATTCATAATTTCAAAGACTGTATATCATAAAAAAAATATTTTACATACATATTTTCAATAAAGAAAATATTTTAAATATTTTACGGATATGACAAAAAAATTGTGATTGATTATATTGAAAATATATTCAATAAGATTTGTAGTTGGGGGTGTAGCTGAGTGGTAAACCCCTATCCTACATCGAAGAGACCCAAGTTCAAAATTGGGTAAGTGGTATTTCCAAGTTACTATAGTAGAAATGTAGAAGGCACTGTAATAAGTACTGTAGTAGTAATGTATCAAAAGAACTATTCACCCAAATTGGGCTTTCAGGCCATAGAATTGGGCTTATGGGATATAGGGCCTTTGGGCCATAGGGCCTATGGACCATCATCAGTGGAGGGCCCTCGGTCCATAGGGCCTCTAGGTTAGAACTAGTGGATGGAAAGCAAAGTGATAGGGACCAGGTGAATGGCTCGGCATAACAGTAAAGCAATGTGGGAAGACACTACTAGGTGGGTAGCCTCGATTATGTGGATGGGCGTGCTGATACTTATCATCCTGATTTTTTTCCCATGGACTAATTTGGGATGGAGGGGTGCCCTACCATGTGATCATATACACCAAGGACTAATCTAAGGATGCAGAGCAATAGTCAGGTGATGCAAAAGAGGGACACACATGCATCACTGGGTAGGATGATCAAAAGACAAATAGGTGTGATGACACCTACCATCCAACCCTCCTCCCACACTGTAGATAGGATGGGTACCCTTCCACGAAGCGTTAACTTATCATGATGCAATGATTCTTGGTAGGGGTGATGAAACTTTTAGACTGGGATCATGGTGTGATAATTATTGGCAGGGGGTGTTGTGACGTATGACTGGTAACATAGCATGATGTAGACTTCCCACTTAGGGTCTTTAGGCCATGTATAGGCCTTTGGTCCGCTAGTCCTTCAGGCTATGTTTTAATGGGCCAATGGGACTTTGGGTCATGTAAGGGTTACCTCTCAACCCACTTAAAAAAATAGGAATTTCTTAATAAAAAGGGGCCTCGGCTCAAACTTGTTAAAAAAATAAATAAATTCAATAATATTTAAATATGTTTTTGAAATCAATGAACTACTAAAAAAATCATATAAGTAAAAAACCATCTTGAATTTCATGTCATTATAAAAAATCTGAATTCTAATAACAATATAAAAGATGAATTATGGATTTTAATGGAGGATATATGGGTAACAAAATTTTATAATTTCTATTCTCATATGTAATTCAATATCCAAGAAATTATGTATATATATAAAAACTGATTATTATAATACATATCATGAATTTTCCCAAAAAAATTATAATTCATGATTTTTATCAATATCACAAATTATTGAAATAATATATATATACACACACATATATATACATATATTTTATTTTCACTACATGATATGTCACACATGATAAAATGATTAAAAATTCATTCATGTGTGGTAATAATCATGATTGTCGAATAAAATAAAAGAAACAAAAAAATTATCAGAAAAATTGAAAGGATCGATCAAATAAAAAATAGTCATAACTTATATATGAATCCGTGTTGGCCCTTTGATACCAATTGTTATAAAATTATATTAGGGATTAACCCAAATTAATCAAGGATTTAAAATTTAATGTTATGATATGATACCGAATAAAAATAGCACACAATAATAACAGTGTTCACCAATCATTTGTGTGTTGGATCCATATCTCCAATACTTCAATGGTTTTTTAAAGATTTTTATATCATTCTACTATGTCAAATCCATGATTCTTCTTTATTTAAAACTAATAAATAAATAAATAAAATACATACCAATGAAGTCATACTAATCTCTCTCTAGTAAGTCTTTCAGAAAGTGTCACATATACACCACAATGTATGAATTACTGGATGAAGCAACAATTTAAATAGGAAATACTAGAATAGATACCTTTTATTAACTACAATAAATGATTCAATAAAATTACTTAATTCAAAAATTCAATATTAAATATCCATGAATATGTGGAATATGAATCCTTAATACATTAATTCATGAATATGTGTAAACATCAATTGAAGAATGTGTTAAATTAATGAATTTAATTGATATATTAAATTAATATTATCAAATTAATTAATTAATGAGATCCAAAATTTATTTATAAAAAAACATCTTGAACTATTATGGTGCCTATCTCAATTATATTCAGTGCACTGATTTTTTTGACCTATCTTGGCCCCAGCTCCACCATTGTCAACCCGGATGAAAGATATAGGCATCGTCGTTGTGCGGGTCTCCATTAGGAATACCTCTTTCTCACAGGCTTTGGTGGATCTCCCACCATGTTCAGAGCCACTCTTTCCCATTGGTGGGTCTTTCAATTTGGCAGTCCTTAGTGGTCACCCCCTTCCCCTAAGGGAACAGTTTCCACCTATTTTATTGATCCCCTTAGATTGAAACCTCAAGAGTTCTTGGAGAGTATTCTAATGCTCTCTATATCCCTGGAAGAGTTTGAAGTTACCGTATATTACCAAAAATGGTATCTCATTAAAAAATTTGGTGCAGATCAATCCTCGCTCCGTCAAATCTTGGAACTTTACTGGCCCCACTGCCATTTCCATCTTTAATCATAGATTATCTTGCATCTATTTCTTCTCTAAGATCAACTTTACCAAGGCTTAAGAAAGGTAGGTTCTCTCCTATGAAAGGAGGATATTACTACCTTTTCCTTGGTCTTTATACTTCCATAGGGGTCAAGACACCTCTTTATTGGTGATCTAGATCTAGATCCATGGGAACCCTCTCCCATTTCATGACCCTGTGATCCTCAAGAGTAATGGTAATGCCTTTAGTTGCTTCATGTAAGCTGATAAAGACACCCTAGGAATAGATTTCACCATGTTTACTTGTATTTGTGCATATACAGATTTGGTCACCCCATTACCGCAATGAATCCCTCTTCATGTTGGCCCTGATATCTCTTTCTGGCAGAATATCCTTTACTCCAATCCCATTGGTTTCTTCTCTTATTTTCATCTGTAAGGTCACTCAGACTCAACATGTAGGAAATGGATAAAGATGTTATTTACCTCAATACCAGTGTCGAATAGACTAGATTAATCCTTCAAGTGGATGCCTCCTCCCATCAGTGCTATAGGTTTGGCCTTTCCAGTCTCAGGTGAGTGAGTCATCCAATCGGTCCCCCATGGACATTGGGTTCAAGGATGGATAGTCTAACTTGGAGGATTCTCCCCTTACAGTCTCTATGCCACATGAACCGGCATCATATGAGGTGTCCATTCTCCTTACAGTGGACCTTATAGGCTCACATGACTTGGTGATTATCCCTCACCCAAATACCCATCCTTTTGGTTCAATGGGAGGATCACCTAGCCCTCCTATAAATTCCTAAGTCCCTTCCTTCTTGCCTTCAAATTTCACTCCTCCAACTGAGGCTTCAGGCACTATTTCCTCTTTTTCCTCTAGCCTCCCTCTAGTGGTCCCATCCTCAGTTTTGGTAGGTGTTTTGACTCATCCTTTCCTTGAGGCTTTATCGGCACCAGTTTCACTCTATCTACTTCCTCATGTTGTTGCAACTGATGGTACTTTCCTCTCTACTCCCTGTTGGGATTTTTTTATTTTAAAATTTGAATAAGATAATGAGAGAGATAAAAAAAGGGGATAATATATTTTGAAAAAATATATACATGGGATAGGATTTGAAAAAAAAAAGATGTTTTTTCTTATCTTTGAGAGATGGGTGAAGGCGTCTCATAAAAAGGTTGTACTGGAGTACCTCCCGAGATATATAGAGTTGGAAAAGATGTAGTCTTCGGGGGAGAACTGGAAAGGGGTGTCACCTTTGCAATATCCCAATTATCAATGATGGTGTGTCGACAATGACAAATGAAGTGATGATGATAGAAAATGATGTCAATGATGGTGTGTTGGTGAGGATGAATGAAGCATAAACTATGGGGTGTAAAGAGATTATGATTGCGACAAGTATCAAAAGTATTCTTAGTTGTAGACGTTAGGCGGTGTGTTCTGGTTCCCAAGATCAGTTGTATAACAAAATGGTATGTCTATGGGTGTGTGAAAAATGTCTTCAGGTGAGAAAAAATTTTCTAGGTGTTGAGAGAAAAATCTTTCAAGTGTGTTTTAAAATTCCTTCGGGTGGTATATGATCACGTTGTCGAGAATGTCAAATCAGATGTTTATTTTTAACTATAATTTTTGCAGTATAGCAGCAACCCGAAGTCGTCTCTCGACAGAACCTTAGATCATTAATTTAAAAAGAGGGTTTTGATTATAAAAGTATAATGGGAATGAAGTTTTGTAAAACTTGTGGGTTTGATTATTGAAGATGAAAATAGAAAATGAAAGCGATAAAACAAAATAGAAATTAATAGAATTAATTAAGCGTGATCAACCCGATGTACTCTCATGATGTTCATCTTTCATCGATTCATGATATAGGGTTATGATCTTTTAATCCCTGGTTTGTAATAACTAGAACCAGAATGTTACTGCATTTATACTAGGATACCTCCTAGGGTTCAACCGAAAACACACAATGATTCACCGGACACCGTCGATGATTGGGTGATTTGTGTTCGACTTCATAACTGAAACTCACCAAGGCAACACACGAAGAACTCGATGTGTTGTCAAGGTTTTTATGTTATTTTTTGTGATACCATGACAAAAATGTACATGTCCTTGATAGTGAATATGTGATTTCAATTGAACAATATGAACCACACAAACACCGCAATTGAATGAGGGGAGAAAAAGGGATGAACGGTGCGTGAAACATCACATGAAAGGGTACCCCAAAACATGATCATTTGAGTTTGAGTATAACATACTAGTATATAACTCAATTAAATTAAAAGATATGATTAAGAAAAAAACATACAACCTGTAATTAAAAAGATCATTCAAAATAATACAAACATGAAGCTCGGGATTACATCACGTTCCTCCCCGGGTGATCACAAGGGGTTTAGAAACCCATGGGAGAGGAGGAAGAGAAAGATGTTGAGGTAGAAATTCTCATAGCCTCCAAAAATTCAAATATTAGTGGGAGTACTCCTTTGGAACTCCAAAATGGTAGCACCTTTACTCTGGTTCTAACTCCCAAATGGGGATCCCAAGGTTCCATTTTATAGGAAAATTGAAAGGTGGTTTAAGTCACACATATTTCTTCAATCCATTTGTACCATGTGTTTCGGCCAATAGAAAATCGAATATCCCTTTTGAAAAAACTGAAAATTTTTAGCCCCGCTTCCTGAATATCTCCTCAAAAATTTTGGCATCAATTGAACAAGTGGATCCTGAGATATTGACAGATTACAGAACGCTACTTTTGACTTTGCACAAATTCGGTGTTCTGGACAGATCAGGTCGGTTGGGCCCCTTGATGGACGAATTGGGCTTGGGTTACTTAATATGAAATGTATCCCCTTAAATTGTGGACCATACTACAATATTTCATCCCATTTGTATGTTCGTAATTTTCTAAACAAGTACAACAGTGGATAGGTCTTCATGGATCCATGCAATTTTGGCCTATTTTTC
The DNA here is from genome assembly GCA_963277665.1 of Viscum album. Taxonomy (NCBI): domain Eukaryota; kingdom Viridiplantae; phylum Streptophyta; class Magnoliopsida; order Santalales; family Viscaceae; genus Viscum; species Viscum album. The sequence continues at coordinate 1,842,227,819 of OY728129.1, read as the reverse complement.
TTCCACTTCATCATGGGCCCTCCAAATCATCTCCTCCTACATTGAAATCATCAAAACAAGAAACATTTCCTATTTTAATAGTGATAAAAAATAATATAATAAAACATGAAGTTCAATTTGTTATTGTTTTTATAATTTTCAATACAAAACAAGTTTAGCACAGTGGTGTAAGGGTGAAAATGAAACAGTGAATCGTGGTACGATCACACCTCTACACCTAAACATTTTCACTCCTGGGAAAAGTATAATATCTTAATCATGTCTCATTCCTAAATCAAACATGTGAAAACATATAATATTCTTTTGAAATTAAATTCATCATGTCTCATTTATGGAATCAATTTTCCTATCATTTTTCTTTTCTCACATTCAAATTTGTCCAACTTCATTTGTTCACCCATGCAACATGTCGCAACCTACCTCACCTAAAAATTTCCCCTCTTCGCTCAAGGAGAATATGAAATTATATTTATGCTATTTTATTAAATTTCATGTGATCTTACCATATGCTTTCCAAGATTCTCATTTCTCTGCCGGAAGAAACTTGTGTGCTACTCAAGAGGACTTCCAACATGTTGTTCTGAGGTTCAGGGGTTGGTAGGATTTAATGTTTAAAAATATGAAGCAGAAGAGGAGTGTTTAATCTCTTATGTACAAAACATGTCAAAATTCAACAAGTGTGCACAATTAATGTACACTCTCATCCCCTCACAAAGTGTATCACCTCCAACTCACTCTCTCTATTGTCCATTTTTGTGGGTCACAACCAAGTAGTGAATAATAATGAGTAAACATCATCTTTTCTCTATTTTTGTTCTTTTTTTTCAATGTACAGAACTACGTTTTTTAAATGTATTGTTTTTTTTTTGAGATAAAGAGGGAAACATGTGTAAAAAAATGATGTAATATGGCTTGTGAACCTATTTCCCAAGGAAAATATAGGCACCCTTTATATCAAACCATAACAATGATTCTCTTCCCATAATTCCCATGGAAACACCCTCTCTCCCACACTTGCTGAAAATAAAACAAGAATATACACAAGATATGGGTAGGCAGGGATAAATTAGCTTGTAATGTGGCTACCTAATAGGCATTTCATGGTCTCTAAGGCTTAAGAAGGATAAAATGTAAAGTTGGTCGAAAATAGAGGATAATTGTAAAAAGGGATTTTTAATGAACGATTGCCTCTATCATGAATGTAGCATACTTGAATCTTATGGCTTCAAATATAATCAATTCAAGTTCTAGTTTCTCTACATGACCCGAGACTCTCAAGAAAGTGATTAAAAGGAAGAATATGAAATAAAGGGATTATAATGTCTCTTGGTTATGGGATTAAAATATTGGTCAGTGCTAATGAGGCATGGGATTCAAAAATCCATTAAACACCTAATAATGATTTGAAAATACAAATTCTAGAAAAAGATTCCATGTCAACATTCATTTGAAAAACATTTTTCCAAAAACAATGGAATTTTCCACACAATCGACTCAAGCATGAAAAATGATTTTGGATATTCTTTTTAAGATCAATTTTTATCTAAAAACACAAAATAAGGAAAAAGAAAACAAAAATGAAAACACATTTTTTTCTTTTTTTGTTTAATCCTAACTATGAAATGTCACCCTCACTCACACCTAAAATTTACATTGTCCTCAATGAAAAGATTTTAAATAAATAGCCAATAAATAAAGGTAGAGAGAAGGGGTAGCCTGTTAAGTGGTGTCATATGTGACTTCTATCAGTTGGATTTCCTCCACGAGATGCTTTGAAAAATCCTCATAGAAGTGTTTGAGCCTCTACCCATTGACAGTAATCCGTCGTCCACTTTTCTCATGAAAAACCTAGGTGGAGATTTAGCCTGGAAATGTACATGAGGACATTCTCACCAATATGGAACTTCTGATAATGAATCATGCTATCATGTATATCCTTTTTCTTCTCTTTATAGATCTGAGAGTTCTCATATGCATCACGTTGAATTTCTTCCAACTCTTGAATCTGTATCTTCCTATGCTCACCTGCATCTGAAAGATTCACATTACATTGTTTAATATCCCAATATGCACGGTGTTATACCTCCACTGGGAGGTGACAAGCCTTTCCAAACACAATTTTGTATGGTGACATTCTGATTGGGGTTTTAAAAGTTGTATGGTACGCCCAAAGTGCATCATCCAAGAGTAAACTCCAATCTTTCCTATTAGGTTGTACCGTTTTTTCCAAGATTCTCTTAACTTCCTGATTTGAGATTTCTTCTTGTCCGTTAGTTTGGATGATATGTTGTAGATACTTTATGATCAACCCCATACCTACGAATAAAATTTTTCATGGTGCGATTGCAAAAATGTGAACCTCGATCACTAATAATGAATATCAGTAAACCAAACATACTAAAAATATGAGACCTCACAAAATCAACAACCACTCGAGAGTCATCGGTCATGGTAGCCTTTACTTCCACCCATTTAGATACGTAGTCAATATCTAATAAGATGTAAAAAAAGCTAAATGAATTTGGAAAAGGCCCCATGAAGTCAATGCCCCATGCATCAAAAACTTCACAGAATAACATGGGCTATTGGGGAATTTCATTCCTCTTGGAGATATTCCCTATGAATTGACAAGGACTACATAACTTGAAAAATCTATGGGCATCTCTATATAATTTTGTCTAATAAAGTCCTGAGTCAAGGAACTTTTGAGCTGTACGTTGAGATCCAAAGTGGCCCCCATAGGCCAAGGTGTGGCAGAAGGTCAAAAAAGAGGTGAACTCATGGTTAGGGACACACCGACGAACTACTTGGTCACCACAAATTCTCCACAAATATGGGTCATCCCAAATGTACCAATGAGAATCATGCTTAAGTCTTTGGGATTGTGAAATTCTTAAATCAGTGGGGACCCTAGATATTGCTATAAAATTCACAATGTTCGCATACCAGGGGGTAAGTTCCACAACATCACAAAGATTCTCATGAGGGAAGAATTCTCCAATGGGGAGGGGTGAGTCAACATGATGGTCCAATGGTGGGGAAATCCTACTAATGTGGCCAGCTACAACATTTTACACTCCTCTCTTATCTCTAATCTCAAGGTCAAACTCCTGGAGGAGGAGCATCCACCGAATGAGGCGGGGCTTAGCTTCAGGTTTCTTTAGGAGGAAACGAAGGGTAGCATGATCAGAAAAGACAATGATTTTTTACCAGATAAGATATGAACAGAATTTTTCCAAGGCAAACAAAATAGAAAGAAGTTCTTTTTCAGTGGTTGTGTAGTTTTCCTGGGTAGGTTCAAGGGTACGAGAGGCATATGCAATGACATGAGGAGCTTTCTCAACCCTTTGTGATAAAATTTCCCCAACTGCAAAGTTAGAGGCATCACACATAAGCTCAAAGTGGATATCCCACCTTGGTGGTTAGATGAAGGGAGGTGATCTGAGACTCCTTTTTAACAAATTTAAATCATCCTCACAATTTTTATCAAACGCAAACTCAGAATCCTTTTGTAATAATCGGGATAAGGGAGGTGTGATCTTACTAAAGTCTTTAATGAATAGGTGGTAAAAACTAGCATGAACCAAGAAAAATCGCACCTCACAAACACATTTTGGATAAGGAAGGGCTGAAATTAATTCAATTTTTGATTTATCCACTTGAATTACCTCTTTTGAAATAACATTCCCAATAACTATCCCTCATTCAACCATGAAATGGCATTTCTTGTAATTTAATACAAGATATTTTTCTATGCAACAACGGAGGATAGAACCTAAGTAATCCAAACAATCATCAAATGAAGTTCCATAAACTGTGAAATCATCCATAAAAACTTCCATGCAATTCTCTAGGTCCTCAGAAAAAATGCTCAACATACAACGTTGAAAAGTACCCGGAGCATTACAAAGACCAAAAGGCATTCTTCTCTATGAAAATGTGCAAATGGATAGGTAAATGTAGTCTTTTCTTGATCCTCAGGGGCTATATAGATTTGAAAATAACCTGAATAGCCATCAAGGAAACAATAATGGGACTTACCAACCAAATTTTCTAACATCTTTTCAATTAAAGGTAGATGAAAGTGGTCCTTCCGTGTGGTTTGATTCAGTCAACGGTAGTCAATATAGACTCTCCAACTATTTTGAACATGTGTTGGAACAAATTCATTCCTTTCATTCGAAACAACTATTATTACTATTTTTTTAGGCACAATTTGCACTGGGGTAACCCATTTACTATCAGATATAGGATAAATGATCCACGCAATAAGTAATTTATTGACTTTTAATTTTACCACTTCAAGGAGAGTGGGATTCAACCAACGTTGAGCCTGCCTTACGGGCTTAGACTCATCATCCAAAAGTATATGGTGCATACAAATAAATGGGCTAATCTCAAGAATATCAGCCAATGTCCATCCTATTTTCTTTTTTACACTCTCTCAAAAGTTTGAGTAGTTTTGATTCCTATTGTTAAGAGAGGTTATTGGAAATAATGATAAGAAATTGTTCAATACCCTCAAGATAAGCATATTTTAAATTAAATATAAGTGGTTTTAATTCCAACACTGGGGGTTTTTGGACTGAGGGAGGGGATTTAGGGGGAGTGAGTTCCATGAAACTGTCTATCTGCTCATGTTTATTCTCTAAGAATAGAGAATCTATTGAAATGAGATTTGCAGAATCATTGACGATCATGGGTACCTCAGAATGAACACACTCATCAATTAAAACACAAAATTTACATTTTTCAGAACCCACACAACACTCAAAACTCTAATCAAAACTCAAATCATCCAAGGGTGAAGAAGAGGAAAATGAATCAGAGTATGGGTTAAGGAGAGAATTGTGTGTGTGTGCATCATTTGAGATCACTTCCATCGAATAGACAGGAAGAGTGGAGTGCTCTTCAACCAGGTTTTTCATAGCCTCAAGGATGTTAAAACTTACCTTTTCTCCACCAAACTCCATGGATAGTGTACCATTGTGAACATTGATGATTGTATTTGTTGTTTTAAGGAATGGCCTCCCAAATATGAGAGGAGTGTGTCCTTGGGTTAAGGTATCTTCCATCTTAAGAATGTAGAAATCGACGGGGAAGATGAGATTCTTCACTCTTACAAGGACATCCTAAATTACACTCTTGTTGGATGCATTATAGTTAACAAGTTGCATGACAATTCCTCTTGGTTGAATCTCTCTAACCTGAAGATAAGTATACATAGATTGAGGCATTACATTAATGGAAGCACCTAAATCTATCATAGCATCAGAAAATAAAGTCTCCCTTATGATACATGGTATTGTGAATATGTTTGGATCCTTGCATTTGGTTAGCATGCTGGTTGAATCAAGGCTGAGACATTCCTCCCCAAGTTGACTCTCTCATTCCCATTCAATCTTTGTCTATGGGTGCAAAGTTCTTTAAGAAATTTGTCATAATGGGGAATTTTCTTGACTGCATCCAATAATGGAATATTAACTTGAACTTTTTTAAATGTATCCATTATTTCATTTTCAATCTCATTATCAATATTTTTCTTAGATTTAGAGAGTATTTGAGGGAAATGAAGAGGAATGGATTGTTCATGGGAATCCTTAATGATAATTTGATTACTCTTTTTTCTTGTTTTTTTTTTCTTGAAACATTTGAGGGTTAGAGAAGAGAATTTTCAAGATGGGGACATACCTATTTCGTAGAATCAGTAGAAGGAGAAACTTTTTTACCACTACGAAGTGTAACTGCACATACATTACATTTGTCCTTCGGGTTGGAAATGGGTTGGGATGGTAGTTGTCCAGAACCTTGCATCTTAAGCTCACTAATGGTTTTTGCTAATTGCCCCACTTGACTTCGCAGGTCTTGAATAGCTGATTGTGTGGTCTGTTGGAACTGGAGGTTCTGGGTTTCCATTTGTTTCACCATATCCTCAAGGCTTGGTTCAGATTTGGGAGGAGGATGATTATTGTTTTGAGAATTTTAAGGGTAAGAAGGTTTCATACCTTGGACTTGTTGATACCAATTTTTCTTGGGGTATCTTGAGTTTCCTCCTTGTTAGTATTGGGGTCGTGCTTGCCACCCAGGGTTTAGATTTGGCCTGAATTGTTCTTTCTTGAAGGGAGGTGCTTGTTGGAATGGATTCCCTAGGAACACAGCTGCACAAGACTCAGGTAAATCCTGAAGTTGTGGACACTTGTCAGAAAAATGAGTATTGTCAAAACAAATACCACAATGTAATGGAATAGGAGGAGATTGTGAGTTACCTTTTTCTTGAGCTAATTTCCTTAGAATGGTATGCATCTCATCAAGCTTGTTATCTACCTTTTGTTCTATAGATGAATGACTTACCTCATGAACTCCTCGGGTTTTTGCAATAGCTCATGTACCAAATTGTTGTGAATTTTGAGCCATGTTGGCTGTTAATTCACGAGGGGCGGAAGGAGTTTTATCAACCAAGGCACCAGCAGCAGATGCATCAATCATTCCACGATCCATGGGGATAAGTCCCTCATAGAGGTATTGGATTAATAGTTGTTCACTAATCTGGTGGTGGGGGCAGCTTGAGAAGAGTTGTTTGAATCTCTCCTAGTATTCATGAAGGGTCACTCCTTGTGATTGCCTAATGCCACAAATTTCATTCCTAATTGATTTTGTTCGGGAGGCAGGGAAAAGCTTCTATAAAAATAGTCTTTTCAGTTCATTCCAGCCCCCAATTTTGGTAGGAAAATAGTATATTCAATCTTTGGATATACCATCAAGGGAGAAAGGGAAGGACCTAAACTTAATTAAGTCCTCGGAGACATTTTGAGGTTTCATGGTGGAGCACACTATGTGAAACTCTTTGAGATGTTTGTGAGGGTCCTCACCAGGAAGACCATGAAATTTGGGAATTAGGTGGATAAGGTCTGATCTCAGCTCAAATTTGGCTGCTTCCACAGGATATTGGATGTACACAGGTAGGTACTCCACATCCGGGGTGGTCAATTCTTTTAAGGTTCGATTATTTACATCCATATTTTCCGGGGTTTGATTGGGTTCAATTTTTGATTGGTTTGTGGAAACTTGAGGTTCTAAAAGGGGTTCCTTGATATTACTTGATTGACCTTCTCTAGATGCCTTGATTTTTGAATGGAGTGATTTTTAAATTTCATGGTCAAATTCAAGTAGTGTTTCTTTACCAGATCTTGTCATGCAACAATGATGTCCAGTTTGATTGATTGATCATTTGTTGTTGTTTTTTTTTTGATTTTTTTAATATTTTTTATGTAATATGAATGAAATAAAAATAATTAAGAAATTAAATGAGAAAAGAAAATATAATTCTATACTACAAAATTATAGAAAGAGATGTAGAAGAATAAGAAAAGGATAGAGAGAGGAAGAACACACAAAAACAACCAAAAATAGAAACAAAAAAACAAAACAAAAACAATCGAATGGGGTGGGGTATTAAAAGGGGTACTAATTAAGAAGTAAAATAAATAAATAAAAGGAAATAAAAAAATGATCTTGGCTTCCCAGCAACGGTGCCAAATTTTGATCGCATTGTCGAGCGCGTCAACTTAGATGTTTATTTTTAACTAGAATTTCTGCAGTATAGTAGCAACCCTAGGTCATCTCTCGACAGAAGCTTAGATCATTAATTTAAAAAGAGGGGTTTGATTATAAAAGTATAAGGGGAATGAGGTTTTGTAAAACTTGGGGGTTTGATGATTGAATATGAAAATATAAAATGAAAGCGATAAAACAAAATATAAATTAACAGAATTAATTAAGTGTGATCAACCCGGGGTACTCTCATGATGTTCATCTTTCATTGCTTCATGATATAGGGTTATGATCTTTTAATCCCTGGTTTTTAACATCTAGAACCAAAATGTTACTCAGTTTATACAAGGATACCTCCTAGGGTTCAGTCGTAAACACACAATGATTCACCGGACACCGCTGATGATTAGGTGATTTGTGTTTGACTTCATAACCGAAACTCACCAAGGCAACACATAAAAAACTCGATGTGTTGTCAAGGTTTGTATGTTATTTCTTTGTGATACCATTATATAAATGTACATTGCCTTGATAGTGCTTATGTGAGTTTAATTGACCAATATGAACCACACAAACACCGCAATTGAATGAGGGGAGAAAAGGGATGAACGATGTGTCAAACATCACATGAAAGGGTACCCCCAAACATGATCATTTGAGTTTGAGTATAATATACCAGTATATAACAGAATTAAATTAAAATATAGGATGAAGAAAAACAACATACAACCTAAAATTAAAAAGATCATTCAAAATAACACAAACATGAAGCTCGGGATTACATCACGTTCCTCCTCAGGTGATCACAAGGGGTTTAGAAAACCATGGAAGAGGAGGAAGAGAAAGATGTTGAGGTAGAACTTTCCATAGCCTCAAAAACTTCAAATATTGGTGGGAGGACTCCTTTTAGACTCCAAAATTTCAGCACCTTTCCTCTGGTTCGAACTCCCAAATGGGAAGCTCAAGGTTCCATTTTATAGGAAAATTAGAAGGTGGTTTAAGGCACACATATTTCTTCAAGCCAATTGTACCACGCGTTTTGGCCAATAGAAAATAAAATATCCCTTTTGAAAAAACTATAAAGTTGTATCCTCACTTCCTAACTATCTCCATTGAAAGTTTGGCATCAATTGGACAAGTGGATCTGGATATATTGACAGATTACAGAACGCCACTTTTGACTTTGCACAAATTCGGTGTTCTGAACAGATCAGGTCGGTTGGGGCCCTTGATGGTAGAATTGGGCTTTAGTTCCTTAATATTAAATGTATCCCATTAAAATTTGGACCAGACCACAAAATTTCATCCCATTTAGATGCGTGAAGTTTTCTAAACAGGCACAACAGTGGAAAGGTCTTCATGGATCCATGCAATTTGGGCCCATTTTTCTTCCACTTCATCATGGGCCCTCCAAATCATCTCCTCCTACATTGAAATCATCAAAACAAGTAAAATTGTCTATTTTAATAGTGATAAAAAAAATAATGGAATCAAACATGAATTTCAATTTGTTATTATTTTTATAATTTTCAATACAAAACAAATTTAGCACAGTGGTGTAAGGGTGAAAATGAAACAGTGAATCGTGGTACGATCACACCCCCACACCTAAACATTTTCACTCCTGAAAAAGTATAATATCCTAATAATGTCTCATTCCTATATCAAAGGTGTGAAAACATCCAAGATTATTTTGAAATTAAATTCATCATGTCTCGTTTATGGAATCAATTTTCCTATCATTTTTCTTTTCTCACATTCAAATTTGTTCAACTTCATTTGTTCACCCATGAAACATGTCGCAACCTACCTAACCTAAAAATTTTCCCTATTCACTCAAGGAACATATGAAATTGGATTTATGATCTTTTCTAAAAGTTTATGTGATCTTACCATATGCTTGCCAAGATTCTCATTTCTCTACCGGCAGAAACCAGTGTGCTTCTTAAGAGGACTTCCAACATGTTGTTCTGAGGTTCAGGGGTTGGTAGGATTTAATGTTTAAAAATATGAGGCAGAAGAGGAGTGTTTAATATCTTATGTACAAAACATGTCAAAATTCAGCAAGTGTTCACAATTAATGTACACACTCAACCCCTCACAAAGTGTATCACCTCCAACTCACTCTCTCTATTGTCCATTTTTGTGGGTCACAACCAAGCAGTGAATAATAATGAGTAAACATCCTCTTTTCTCCATTTTTGTTCTGTTTTTTTTTCAATGTACAAAAATATTTTTATTAATGTATAGTTTTTTGTTTTTTAGATAGAGGGAAACATGTGTAAAACAATGATGTAATATGGATTGTGAACTCATTTCCCAAGGAAAATGTAGGCACCTTTTATATCAACCCATAACAATGATTCTCTTTCAAAAATTCCCATGGAAACACCCTCTCTCCCACACTTACTGAAAATAAAACAAGAATATACACAAGATATGGGTAGGCAGGGATAAATTAGCTTATAATGTGGCTACCTAACAGGAATTTCATGGTCTCTAAGGCTTAAGAAGGATAAAATGTAAAGGTGGCCAAAAATAGAGGATAATTGTAAAAAGGTCATTTTAATGAACGATTGTCTCTATCATAAATGTAGCATACTTGAATCTTATGGCTTCAAATAGAATCAAGGAAAGTTCTAGTTTCTTTACATGACCCGGGACTCTCAAGAAAGTGATTAAAAGGAAGAATATGCAATAAAGTGATGCAGAATATTCGGGAGACACAACAACAGAAAACGGGAAAAACGAAAGAAAGAAAGCAGAGGACACAGCGATTTACGTGGTTCGCGAAAAATACCTACGTCCACGACAGAGGCAGAAATTCACTATTTGGGAGCACAAATTATATAGGGTTTTTTCAGTAGTAAAACCCTAGCCCGAAATGGGCTACATATGAAGAAGACGGTCCACTGTTCTGAATAGTAGTCCGCGTTGCAGCAGTGATCGGCGGCTCACTTTGTCAAAAGTGCTACAGTGTTTTCCGGCTGGAAGTCAAAAGCGCTAGAGTGAAGTTGACCCTGAAGTCTGCACCACTATAGTTCATGTCGGTGTTGGTTGGTCAACTCTTCTACAGTTGGGGCCATAAGCATTCGGCCCAATCGGATCGGGCAACACCAATCCAACAATCTCCCACTTGTAGCCTGATCCGCTACACTGCTATGCTTCGATGCAACTGATGAAGACAACTTACTTAATCTAAGTACTTCATCTTCTTCACTCACCAGTGGCGTGCTTTCACAGATTCATGAAATAAAAACTTTTTTCCTCTTATTCTCCCATCAAGTCCTCCATCATTCTGCCTCTCATTCTCCGTTCATCAGTGGAGACCAGCAGAGGCACAGCAGTGCCTCAACTTCTGTATCACCATAGGCTTTGTAAACATGTCTTCTAGATTGTTGGTTCCACAGATCTTTTTCAAGGTCAGCAACCCATCCTGTATCAAACCTCTGATGAAATGGTACTTCAACTGAATGTGCTTCATTCGGGCATGAAACACTGGGTTCTTGGAAAGATGTATAGCACTCTGATTGTCACAGTGCAATACATTCTCCTCTCTCTTTCTTCCCAATTCATCCAAGAAGTTCTTCATCCAAACCATATCTTTCCCAGCTTCTGTTACAGTAATGTATTTTGCCTCTGTGGTGGATAAATCCACCACCTTCTACAATTGTGATATCCAACTTACCTTAGTTCCTCCACAGGTAAAAACATAACCCATGGTACTCCTCCTGCTGTCGACATCGCCTCCAAGGTTAGCATCCACATACCCCTGCAATGAAGTTACTTTCCCAAAGTATAGAGATACCTCCTTATTGCCCTTCAAATACCTCAGTATCCACTTCACAGCTTCCCAATGTTGCTTTCCAGGGTTCTCCATATACCTGCTCACAACTCCCACTGCATGAGCAATGTCAGATCGAGTACAGACCATGGCATACATCAGGCTTCCAACAGCTGATGCGTATGGAACTTTTTCCATGTACTCCACCTCTTCTTCCATCTTCGATGATTGATTCTTTGATAGTTTGAAGTGTCTCGCCAGGGGAATAGAGACTGCCTTTGCTTCCAGCATGATGAATCTTCTCAGAACCTTCCCAATGTAATCATCCTATGACAACATTAATGTTCCAGCTATGTGGTCTCTCTTGATCTTCGTTCCCAGAATCTTGCCAGCTTCTCCAAGATCCTTCATTTCAAACTCCTCATCCAACTTCCATTTCAACTCATTAATCCTCTGCATACATGATCCTGCAATGAGCATGTCATCCACATACAGAAGCAATATAATGTATTCATAACTGAAAGACTTGATGTAGCAACATTGATCCATGCCACATCGTTTATATTCATTTTTAGACATAAATGAATCAAACTTCTTATTCCACTGCCTGGGTGCCTGATTCAATCCATATAAGCTCTTCTGGAGTTTGCACACCAGGTCTTCCTTTCCAGACACTACATATCCCTCTGGCTGCTTGATAGAGCAAATATTTTCAATTAATTTATATTTAATATCATTTTTTTAAACCCACAAAATTGTTCCTCTAATATGAATTGTTTCATTTTTTTGATAATGGTGTTATTTTGAGCTAAATAGTAAAAATTGGCCATTTTGGATTTTTAACAGTTTTAAATTATTTCGGTAGTTTGGACATAACATTATCTACACTAATCCAAATTGCAAAATTCTTTCTTTTCCAGATTCTGAACATCCAGTTCTTCATTTAATATATTTGGACTAAAATATGAATCGGCCATATGGAAGCTCAAAAGAAGCTCAAAAGCTGGCTCAAGAAAACTGTTTTCAGTTCTGCCTATTTTTTATGTGGGATCCATAACTCATTCACTGTGGGACCAAAGCTTGTGAAATTCGGTGGTTGGACGCGCAAGGCATTTTGGAGCATCTATTATGAAGGAAGCACCGAGTGAATTGGCCGTTTATGGTGTCATTAAATCACACTAATTCGGAGGGTTTCGTTTTGGAGAGTCTGACTAGACAGAATAAATGCTCATAGTAAAACGGCCATAACTCTCGTAATACATGTCCAAATCCGCTGAAAGTTTGAGGGGACACGGCCAAGGGAATTATGAACAACATTAAAGAAGGTCTCAACGCGTGAAGATGTCATTTAATGGGGCTACAACGCGTCAACATTCGGGGGAAGCATTCTGGCTATAAAAGGAGGAGAGCTCCACCCTCTCAAAGCATCCATTCTCCACCCCATTCCTTCCGGGACACCAAGAAGGAGAACTTTTCAGCTTTCTATTTTATTTATTTTCTTTTTCATAGTTTTTTAATGTCTTATTCTTCCCCATTCAACTCGATTACCCTTACCATGGTGGGGTAAACTTTTGGAGTGATTGGGGAAGGGTTGGTTTTCTACATTGTAATGCTTGAGTTCTTGGACGCAATTGAATAAATTTCTTTCTTATTCAAAGTTGTTTTCAATTTATTATAGCAGATTTTATAATCAAGTGCGATCGTTCTTGAATATTAATTCCGTTATTTATTTTTGCCTTGGTAAAATAATCAATATCACCCTCCACTAATTTCTGGTTTATATACGATGGAATAAACCAGGAATTAGTGGTGAAGTACTCGACGATCGTCAGTACGTGTAAAAGGTGTAGTGAATGTTCTTGATTGTTTGGGATAAACAAAACTCGATCGTGTATTGCCCATTTCAATTAAGGATATTCAATACAACTATTTTACACATGGAAGGAGAGTTGACCAAACCGAGATCTTGGTAAGGTTTTCTCTCACAATAACAATTTCACCAAGGAAGTGAGAGGAAATGATTGTGGAAACTCACTTTAATCAACTAAGAAGAAGAGGTTTGAATTAAATTGAACAAGGATAGCATTATAATTAGGAAACTGACCCCGACCTAATCACCCTTTTTAATTTCATTGTTTTTCAATCATTTGAATTTCAAATTTCCGTTCACAACATTTTTACCCCCGTTTTAAAGTGAACCCATTTTGTGTGCACTCCTCTTCGGGAGACATCCTAGGTCAACCAAATTATTACATTTTAACTTAGGAAAAAATTGTTTTGTCACGCCCTATGACAGGCATGCGCCAAACTTGGCGCCGTTGCCGGGGAGGTAGTGCCATAATTAATTTGTAAAGATTTCACTTTTTCAAATTTAATTTTTTTTTAAAAAAAAATCTTTTACCATGTTGTTTTCAAATGATTATTTTTTTAATTCATGGAATAATTACCCACCAGTTCAAGAACCAATTATTGAATCACCTTGGTCTATAGATTATAAAGTTTCTTTCTTGTCTAAACAAATTCGAGGAGCTCGAATCCAAATCGTAATCGAGGATGAATTCAAGGATCTCATTGAAAACCTTAAAGAGAACATCGAATAGCCAGTGTTGGAGGGATTGTCTAGATAATTAATTGAACTTCAGGAGTATTTTCCAGAATTTTATCATGATATAATCAAAGTACAACACCAAGAAGAATAAGTTCACATAGATATTGAAGCCCAATTTGAAAGAATTAGTCAAACAGTTCAAAAGCTAAAGACCTCAATACAGTGGATAGTAGAAAAAGTACATGAATCCCAAGATCCACAACTGGAGCCAGAACAAGAACCAGAACCTGAAAATTTGATGGAAGAAGTATCCTCACAAATCCTTCAAGTTGAAGAACCCATGGAGGCCTTGATAAAATTAAAAGAAGATCCATTGAGCCCATCTCAATCAATGTTGGAGAAGATTGATGATGAAGATTTAGCTATTGAAATTCATATGGGAGATCAAAGAGATCTGGATAACTTCTGGAATGAGTGTGAGGAACTTCTTGATCCAATTATTCCTAATAATGTAGATGATTCAACAACATTGAAGGAAGAAACCAACCAAGCAGTGGAATTTGAAGAGAAGATATAGGAGTCTGACTACCTACCTCTATCTACGGAAATTCAACTTCAAGAAGCACCTCCCATTGAAGAACCAATTGAAGCCAAACAAGATCAGGGAGTCAATCTTTTTATAAACTCATTATCTTTTGATTTTTTTGAAACTAAATTGAGTATTACCTCCCCTTTTTTTAATTTTTTAGATTCATCCAACACTTTTATTTCCTTGGATGGAGAATATGCATCTGAAGAGGAACATCTGGAGCTCCCCAAACCTATTGAACATTTAATGGAGGGAGTACATGAGAAGATCAAAGTGGTGTTTCTGGAGAAAAATGAGACACAATCTACTTGCTTTGAAATGGAAGAATTTGACATTGATTCTTCATGCTTTAATTTTTTTCAAATAGAATTAAACTCTGACATTCCATTTGATTTTTCCCCAGATGTATCATACCTTCAGCAACCACTGAAGAATAAAGAAGATGTTGTTCATGGAGAACCCAAGAAAGAGGAGGACTCATTCATTGTCCTAACCCCACCCTTAATGTTGTATCTCATTACAAAGAGGGTGGACATGGTGAATTTTATCGATGGAGTCCTCAAGAAAAAGGAAGACGTTCATCCTGGAAAGAAAAGTTTGTGTTGGTTCATGAGCAAGAAACCTCACCCACCATTAGATTGGGGATAATCGATTAGAACTGCCCCTCTGGAGGCAGTCAAAACCCAGGGCCCACTTGGGGGATTAAACCAAGTTTTATCCTTCTATTCTCATCTTACTTCTATTTTTATTTCTTTCAATAAATATCATATGTTTTATTTTGTTCTTTTATTTGTAGGTTTTCAGAGTGCAACACTTGGAAGCTTAAATCAATGTTGCACTATGAATAAATCAGGTTGTACCTCTCTTTAACACTTTCTTGATGTTGTGATTAATTTGAAAATTGCCTCACATGTTAAATCCATTTTAATGCATCGAGGACACTGCATCATTTAAGTGTGGGGGAGGGAACCTTTGTAGTTTAGGATTTTTATTTGATGTTTGTTTTTTAAAAATAAAAAAAAATAAAAAATTGTGTGTTTTCAAATTTTTGTGTGTTTATTTTTCAATTTTTGGTGTGTTTCTGAAACTTTTGAGCTGAAAAGATTATCAATACCATTTTTGAAACCCATGTCAATGAGTGAACCAATCTATTTCATGAAACCGATCTTAAATGAATGCTGAAATAACATTGTTTCAAGTTCAAATATTTTGGAAATTCAGGAAAAGTACACTGATTTTTGAATCTCATGCCATATTTCACTGTCTATATCTTTGAAATAACTTTCCTGTGAGGCTTCTGAACCATTTTTGTCATATTCTTTTCATTCACCTCATTTCTTGAGAGAACCATATCATGCTTGCTTTAACCAGAATTTGATTTATTCCTTTCAAAACTTGAGGGTTGGGGTACGTGTGTTTTAAATGATTGAGGCATTTATTTTGTTTGAAGCCTCCTTTTCAAAATAATCCTTTTCATTATGGCCCACCTTTACATTTATCCTTCATTTTATCCCCTAGTATCCATGAATTGCCTGTTAGGTTAGCCACATTACAAGCCAATTTTCCCTATCATACATGCTCTTGAAGTAAAATTGCATGATCTAGTTGAACTTAAGTGTGGGGAAAGATGTCTTGTGGTGTAATACCTCATTTGGTTATACTTTGGGTGGAAAATAAATTGTGGAAGAGATGTGTGTGATGCTGAAAAATTATTCTGTTGAAAGCTGTGCCTTTTCTGGAGCTTTTATGACAAGAGAAGCTGTGCCTTTATGGAGCTTCCAATGTAAAAAGAAAGTTGTGCCTATCTGGAGCTTTAAAAAAAATTATGTTTGAAAAGATTGAAATGTTTGCTGTTGAGCTGATTGAATGATAATGGAGCCTATTTTCAACAAAGGGGAAGTAAAGGAGACCATATTTGAGTGAAAACTAGAATCTTGCAATTCTGCTTCAATAAGAGCCAAGCCTTCCTTTTTCGGCCTCAGAAATTTTAACATCTAAATACTACCAACCGGAAGCCACAGAACAACCCTAAAAAGTCCTCATGAGAAACACATGTCCTTTACTCACATCAGGTGGAGAAGTAGGAATTTATCAAACCTATGGTGACTCTTGTGTGAGTTTGGATGAGAAAAGCCTTGTTCAGCCTTTACATTTATGAGATGAGAGAAAATTCATGTGAGGTGGGTGTTTTGTGTGCATGGGATAAGAAATGAAGTGGAAATATATTAAAATCTTAAATGGAGAACTTGAAATAACAGTTTTTGATGAGGCATGATATCTTTTTGTTTCTTGAAATTGATTTGATTGATCTCATTGATATGTGTTTTGATTTTGATTTGATTTGATTTTTACTTGTCCAGGAGTCCAAGTGCTAAGTGTGGGGGGATTGATAGATCAAATATTTTCAATTAATTTATATTTAATATCATTGTTTTAAACCCACAAAATTGTTCCTCTAAGATGAATTGTTTCATTTTTTTGATAATGGTGTTATTTTGAGCTAAATAGTAAAAATTAGCCATTTTGTATTTTTAACAGTTTTAAATTATTTCGGTAGTTTGGCAATAAAATTATTTACACTGATCCAAATTGAAAAATTCTTTCTTTTCCATATTCTGAACATCCAGGGATTCATTTAATATATTTGTAATAAAATATGAATCGGCCATATGAAAACTCAAAAAAATCTCACAAGTTGGCTCAAGAAAACTGTTTTCAGTTCTGCCTATTTTTGATGTGGGATCCATAACTCATCCACTGTGGGATCAAAGCTTGTTAAATTCGGTGGTTGGACGCGCAAGGCATTTTGGAGCATCTGTTATGAAGGAATCAGCGAGTGAATTGGCCGTTTATGGTGTCATTAAAGCACCCTAATACGGAGTATTTCGTTTTGGAGAGTCTGACCGGACAGAATAAATGCTCATAGTAAAACAGCCATAACTCTCGTAATACATGTCCAAATCCGCTGAACTTTTGAGGGGACACGGCCAAGGGAATTATGAACAACATTCAAGAAGGGCTCAACGCGTGAAGATGTCATTTAATGGGGCTACAACGCGTCGATATTCGGGGGAAGCATTCTGGATATAAAAGGAGGAGAGCTCCACCCTCTCAAAGCATCCATTCTCCACCCCATTCCTTCCGGGACACCAAGAAGGAGAACTTTTCAGCTTTCTCTTTTATTTATTTTCTTTTTCATAGTTTTTTAATGTCTTCTTCTTCCCCATTCAACTCGATTACCCTTACCATGGTGGGGTAAACTTTTGGAGTGATTGGGGAAGGGTTGGTTTTCTACATTGTAATGCTTGAGTTCTTGGACGCAATTGAATAAATTTCTTTCTTCTTCAAAGTTGTTTTCAATTTATTATATAAGATTTTATAATCAAGTTCGATCGTTCTTGAATATTAATTCCGTTATTTATTTTTGCCTTGGTAAAATAATCAATATCACCCTCCACTAATTTCTGGTTTATATACGATGGAATAAACCAGGAATTAGTGGTGAAGTACTCGACGATCGTCAGTTCGTGTAAAAGGTGTAGTGAATGTTCTTGATTGTTTGGGATAAAAAAAACCCGATAGGGTATTTCCCATTTCAATTAAGGATATTCAATACAACTATTTTACACATGGAAGGAGAGTTGACCAAACCGAGATCTTGGTAAGGTTTTCTCTCACAATAACAATTTCACCAAGGAAGTGAGAGGAAATGATTGTGGAAACTCCCTTTAATCAACTAAGAATAAGAGGTTTGAATTAAATTGAACAATGATAGCATTATATTTAGGAAATCAACCCCGACCTAATCACCCTTTTTAATTTCATTGTTTTTCAATCATTTGAATTTCAAATTTCCGTTCACAACATTTTTACCCCCGTTTTAAAGTGACAACTCATTTTGTGTGCACTCCTCTTCGGGAGACATCCTAGGTCAACCAAATTACTACATTTTAACTTAGGAAAAAATTGTTTTGCCACGCCCTATGACAGGCGTGCGCCAAACTTGGCGTCGTTGCTGGGGAGGTAGTGCCACAATTAATTTGTATAGATTTCACTTTTTCAAATTTAATTTTTTTTTAAAAAAATATTTTACCATGTTGTTTTCAAATGATTATTTTTTTAATTCATGGAATAATTACCCACCAGTTCAAGAACCAATTATTGAATCACCTTGGTCTATAGATTATAAAGTTTCTTTCTTGTCTAAACAAATTCGAGGAGCTCGAATCCAAATCGTAACCGAGGATGAATTCAAGGATCTCATTGAAAACCTTAAAGAGAACATCGAATACCCAGTGTTGGAGGGATTGTCCAGAGAATTAATTGAACTTCAGGAGTATTTTCCAGAATTTTATCATGATATAATCAAAGTACAACACCAAGAAGAAGAAGTTCACATAGATATTGAAGCCCAATTTGAAAGAATTAGTCAAACAGTTCAAAACCTAGAGACCTCAATACAGTGGATAGTAGAAAAAGTACATGCATCCCAAGATCCACAACTGGAGCCAGAACAAGAACCAGAACCTGAAAATTTGATGGAAGAAGTATCCTCACAAATCCTTCAAGTTGAAGAACCCATGGAGGCCTTGATGAAATTAAAATAAGATCCATTGAGCCCATCTCAATCAATGTTGGAGAAGATTGATGATGAAGATTTAGCTATTGAAATTCATATGGGAGATCAAAGAGATCTGGATAACTTCTGGAATGAGTGTGAGGAACTTCTTGATCCAATTATTCCTAATAATGTAGATGATTCAACAACATTGAAGGAAGAAACCAACCAAGCAGTGGAATTTGAAGAGAAGATAGAGGAGTCTGACTACCTACCTATATCTACGGAAATTCAAATTCAAGAAGCACCTCCCATTGAAGAACCAATTGAATCCAAACAAGATCAGGGAGTCAATATTTTTATAAACTCATTATCTTTTTATTTTTTTGAAACTAAATTGAGTATTACCTCACCTTGTTTTAATTTTTAAAATTCATCCAACACTTGTATTTCCTTGGAGGAAGAATATGCATCTGAAGAGGAACATCTGGAGCTCCCCAAACCTATTGAACATTTAATGGAGGGAGTACATGAGAAGATCAAAGTGGTGTTTCTGGAGAAAAATGAGACACAATCTACTTGCTTTGAAAGGGAAGAATTTGACATTGATTCTTCATGCTTTAATTTTTTTCAAATAGAATTAAACTCTGACATTCCATTTGATTTTTCCCCAGATGTATCATACCTTCAGCAACCACTGGAGAATAAAGAAGATGTTGTTCATGGAGAACCCAAGAAAGAGGAGGACTCATTCATTGTCCTAACCCCACCCTTAATGTTGTATCTCATTACAAAGAGAGTGGACATGGTGAATTTTATCGACGGAGTCCTCAAGAAAAAGGAAGACGTTCATCCTGGAAAGAAAAGTTTTTGTTGGTTCATGAGCAAGAAACCTCACCCACCATCAGATTGGGGATAATCGATTAGAACTGCCCCTCTGGAGGCAGTCAAAACCCAGGGCCCACTTGGGGGATTAAACCAAGTTTTATCCTTCTATTATCATCTTACTTCTATTTTTATTTCTTTCAATAAATATCTTATGTTTTCTTTTGTTCTTTTATTTGTAGGTTTTCAGAGTGCAACACTTGGAAGCTTAAATCAATGTTGCACTATGAATAAATCAGGTTGTACCTCTCTTTAACACTTTCTTGATGTTGTGATTAATTTGAAAATTGCCTTACATGTTTAATCCATTTTAATGCATCGAGGACACTGCATCATTTAAGTTTGGGGGAGGGAACCTTTGTAGTGTAGGATTTTTATTTGATGTTTTTTTTTTAAATAAAAAAAATAAAAAATTGTGTGTTTTCAAATTTTTGTGTGTTTATTTTTCAATTTTTGGTGTGTTTCTGAAACTTTTGAGCTGAAAATATTATCAATACCATTTTTGAAACCCATGTCAATGAGTGAACCAATCTATTTCATGAAATTGATCTTAAATGAATGATGAAATAACATTGTTTCAAGTTCAAATATTTTGGAAATTCATGAAAAGTACATTGATTTTTGAATATCATGCCATATTTCACTGTCTATATCTTTGAAATAACTTTCCTGTGAGGCTTCTGAACCATTTTTTTCATATTCTTTTCATTCACCTCATTTCTTGAGAGAACCAGACCATGCTTGCTTTAACCAGAATTTGATTTATTCCTTTCAAAACTTGAGGGTTGGGGTACGTGTGTTTTAAATGATTGAGGCATTTATTTTGTTTGAAGCCCCCTTTTCAAAATAATCCTTTTCATTATGGCCCACCTTTACATTTATCCTTCATTGTAGCCCCTAGTATCCATGAATTTCCTGTTAGGTTAGCCACATTAAAAGCCAATTTTCCCTATCATACCTGCTCTTGAAGTAAAATTGCATGATCTAGTTGAACTTAAGTGTGGGGAAAGATGTCTTGTGGTGTACTACCTCATTTGGTTATACTTTGGGTGGAAAATAAATTGTGGAAGAGATGTGTGTGATGCTGAAAAATTATTCTGTTGAAAGCTGTTCCTTTTCTGGAGCTTTTATGACAAGAGAAGTTGTGCCTTTCTGGAGCTTCCAATGTAAAAAAGAAAGTTGTGCCTATCTGGAGCTTTAAAAAAAATTATGTTTGAAAAGATTGAAATGTTTGCTGCTGAGCTGATTGAATGATGATGGAGCCTATTTTCAACAAAGGGGAAGTAAAGAAGACCATATTTGAGTGAAAACTAGAATCTTGCAATTCTGCTTCAATAAGAGCCAAGCCTTCCTTTTTCGGCCTCAGAACTTTTAACATCTAAATCCTACCAACCGGAAGCCATAGAACAACCCTAAAACGTTCTCATGAGAAACACATGTCCTTGACTCACATCGGGTGGAGAAGTAGGAATTTATCAAACCTATGGTGACTCTTGTGTGAGTTTGGATGAGAAAAGCCTTGTTCAGCCTTTACATTTATGAGATGAGAGAAAATTCATGTGAGGTAGGTGTTTTGTGTGCATGGGATAAGAAATGAAGTGGAAATATATTAAAATCTTAAATGGAGAACTTGAAATAACAGTTTTTGATGAGTCATGATATCTTTTTGTTTCTTGAAATTGATTTAATTGATCTCATTGATATGTGTTTTGATTTTGATTTGATTTGATTTTTACTTGTCCAGGAGTCCAAGTGCTAAGTGTGGGGGGATTGATAGATCAAATATTTTCAATTAATTTATATTTAATATCATTGTTTTAAACCCACAAAATTTTTCCTCTAAGATGAATTGTTTCATTTTTTTGATAATGGTGTTATTTTGAGCTAAATAGTAAAAATTGGCCATTTTGGATTTTTAACAGTTTTAAATTATTTCGGTAGTTTGGCCATAACATTATCTACACTGATCCGAATTGCAAATTTATTTCTTTTCCAGATTCTAAACATCCAGGTATTCATTTAATATATTTGGACTAAAATATGAATCGGCCATATGAAAGCTCAAAAAAAGCTCACAAGTTGGCTCAAGAAAACTGTTTTCAGTTCTGTCTATTTTTGATGTGGGATCCATAACTCATCCACTGTGGGACCAAAGCTTGTGAAATTCGGTGGTTGGACGTGCAAGGCATTTTGGATAATCTGTTATGAAGGCATCACCGAGTGAATTGGCCGTTTATGGTGTCATTAAAGAACCCTAATCCGGAGGATTTCGTTTTGGAGAGTCTGACTGGACAGAATAAATGCTCATAGTAAAACAGCCATAACTCTCGTAATACATGTCCAAATCCGCTGCAATTTTGAGGGGACACATCCAAGGAAATTATGAACAACATTAAAGAAGGGATCAACACGTGAAGATGTCATTTAATGGGGTTACAACGCGTCGATATTCGGGGGAAGCATTCTGGATATAAAAGGAGGAGAGCTCCACCCTCTCAAAGCATCCATTCTCCACCCCATTCCTTCCGGGACACCAAGAAGGAGAACTTTTCAGCTTTCTCTTTTATTTATTTTATTTTTCATAGTTTTTTAATGTCTTTTTCTTCCCCATTCAACTCGATTACCCTTACCATGGTGGGGTAAACTTTTGGAGTGATTGGGGAAGGGTTGGTTTTCTACATTGTAATGCTTGAGTTCTTGGATGCAATTGAATAAATTTCTTTCTTCTTCAAATTTTTTTTCAATTTATTATATCAGATTTTATAATCAAGTGCGATCGTTCTTGAATATTAATTCCGTTATTTATTTTTTCCTTGGTAAAATAATCAATATCACCCTCCACTAATTTCTGGTTTATATACGATGGAATAAACCAGGAATTAGTGGTGAAGTACTCGACGATCGTCAGTACGTGTAAAAGGAGTAGTGAATGTTCTTGATTGTTTGGGATAAACAAAACCCGATCGGGTATTGTCCATTTCAATTAAGGATATTCAATACAACTATTTTACACATGGAAGGATAGTTGACCAAACCGAGATCTTGGTAAGGTTTTCTCTCACAATAACAATTTCACCAAGGAAGTGAGAGGAAATGATTGTGGAAACTCACTTTAATCAACTAAGAAGAAGAGGTTTGAATTAAATTGAACAAGGATAGCATTATAATTAGGAAACTGACCCCGACCTAATCACCCTTTTTAATTTCATTTTTTTTCAATCATTTGAATTTCAAATTTCCGTTCACAACATTTTTACCCCCGTTTTAAAGTGATAACCCATTTTGTGTGCCCTCCTCTTCGGGAGACATCCTAGGTCAACCAAATTACTACATTTTAACTTAGGAAAAAATTGTTTTGCCATGCCCTATGACAGGCGTGCGCCAAACTTGGCGCCGTTGCCGGGGAGGTAGTGCCACAATTAATTTGTAAAGATTTCACTTTTTCAAATTTAAATTTTTTTAAAAAAAAAATCTTTTACCATGTTGTTTTCAAATGATTATTTTTTTAATTCATGGAATAATTACCCACCAGTTCAAGAACCAATTATTGAATCACCTTGGTCTATATATTATAAAGTTTCTTTCTTGTCTAAACAAATTATAGGAGCTCGAATCCAAATCGTAACTGAGGATGAATTCAAGGATCTCATTGAAAACCTTAAAGAGAACATCGAATACCCAGTGTTGGAGGGATTGTCCAGAGAATTAATTGAACTTCAGGAGTATTTTCTAGAATTTTATCATGATATAATCAAAGTAAAACACTAAGAAGAAGAAGTTCACATAGATATTGAAGCCCAATTTGAAAGAATTAGTCAAACAGTTCAAAACCTAGAGACCTCAATACAGTGGATAGTAGAAAAAGTACATGCATCCCAAGATCCACAACTGGAGCCAGAACAAGAACTAGAACCTGAAAATTTGATGGAAGAAGTATCCTCACAAATCCTTCAAGTTGAAGAACCCATGGAGGCCTTGAGGAAATTAAAAGAAGATCCATTGAGCCCATCTCAATCAATGTTGGAGAAGATTGATGATAAAGATTTAGCTATTGAAATTCATATGGGAGATCAAAGAGATCTGGATAACTTCTGGAATGAGTGTGAGGAACTTCTTGATCCAATTATTCCTAATAATGTAGATGATTCAACAACATTGAAGGAAGAAACCAACCAAGCAATGGAATTTGAAGAGAAGATAGAGGAGTTTTACTACCTACCTCTATCTACGGAAATTCAACTTCAAGAAGCACCTCCCATTGAAGAACCAATTGAAGCCAAATAAGATCAGGGAGTCAATCTTTTTATAAACTCATTATCTTTTTATTTTTTTGAAACTAAATTGAGTATTACCTCCCCTTGTTTTAATTTTTCAGATTCATCCAACACTTTTATTTCCTTGGAGGGAGAATATGCATCTGAAGAGGAACATCTGGAGCTCCCCAAACCTATTGAACATTTAATGGAGGGAGTACATGAGAAGATCAAAGTTGTGTTTCTGGAGAAAAATGAGACACAATCTACTTTCTTTTAAAGGGAAGAATTTGACATTGATTCTTCATGCATTAATTTTTTTCAAATAGAATTAAACTCTGACATTCCATTTGATTTTTCCCCAGATGTATCATACCTTCAGCAACCACTGGAGAATAAAGAAGATGTTGTTCATGGAGAACCCAAGAAAGAGGAGGACTCATTCATTGTCCTAACCCCACCCTTAATGTTGTATCTCATTACAAAGAGGGTGGACATGGTGAATTTTATCGATGGAGTCCTCAAGAAAAAGGAAGACGTTCATCCTGGAAAGAAAAGTTTTTGTTGGTTCATGAGCAAGAAACCTCACCCACCATCAGATTGGGGATAATCGATTAGAACTGCCCCTCTGGAGGCAGTAAAAACCCAGGGCCCACTTGGGGGATTAAACCAAGTTTTATCCTTCTATTCTCGTCTTACTTATATTTTTATTTCTTTCAATAAATATCTTATGTTTTCTTTTGTTCTTTTATTTGTAGGTTTTCAGAGTGCAACACTTGGAAGCTTAAATCAATGTTGCACTATGAATAAATCAGGTTGTACCTCTCTTTAACACTTTCTTGATGTTGTGATTAATTTGTAAATTGCCTTACATGTTAAATCCATTTTAATGCATCGAGGACACTACATAATTTAAGTGTGGGGGAGGTAACCTTTGTAGTGTAGGATTTTTATTTGATGTTTGTTTTTTAAAAATAAAAAAAATAAAAAATTGTGTGTTTTCAAATTTTTGTGTGTTTATTTTTCAATTTTTGGTGTGTTTCTGAAACTTTTGAGCTGAAAAGATTATCAATACCATTTTTGAAACCCATGTCAATGAGTGAACCAATCTATTTCATGAAACCGATCTTAAATGAATGCTGAAATAACATTGTTTCAAGTTCAAATATTTTGGAAATTCATGAAAAGTACATTGATTTTTTAATCTCATGCCATATTTCACTGTCTATATCTTTGAAATAACTTTCCTGTGAGGCTTTTGAACCATTTTTGTCATATTCTTTTCATTCACCTCATTTCTTGAGAGAACCAGACCATGCTTGCTTTAACCATAATTTGATTTATTCCTTTCAAAACTTGAGGGTTGGGGTACGTGTTTTTTAAATGATTGAGGCTTTTACTTTGTTTGAAGCCCCCTTTTCAAAATAATCCTTTTCATTATGGCCCACCTTTACATTTATCCTTCATTGTAGCCCCTAGTATCCATGAATTGCCTGTTAGGTTAGCCACATTACAAGCCAATTTTCCCTATCATACCTGCTCTTGAAGTAAAATTGCTTGATCTAGTTGAACTTAAGTGTGGGGAAAGATGTCTTGTGGTGTACTACCTCATTTGGTTATACTTTGGGTGGAAAATAAATTGTGGAAGAGATGTGTGTGATGCTGAAAAATTATTCTCTTGAAAGTTGTGCCTTTTCTGGAGCTTTTATGACAAGAGAAGTTGTGCCTTTCTGGAGCTTCCAATGTAAAAATAAATTTGTGCCTATCTGAAGCTTTAAAAAAAATTATGTTTGAAAAGATTGAAATGTTTGCTGCTGAGCTGATTGAAAGATGATGGAGCCTATTTTCAACAAAGGGGAAGTAAAGGAGACCATATTTGAGTGAAAACTAGAATCTTGCAATTCTGCTTCAATAAGAGCCAAGCCTTCCTTTTTCGGCCTCAGAACTTTTAACATCTAAATCCTACCAACCGGAAGCCACAGAACAACCCTAAAAAGTCCTCATGAGAAACACATGTCCTTGACTCACATCGGGTGGAGAAGTAGGAATTTATCAAACCTATGGTGACTCTTGTGTGAGTTTGGATGAGAAAAGCCTTGTTCAGCCTTTACATTTATGAGATGAGAGAAAATTCATGTGAGGTAGGTGTTTTGTGTGCATGGGATAAGAAATGAAGTGGAAATATATTATAATCTTAAATGGAGAACTTGAAATAACAGTTTTTGATGAGGCATGATATCTTTTTGTTTCTTGAAATTGATTTGATTGATCTCATTGATATGTGTTTTGATTTTGATTTGATTTGATTTTTACTTGTCCAGGAGTCCAAGTGCTAAGTGTGGGGGGATTGATAGAGCAAATATTTTAAATTAATTTATATTTAATATCATTGTTTTAAACCCACAAAATTGTTCCTCTAAGATGAATTGTTTCATTTTTTTGATAATGGTGTTATTTTGAGCTAAATAGTAAAAATTGGCCATTTTGGATTTTTAACAGTTTTAAATTATTTAGGTAGTTTGGCCATAACAATATCTACACTGATCCAAATTTCAAAATTCGTTCTTTTCCAGATTCTGAACATCCAGGGCTTCATTTAATATATTTGGACTAAAATATGAATCGGCCATATGAAAGCTCAAAAAAAGCTCACAAGTTGGCTCAAGAAAACTGTTTTCAGTTCTGCCTATTTTTGATGTGGGATCCATAACTCATCCACTGTGGGACCAAAGCTTGTGAAATTCGTTGGTTGGACGCGAAAGGCATTTTGGAGCATCTGTTATGAAGGAATCACCGAGTGAATTGGCCGTTTATGGTGTCATTAAAGCACCCTAATCCGGAGGATTTCGTTTTGGAGAGTCTGACTGGACAGAATAAATGCTCATAGTAAAACAGCCATAACTCTCGTAATACATGTCGAAATCTGCTGAAATTTTGAGGGGACACGGCCAAGGGAATTATGAACAACATTAAAGAAGGGCTCAACGCGTGAAGATGTCATTTAATGGGGATAAAACGCGTTGATATTCGGGGGAAGCATTCTGGCTATAAAAGGAGGAGAGCTCCACCCTCTCAAAGCATCCATTCTCCACCCCATTCCTTCCGGGACACCAAGAAGGAGAACTTTTCAGCTTTATCTTTTATTTATTTTCTTTTTCATAGTTTTTTAATGTCTTCTTCTTCCCCATTCAACTCGATTACCCTTACCATGGTGGGGTAAAATTTTGGAGTGATTGGGGAAGGGTTGGTTTTCTACATTGTAATGCTTGAGTTCTTGGACGCAATTGAATAAATTTCTTTCTTCTTCAAAGTTGTTTTCAATTTATTATAGCAGATTTTATAATCAAGTGCGATCATTCTTGAATATTAATTCCGTTATTTATTTTTTCCTTGGTAAAATAATCAATATCACCCTCCACTAATTTCTGGTTTATATACGATGGAATAAACCAGGAATTAGTGGTGAAGTACTCGACGATCGTCAGTACGTGTAAAAGGTGTAGTGAATGTTCTTGATTGTTTGGGATAAACAAAACCCGATCGGGTATTGCCAATTTCAATTAAGGATATTTAATACAACTATTTTACACATGGAAGGAGAGTTGACCAAACCGAGATCTTGGTAAGGTTTTCTCTCACAATAACAATTTCACCAAGGAAGTGAGAGGAAATGATTGTGGAAACTCACTTTAATCAACTAAGAAGAAGAGGTTTGAATTAAATTGAACAAGGATAGCATTATAATTAGGAAACCGACCCCGACCTAATCACCCTTTTTAATTTCATTGTTTTTCAATCATTTGAATTTCAAATTTCCGTTCACAACATTTTTACCCCCGTTTTAAAGTGACAACCCATTTTGTGTGCACTCCTCTTCGGGAGACATCCTAGGTCAACCAAATTACTACATTTTAACTTAGGAAAAAATTGTTTTTCCACGCCCTACGACAGGCGTGCTCCAAACTTGGCGCCGTTGCCGGGGAGGTAGTGCCACAATTAATTTGTAAAGATTTCACTTTTTCAAATTTAATTTTTTTTAAAAAAAATCTTTTACCATGTTGTTTTCAAATGATTATTTTTTTAATTCATGGAATAATTACCCACCAGTTCAAGAACCAATTATTGAATCACCTTGGTCTATAGATTATAAAGTTTCTTTCTTGTCTAAACAAATTAGAGGAGCTCGAATCCAAATCGTAACCGAGGATAAATTCAAGGATCTCATTGAAAACCTTAAAGAGAACATCGAATACCCAGTGTTGGAGGGATTGTACAGAGAATTAATTGAACTTCAGGAGTATTTTCCAGAATTTTATCATGATATAATCAAAGTACAACACCAAGAAGAAGAAGTTCACATAGATATTGAAGCCCAATTTGAAAGAATTAGTCAAACAGTTCAAAACCTAGAGACCTCAATACAGTGGATAGTAGAAAAAGTACATGCATCCCAAGATCCACAACTGGAGCCAGAACAAGAACCAGAACCTGAAAATTTGATGGAAGAAGTATCCTCACAAATCCTTCAAGTTGAAGAACCCATGGAGGCCTTGATGAAATTAGAAGAAGATCCATTGAGCCCATCTCAATCAATGTTGGAGAAGATTGATGATGAAGATTTAGCTATTGAAATTCATATGGGAGATCAAAGAGATTTGGATAACTTCTGGAATGAGTGTGAGGAACTTCTTGATCCAATTATTCCTAATAATGTAGATGATTCAACAACATTGAAGGAAGAAACCAACCAAGCAGTGGAATTTGAAGAGAAGATAGAGGAGTCTGACTACCTACCTCTATCTATGGAAATTCAACTTCAAGAAGCACCTCCCATTGAAGAACCAATTGAAGCCAAACAAGATCAGGGAGTCAATCTTTTTATAAACTCATTATATTTTTATTTTTTTGAAACTAAATTGAGTATTACCTCCCCTTGTTTTAATTTTTCAGATTCATCCAACACTTGTATTTCCTTGTAGGGAGAATATGCATCTGAAAAGGAACATCTGGAGCTCCCCAAACCTATTGAACATTTAATAGAGGGAGTACATGAGAAGATCAAAGTGGTGTTTCTGGAGAAAAATGAGACACAATCTACTTACTTTGAAAGGGAAGAATTTGACATTGATTCTTCATGCTTTAATTTTTTTTCAAATATAATTAAACTCTGACATTCCATTTGATTTTTCCCCAGATGTATCATACCTTCAGCAACCACTGGAGAATAAAGAAGATGTTGTTCATGGAGAACCCAAGAAAGAGGAGGACTCATTCATTGTCATAACCCCACCCTTAATGTTGTATCTCATTACAAAGAGGGTGCACATGGTGAATTTTATCGATGGAGTCCTCAAGAAAAAGGAAGACGTTCATCCTGGAAAGAAAAGTTTTTGTTGGTTCATGAGCAAGAAACCTCACCCACCATCAGATTGGGGATAATCGATTAGAACTGCCCCTCTGGAGGCAGTCAAAACCCAGGGCCCACTTGGGGGATTAAACCAAGTTTTATCCTTCTATTCTCATCTTACTTATATTTTTATTTCTTTCAATAAATATCTTATGTTTACTTTTGTTCTTTTATTTGTAGGTTTTCAGAGTGCAACACTTGGAAGCTTAAATCAATGTTTCACTATGAATAAATCAGGTTGTACCTCTCTTTAACACTTTCTTGATGTTGTGATTAATTTGAAAATTGCCTTACATGTTAAATCCATTTTAATGCATCGAGGACACTGCATCATTTAAGTGTGGGGGAGGGGACCTTTGTAGTGTATGATTTTTATTTGATGTTTGTTTTTTAAAAATAAAAAAAAAATAAAAAATTGTGTGTTTTCAAATTTTTGTGTGTTTATTTTTCAATTTTTGGTGTGTTTCTGAAACTTTTGAGCTGAAAAGATTATCAATACCATTTTTGAAACCCATTTCAATGAGTGAACCAATCTATTTCATGAAACCGATCTTAAATGAATGCTGAAATAACATTGTTTCAAGTTCAAATATTTTGGAAATTCATGAAAAGTACACTGATTTTTGAATCTCATGCCATATTTCACTGTCTATATCTTTGAAATAACTTTCCTGTGAGGATTTTGAACCATTTTTGTCATATTCTTTTCATTCACCTCATTTCTTGAGAGAACTAGAACATGCTTGCTTTAACCAGAATTTGATTTATTCCTTTCAAAACTTGAGGGTTGGGGTACGTGTGTTTTAAATGATTGAGGCATTTATTTTGTTTGAATCCCCCTTTTCAAAATAATCCTTTTCATTATGGCCCACCTTTACATTTATCCTTCATTGTATCCCCTAGTATCCATGAATTGCCTGTTAGGTTAGCCACATTACAAGCCAATTTTCCCTATCATACCTGCTCTTGAAGTAAAATTGCATGATCTAGTTGAACTTAAGTGTGGGGAAAGATGTCTTGTGGTGTACTACCTCATTTGGTTATACTTTGGGTGGAAAATAAATTGTGGAAGAGATGTGTCTGATGCTGAAAAATTATTCTGTTGAAAGATGTGCCTTTTCTGGAGCTTTTATGACAAGAGAAGTTGTGCCTTTCTGGAGCTTCCAATGTAAAAAGAAAGTTGTGCCTATCTGGAGCTTTAAAAAAATTATGTTTGAAAAGATTGAAATGTTTGCTGCTGAGCTGATTGAATGATGATGGAGCCTATTTTCAACAAAGGGGAAGTAAAGGAGACCATATTTGAGTGAAAACTAGAATCTTACAATTCTGATTCAATAAGAGCCAAGCCTTCCTTTTTCGGCCTCAGAACTTTTAACATCTAAATCCTACCAACCGGAAGCCACAGAAAAACCCTAAAAAGTCCTCATGAGAAACACATGTCCTTGACTCACATCAGGTGGAGAAGTAGGAATTTATCAAACCTATGGTGACTCTTGTGTGAGTTTGGATGAGAAAAGCCTTGTTCAGCCTTTACATTTATGAGATGAGAGAAAATTCATGTGAGGTAGGTGTTTTGTGTGCATGGGATAAGAAATGAAGTGGAAATATATTAAAATATTAAATGGAGAACTTGAAATAACAGTTTTTGATGAGGCATTATATCTTTTTGTTTCTTGAAATTGATTTGATTGATCTCATTTATATGTGTTTTGATTTTGATTTGATTTGATTTTTACTTGTCCAGGAGTCCAAGTGCTAAGTTTGGGGGGATTGATAGAGCAAATATTTTCAATTAATTTATATTTAATATCATTGTTTTAAACCCAAAAAATTGTTCCTCTAAGATGAATTGTTTCATTTTTTTGATAATGGTGTTATTTTGAGCTAAATAGTAAAAATTGGCCATTTTGGATTTTTAACAGTTTTAAATTATTTCGGTAGTTTGGCCATAACATTATCTACACTGATCCAAATTGCAAAATTATTTCTTTTCCAGATTCTGAACATCGAGGGCTTGATTTAATATATTTGGACTAAAATATGAATCGGCCATATGAAAGCTCAAAAAAAGCTCACAAGTTGGCTCAAGAAAACTGTTTTCAGTTCTGCCTATTTTTGATGTGGGATCCATAACTCATCCACTGTGGGACCAAAGCTTGTGAAATTCGGTGGTTGGCCGCGCAAGGAATTTTGGAGCATTTGTTATGAAGTAATCACCGAGTGAATTGGCCGTTTATGGTGTCATTAAAGCACCCTAATCCGGAGGATTTCGTTTTGGAGAGTCTGACTGGACAGAATAAATGCTCATAGTAAAACAGCCATAACTCTCGTAATACATGTCCAAATCTGCTGAAATTTTGAGGGGACACGGACAAGGGAATTATGAAAAACATTAAAGAAGGTATCAACGCGTGAAGATGTCATTTAATAGGGCTACAACGCGTCTATATTCGGGGGAAGCATTCTGGCTATAAAAGGAGGAGAGCTCCACCCTCTCAAAGCATCCATTCTCCACCCCATTCCTTCCGGGACACCAAGAAGGAGAACTTTTCAGCTTTCTCTTTTATTTATTTTCTTTTTCATAGTTTTTTAATGTCTTCTTCTTCCCCATTCAACTCGATTACCCTTACCATGGTGGGGTAAACTTTTGGAGTGATTGGGGAAGGGTTGGTTTTCTACATTGTAATGCTTGAGTTCTTAGATGCAATTGAATAAATTTCTTTCTTCTTCAAAGTTGTTTTCAATTTATTATAGAAGATTTTATAATCAAGTGAGATCATTCTTGAATATTAATTCCGTTATTTATTTTTTCCTTGGTAAAATAATCAATATCACCCTCCACTAATTTCTGGTTTATATACGATGGAATAAACCAGGAATTAGTGGTGAAGTACTCGACGATCGTCAGTACATGTAAAAGGTGTAGTGAATGTTCTTGATTGTTTGGGATAAACAAAACCCGATCGGGTATTGCCCATTTCAATTAAGGATATTCAATACAACTATTTTACACATGGAAGGAGAGTTGACCAAACCGAGATCTTGGTAAGGTTTTCTCTCACAATAACAATTTCACCAAGGAAGTGAGAGGAAATGATTGTGGAAACTCACTTTAATCAACTAAGAAGAAGAGGTTTGAATTAAATTGAACAAGGATAGCATTATAATTAGGAAACCGACCTCGACCTAATCACCCTTTTTAATTTCATTGTTTTTCAATCATTTGAATTTCAAATTTCCTTTCACAACATTTTTACCCCCGTTTTAAAGTGACAACCCATTTTGTGTGCACTCCTCTTCGGGAGACATCCTAGGTCAACCAAATTACTACATTTTAACTTAGGAAAAAATTGTTTTGCCACACCCTACGACAGGCGTGCGCCACTGTTACATGTATATTTCCTCCTCCAGATCTCCATGAAGGAAAGCAGTCTTGACATCAAGCTGCTCAAGATGCAAGTCTTCTGATGCCACAATGTTGAGAACCACCCGGATGGTGGTAAGCTTCACTACAGGTGAGAATATTTCAGTGAAATATACTCCCTCCTTCTGTTGAAAGCCTTTCACCACCAGCCTTTCCTTGAACCTCCTCTTTCCATCATGTTCTTCCTTGACCCGGTAGACCCACTTATTCTGCAATGTTTTCTTTCCTCTTGGTAGAGGTGTCAGCTCCCAAGTGTTGTTCTCATGCAATGAGGAAATATCCTCCTTCATAGCCAGCTCCCACTTGCTCGACTCCTTCAGCTGCATTGCTTCTTCAAAGAATTTTGGTTCTCCACTGTCAGTCAATAACAGATAATGCAATGATGGTGAATACCTCTGCACAGGCCTTCTCACCCTTAATGATCTCCTCAACTCCACTGGAGTAGTAGGCTCCACCGGTTCAGATCTCTCAAGATCAGACACACCTTCAAGCTCCACTTTCTTTTTGCATTCTGATTCAATGTTCCCATTTTCTTCTTCAACTGCATAGCGATCTTTGTACATGACACCTTCATTGAATACCACGTTTTGGCTCCTGATGACCATCCTGTTGAGATCATCCCAAAAGCGATACCCAAACTCCTCACCACTATAGCCAATAAAGAAACATTTTTTGGACTTGGCATCAAGCTTGTCCCTTGCATTATCATCAATATGAACATATGCTAAATTGCCAAAGACTCGTAAATGTGAGAGTCTTACCACCTTACCAGACCAGAGTTCCTCGGGTGGAAATCCCCCCATTGGCACAAAGGGACTCATGTTTATGAGATATGCTGCCATATTTATTGCATCAGCCCAAAAGGTCTTAGGTAACCCCGAATTCATCCTCATGCTCCTAGAACGTTCATTTAGTGTCCTATTCATCCTCTCTGCCACACCATTCTGTTGTGGTGTTCCTGGGATTGTCTTCTCCCACCGAATTCCATTTTCAGAACAAAATTCTCTGAATTCCTGACTGCCATACTCTCCACCGTTGTCAGACCTCAAACATTTCAGCTTTTCTCCTGACTCATTCTCCACCGTGACTTTCCACTTCTGAAATATCTTAAACACATCAGATTTTTTCTTCGGAAAGTAAACCCATACCTTCCTCATTGAGTCATCGATGAATGTCACATAATATTGTGACCCTCTGAGGGATGATACTGGTGCAGGCCCCCAAACATCTGTATGCACCTGGTCCAACTTTCCATCCTTTGGTGTTCTGCCTCCTTTTGCAACGGACACCTTCTTCTGCTTTCCAAAGATGCAATCTTCACAAAATCCTACTTCCACCGACTTCAGCTCTGGTAGAAACCCTTTTGTTGCCAGCACCTTCATCCCCTTTTCACTCATGTGGCCGAGTCTGTAGTGCCACAGTTGAGATCCTCTGACAGCTTCCAGTGATGCATCCATGTCCATGCAAGTTTCTTTCATGTTGTACAGGGTGCCATTCTTTGCTCCCCGAGCTATGACCATAGCTCCTTGGGTGATCTTACATGAACCACCAGTGAATGTGGTACTCAACCCTACATCATCAAGTTGTCCAACAGAAATAAGGTTTCTTACCAAGCCAGGGATATACCTCACGTTTTATAGAACCAGCAAGCTCCCACTGTTGGTCTTGATTCGTGCATCTCTTTTAACCACAATCTTCAAGGGCTCATCATCAGCAAGATGCACCTTGCCAAAATTTCCAGAAACAAAATTGTTCAGGAAACCCTTCTCTGATGTAGAATGGAAAGATGCCCCAGAGTCTAAAATCCAAGACTCCATCGGGTTGTCCACGCTCAGCAGCAACACATCATCAGTTCCTTCAGCTACAGTGTTTGCTCCACTGGTTTTAGGTCCCTTCCGATTATCTCTACACTCCTTCTTGACATGTCTTTTCTTCCCACATGTCCAGCAGGTAGGACCAGGCCCCTTTTCCTTGTCTCTACTCTTTACTCTTGACTTCGATCATCCTCTACGATTGTCCCACTGTGGGTACCTTTCTCTTCCTTCAACGTTCAAAGCAGAACCAGAGAATCTTCCTGATTCTTTTCTTCGAACATCCTCACTAAGGATTAGATCCCGTATATCTTTCAGAGTCATCTTTGTATTCCCTGAAGTGCTGCTCACAGCTGTTACAGTTGCTTCCCAACTCTCTGGTAATGAAGATAGTAAAACTAGAGCACATACCTCATCACCAAGGTCAATGTCCACCGATGACAGCTAACTTATGATGGTATTGAATTCGTTGATATGATTTTCCACAGGTCTCCCTTCAACCATTTTAAGGTTGAACAATCGTCGTATCAAATGCACCTTGTTTTCCGCAGAAGGCTTCTCGTACATGTTTGTGAGGGCTTTCATCAGGTTCACCGTCATCTTCTCCTCTCGGATGTTGAATGCCACGTTTTTTTCCAACGTCAGGTGCACAACACCCAGAACCTGTCGATCTAGTAGCTCCCACTCCGACTTCTCCATGTCTGCTGGCTTCACACCCAGAAGTGGAAAGTGCATCTTTTTCTGATAAAGATAATCCTCGATCTGCATCCTCCAGAAACTGAAATCAGTTCCATCTAAGCGACCGATCTTCACTTTTCCTTCATCCAGATCCATTGTTGGAGAATTCCAAACTCGCCCTTTCATACCAGTTGATGCGGAATCTTCGGGAGACACAACGACAGAAAATGAGAAAAAACGAAAGAAAGAAAACAGAGGACATAGCGATTTACGTGGTTCGGGAAAAATACCTACGTCCATGGGAGAGGCAGAAATTCACTATTTGAGAGCACAAATTACAGATGGTTTTTTCAGTAGTAAAACCCTAGCCCGAAATGGGTTACATATGAAGAATAAGGTCCACAGTTTCGAATAGTAGTCCGCGTTGCA
The DNA here is from genome assembly GCA_963277665.1 of Viscum album. NCBI lineage: Eukaryota > Viridiplantae > Streptophyta > Magnoliopsida > Santalales > Viscaceae > Viscum > Viscum album. The sequence goes on along the minus strand of OY728129.1, from coordinate 1,842,191,902 downwards.
ACAGTGATCGGTGGTTCACTTTGTCAAAAGTGCTACAGTGTCTGTCGGATGGAAGTCAAAAGCGCTACAGTGAAGTTGACCCCGAAGTCCGCACTGCTACAGTGCCTGTCGGTGTTGGTCGGTCAGCTCTGCTATAGTGGTCAGCATTGCTACAGTTGCGGGCCACAAGCATTCGGCCCAACTGGATCGGGTAACACCAATCCAACATAAAGGGATTAGAATATCTCTCAGGTAAGGGATTAAAATATTGGTTAGTGCTAATGAGGCACGGGATTCAAAAATCCATTAAACACCTAAAAATGATTTGAAAATACAAATTCTAGAAAATATAAAATGATGATTAAGGGGAGAAAAAGGGATGAACGGTGTGTGAAACATCAACTTGGGGTACTCTCATGATGTCCATCTTTCATCACTTCATGGTATAGGGATATGATCTTTTAATCCCTAGTTTGTAACACCTAGAACCAAAATGTTACTGAGTTTATACTACGATACCTCCTAGGGTTTAGTCAAAAACACACAATGATTCACCGGAAACCGCTGATGATTGGGTGATTTGTGTTCAACTTCATAACTGAAACTCACCAAGACAACGCACGAAGAACTCGATGTTCTGTCAAGGTTTGTATATTATTTCTTTGTGATACCATGACATAAATGTACATGGCCTTGACAGTGCCTATGTGAGTTCAATTGACCAATATGAACTACACAAACACTGCAATTGAATGAGGGGAGAAAAAGGGATGAACGGTGTGTGAAACATCACATGAAAGGGTACCCCAAAACATGATCATTTGAGTTTGAGTATAACATACCAGTATATAACTCAATTAAATTAAAAGAGATCATGAATAAAAACAACATACAACCTAGAATTAAAAATATCATTCAAAATAATACAAACATGAAGCTTGGGATTACATCATGTTCCTCCCCGGGTGATCACAAGGGGTTTAGAAACCCGAGAGAGGAGGAAGAGAAAGATGTTGAGGTAAAACTTCTCATAGCCTCCAGAACTTCAAATATTGGTGGGACGATTCCTTTGGGACTCCAAAATGGAAACACCTTTCCTCTAGTTCAAACTCCCAAATGGAGATCCCAAGGTTACATTTTATAGGAAAATTGGAAGGTGGTTTAAGGCACGCAGATTTCTTCAAGCCACTTGTACCATGTGTTTCGTCCAATAGACAATCGAATCTACCTTTTGAAAAAACTGTAAAGTTGTATCCCCACTTCCTGAATATCTCCACCGAAATTTTGTCATAAATTGTAAAATTGGATCTAGAGATATTGACATAATACAAAACTTCACTTTTGACTTTGCACAAATTCGGTGTTCTAGGCAGATCAGGTTGGTTGGGCCCCTTGATGGCAGAATTGGGCTTGGGTTCCTTAATATGAAATGTAGCCCATTAAATTTTGGACCATATCAAAAAATTTCAACCCATTTGGATGCATGTAATTTTCTAAACAGGAACACAGTGGATAGGTCTTCATAGATCCATGCAATTTTGGCCCATTTTTCTTCCACTTCATCATGGGCTCTCCAAATCATCTCCTCCTACATTGAAATCATCAAAATAAGTAACAATTACTATTTTAATGGTGATAAACACAAAATAATGTAATAAAAAATGAATTTAAATTTGTTATTATTTTTATAATTTTCAATACAAAATAAGTTTAGCACAGTGGTGTAAGGGTGAAAATGAAACAGTGAATCGTGGTACGATCAGTATAAAATTATTTCAGGTGAAAAAATACTTCAAGTAAATTTTATGTGTTTTGTGACTGCTTCCTCTATGACATCGAGCTCCAACCCAAAAACTGGTATTAGAAGAGTTTTATGGTTCTAACTTGAGAAGATTGAGACGTAGCAACGAAGTCACATCGAGGAGTTTATTAGAGATCTGCAAAGATGACACCTGTAATGGGTGTGATGAATCATGCCAGTATTGACATGGATGATCGGATACGAATAGAGATTCAGATAGGTTTTAATATGAAAACTTTTATCATGGAGGAGTCAATGATGGTGGAACTAACAATCACGATGAAGAATAATGAATATTTAAATTTTAAATCAAGGTGGATATTTTTTAGGATTTTTATTGATTTTTAAATTTTAATGAGAGAGAGAGAGATAATGGATAATATATTTTGGAAAATGAGATATGTGGGATAGGATTTGAAAAATATTGAGGTATTTTTTTCTTATCTTTGAGAGGGGTGGACGTATCTTATAAAAAGGTTGCACCAGAGTGCCTCCATAGATGCAGGGAGTTGATCAATATGTAACCGTTGGGGGACAACCAAAAGGGGGAACTGCCTTTGTGGTAGCCCAATTATCAATGATGGTATATCAACAATGATAAAAGTGACGATAATGGTGAACAATGCTGACAATGGTGTGTCAATGAGAATTAATGAAGCATCAATGATAGGGTATGAAGAGATTATGATTGTGCCATGTATTGAAATTCTTCCTAGTTGTGGAGATCAGGTAGCATGTTTCAGTTCCCAATATAAGCGACACAACAAAATGGTATGTCCATGAGTGTGTGAAAAATGTCTATAGGTGAGAGAAAAAAACCTCCAGTGTTTAGAGAAAAATCATTTGGGTGTGTTAAAATTATTTTGGGTGTTGTAAAATTCCTTCGAGTGGAAAAATCCTTTGGGTAAATTTTATGTGTTTTACAACTATTTCTGATGCAGCGTCGGGCTTCGATCCAACAACTAGTATCATAGGAGGCTCGTGGTTCTTACATGATAAGATTGAGATGTAGTAATGTACTCAAATCAAGGATTTCATAAGAGATATGCAAAGATTAAACCTATAATGGGTGTGATGAATCATGCCAATTTCATCATGGATGATCTGATATAAATGGAGATCTAACTAAGGTGGAGTTAGTGTGATGGATTTTATCATAGAAAATTCATTAATGGGGGATCTAACAATCAGGATGACGATTGATGAATATTCAAATTTTAAATCAAGGTGGAAATTATTGGGATTTTTTTATTTATAAATTTGAATAAGATAGAGATGGGGGATGAGATATTTTGAAAAAAGAGATACATGGGATAGGATTTAAAAAAAAGAGATATTTTTTATTATTTTTGAGAGGGGTGGATGTCACTTATAAAAAATCACACCAGAGTACCTCCAAGATGCAGAGAGTTGGCTAAGATGTAATAATTAGGGGAGAACCGGAAGGGGAAGCGCCTTTGTGGTATCCCAATTATCAATGATGGTGTGTCGAAAATAATAAATGAAGTGATGATGGTACTAGACGATGTCAATGATAGCATGTAGACAAGGATGAATGAAGCATCAATGATGGAGTGTGAATAGATTATGATTGTGATATGTATGTCCATTGGTGTGTGAAAAATTTCTTCGAGTGAGAGAAAATCATTTGGGTATTGAGAGAAAAATACTTTTGTGTTGTAAAATTAATTTGGGTGGTGTAAAATTCCTTTAGGTGGGAAAATTCTTTTGGTGAATTTTCTGTCTTGTGATTTCTTATGTCGTGGCGTCGGGATCTGACCCAAAAAAATTGTTGAGCTGCATTCAGTTATTAAGTATTCTACCCCTCCAAGGATACTTAAGCGGGTTTTAATTCCTGAGATCTTGGAAGGGACCATCTCTTCCCCCGACTCTTTCAATGTTCTAGTGTTAGTTTGTAAATATCCTCAATTATCACCTCCAATTGGAGGTTGAAAGAAGAACAATACTTTCACTTCAGCCTCTAGTGGCTTGGTTACTCGATCCAGATCAAAATATAGAATTAACTTTATGTATCCTTGAGACTAAAGTGACTCGGTATCTAAGGCCTTCCCCTTTTATTCCACATGATTTCCTCTATTTTTTGGAATTCTAGGTTCATTGTCTCCTCAAGAAAATGAGTTCATCTTACCAAGGTTCTCTGTCACAACCATATTTTTTGGAATTCTAGGTTCATTGGCCTTCCCCTTAAGCCATGTGGCTTTTTTATGGATTCTTTCAGTGCAATGTAATCAACTTCATTAGTTGAGAGGGCCACCATTGAATGAATATTGCACTTCCATGATATAGGTCCTCCACATGCAGTAAAGACATAACCGGTTAGTGATTTCCTAGTATCAACATTTCCAGCATAGTCAAAGTCAACATAACCAGTCACTAATTTAGATGAATTAACATTATTATCATAGAAAATTGAAAGAGATGGAGTAGAATAAATGTACCTCAACAACCATTTAAGAGCATGTCGATGTGGATTGCCTGGATTTTCCATAAACCTGCTCAAAGTACATATAGAAAAAGTAACATGTGGTCGAGTAAAAATCATAGCATACATAATACTACTCACTACTTGAGAATATGGGATTCTACTCGTGTATTCAATGTTAGAAATTGTGGCAGGTGACTAGGATAAAGACAATTTAAAATGATGACCTAAAGGAACAACAACAGGCTTCAAAGAATCAAACAGATATCTCTTAATCACTTTAAGGATATAGGTACGTTGAGATATGTACAAAAGTCTATGATTCATATCCCTAATGATTTCCATGCCCAGAATTTGCTTAGCACAACCTAGATCTTTCATTTCAAAAGCCGAATTCAATTTCATTTTCACATGGGTGATTAATTTCATGTCACTACACATGATTAACATGTCATCTATATAAAGCGGTAAATAAATCATGCATTTTTTAAAAGATTTAAAATATACACATGCATTAAACCGGCTCCTGTTGAAACCATTTTCAAGCATAAAAGAATCAAACTTCTTGCACCATTGTCTAGAATCTTGTTTCAATCCATATAATGATTTATTAAGAAAACAAACTTGGTTAGCTTTAAATTCATGTTCAAAACCAGAAGGATGCTTCATGTATAACTTTTCATCTAAATCACCATGAAAGAAAGCGGTTTTGACATCTAACTGTTCTATGTGCAAATCTAAATGGGAAGCAAATGTAAGAAGAATTCTTATAGAAGAATGTTTCACTACAGGAGAAAAAAATTCTGAATAATCAATTCCTTCTATTTGAAGGAAGCCTTTGACTACAAGCCTATCTTTAAATTTAATTTTATTCCCTGCGGTATTGTATTCTTTCGTTTTATATATCCATTTACAGCCAATCACCTTGGCAGTAGGTGGTTTATTGACTATATACCAAGTATGGTTCTTTCTTAGGGATTTCATATCTTCTTCCATATCTGAAATCCAATGCTTGGAGTTTTTGTCATTGACAGGTTGGTTGTAGCTTTAGGTATCTTCTCCACCAAGATCCATTGCCACATTAAAGGCAAAAGCAACCATATCAGTATGGTTATATTTAGGAGAAGGTCTAATGACTATCCTCTCCCTATCCATAGTGATCTGATAACCCCTAAGGTCACTATGATCTCCACCATCAGGAGCATCATCAGAATCAGACCTAGATTCTGGCTCAGTCTAAGAAAGGGGTGCATGAGAGGTAGAGGGAGTCTCAACAGGAGACTGACTAACACTAGGAGGATCAACCTCAAGATCCCTCTTATGAGAAGGACCCTCACTTTCATCAATGGGAGGCTGGACTCTAGCAGGCACAAACTCTTGAAATACCACATCCTGGATAATTATGCACTTTTGAAAGCTGGGTTTATCTACCCAAAGTTTATAGCTCTTCACCCTGGTAGGATATCCTATGAAGATACACTTGACAACTCAGGGCTTGAGTTTATCATCCTTGACATGAGTATAGGTAGTGCACCCAAACACTCCAAGATGTTCACAGGACAGGGGTGATTGCTCCACAATTCAATAGAAGTCTTAAAATCATTGGTTGATAAGGGGAACTTATTTATTAAGTAAATTGTCGTAGTGACAGCTTCTTACCAAAAGGATTTGCGCATGCCCAAGCATGAAAGCATTCTACGAACCTGTTCAAGAATGGTACAATTCATACGCTCAGCTAGACCATTTTGATGAGGATTATGACTCATGGTTTGGTGTCTTAAAATTACCTCATGTTCACAAAATTTGATAAACTCAGTAGAAAGGTATTCAATACCATTGTCGGTCCTTAAATCTTTCAACTTCTTCCCAGATTAATTTTCAATAGAGGTTTTCCAAGTTTTAAACACCTCAAAGACATAAGATTTATTTTTAAAAATATAGACCCAGAATTTCCAAGAAAATTCATCTATAAAGGTGAAAAAAGTAGGTGTCTCCACCATGGGAGGTAGTCCTAGAAGTTTTCCACAAATCAAAGTGAACATACTCAAGTGGGCGACCAGCTTTAAAGCTGGATATATGAAAATTGACTCTTTTAGACTTTCCCATTACACAGTCTTCACAAAAGGGTAAGTTTCTTGGTGTAATTTGAGTGAGAAGCCCTTGATTTCGCAATTCCTCTAAGCCTTTAGCACTCACATATCCTAGCCTCTTATGCCAAAGCATAGTGTTGTCATTATTAGTGAAATAGGTGTTTCCCAACTGCTTGAAATGTGTTCTTCCATCTAACACATATAGATCATTCTCCAAGGAGCCTTTAATCATTGTACGAGTTCCCTTGGAGATTATAAGACAACCATGTCACGACCCATCCCCTAGGGCCCATGTCGTGACTACCCCAGGCTCGCCTTCTATAGGCCAGGGGCTGATGACTTGCACCAGGAAGTCATATCTCAAAAAGGTAAGGCATTACCTTTAAACCTGTACACAAACACAAAGCTCAAACTATAGAAATTAAACACAAAGTAAACCAAAACTGTCACTGAGATAACTACTGAGAGTAAAATACAACTGAAAAGTAAAAGGAGCTAGAATATAAGCCTAAAACCACGAAGAAAAGTACATCTACCAAGGTCCATCTGATCAAGCCCTACCTGAAGGGTAGGTGGAGGGTAGTTGTAAGTAGTTGTAGAAGTACATCTCATTCATCCCATCTCACTGGGCACCACTGGGTCCTAGAACACTAAGGTCTCTGTCAAATCATTGATCACCTACACGAGAAACGACACGTGAGGGTGAGTCCCATACAGGGGTGAGTAACACAATACTTAGTAGGGACCCCAAACCACAAAGGAAAGACCACAAAGCAGGACCACACAACAATATTACACAAAAAAAATAGCTCACACTAGGCATAACTCAAAGTATAGAAAGTAAGATTTATCAGTCGTAGAGCTGAACATTTTTACTTTTGAGGGATTCATCATCTAGGCCCGCTCATCACCTGGGCCAGTAAGATCACTGAAACCCGCTCGTCTCTAGGTCCAGCTAGATCACTTAGACCCGCTCATCTCTGGTCCAGTTGGATCACTTGTACCCTCTCGTCTCTGGGCCAGCTGGATCACTTCCACCCGCTCGTCTCTGGGCCAACTAGATCACTTGGATCTGCTCATCTCTAGCCAGCTGGACCACTTCAACCCGCTCGTCTCTGGGCTAGTTGGATCATTAAAACCCACTCGTCTCTTGGCCAGTTGGATCACTAAGACTCGCTTGTCTCTTGGCTTACTGGATCACTTAGACCCACTCGTCTCTAGGTCATCTGGATCACTAAGACCCGATCATATCTGGGCTAGCTGTATCACGAAGAATCGCTCCTCTCATGGCCAGCTGGATCACCAAGACCCGCTCATCATATCCTTCACGTCATAGCCATCCGTAGGATTCCTTCTCATAACGCTCTTTATTCTGGGAGAATATACACCTAAATCCATTATTATCATCTCAATTTACACTAAATCTCAATTAGATTATTCCCAAAGGACCATCTCGTTGTAAGGGTCCTAACACCATGGACGGTGCGTCAATTGGACGCCCGATCTGAAAGATATTGGCGTTTTAGTAAACAGGGGTCGGTTGTGTTCGGGCCCGGTCCGACCTGGTCAGACCAACCTAACCAACCCAGCCCATGGGTCCCGCATGACCCGACCTGATTTGGCTGACCCGACATGACCCGGTGGGCCATCTATTCTCCATCCCGGGCTGCCCAGCGGCCCGATTCGTGCCACCAGCCCTGTTGAACATGCCCTTGCATGTGTTACAGTTTCAATGAAATGAATTCATTTTATTTAGTTGGTTTATTAAACATAATTCATTTTATTTAATTGCATGGCTTCATGGCAATCCTACGTGGGTGTTTTCTTTTTTCTGGTTTCACCTAACATTTCCCAGTTTGTTTATTTTCTGGAACTTGGTCTATATGTTTTCCTTACCTATTAGCGATTACTTGAGGTGGACCGTTGATCACCATTGATATGAAGGCTCGGATTTCTCCCGGTGTGCTTATTCTGGATGGTCTTGATCTTTTGTGAGTTGTTCCACTACATTCAGAATGTGCCACATGTCATGTGCGTTGTCTTGGGTTTGGTTATGCGAACCATACTTTTGATCTTTGTCGTCCACACGACTGTCATCCCGTGCCTCTGCCTGACCTGTCTAACATTTCCTCTCGCGGTCATTCATTGCACTCCATGATTTCTCTTCTCGGTGAAGCTTTGGGTTTTTTCTATGGTTACTTGGAAAAACCTGTGTGGGATAGGTTCTTCTACGGCTCCATGAAGAAGAAGGATAAACCATCTAGAAGATTTCGGCCACCTGCACTCCCCTCTGCCACTGTACATGCCACCTCCTACAACTGGAGTACTTCTCTAGTGGAGAATCAGTGGGGATCATCTCGGTTCTGGGTATTCGGACAACTACGCCTCAAGAGGTAACAATTATAATAATATTTTCTTTGTAACCAAAATTTGGTTTGTAGTTCTTGGCTCTGTAGCAACTTATCTTTTCTTCGTCATGTTTACTGTTGTATCCTACTTGTGTGTGTGCGTGAGTCCATCCAGGAGTGGACAGGGCTGACTCTACATGGTAGGGTTGACCACTGCCCCCTAGTTCAGCAAGCCCGACCTCCTTAGATAGTTTTTGTGGTCCTTTTAATTTCTGCATTCGAGTCTGTAATATGTGATTGTCTTATTTCTTACTTTATTAATAAATTGGTTTCCCTGGTGGTGTTCTCGACATGCACGTAGGTCCCCCTAGGGCCGAAGCATGTTACATCTATTGTTCTATTTACATTCTTTCACTAGTTGTTTATCTTGTCCCAATATCTTGACTAAGTTTGTCATTCTTGATCCATTTTGTTCATAACTAATCTATTAATTAAGAACTTACCAATTTGTTCACCATTATACAAAACAGTGGATCTTGTCTTATCTAGGGTTTAAATAGTTAACCCCAACAAGTGGTACCAGAGACTATTGTTTCATTGTTATGGGTTCGACTAAGTTTGATATTGATAAGTTTGATGGTAAGAATGATTTTAATATCTAGATAATTAAGATGACAACCTTGTTAGATCATAATGACCTTATTGATGCCCTTGCTAGCTCTAGGAAGAAAATCACCACCACTGCCCCTGATGGGCAGACTGCCACCTCTTTTGTAGATGTCCCTGAGGAGACCCTTAGGAAAGCCCTTAGTCTAATACTTTTATCTTTAGGAGACAAATTGTTAAGAGAAGTTGCATATGATTCCTTTTCTGTTGGTATATGGTCTAAATTGGAATCCCTCTATATGACAAAATCACTTGTTGGTAGACTATATAAGAAAATGAGATTATATACATTCAAAATGCACCTTGGTATGCAGTCAGGATACACATTGATGAATTTAATAAAGTCTTGTTAGATCTATCCAACATTGACATTAAGTTGGATGATGAAGACCAATCCATTATATTGTTAACATCATTAGATGATTTGTTTAACTCTGTTAAAGACTCTATGATGTATAGAAAAAACACATTAACTCTTGAAGACGTGAAATATGATTTTATCTCTAAAGACCTTCAAAGAAAGGGTAGTGTGAAAACAGAGGCTGAGGGTTTAAATTTTAGTGACAGAGGTGAATCTAAAGGCCAAAGTAAATCAAGGGGTAGGAGAAAAGATAGGGGTCAGTCTAAGAACTATAGAAGCAAGTCTAAAGGCAAGGTAATCAAATTTTTTCAATGTAAAAAACCTGTAAATATCAAGAGGAACTGTCCTAATATGAAGGGTGACCATAAAAATAGTAATAATGACCATTCCCTATTAGTCTAATAAGACTTTGACATTGTCGATGTGTTAAATGTCACTAACACAGCTATCTCAGATGAATGGATCCTGGATTCAGGATGCTCATTCCACATGTGTACTAGGAAGGAGTTTTTTTACTGAGTTAAGGGAAGTCAGGTCTGGTGAGGTTTTTCTAGGGAATAACAGGAGATGCCACATTATGGGTGTAGGCTCGATTTCACTCGATCTTCATGATGGGTCTATCAGGTCTCTTGAGGAAGTTAGGTGGGTACCCAAGTTAAAGAGAAACCTAATATCCCTAGGAATTCTTGACCATAAAGGGTACAACTTTAAGTCTGGATCTGGAATCCTTAGAGTAGCCCGAGGATCCCTCACAGTTATGAATGGAACCCTTCGCAATGGCATGTATGTGTTAGATGGAAGGGTGTATAGAAATCAGTTGAATGCCTCTTCTAGTTTAGAAATTGATTCCACTATTTTTTGATACTAGGGAATATTAGTGACAAGAGTCTTAGTGAGCTTAAGAAACAGGGCCTTCTAAGTAAAATCACTCCTAGAAGTCTTCCCTTTTGTGAAGACTATGTATATGGGAAGTCCAGGAGAGTCAGTTTCAGTAGGCATTTGTATAAGGCTAAATAACCTCTTGAATGTGTACATTCTGACATGTGGGGTCCTTCTAGGGTCAGCTTCCATAGTGGAGGATTATACTTTGTGACTTTTATTGATGATTTATCTAGGAGAGTATGGACTTATATACTCAAGAATAAGTCTCATACCTTTTAGAATTTTAAGAAATGGAAAGCTTCTATAGAGAGTGAGAGTAATAAGAAACTTAAGGACTTAAGGACTGATGATTGTTTAGAATATATATCCAATGAATTCGACGAGTATTGTGAATCTAAAGGAATCAAAAGATATCGAACTATTTTGGAAACTCCAAAACAGAATGAGTTAGCAGAGAGAATGAATAGGATTGTTCTTGAGAGGGTGAGGTGTATGTTGTCCCACTCTAAACTCCTCGGGTCCTTTTGGGTAGAGGCTGCTTCAATAGAAGTGTACCTCATTAATCATTTCTCATCTTCTGCCAACTCCTTTAAGACACCTGAAGAACTCTGGAAGGGTGCACCCATGAATCTTGCTCACCTTAGGATATTTGGATCCATAGCTTATGCACATTCACGTAATGATAATCTAGATCCAAGAGATGTTAAGTGTATATTTGTGGGATATCCAGAGGGTGTTAAAGGGTATCATTTATGGGTAGATAAACCTGGTTACCAAAAATGAATCGTTACCCGTGATGTTGTCTTCCATGAGTCTATTATGTCGGAAGACAAGGAACCTAAACCTATTGCATCTCCTAAAGAAGATGCAGAATCCATAGAAGTCTTGACACCTCTGGGTGTTGAAGTCCCTTTGAGACCCGATGACCAACCCTAGTATAGTGTTGTTCCTGCTCCTTCGGTTACACAAGCCCAACCTGAATCAGATTCCAGTTCAGAATCAGAACCTGAGACTCATGAACCTGATGACCTTAGTAGCTATCAGCTTACTCGGGATAGAGAGAGGAGAGTAATTAGACCTCCATCCCGGTTTAACCAGGTATATATTGCTGCATATTCTTGTAATGTAGCTCGGGACTTGTTTAATGATGATCCCCAAACTTATAAGCAAGTTGTTAAGTACAAATAATCCAGTTGTTGGCAGAGAGAAATGCAAGAGGAAATTAACTCTCTTCTTCAGAACAATACTTGGGTTGTTGTTCCCAGACCTAATAACCAGAAAGTTATTAGTTCTAGATGGATTTATAAAAAGAAAGAAAGAAATGTAGGAGAGACTAAAATAAAATTTAAAGATCGCATGGTATCCAAAGGCTTCCTTTAACATGAAGTCATTGATTATAGTGAAATATTCTCTCATGTTGTTAAGCATTAATCCATTAGAGTTCTGCTTTCATTTTCTACCAAATTTTATTTGCATATTGAATATCTTGATGTAAAAACTACTTTTTTACATGGTATCCTTGATAAAATAATTTATATGACCCCTCCTGAAGGATATTCAAAATTGTTCAAACCTAATCATGTTTTTCTTTTACAGAATTTCTTGTATGGGATTAAACAATATTCAAGAAAATGGTACAAAAGGTTTGATTCTTTTATGATTGAAAATTAGTTTTCTAGAAGCATATTTGATGCATGCATGTATTTTAAGACTGTTAAACATGAATCTATTTATCTTTTATTATATATTGATGACATGTCGTTAATCTACAAAAACACGCGGATTATAAATTTTGTTAAGCACCAGTTAAATTGTGCCTTCGAAATGAAATATTTAGGCCATGCAAATCAAATTCTTGGTATGGACATAATTAGGGATATGAAATCCAGAACCATGTACGTATCCCAATATGCTTATGTTTGGAAGGTATTAAAAAGATACATTTTTGAGAATATTAAACCTATTAATATTCCCTTAGGATAATATTTTAAATTTTCCTTGACCCAATCCCCTAGGAATGAAGGAGAAAATTCCCTTATGAATAAGATTCCATATGCAAATGTTGTAGGGAGTCTTATGTATTCCATGGTCTGTTCTAGGCCAGATATAGCCTTTGTTGTTTGTACATTGAGAAGGTTTATGGGGAAACCTGTTAAGGCCCATTAGCATGCTTTAAAATGGTTGTTAAGGTATGTTTCTATGTCTGCAAAACTATGCATTCGATATGGATTGAATACTAATTTTGATGATGATATAGTTGGATTTCTTGATTCTGACTATGCTGCAAATATTGACACTCGAAAGTATATCACTAGTTTTGTTTTCCTTGAATATGGAGGATCGGTATCCTAGAAATGAAACATGCAATCATTGGTTGCGCTTTCCACTATTGAGGCAGAGTATATTTCCTTGACAGAAGCTATTAAGGAATCCATTTTTCTTAGAGGTTTACTTTCTGAGTTGTCATTATCTGCTGATAATATAGTAGTTCACTGTGATATCCAATCTTCCTTGTATCTATCTAAAAATTATGTATGTCATGGTAGATCAAAGAACATAGACGTTAGGTTACATTTTTTAGGGATATTATAGAATCTGGGAAAGTGAGTGTCACCAAGATACCCACTAATGATAACCTGGATGATAACTTGACTAAGGCTATTCCGTTATCGAAATTCATGCATTGTCTTAAGCTTATGAATTTAGTCCCAATTCTATAATGTAGGTTGCGAGAACACCATCACTGAATTTTATTTGATTGTAAGGTGGAGATTTGTTAAACACTCCCCTGCATGTGTTACGGTTGAAATGAAATGAATTAATTTTATTTAGTTGGTTTATTAAACATAATATATTTTATTTAATTTCATGGATGCATGTCACTCCTATGTGGATTTTTTCCCGTTTCTGGTTTAGCCTAACATTTCCCGGTTCGTTTATTTGCTGGAAACTGGTCTATATGTTTTCCTTACCTGTTAGCGATGGCTTGAGGTGGACCATTGATTACCTTTGATCTGATGGATCGGATTTCTCCCGGTGTGCTTCTTCTGGCTAGTCTTGATCCACTGTGAGTTGCGCCACTCCATTTAGAATGCACCACATGTCAGGTGCGCTGTCTTGGCTTCGGTTATGTGAACCATCCTTTTGATCTTTGTCATCCATGTGGATGCCATCCTGTGCCTCCACCTGACCTACTTGAAATTTCCTCTAGAGCTCATTCATTGCGCTCCCTGGTTACTCTTCTCAGTGAAGCTTTGGGTTTTCTCTCTGGTTCCATGGAAAAACCTCTGCGGGAGAGGTTCTTCTCCAGCTCCGTGAACAAGAAGGACGAACCGTCCAGGAGATTTTGTCCACCCGCACTCTCCACTGTTGTTGTACGTGCTACCTTCTACAGTCGGAGTACTTCTTCGGTGGAGACTCAGTGGGGATCATCTCGGTTCTTGGTATTTGGATGAGTACGCCTCAAGCTGTAACAATTATGATAATATTTTCGTTGTAACCAAGATCTGGTTTGTAGTTCTCGGATCTGTAGTGACTTATCTTTTCTTCGTCATGTTTACTGCTATATCTTTATTGTGTGTGTGCGTGAGTCTGTCCAAGAGTAGACGGGGTTGACTCTACGTGGCATGGTTGACCATTGCCCCTAGTTCAGCAAGCCCAACCTCCTTAGATATTTTTTGTGGTCCTTTTAATTTCTGCATTCGAGTCTGTAATATTTGATTTTCTTCTTTCTTGCTGTCTTAATAAATTTGTTTCCCTGGTGGTGTTCTCGTCGTGCACATAGGTCCCCTTAGGGCCGAATCACATTACATCTGTTGTTCTCTTTACATTCTTTCACTGGTTGTTTATCTTGTCCCAATATCTTGACTGAGTTTGTCATTCTTGATCCATTCCATTCATAACTAATATGTTAATTGAGAACTTACCAATTTTTTCACCATTATACGAAATAGTGGATCTTGGCTTATCTAGGGTTTAAATAGTTAACCCCAACAAGCCCGACCCGTATGGCGGGCCGGTCCTCCCCCTACCCAAACACCTGCTGGGCATTCGGTTTGTGCCGCACGTAGCCGGAAGAAGTCAGTCACCCCCTTTCTGCATGTCATGGCCCACCAACATGGGCCACTCCTCCAACGTGGCGCCTGAGCGACACCGCCCTCCAGCGTTGGTCTGATTACACAGACCAGTCCTTCTACGTGACCCGCAGGTCTAGATCGTCGCCGCAGTTTATGAACTGTGGCTTTACGCCGCGTGGTGCCTCCGACGCGGCTGGGTGGCTGTGTTCGCTTGTTGCCTTCCACAGGCCTCTGTGTCGGTTTCTCTTGCTGCCACCATAGCCGGGGTGTTATGGCCTGGTGTCACTGCCACAACTAGGTGTCGTGACCTCCTGCCGACACCGCGACCCATCGCCAGTGTCGCGGCCTCCTGTCGCCACCACAGCCTCTCACCAGTGTCGTAGCCCACCTGGTCATGACCCGT
Organism: Viscum album; assembly: GCA_963277665.1. Lineage (NCBI taxonomy): Eukaryota > Viridiplantae > Streptophyta > Magnoliopsida > Santalales > Viscaceae > Viscum > Viscum album. Next base: position 1,842,176,853 of record OY728129.1, on the reverse strand, counting down.
CTTCCTGGAACCTCCTCGGCCGATGCACCACCACCATTTCTCCATGAATAATGGGAAGGATAAAAAAAGAGGAGAGGGGAAGGATCCACACACCGAAACACCCAAAGAATGATTCGGGTCTTTGTTTGTGTTGACCTGGATGTGTTCTTGTTAACAGGATCACGGAGAACCATAAATAATGTGGAAAGATCTCTAAGATAAATATCCCATTTTCGAAAAATCCTTAACCACCCCTCATGAACGATCGATTCGCAGGTTAACTTGTTTGTGAGTTAACCCGCGTTCTTTGTTTAAATAAAAGAATAGGGAAAATAAAGAATTCGCTTAAAATAAAACCCGCTACATAGAATAGAATTTTTAGTCAAGGAAGAATGGGATCACGTGCCTCCATTCCTCATTCTTGATCTACAGCCAACAGTTGCTAGTGATTTCCAAAAGGGTGGAAGAATAGGTGTTTGTCGTTCGTTGTCGCTGCCCACCAAAGCCTCAAAGAAATTCCAGGATTGTGCCAACAATCCTGCATTGCTTGTGGGGCTATTAATTGATGAACATGAATCAATGTTTATGTTATTCTCTGTTTCAGTGTCATTACACTGACTCATTAATGAGGTTCATTAATGAGATTCATCGTCACCCCATCATTGCACTACAGCACTGACGTGTCGCTGCTCAATGATGAAGAAAACAATTAAAATAACTTTTCAAGTTATTTAATTTTTTTTCTTCTGAAAAGTCCAAAAATTAACTTTCACCATCAACCTGCATCAGTCGAGGTTAAGCTCTGCCTAAGGAAAACATGTCCTCACAAGATCAACGGTACTCTCATATTTCCAATCCGAGTTACCATTTAGGAGTTACAAGGATTTGAAAATAAAATAATTTTTACTTAGTTATTTTATTTACGGCCAAAAACTACTTTTCACTATTAGCCGGCGCAGACCAATGTTAGGCCCTTTTAGGTGAATTCCAACACTCAGAGTTCAACAGTTCCCTTAGATTTTTGATCCGAGAACCGATTTAAAAGTTAGAAAAACTCGCTCGCACGTTTATTTGATGAACCTTAAAAATAGTTCAAAAATACATTCCGGCCACTCCGGGCCTCAGAATTACGTTCCTTCTTAGATCCTGGTCTCAAAATACTCCCATTTAATTTTCAAGAAACATTACATGGAATTCCAGGGTATTACATTACTCCAACTTTAGGTATTTATGTCCTCGTAAGCCAAAACAAAGGCTAATGAAACAAATGGGGGTATTGAGCATGAATCTGAGCCTCCCACTCCCACAATCTCTCATGAAGATTCTTGTGCTGCCAATGAACATGCACCAGAGGAATCAACCATTCATGAAGGATCCTCTCTTATCGTTCCTCTATATCCACTGGGATCTCCATGAATGTCGCCTCATCGTAAATCTCCAGCTCAACATGGTTGATGATGTGAGAAGGGTCGTGCACGTATCTCCTCAGCTAGGATACGTGGAAGACGTCGTGCACCCTCTATAACTGTGGCAATAGAGCCAATCGCTATGCTACCTCTCCCACTCTACGTAGTATTAGGAAGGGTCTGATGAACCTCAGAGATAACTTGTCACCCCGGCCAAATCTTTGTATCCTCCTTTGAGGAGAGACCCATAGAAATACATGGTCCCCCTCTTCGAACTCTAGGGGTCTTTGTCGCCTATTAGCATAGGACTTCTATCAGCTCTGTGCAGTCTTCATCCGCTCTCAGATGACTTGCACCTTCTTAGTGGTAGCCTGTATCATCTTTGGACCCATGAGTGTTGACTCCCTTGGGTCTGTCCAGCATAACGATGACATGCATGGTCATCCATACAATGCCTCAAACGGTGTCATACCAATGGTAGAGTGTTAGCTGTTGTTGTACATAAACTCCACCAGTGGTAGGTTATCCTCCCAACTATGACCAAAATCGAGAAAACAAGCACGAAGCATGTCTTCCAAGGTCTGTATGGTTCTCTCCATATGGCCATACGTATGTGGGTGAAAGGTCGTACTCAAGCGCAGATGAGTCCCAAATGCATCCTATAATCCCTTCCACAAATGGGATGTAAAGCGTGCATCAGAATCTGAGACTATTGTAGATGGGAGTCCATGTAGTTTAACTTTCTCCTTCATGTAGAGGCATCTCAATCTCTCTACTGAACCTTGCTCTTGAATGGGTAGGAAGTGGGCCGACTTGGTGAGTCGGTCTACGATCACCCAGATGGTATTGTGCCCCCTAGATGTATGTGGTAATCCTATCACAAAGTCCATTGATATCTCATCCCACTTCCACTCTGTTACCTTGAGGGGTTGTGTCAAACCTACTAGAACTTGGTGCTCAGCCCTCACTTGCTGACAAATGAGGCATCTGGAGACAAACTTTGTCACTTCCTTCTTCATCCCTAGCCACCAGTACTGATGTCGGAGGTCCTGGTACATCTTCGCCACACCTGGATGTACCACCAAAGGAGATGTATGGAACTCCCTCAATACTTCCCCCAGTAATTACACCGGTAAAATGATTCATCCTCTGAAAAGGATGAATTTCTCCCCACCTTTCTAATATCCATCAGGGGCATTCCATGTGGACATCTGGGCACATGTAGTCTCGCAGCTAGCATCTCCAAGTTGCGCCTCCCTAACTCGTTGTAAGAGTGGAGGGTAAACTACCATCTACTGAAGAAAAGCTACCTCATCTATATCTACAAAGGATATCTGAAGTGAGGCCAAATTCTCTATGGCCTCGTTCAGTAGATGTGAACTCGATCTCCAATTGAGATAATCTTCCACCACGTTCCCCTTCCCAGGAGTATATAATATCTCAAATTCATAGTCCTAGAGTAATTCTAGACAACTTTGTTATATCAGGTTCATATTCTTCTGGGAAAAATATATACTTGAGACTCTTGTGGTCAGAGTATATGATAAATCGTTCGCCCATAAGGTAGTGTCACCACATCTTCAGTGAGAAGACTACCGTTGCTAACTCAAGGTCATGAGTCATATAGTTTTGCACATGTTGTCTCAATTACCGTGAGCCATAAGTAATCACTTTTTTCCCTTGCATAAGGACACAACCAAGCCCAGTTCATGATGCGTCACAGTACACCATGTAGTCGGTTCCCTCCTCTGATATCCTCAAGATAGGAGCACTCATCAAGCTCTGCCTCAGCTGCTGAAAGATCTACTGGCATCTTTCTGTCCACATGAAGGGTTTCCCTTCTTCATCAACGCTGTCATGGGTTCTTCCACTCTGGAGAAGTTGGGTACAAACCTTTTATAGTACCCAACCAACCCAAGGAAACTCCTCACCTTGGTAATGCTCTTGGGTGGCTCACAAGTAAGAACTTCCACGATCTTTGCTGGATCTACAACAACTCCAGCCTCTGAGATGACATGTCCCAAGAAGTTCACCTTTCGTATCCAGAAATCACACTTTGAGAGATTTCTGTAAAGATGGTGCTCTCAGAGTGTATCCAGAACCATCCTCAGGTGTATCGCGTGCACTTCCTTGGATAATGAATACACTAAGATGTCATCAATGAAGACCACTATGAACTGGTCTAAGTATGACTAGAATATTCTTTTCATGATTTTTATGAACACTTCTGGGGTGTTTTTCACACCAAACAACATCATGAAGTACTTAGTGGTCGTAGTGACATCTGAAAGCCATCTTTGAGATGTCTTCATCTCGTACTCGAAGCTGTTGATAGCCTGATCTGAGGTCTATCTTCGAGAACCATCTTGCTCCCTTCAGCTGGTCAAAGAGGTCATCAATCCTCGGTAGAGGATACTTGTTCTTTACGGCCACCTATTTCAGGCTTCAGAAGTCCACACATAACCTCAAGCTACCGTCTACCTTTTTGGAAAACAACATTGGGGCTACCCATGGTGAAATGTTGGGCCTTACGAACCAATTCCTCTACAAATCCTCCAATTGTAACCTCAACTCCCAGAGCTCTGTGGGAGCCATCTGATATATAGGTGTAGATATCAGTGTCGTTTTGGGGTATAGATCAATGTATAATTATACCTCTTTTTGAGGAGGTGGTTTTGGAACATCCTCTAAAAAGACATCCTCGTACTCGTCCACCACTGTAGGAAACTGTGGACTCATCTCATCCATTACACTAAGGGTCATGTCATCCAACTGATGAGTTGTCAGCTGCATCCTCCTATGTGTGAGTCCATCCTGCACTGCTCCGATTTCCTTTTCACCGAAAAATGAAAACTTGGTCCCATCTCTGCAGACACACCACACTGTGTGCCTAAAATAATCGATTTGGGAATGGACTACTGATAGTCATTCCATACCCAGAATGATGTCATAAATCCTCAACGCTTCTATTATAAGATACCAACCGAAGACCTATCCTCTAATAGTAATCTCACATTGTCGACACCAGTGTGTGATCATCGAATCCCTTCCCGTAGGAGTCTCTAATCGTAAGGATCGAGTCAATGTATTGATCAGAATCTTCGAGCTCTGAACATGGTATGTGGTAAGGAAAGAGTGACTGGAACCTGTGTCTAAAAGAACTATAGCTAAAGAGGTCACTGAGATCATACCTCGTATCATCTCTGGGATGTCGGGACTGTAGGCCTTGACTTCCTGAAGCTGACCTTTCCCCTATCCACCTACTCTTAGAGCCCGTGGAGAACCACCTGGAGGTGGTGCTGGTAGTACCTCATACCTACGCCCACCTCTCGTCACTCTTCCTACTCCTCTACCACATCCTCCACCTCGCAGACCACCCTATTCATGTCTTTGTCGCTTCCTCGACGGTCCCTCGACTGTCTGTCGCCCCACTACGCGGCGATTCGGGAAATCCTAGGCCATGTGCCCCTACCCGCCGCATGTGTAGCATAATCTGCTCCCCTGATGACTCCCTATGACCCGAGAGCCTTGCACCACCAACCCTAAGTCTTGGGGTTGTCCTTCGAATGGTATGGCCTGTTTGGGCCTCTATGTCATCAATTGGCTACCCGCCACGGATGACTCGACCACTCGTTGCCCAATGGAAGCTCCCATCATCGGTGCCTGCTCAGTGAGTGACCGCGTTGTCATGACACGTCAAATTGATTATTCTTTTAAGGTTTATTTGTAGTCTATGGAAGACCCTAGGTCATCTCTCGAGGAGCGTTTATAGGTTTAGAGTGTTTATTTTTAATTAAGACTACTAAAAAAAGGGGGTGATTTTGAAAATAGCTTACTTAATCAAAATAGTTTAAAATATGAAAGACCAAGTGGATTTTGAAAAATATGAGATAAAATGGTCGATTTGATTTCACTACACACATATCAATTTCATTGTTCATAGAGATTCATTTTAGGTTTAGAGTAATTCTTTGGTTGGAATTAATTGGAATCCCGATTAATTCCTAAGCTCATATTTCAATGCTTGAAAAACCAAACCTTGACATAACAATCGTATTTCCAAGTTCTAGAAATTATGCATGAAATAAGAGCTTCCAAAGAATATTGAAATCTCAATAAAGTGGGGAAGAAAATGATTCTTGTGTTGTCCAATCGGAACAACACAAGTCATGCACTCAAAACCTCACACCGATCAGTTAGAAATTAAGAGCATAACACTCACATGCATCAAATAAAGCATTCAAATCTAAAATAAAATAAGATACATGGAATTAAATGTTTAAACACCCAAATTAATCCAAACCAGTAGCTAGTGTATTCATCGTAACTCCCTTGACATGTGTGTAGCTCCCTCACAACGAACACCCAACTTTTAGCTCGACACCGGGAGGAGGAGGAAGCTCAGGTGAAACTCCTTCTTCATCCTTGATTCCCCTATGAGGATAGGGGCCTCCAGAACCTCTAAGTTTATTATGAGACTCCTCTAGGACTCCAAAATGGCAAATTATATCTTCTAGTTAGAACTCCCAAATGAGGATCCCTTTGTGCCTTTTTATAGCCAAAATGGCACATGGTTTTGAGCACCCAGTTTTGAAGATACTACTTGTGCCTCGGTTTTGGACTATTAGAAAGTAATATTACGACTTGGACAAAAGATATGACTTTTTAGTAGTCCTATGGAATATCTCCATGTCAAATTTGTCATCCATTAGGCAGCCTGATTTGGAGATATGTTCACACCATCGAACTGAACATTTGAATTCGGGCAGATTCTGTTCCCTGGACAGAATGTTTCGTATGGGCCACCATATGGACGAATGGAGCTTCGGTCCTTTGAGAAGAGTTTTATCCCATGAAGTTTTGTAGATTTTTACAAAATTTCAGCCCATTTTCATGCACGTATTTCTCTCACTATTCAAAACAGTGGACAGGTGTCCTTGGGATCCATGCAATTTTGGCCCATTTTCCTTCTGGATCATCTTCAAGGCCTCCAAATCACCTCCTCCTGCAATCAAATCCTCAAAACAAGTAACAATTCCCATTTTAACAGTGATAAAAACAAAATTAATGATTCAAATATGGAATGAAATTTGGTATTATTTTTATAATATTCAATACAAAACTAGTTTACCACAGTGGTGTAGGGATGAAAATGAAAAAGTGAATCGCGGTGCGATCACACCCCCACACCTAAACATTTGAACTCCTGGGAAAAGTGATATTTCGAAAAATTATGCATGGAGATATTACCAACTTCATGAAGACTTAACATTCAATGAAAATTTAAAATTTGAAAGGAATGTGATCAAAGAAAAAATCACACCATGGAGTTATTCTCAATGATCATGAAAAAATGTGTCTCATAAATTGTATCAGCATGAAATTCAGGGAGATTAATGATACCAATTTGAGAAAGTAATCCTAAATTCTACAATGTCACTAAATCTCCACGTGTGTGTGTGACAACCAATTCATGCTATTCTACCCACTTTCTATCCAGTAAATATATGTTATTTTAATATTTTTCTGCTTAAATGATTATGTCCACCGAACCTGTCCTATACCCTTTGTAATAAAATTTCAAGACCCACTCACTTAAGCGTTCCCAGAAGTCAAACCTTAAGCTCCTGACCTAGATATCCCCATATGATGTCCATTTCGTCACTCCCATCATTTATTTATTTTTTTGAAATGTTGTGCATGGAACAAATCTCACACCCTTCTCTCAACCCTTGTTTGATCTTCTTATGAAGGTTTAATCCCTATTGATCGAAACATGATTGATGCTGCTGTAGGTGGTGCGCTAGTGGATAAAACCCCAATCGCTACAAGGACCCTAATTGAGAACATGGAACAAAACACACAAAAATTTGGTTCAAGGTCCACTGTACCAATTCGAGGTGTCCATGAGGTGCAAAGTACTGAATTCGAGAAGAAGGTGGATACAAAGTTTGAAGAGGTAAGTACCCTTCTACGATAACTCGCTCTTTCCCAAGGGTAATCTCAATATCCTCCTCCCATCCATTGTGGTATATGCTCTTCTGATACCCACTATTCTGACCAATTCCCCCAACTGAGAGAAACTTCTGAGAGTTGTGAGGTGATATTTCCTGAACGCCCCTATAACCAACCCTTTAGGCAAGAACCTTACTATACATCCAACCATGGGTGGAAAGACAACCAAGCCTATAGCCAAGGGGGGTATTCAAACCAACCTCAACAAAAATGGAACCAACAAGGTCGGAGTGGTCATCCACCACCACCCAGAAATCCTCAACCACCCCAAAGGCCTTTCCAACCACCCCAAAGGCCTTTCCAACAACCCCCTTCATTTGTTTCCCCTGATCCCCTTTCTGAATTTCCCTCTTTGATTGAAATTCTTGGTAATGAATCATGTGTTGATTGTTGTAGTGCTCTAGAAAAGTGGAATGCATGTTTATTAATTGATAATTTCTTGAACACGGAGGATCACATGACCATCAATGATACTGTTACAATTGTAAAATCCAATTCCTCATCTGAGGATGATACCATTGAGTAGTTAGATGAGATTAGAGACCTCTCACTTTCACACACACTCCTATCAATCCAAAATCCACTTGAATTGGAACTAAAGCAACTGCCTCAAGATTTAAAATATTCATATCTTGAGAATGGAAACAAGTTTCCCGTCATCATTTCTAGTTCACTCCCTCCTGAGCATGAATTGTGACTGGTTGAACTTTTGAGGGAGTATAAACAAGCATTGGGATGGACACTTGCGTACATTCCTGATATTATCCCATCAATTTGTACACATCATATTTTATTAACTGATGAGGCTAAACTAGTGAGTCAGGCACAACGTCGACCAAACCCAAACCTCTTAGAAGTATTTAAAAAGGAAGTAACAAAATTATTGGCTACTGGAATCATTTACCCCATCTCTGACAGCCAATGGGTAAGTCCCGTTCAAGTAGTTCCTAAAAAAACCGGCCTAACGATAATTAAAAATGAAACCAATGAATTGGTTCCAACTCATGTACAGAATAGTTGGCATGTCTGAATAGATTATCACTGACTAAACCAAAACACTAGGAAGGACCATTTCCCATTGTTATTCATTGACCAAATGATAGAGAGGATAGCAGGGAAGTCTCATTACTGTTTTCTTGATGGGTATTCTGGATACTTTCATATCCATATTGTCCCCGAGGATCAGGAAAATACAACCTTCACTTTCCCCTTTGGCACATTTCCCTATAGAAGGATGTCATTTGGCCTGTGTAATGCTTCGGGTGCTTTCCAGCGATGTATGGTTAGTATTTTTTTTGGATTACCTGGAGAATTTCATGGAAGTTTTCATGAATGATTTTACTATTTATGGATCCTCTTTTGATAAATGTTTAAGTATTCTTGGTTCTGTCCTACATCGCTGTATTGAAAATAATCTTGTATTAAATTATAAGAAATGCCATTTCATGGTGCGACAAGGTATAGTTTTGGGACATGTCATTTTTGGGGATGGTATCCAAGTAGATAAATCGAAAGTGGATGTCATTTCTTCCCTACCATTCCCTAAAAATGTACGTGATGTACGATCTTTCCTAGGTCATGCTGGATTTTACCGTCGTTTCATTCGTGATTTTAGTAAGATTTCACTTCCCCTCTCCCGCTTACTCCAAAAAGAAAAAGATTTTGTTTTTGATAAAGAATGTGAAGAAGCTTTTAATAAATTAAAATGGAGTCTCACATCACCCCCGGTAATCCAACCACCTCGGTGGGATTTACCATTTGAGCTCATGTGTGACGCCTCTAACTATGTAGTTGGGGCAGTCTTGTCACAAAGGGTCGACCGAGCTCCACGTGTCATAGCCTATGCCTCACATATACTGGACACTGCCCAAGAAAACTACACCACAAATGAAAAATAATTCCTTGACATAGTGTTTTCCTTGGATAAATTCAGGTCATACCTTTTAGGGTCCAAAGTCATTGTGTTCTCAGACCATGCAACCCTCCGGTATCTCCTAAAGAAACCGGAAGCCAAACCACATCTCATTCGTTGGATGCTCCTCATTCAGGAATTCAATCTAGAAATTAGAGATAAAAAAGGAGCAGAGAATGTGGTGGAAGACCATATTAGTAGGATCCTCCCATCCTCAGACATTTTATCATCCCCCTGTATTCTCATTAATGACATGTTTCCTAATGAGCAATTGTACAAAGTGCAAGATGTTATTCCCTAGTATGATGAAATTTTAAATTATTTGGTAGCATCTTACATTCCTACTGATTTCAACAAAAACCAAGTCAGTCGTCTAAAACATGAGTCTCATTGGTACATTTGGGATGACCCCTACCTTTGGCACACATGTAGCGATCAGGTCCTTAGGCATTGTGTTCCTGATAGTGAGTTTCAGTCTGTCCTTAGTTTCTGCCACACTCTTACTTATGGGGGGCCACTTTGGTCCCCAATGGACTGCTCGCAAAGTTCTTGATTCTGGTCTCTTTTGGCCAACACTTTTTCATGATGCCCATGAATTTTTTAAATCTTGTATTCATTGTCAAAGAATGGGGAATGTCTCTAAAAGGAATGAAATGTCACAATAACCCTTGCTCTTTCATGACATCTTCGATGTTTGGGGTATTGACTTTATGGGGATATTTCCCAATTCTTTTGGAAACTTGTACATTCTTTTGGCCGTTTATTACATATCAAAATGGGTAGAGGCATGAGCCACAAGGAAAGATGATTCCAAAACAGTTGTAGAATTTTTGAGAACTCAGATATTTTGTAGGTTTGGATTACCTAGGTTCATCATCAGTGACCAGGGTTCTCATTTCTGCAACCGAACAATGCAATCACTTTTGTGTCAGTATGGGGTCGGTCATCGAGTATCTACTGCATATCACCCATAGACTAATGGTCAAGCTGAGGTTTCAAATAGAGAGGTAAAACAAATTCTTGAAAAAACGGTCCAAACCAACAGGAAAGATTGGAGTCTTAGACTCGATGATTCATTATAGGCTTACCGTACTGCTTTTAAAACTCTCATTGGAATGTCACCTTATAGGCTTGTTTTTGGAAAGAGTTGTCACCTCCCTGTTGAGATTGATCACCGGGCTTACTGGGCCATTAAAAAATGCAATTATAACCTTTCTGGTGCAGGTTCTCAAAGGAATTTACAGATACAGGAGCTGGAAGAAATTCATAGAGATTCTTATGAGAACTCCAAGATTTATAAGGAGCGAACCAAGGCTTCCCACGACCGCCTTATACTTCATTGAGAGTTCCAAATTGGGAAGAAGGTCCTCCTCTACAATGCAAGGCTGAAATTGCATCCCGGTAAGCTTTGTTCCCGCTGGTTTGGACCATACATTGTTACTAATGTCTCTCCATTTGGTGTTGTTCAGGTTCAAAATGAAGAAACCAAGCAAACTTTCACTATCAATGGGCAGCGGCTGAAGCACTTTCATGAAGCCATTCTGGAGTCCCCAATGGAGGAACTCCAGGTTCAAGAAGCAAACTATGAATGACATCCACCAGGTTTTATCCTTCCTTCCCACATTCTCTTTTACTACAGTGAGAACACTGCATACTCTAGGTGTGGGGGGATGGGTACATTCCTGGGTTAGTAATTTTCATTGTTTTATTTCTTTCTTTGTCTTTTTTCTTGCTGAATGGTATTGTCACTCCCCCCCCCCTTCCCCCATTCCACCCCTTTTGTGCCGGAATTCTAATTTTATCATGAAAAAAGATACCCCCTGAATTGAATCATGAAAGTTATTGAAAATGAATGAGGAATTTCCCTATTTTATGTTGTTTTAACATTTTCAAAAAAAATCACTGATGGAATGTGTGTTTTAGCTTGAATTTAACATTGTGGTGTGACTTTCTCTTAAAAATTATTTGTTTTTTGATGATATAAATGGTTGTATCATTTTGAAAACTTTTAGAAAAATAGTGCCCTTTACGTGAGTAGATCAAAGGAAAATTGTGGCACTTAATTTCTCCACATATTTTTGCACCCAACCAAGAAGTGTTATTTGTACTTACTCAATAGAAGGTAAATATAAGTTAGGTTAATATTTATCTATTTTCCAAATGATTTTTCCATACGTTCGTTCCTTATCTGATCTTTTTCATTACTGTACCGGATTAACCTACGCGTGTGTACCTGTTATCCGACTGTTGTACGCCCTAAAAAAATAGTTGTGTCTTGGGCAGGTCAAAAACCACTCTTAATTGAATTTTGATCTTGTTATAACTATTACAATTAGTGTCGTGAGGAGATCAAACAAGGGTTGAGAGAAGGGTGTGAGATTTGTTCCATACACAACATTTCAAAAAAAAATGAGGGGAGTGATGAAATGTACATCATATGGGGATATCTAGGTCATGAGCTTAAGGTTTGACTTCTGGGAATGATTAAGTGAGAGGGTCTTGAAATTTTATTGCAATGGGTATAGGACAGGGGGTATTCAAACCAACCTCAATAATGGAACCAACAAGGTCAGAGTAGTCATCCACCACCACCCAGAAATCCTCAACCACCCCAAAGGCCTTTCCAACAACCCCCTCCAAAAACCAAGCCTAGCCTAGGAGATATCTAGGCAAGGGGGTATTCAAACCAATCTCAACAACGATGGAACCAACAAGGTCAGAGTAGTCATCCACCACCACCTAGAAATCCTCAACCACCCCAAAGGCATTTCCAACAACCCCCTCCAAAAACTGAGCCTAGCCTAGAAGATATGATGAAAAAAATGGCTAACAATAATCTCCAATTCCAACAAACCACCCAGGCATCTATTCAAGACCACTCCAGGCTCACCTTCTCATCGCCTCTAAGGTTTATGTGGGTCCTCTCCAGGATGTCCATGGAATCTTGGTAATAAATGAATTAAACCAGATTTTAGTTCGAAATTAGGTGTCTCTCCTTGTATTTGAATGTATGCATGTTGGATATCAACATCAGGTGAGGTTAATTCCTTTAATGTTCAATTATTTTCACCCATGTTATACAAGTTTATTTCAGTTTTTATTTGGGTTCCAGAATAAGAAGAATAAGAAGGGTGAAGGAATGTTTCAATGTGTGGTGTGTCCTCCTTCAAATTGTTGTCTTGTGTGTCTCGGTGTCATTGACTTAGGATCCTCTCCAGCTCAGGTTCGAAAGGTGGTAAATCTCCTGGATTAGAACGCGTCATGCACCAAACCTACACATGGAATAGATCATAATACAAAATGATTGAAAAGGTAGAATAGAAAACAAAAAAATATTCACAAAAAAATTACAAATAACTTATCAAAAAATGCACTAAAACAAAAACGCTCCCCGGCAACGGTGCCAAAATTTGACCGCGTTGTCATGACACTTCAAATTGATTATGCTTTCAAGGTTGATTTCTAGTCTCTAGGGGAGACCCTAGTTCGTCTCTCGAGAAGTGTTGATAGGTTTAGAGTGTGTATTTTTAATTAAGACTACTAAAAAAGGGGGGTGATTTTGAAAACAGCTTACTTAATCAAAATAGTTTAAAAGATGAAAGACCAAGTGGATTTTGAAAAATATGAGATAAAAGGGTCGATGTGATTTCACTACACACATATCAATTTCATTGTTCATAGGGATTAATTTTAGGTTTAGAGTAATTCTTTGGTTGGAATTAATTGGAATCCCGATTAATTCCTAAGCTCGTATTTTAATCCTTGAAGAACCAAACCTTGACATAACAATCGTATTTCCAAGGTCCAGAACTTATGCATGGAATAAGAGCTTCCAAATCATATTGAAATATCAATAAAGTGGGGAAGAAAATTATTCTTGTGTTTTCCAATCGGAACAACACAAGTCACGCACTCAAAACCTCACACCGATCGGTTAGAAATTAAGAGCATAACACTCACATGCATCAAATCAAGAATTCAAATATAAAACAAAATAAGATACATGGAATTGAAATGTTTAAACACCCAAATTACTCCAAACTAGTAGCTAGTGTATGCATTAGAACTCCCTTGACATGTGTGTAGCTCCCTCACAACGAACACCCAACTTTTAGCTCGACATCGGGAGGAGGAGGAAGCTCGGGTGAAACTCCTTCTTCATCCTTGATTCCCCTATGAGGATAGGGGCCTACAGAACATCCAAGGTGATTAGGAGACTCCTCTAAGAATCCAAAATGGCAGAGTATATCTTCTGGTTCGAACTCCCAAATGAGGATCCCTTTGTGCCTTTTTATAGCCAAAATGGCACATGGTTTTGAGCACCCAGTTTTGAAGATACTACTTGTGCCTCGGTTTTGGACTATTATAAAGTCATATTACGACTTGGACAAAAGAGATAAGTTGTTGGTAGGCCTCTTGACTGTCTCCATGTCAAATTTGGAATCCGTTAGGAATCCGGATTTGTAGATATGTTTACACCACCGAACTACACATTTGAATTCGGGCAGATTCTATCCCCTGGACAGAATGGTTCGGATGGGCCACCAGATGGATGAATGGGGATTCGGTAATTTGAGAAGAGTTGTATCCCACGAATTTTTTGAGAGGAGTAAAAAATTTCATCCCATTTTCATTCATGTATTTATCGCACTATTCAAAATAGTGGACATGTGTCCTTGGGATCCATGCAATTTTGGCCCATTTTCCTTCTGGATCATCTTCAGGGCCTCCAAATCACCTCCTCCTGCAATCAAATCCTCAAAACAAGTAATAATTCCCATTTTAACAGTGATAAACACAAAATTAATGATTCAAATATGGAATGAAATTTGGTATTATTTTTATAATATTCAATACAAAAATAGTTTACCATAGTGGTGTAGGGATGAAAATGAAACAGTGAATCGTGCGATCAGTGAGGAATCTCTCTACTAGTAGAGCTCACTCCAGCAATCCAGCCTGCTTAGGGATGCTGAGGAAAATCATTGATGCCCTGATATCCTATCAGAGTCTCTATTCAAAGGTTTGGGTCCTGAAGAAAAGGTCTCGCACCATATCCATAGAGTAATGGGAGAGGTCTGTAAACCTCACAGAGTACCCAACCACTGTCAGGCTGCCCTATTGTAAGTGAACCAGTTCCTATATGTGCACTCAGCAAAAAGTCGTGGGGAAGAAATCCTCCCTAAAAAGTTGATTGAAGTCAAACCAGGTGAGGGTCGTCTCCTCGTGAGTTTGGATGGTCAAACTCCACCATCTCCCCATCGAGACATGTAGAAGGCTCGCTGCTAGAACCGCCATCTGGTCAAGTGGTGTCCTCACTAAGAGAAAGACTCATGTCACCGCCTCCAGGCAATCCTCAACGACCTGAGGATCTATCTCTCTCCTGAAGCTGGGAGGTCTCTGTCACTGGAACTCGTGTAAGGCACTGAGCCTACGTGCATACTCTACCGGTAGCACCAGTAGTAACTGCTAACCAACGGGCGGTGGTATCGCTGGGACACCTCCCTAAAGTGCCATATCGGGAAACAGTCCATGTACCAAAGCCTCGTCACTATGTGTACCATCCTCATGGTCACACACTAGAATCCTAGAGGGTTGTCTACGTGGAGGCATCCTGAAAGAGATTAGGATGGACCACGGTCAATAGATTATACCTGGTGAGCAGACTCTGACTCAAAAAGATCAATAGAAAACACTAAAAGACGCATGCAACTAGTGTTTTAATGTACTGAGTCGGAAAGTAGAATTTAGGGTCCTGGTGTATGGATACATCAATCACCGCACCAACACTTAACTCCTTGGCCTGAAATCTGAACTCAAAACACTTAACACTGTTGCCCCATCAAAATTTACAAACTCTTAGTTCTTATGGAAGAACCAACCTCCTCTGATACCAATTTGTCATGACCCGTCCTCCAAGGCCCGTGTTGTGACTACCCCAAGTCCGTCGTCCATGGACCAGGGGCTGGCGACTAGCACCAAGAAGAAATATCCCAAAAAGGGAAGACATTTCCTTTAAACCTGTACACACGCATAAACTCAATCTGCGGAAAGTAAACACAAATTAAACCACAACTATCACTGAGACAATTATTGAGAGTATAGTACAACTGAAAAGTAAAAGGGGATAGAATACAAGCCCAAAACCACAAAGAAAATTACAACTGCTAAGGTCTGTCTGCTCAAGATGTAGCTGAAGGGTAGGTGGAGGGTAGCTGTCAGTAGTCGTAGAAGTATGTCTCGTCCGTCCCATCTCACTGGGAACCACCTGGTTCTGAAAAACCAAGGTCTTTGTCGAAGCATCGATCGCCTGCATGAGACACGACACGTGCGTGCAAGTCCTGTGCAGGGGTGAGTAACACAATACTTAGTAGGGACCACAAACCAAAAAAGGAAAGACCACAAAGCAGAACCACACAGCAAGATCACATAGAAAAAATAGATCACAATATGTATAACTCAAAGTATAGAAAGTAAGATTTATCAGTCATAGAGCTGAACATTTGTACTGCTGAGGGATTCATCATCTAGGCCTGATCATCACCTAGGCCAACAGAATCACTGAGACCCACTCATCTCTGGGGCCAGCTGGATCACTTAGACCAACTCATCTCTGGGTCAACTGGATCACTTGGACCCACTCGTATCTGGGCCAGTTGGATCACTTTGACCCAATCATCTCTGATCCAGCTAGATCACTTAGATCCACTCTTCTCTAGGTGAGCTAGATCACTAAGACCCACTCGTCTCTTGGCCAGCTAGATCACTAAGACCCCCTCTTCTCTTGTCTAGTTGGATCACTTAGATCCGCTCGTCTCAGGGCCAGCTGGATTACTAAGACTCGCTCATCTCTAGGCTAGCTTAATCACTAAGACCTGCTCCTATCTTGGCTAGCTAGATCACTAAGACCCGCTCATCATATCCTTTGCGTCATAGCTAGTTGAAGGATTCCTACTCGTAGCACACTTGATTTCGGGAGAATCTACTCCTCAAGCCATCATTCGCATTTCAAATACCACAAAATCTCACTTAGAGTATTCTCAAAGGACCATCTCATCGCAAGGGTCCCAACATCGTAGGAGACACATCAATCAGACGGCCTGTCTGAAAGATATTGGCATTTCAGTAAACAGGGACCGGTTGTGTGTGGGCTCAGTCCGACCTAGTCGGACTCACCCGACCAACCCAGCCCAGGGGTCCTGCATGACCCAACTCGTTTTGGCCGACCCGACCCGACCCAGTGGGGTCTGGGTCGGCCCAGTCTATCCTGGTCACTGGGCCAATCCCATTGGGCCTTGCTGAACCTGGTCTGGTTCGGTCGTGGGTCTAGCTCACCGGGTCACCCAGCGACCCGGTTTCATCCGGTCTAGACTGCAATTGGGTGGTCAGTTCTTTCTAATCTCAGCCCACCCAGTGTCCTGGTTTGCACCACAAGCCCGACCCACATGGCAGGCCAGTCCTCCCCCTACCCGAACACCCATTGGGCGTCCAATTTGTGCCATACACGGCTGGAAAAAGCTGACTGCCCCCTTTCTGCACACCGCAGCCCCCCGACGTGAGTCGGTCCTCCAACACGGTGCCTGAGCGGCACCGCACTCCAGCACCTGAGCGACGCCACCCTCCGGCACTGGTCTGATCATGCGGACCGGTCCTTCCGTGTGACCCACGACTCTATCGCGGGTCCAGCTCACCAATGTGGTCTACGAACCACATCATTACACCGTGTGGAGTCTCTGATGCAATCGGGTGGCTGTGTGGCCACGTCCGCCTACCGGCGGCTCCTGCTACCGCTGCGGTTGGGGTTCCTCAGCCTGGTGTTGCCATTGCGGCCTGGTGTCATCGTCGCGGCATGGTGCCACTACTGCGGCCTGGTGTCATGGCCTCCTTCCACCCCCGCAACCTCTCACCGGTGTCGCGGCCTGCCTGGTCACGACCTTTCTGCCTAGTTCCTCCTCAGCTGATGTGTTACCTTCATTGCTCCACGAAGAATGTGAAGGAAAAAATAAGAGGAGAGGTGAAGGAGTTACACACAGAAATACCCAAAGAATGATCTGGGTATTTTTCATGTTAACCCATATGTGTTCTTGTGAGTAGGATCACGGAGAACCATAAATAAGGTGGAAAGATCACTAAGGTAAATATCCCCTTTTTTACCGCATCATAAATCCCCTCGCATGAACGATCAATTCGTGGGTTAACTTGTTTGTGATTTAATCTACATTCATCATTTGAAAAAAAAAAGATTTGGGAAAAGCAAGAATTCACTTAAAATAAAACCCCCTACCTGGGATAGAATTTTTGGTCGAGGAAGAATGGTATCGTTCACCTCTGTTCCTCGGTCTTGATCTGCATCCCACAGTTTCTAGTGATTTCTCTAAGGGTGGAAGAAGGGGCATTCATTGTTTGCCGTCGCCACCCACCAAATCCTCAGAGCAATTCCAGGATTGTGCCAATAATCCTGAATTGCTTGTTGGGATATTAATTGACGAACGTGAATCAGTGTTTCTATTAAGTTGTTTTGCAGCGTCGTTATATTGAATAATTTATGAGGTTCATTAATGAGATTCATCGCCATCTCGTCACTACATCGCATCACTGACGTGCCACTGCTCAACGATGAAGAAAACAATTAAAATAATTTTTTAAGTTATTTAATTTTTCTTCTTCCGAAAAGTCTGAAAATTAACTTTCGTCCTTGACCCATGTCGATTGAGGTTAAGCTCTACTGAAGGGAAACACATCCTCACAAGCTCAACAGTAGTCTCAAATTTCCAATCTGAGTTATCGTTTAGGAGTTACAAGGATTTTAAAATAAAATAGTTGTTACTTAATTATTTTATTTACGGTCAAAAACTACTTTCCACTATTGGCCCGCATTGGAAAATGTTATTCCCTTTTTAGGTGAATCTCAATGCTCTGAGTTCAACGGTAATGTAAGAACCCAGATCTTCTTTTCAGGTATAAATCTTGCTTTTTTGGTTTTTTTTTTTTGAAAAAGAGGAGTTTCTGGAAATTTCAGGATTACACGTCATGTCCTTTAAGTACACGTCGTGTACTTAGTTATTATGGGTGACTGTGTACTAGCCGAGTAACGGGCGAGTACATGGCCATGTGTGGTGACCTGGAGACCACCTAAAGTGGAGGCCGAAAAAGTAAAGTACACTCCATGTACTTTTAAAGAACATGTCAGTTACTTTTTTTCATTAAACGGCTTGGGGTCACGTCTGACGGACAGAACACACTTCTTCTCGACCTATTTCATCCAAGAGTGTCTATAAGGCCACATATCTTCTCCGAGCCCCTGACTCTCTTTCCATTCTCCTAATTGACTATCATCGATTTCATTGGAATCACATCAGTGAGTTATCCTTTCTTCTTGAACATCATCTATTGATTTCTCCTCTCTTGTGAGTTATCCTCGGTTGAACGTTTTTAACATTTTTGTAGATCTACAGCATTCTAGGTCGATTAAAGGCTTGAGGTTCATGTATATCAATCTCACGACGCCGAGGTAGGTGGTTTGTGCCTTTCCGTAGTTAGTCTTTGAATTTTATGTGCAAAAGTGTCCAATACCCAAGGATGGGGTATTGCGTGTTTATGGTTTTTAACCCTGTTATTTCCTGTTATGCCCTGTTTGTTTAGATAGAGGTTAATTGTTTATGAATAGGGATAATTTTTCCATGCTATGGATTTTTTTCCCATGTTTTCTTGTTTTGTCCATTTGGCCTACCTTGCATGTTAGGCTGCTTTGTTTCTCATGCCTAGTATTGTTAGGATGGAGTGATTATTATCTGACATGCTATGATATGTTGTGGATTGTTTAGCCAAGTAGTTCTTGATGTTTACTTTGTCTTCCATGTATCGTTGTGAATGATTGACTTACACAGGGCTGTAAGAACCTGGTGTAGTAGACCATAGGGAGAATGGACGTTGAGGGCTTCTCCAGAGTGTTTGTTTACTGTTATATTGCACGACCGTAGGGGGGTGGACTTTGTGCTCCCTTATAGTGTCTGTAGTTTCCTCAATATGGGCCACAAGGGGGAATTGGACGTTGAGTGCTTCCTCATAGTGCCTATTAGTTACTGATATGAGACCACAGGGGGAATTGATGGTGAGTGCTTCCTTAGAGTGTCTTTGATAAAGCTGAACCAGAGAGGTTAGACTGTGTGTACTTTACAGAGGTTTACTTTTGTTTGTTTGGTTGAACAAGAGGGGTTAGGCTGTGAGTACTTCCCAGAGGGTTACCTACTTTTTATTAGTTGTTTAATTGATATATGAAAATGAATGCAATTGAATTGTAGGGTTTTTACTATGTGTACTTGTTTACTACTTCGTTTTGTTTATTGTATGCCATATATATACACTGACTGTTAGGCACAGATCTTTGGGTGGTTTCCTATAGGTATTCATCTCACACCCTATTTGGGTCATGTTTTTGGGCCCAAACAGATTATATTTTTGCAGGTCTAGATAAGGGCAAGCACTCTTCTACTTCAGGTACTTGATTTTTGTGGAGATGGGTAGCATGGGACCAATCTGAGCCTTGTGATGTTGTGGAGCTGTTTACTTGCTTTTCTTTTGTACTTGGGTTTAATACTATATTCTAGCATTGTGGTTTGTTTGGATGCTTTCCTATACATATGTATCATGCATCATTTATATATGTGTTCTCCTGTTATTACTTCCAATCTTCCACTGATTATTGTTTTATGATGTTATTACTACTTCTACTATTGCTATATGTTTTATTTCCGCTATACTACTCTGCCAATGAGAGTACAGTTTCCCTACTATCACACCTAAGGCCCTCACTGCTAGGCGGCAGCCTCTAGAGTTTGTGGAAATACGCTTGAGGCCATGTGACCAACCAGGTACGGGGCGCCTCTGGGCGGCTTCTAGAATCGGGACATTACAGGTGACCTCATATTTTTGATCCGGACATTGATTTAAAAGTTAGAAAAACTCACTCACATGTTTATTTAATGAACCTTAAAAATAGTTCAAAAATATGTTCCGACCACTCCGGGCCTCAGAATTATGTGTCGTCTCAGAGCTTAGTCTCAAAATAATCCCATTTAATTTTCAAAAAAAAAAAGTACATGGAATTTAGGTGTATTACAAACCAGAATCAGACTTAAGGGAAAAACATCTCTGATTTAGAACACTTAATGAGATAAGATTCTGGTGTAAATCTAGAACCCATATCACATCCAATAAGGTGATAGAGAATGGTCTGAGAGCTCTAGAATAACAGATCCTCTACCCATGACGCAAAATCTCTTTTTTTTCCTAGAACAACCTCTCCTTCAACTCCCTCAGTCAAACTAGAAAAAGAACGCCTATCTGGTCACATATGGAAAGAAAATCATGAGTCTAACACCCACTAGGAATCAAGAGTACCACAAGACACACATAACACCTTAGTACTTTCATATCCTTGGTTATAAAAGATCAAATAATCAGTAGATTAATTGGAAGGCTTACCAGATTTTAGTTCAAGGCGTTTGGGTTTAATATGCCCAGGTTTCCCACAGTGGAAACTGGTAACTCCCTTCGACTTGGGGTTAGACTGATGTTCTTGTGATTGGATGCAACTTTTTCTAACCATTCTACCTTTACCTTTCTTCTTACCTAGAAACTGCAAACAACCCCTCACATTCATACCCTTGGCTTCAGGATTAACCTTATCCTTTCTACGCAACTCACATGAAAGTAAGGCAGACTTGAATTCCTCTAAGATCAAGGAATCTCTTCCATACATCATAACATCAACTAGATGTTCATATGAATTGTATAAGGATATTAAAAGTATAATATCTTGTTCCTTATCTTCAACATTGAAATTCATATTGGCTAGTTATAATAAGATTTTATTGAACTCATCAAGGTGTGTCTGGATGGCCATTTCTGGACGCATTTTGAAGGTGTACAATTTATGCTTCTTATGTAGATGACCAATTAAAGAGGTTTTCATATAAATCTTTTCAATCTTGGACCAAATACTAATTGTGGAAGTCTCATACGCGACCTCCCATAGGACTTTATCACCTAAAGACAATGTCAAATAGTTATGGGCTTTCATCAAAATGTCAGGAGGGGTGTTTGAATAGGTCTTCACAGTCTATTCATCAACGGATAGACTCACATGGGTTTTCTTAGGTCCGCAAAGGGTGTCTTGTAGGCTTTGTTGGACTAACAAGGCTCATATTTTTAACCACCATAAATTAAAATCATTATTTCCATCAAAATTTTCTATTTCATATTTTGCAGATGTCATGGTTTATTTGGGAACTCTAATACCACTTTATTGTGGGGGAAAACGCAGAAAATAGCCCCCAACAAACGAACCAAGGATCACCAAATAAACGGACAGATTCAAATTAATTTTTAAAATAGAAAATTAATGTTCAAAATTCTGCAATGATACAAAAAAGGAAACGATCATCAGCAATTAACCAAAACAACGAGTTATAGCAGAAGAAAAGTAAAGCAGCAAGAAAACAAAACCGGGATTTATGTGGTTCAAAACCATTTTGGGCCCTACTCCACAACAAGAACACCACCACACACACTTTATTATTAATGATTATTAAAAGTGTAATAGTATGAAACCATGCATCAAAGACTGGAAACAAATCAAACAGGGCATGCACATATAAGAAAAATTGAACAATGATCGGTCAGCTTACCCTGACCGACACTACCTCTCCTTCAGTTGAGGTTTTTTGTGGTTCGGAATCTGGAAACCCAAGAATAGAAGAATCTTTGTAAAGGGAGCATGCCAAAAGTCTTCAAGCACTGGATCTGGAGTCGGCGTAGTGAAGAAAACATCAGATCTTGAGTCGTCATACCTGAAAAACCCCGGAACTAGAACGTTGTGCTAGGAGGACACTGAATCTGAACCGGGATGGTCAGAAACATCCTAGATCAATAGCGGCATGCCTGAAACCCACCTAGATTTGGAATAGCGGTGCTGAAGAATTTCGATCTTAGGACATTGCGGTTGGATAACTCCCAAATCTGGTATCGCGCTCTCGAAAAAAACACTCTGATTTGAAGACTACGGGACCAGCGGCGTGAGGGAACTTCTCCAGCGATTTTCCATATTTTTCCTCACTCTATATATCTCTATTTATATCTGTGTGTCGCCGCAAATTGAGTTCCAATGATCATGTATCATGATTCCAAAACCCTAAGTGGTCTTTTGGTGGCGCTACTTTGGAAGGAAAAGAAAAGATAATGGACGATTGAAATATGTTTCTCCTGTTTGGTGTGATTAGAATGACCAAAATAAATGGTGAGCGCAGAAATGGGGAGAAAGAGATTTCTCTCCTACCGCTATTTTCTTCACGTTTAGAATCGTCTCAAAATCGGAACCATTTCGACGGAAATCCTCCGCACTTCAGACTTTTTATAAATTCCCCATATTATCCCTAATTATTTATGTAAATAACCTATTTATAACATAATTTATAAATAATAAATAATGATTTTGTGTTTATAAATAATTTTGATTCTAACTAATTATGTGTATATAAATAATCATAAACAATTTATAAAAAATTTTGATTATAGATAATTTTGATTATGAATAATTATGATTATCTTGAATTAATAGTTTATATAAATAATTTATAAATAATTTTGAATTAATAAATATTTTTGAATTAATAAATATTTTGAATTAATAAATCTAAATTAATAACTGTTTTGAATTAGTAATTATTTTTAAATAATAATTATTTTGAATTAATAGTTTTGATTACCTTGTATTAATAATTTTTAATTGATAAATTATATAAATAATTTTGATTATCTTTAATTAATTTTTTAAAATTTTAAAATTTTTATTAACATATATTCATAGTTTAATGTTTACTTAATTTTGGTGATATGAAAGATAATGATTAATTAAAATCAAAATTATTATTTTTTGATTTGTTATAAAAAAGGTAATAAAAATACATTTTTTAAATGTTATTTGTGTCATTTAACATAAATTTTTGATGTTGGGCAGACATTGTGACAAGTGTGGTGTTCGTTGGAATCTAATATATGATTGTTTTTTATCTTGAGCAAGTATATCCCTTCATCCCATGTGTATGTGTTATTTTTTAACAAAGGTTATTTATTTCATTTGCATCAAAATAGTTTCTTTTATTTTCCTTTAAAAATTGTCATCAAACACGATGGAGAGAAATCCAAATCATTTCTTTTATTTTACTAAGCTATTGATCCAAACACAATGAGAGAAATCACAATCATTTCTTTTATTTTATTTTCTTTTATAAACTATCAAATCATTTCTCTTCTTTTACTAAAATCTCACCAAACATAGGGTAACTATGTAACATCCTAACCAACTTAATGAACAGATCCATCAGCGGCTTAGCCAAAATAGGTGTACGCCCAAGATGAAAAGGGCAATGGTGCAATCAATGGCCAGGAATAAACTTGATGAAACAAAATGGATATCCAAGGTGTTCAATGGGTTAAATAAAAACAACATATATTTAATAAAAATAAAATTGATTGTATTAAAGAATTAAAGTGGCAATTTAATATGAAAAGAAAAATTAACATATAAATACTCACATATATCTTTTTTTAAAATCATATTCAAGTTGATCTTACTGAATTCTCCCCCAACATATTACTATTAAGGTCATTAAATATTTCACTTCCTCCTTCTTATCCATCATTTATTCTAAATGTGAGGTGGGTGATAGAGAATAAATTTAGAAAATTATCTCTTCCTTCAATACTAGATCCAACACTTGGTTTATAGGAAGCGAATTCAACACTATAATAGATCAGATAAAAAATAAAGTCAGGAGATTATACTCATGTAAGTGATTTTTTAACCTTACTTTATCATAAAAATCTCATGGATTTGAGTTTCACTAGTGATAATTTAATGTGGTGGATAATAAATAGGGTCACAGTAGAAATTGAAGTTGACTATACTGGTTCCTGAGAAATCTATAAGCCATTTATAGTTTCCTGTGTTCAACTATCACCCACGTGGCACATTTTTTCATCCCTAAATTCCACGTGGGGTTGGAATGGTGTTTTGTGGTGTTGGTGTAATAACCTTCACATCAGACACATACGCCCACATACCTTTCGGGTGGTTTCTAATGGGGTTTATTCATAGAACCAGAAAACACCCAACGATTATCATATTTATGATGACTCGTGGACTTACTTTCCAAAGGTAGGTTCTCATTTGAGAACTTGGAAAATGATACTTAAGAACTCGCATTAGTCGAGAGGATGGGAGGTAGGGCTCATCACACCCTTTTGGGGGGAATTGTTTCTTACTCCAAGACTCTCTTAAATATTTAAGATATGTTCATGAAACCTTCATTAATTCCCAAGTATGAAGTGGGTCACTCTTTAATTATCAATCAATTATTAGCATGCATGGAACTTATAATCATCTGTATATATCTGAGGTTCTTCATTGATGGAGATGTCTATATGTATATGAGGTTCTCCATCAATGGTACCCTTTTATGAATGGGTTAGAAGTTCTTTTGTCATTCATTGTTACAATGTTGGTTTTAAGCCACACAATGTGGTGCTCTAGATTTTATCATAATCTAGGGATATGGGAGTTATTTAGATGTCAGGATAAGAATCATGAAATGGGTTTCCTACGTATCCTCATGAAAGGAATCAGATCCCACGTAATTCAACGCCACTTAACAAGACATATCAAACCTTTTAAGGTCATGTGATAAGGACCAAATCGTATAGTTTAATGTCATGTGGCAAGGAAACCTAGGTGGAAGGTGCATATTCAAATTTTGGTGCGGGACTTATGCCAAAGTATCCCAAGGAACTTGGAAGGGATATGGGCTCCCGAGTTGGATAATACCTAACTGGGAATGTGTCCCAGAGGGAATTATAGTTGATTTGGGGTGTTGGTTTTGGACCTCATGGAGGATTCTTACATATCCCATTTGGATGGGAATCAAATCCCACATAGTTCGGTTTTAAGTATACATTCCTATGGAGGCCCTCTCAATGTTTTTCTCATAGGGGAATATGCACTAGTAGAAATAGTAACTTCAACGTCAAAGCTATGACGTCGGTTTTTTATAAAACAATGTAAAATATATTTCTGAGCACTTTTTGGCATCAATTTTAACATAAACTGATTCCAAAAAAATTATATTTAATTTTTTATGTTGGTTTTTAATAAAACCAATTCCAAAAAACTCCATCGAAAGGCTTTATGGAATCGTTTTTTTACAAAAACAGACGCCATAAATTTTTAAAAAAATTATTGTTGTCAGTTTTCACAAAAATCGACACCGATAATTAGTTTTGGGTGTTGTTTTATGTAAAACTCGATGCCAAAAACATTTTAAAAGAAATATTAGATCAAGAAATATTCATTTTTTAAATCTTTGAAACTTTGTTCTTGACTCGCGATGACCCCGAAGGTGACCCGTTGATCCTCAACGGCCATTATTGTTGATTTTATTCATTTTTTATCATCATTTAATGATATGTGGTCTCAAATATTCATCCTCTATCATTGTTTCATCATCCAAAAAAGTATTTCTCTTCAAAAACCATTTTCTATCCGACCATAAACTGTGGTTTGATTTTATTTCTTTGTTCTTTTTTATTGTTCATTTCTGCAAACATTTTTATTAGATCTTGTAGTGTTTATTATTCCAATGAATTTGAGGGAGAAAGTTTAGATTAAGGATCCATTTTCCTTGTTTAGCTCTGAATTTTGTAAGTTATTTTAATTTTGAAGTTAAATTATTTATCATTTAGTTATATTTTTGAGTTATTGTTTCAATTATTTGTATGTAGTTGAATTTTATTTATAAATGTTGTTGTTAATGTTTTTTTTTGTTTTTATAAATTTTTTATTTGATGAAATTATCAAATGTAATTGATGATATTATGTAATGAACAATGATATATAGTGTCAATTTTCATCAATATAATGTACATCACATGTAATGACTCCATATTTTTCACCTGTTAAATTAATACAATCTCCAATACCTTTTGATCACGCAACACCGAACTAATTTAACAACTATGTAAAATAAACTAATACATGTTAGGTGATTGAAAATAATTAAATTATAATATCAATAAACCACATTTATATTATATGAAAATAAAAAAATTACTATTTGTAAATTCAGAAGATATATAATTTATATTACAATAGGATTTTTTTCAAATAAAATATGTTAATATTTTGTGTAATTGACCTTAATAAATTAAATTGACCACTTTTAAATGATTGAAACAATATATGATATTTCCATATATGAACTAATATATTAGAATTAATTAATTTTCAAATTCTTTTGAACTAATATTACAAAACAATAAATGTTCAATGGTTATATTTCAATAAAAAATGTTTTTCATTATATATAATAATTCATTTAAAAAATATAATTGTATAAATTTAATTTGGTAAAATGAACTTTAGCTATTGATTTATAATTTCAATACTATCATAGTATAAATTTTTGGGATTTTTTCAGAAATAATGTATTTTCATGTAAATAATGATTAATACTAT
Organism: Viscum album; assembly: GCA_963277665.1. NCBI lineage: Eukaryota > Viridiplantae > Streptophyta > Magnoliopsida > Santalales > Viscaceae > Viscum > Viscum album. Next base: position 1,842,149,972 of record OY728129.1, on the reverse strand, counting down.
TTTTACCAAAAAGAGGTTTCTGATAGTATAAGGGGTCTAAGAAGTTACTATAGGGTGATTGTACCCCCTATATTAGAATATTAATTGGTAAAATAAGTAACCATTTGTCATACACAACCACAAACATTAGGGTATGAAATTAAATAAACATCCTAATATTATAATATGAGGTGTGGAAAACATATATATAGTGACAAAATCATGATTTTATACTATGAATATTACATTTATATAAAGAAATAAAAGAAAATAAATTAAAACCAAACAATAGATTATTTTACAAAATCATGATTTTCTACTGGGAATTTTACCAGGGTCATTGCATGTGATGTTCATTGGATCAGCATGACACACATCACACAAAATAAATACCTTTAGTAGATTAGTATTTATTTTATTCCTAATAATCGTTGATGTTTCCTATATAATTACCAATCATTTTTATTAAATGTTTTTATTTTTACAATTTATCTATATATATATATATTCATTTATTTTTTTATTTAAATGTTTATACATTTTAATACATCCATCGATTATATTGCGATATCAGGTATTGAATGAATCGTAATTGGATAAATTTATGAAGAACCACTAGTGAATATGAAAAAAGAGTTGATGATTTATTTGAATCTTCTAAATGAAATCTTCAAAATGTATATTTTAGTTTGTGTCCATGTGTGAAGTGTTTGAATATGAGAAATTTAAACTCTAGAGAAATCAAGGATCATCTCATTTTATATGGTTTTAGCCTTAATTATACATGTTAGATCTGGCATGATGAAATAATTGAAAATTAAACATTTAATATTGATGAAAATATTCATAATGAGGCAGAGGATAGTATTGAAGAATTAATTTGTGATTTAGGTGTTGAAACCATAAAAAATAGCAACTATTGAACGATTGTATAGAGATTCTGAGAAACCATTATTCCCAAGTTGCAGTAAATATTTAGTGTTATCAGAAGTTTTGAGATTAGTTAACTTGAAAGTAAGAAATGGGTGGAGTGATAAAAGTTTCTCTAACTTACTTGAGCTTTTAAAATAGTTACTTTCAGAAGTCGACAGGCTTCTAGATTACAATTATGAGGTGAAGAAAATATTATGTCCAATGTGATTGGGGTATAAAAAGATACATGCTTGCCCAAATGATTACGTGTTGTATAGAAAAGAATATGAATATTTATCAAACTATCCTACATGTGGGACATCACGCTATAAGATGGGTGAAAAATTCAACTCAGATTCATTCTCAAGTACTGGTATCTAACCTCATGCATAATCAATTTTGTATACTTTATAACAATTTCATCTAATAATTCCTTTGTATAATTCTGATAATTCAAATGTGATTCATTATCAGGGACCAAAATCAAAGCTCCTGCTAAATCAATTTGGTACCTTCCAATAATTCCTCATTTGAAGCATCTATTTTCAAATTCAATTAATGCAAAAAGTTTAATATGACATTCATATGATCACATATCTGATGGTAACTTATGTCACCTTTTTGATTCACCACCATGAATGATATTTAATAAACGATTTCATGATTTTGGAAGTGAAGTTAGAAATATCATAATGGGATTGTGTACTGATGGAATGAATCCATATTAGAGCCTAAGTAGCCAACATAGTTCATGGCATGTTTTGTTGGTAGTTTACAACTTTTCCTAATATATATGTATGAAGAAAAAACATGTTATGATGATCTTTATGATTTCAAGACCAAAATAGCTAGGAAATGATATTAATGTGTATCTTTCACCATTGATTGATGATTTGAAACTATCATGGGAGACATGTGTTAAAGTTTTTGATGCATATAAGAAAGAGTATTTTCTTCTTGGTTCTATGATAATGTTCACTATAAATGAATTTCCTACATATTGAAACTTATTTGAATATAGTGTTATGGGACACAAATCATGTACAATTTGTTAAGAAGAGACTTCATATTATAAATTTCAGAATGGAATAAAGACATTGTACACAGGACATCAAATATTTTTGTGAATTGATCAACCTTATCATAGATTGAAAAAAAATCATTTAATGATTTACAAGAATACAATCTTCCCCCCATGAGCATTGTGATTTGAAGAATATTATGATAGGGTGAAAAATATTAATTCGACATTTGGAAAGAAAATAAGTTTTGGTATTCAAAAAAATATCAGGAAGAAATAGTCTATCTTTTTTGAACTACCTTATTAGAGATTTTTAGTGATAAAACATAGCATTTATGTTAGGAATGTTGATAAAAACATATGTGACAGTTTTATTGGAACTTTGTTAAATATAAAAGGAAATGAAAAAGATGGATTACATACTAGATTGGACTTGATATCAATGGTAATACGTTTATAGTTATCTCCCACAATGAAAGGAAACAAAATATATTTACCTTCAGCTTGTCACACATTAAGCAAGATTGAGAAGATTGATTTTTGTCGATGTATTCATGGTAATAAAGTACCCAGTGGTTATTATTAAAATGTGAAGAAGGTGTCATTTAAAGATTGTAAATTAATAGGTATGAAATCTCATGATTTTCATGTATTTATGCAATAACTTCTACTAGTCGCACTATGTGGTATATTAATGATAGATTCTAGAAAGACTATCATCAGAGTATGTAAATTTTTCAAATCCATTTGTAGAAAATTCATTTATCCAAATTTATTGGATGTGTTAGAAAATTAAGCTTATCTTATTCTTTGTCAACTAGAAATGTATTTCCCACCTATGTTTTTTGATATAATGGTTCATATGGCGATTCATTTGGTGTATGAGGTAAGAATATGTGGGCTTGTTTATTTACAATGGATGTATCCTTTTGAAAGATACATGAAAATTTTGAAGGGATGTGTTAAAAATCCTTATCGACCAGAGGCCTCTATTGTTCAAAAATATGTATTGGAAGAGGTTATTGAGTTTTGTACGTATTATTTGTATGAATTGAAGCATATTGGTCTCCCTATATCTCTACATATGATAGTTGATAGTGAAGGTAGAGAGATTCGAGGCTTAAAGGTAAAGTTCATTGCACACGATGAAGTGACGCAGACATATTTATACATTTTTAACAACAAAAATGAGGTTAAATCATATATATAATCACATATTTCTGAATTAAAGTTATGACATCTAAAAATAAATGAAAATTGGATATTGATTGAGCATAAAAAGGAATTGGTTTTATGGTTTAAAGATAAATTCATCATAGATAGATATATATATATATATCATAAAAATTAAAATGGTTGGTGGGGGGACCATCTATTAATGTGATCACATGGTCTAATTTTGATATTAATGGGTACACATTTTACACAAAAAATCTAGATGATAATAGTACCGTTCAAAATAGTGGTGTAATGCTCATCGTTGAAGCAGTTCATTTTTTAGTGCAAAAGATAAAAACCCAATTTCTGCATCAATGCCATATGTTGGAGTTCTTGAAGACATATGAGAAATTTTTTATATTAAATTTTGAGTCAACATGTTTAAGTGTAATTGGGTTGCAAGTAATAGTGGTGCGAGACATGATGAATATGGGTTTAAACTAGTTGATTTGAAAAGATTTAGTTTCAATGAGGAACCATTTATCACGGCCACAAATGAAAAGAAAATAATTTATGTCATTGATCCATCGAATGGTTAGTGGTCTACCATTTTGCAAGGGAAAAAATCCATTTGGCTGATGAGGATGATGATGGTGTTATTGATTTATATGAGGCTTCTTCATATATTACATGATTTCCAGATAATAATTACTATAATGTAGACATAGTGCATGCAGTATGAAATGATCATACTGAAGGGATATAGGAAAACACTAAATTACTCTCCTAATTAATCTGGTATTTATTTACATGATATTTCTTTTTTGAAATTTACATGTGTAAAAACTGTATTATTTAATAACTATTGGATATTTAATTATATATATTTGATTATTTATATGATTTTTGTGTTAGATTTTGAAATTCTATGGCTATGGTTAAATATTTTTTCATTGAAATGCCTGACTTAAATTATTATATTTCAGTTAAAGTTACACATATGAGAACACTTTTTTGAACTTTGATATTTAAATTTATAAATGTTTCTATCATTTTAGAAGTGATGTTTATATTTAATAGTTTACCTTGTATATTTTTTTTGTTAATAATCACAACATCATTATTATTTTTAAAACTTACACGTGTGTGCCACTTTTTTACTTACATATTTCTGTTTTACTATTTTTTAATTATTTACTTGTCTAATAATATGTAGTTGTATGAGAATTTCATTACATTTTCTTGTTTCAATGGAGAATATAGATACTGAGACAGAGGAACATGTACCAAGGTATTTTTCTTTTTTCATATTATTAAATATCCTGTAATATAATTATTTATTGAAAACAAACTTTTAATTTACAAAAAAATAATTGTGGGACTACTGATGAGACATCAGCAGTGGATTCTTCTTATTTTACTATTAATAAATCGAGTTCTCAAGTTGGTAAATTTGGAATTACAAGTTTACCAAAACTGTCACTTTCTCATGAAGATGATCGATTGCATATAAGTTTTGATGATGATAATAATGTAACTAGCCCAAATGCAATGCAGTTTATCAACTATATCTCTATACAGAGTTATTAGAGGATTAATATTTTATATCCTAATTGTAATTCCATCAAAAAGATGGTGGTAAATCATCTTTGGGAGGCCATAATGGTAAAATATTTCAATTGATTTATTTTATCTCATTTTTCGAATATGATATATTTTAAATGACTAATATTTATTTTATTAAATTATAGATGACATTCAATTTTGAATAAATAAAAACAATTAAGAAAATATGTCTTTCTTTAGTGGTGGTTCGATGGAGAGATTTCAAAATAAAGTTGACAAAAAATTATGTTTTTGGAAAGAGACAAAATGAAAACTCAAACCTCAAGTATGAGTTTTTAAATGCAGATACATGGAAGAAATTTGTTTCCAACTAACATGATGAAGCCTTTATGGTATGATAATTATATTATATTTAAAAAAATTATATATGTACTTAATTACTTATTAGTTTAATTTTTATATAACATACCTTTATAAATCCCATAAAGAAATATAGTTGGAGAATGTATACCCTCATACTTTATCTCATGGAGGGTATCGTTTATTAGAGAAAAAATAATTCAGGAAAAGTTTGAAGAATTAAGAGGTTGGTATGCTAGTGGTTCTGATGAGGTCCAGTTCGATCCTCTATCTACCCCCACCTACCATGAAAAATGGAAAAGAGTGAGAAGAATAAAAAATGAAAAGTATCTTACAAATAAAGCTAAGGAAGTAGTTGAAAGAATTATAAGTAAATATTTTTTATTTTTCATGAATTTTTCTATTTTATAAATTAAAACACTAATATACCATTTTCATTTTTCATTTTAGGATGAAATTCAGGAGAAATCATCATAGGGAGCTTTTATCCCTAAGGGTAGGATAGACATCCTAGCCACTACTTTAGGAAAGGCATAACACCCCAATCTCATAAAAGGATATGAGGTGGGTGTTAGTATTTGAAAAATTTTAGTCATCAAATTAAGTAATCAATAGATAAAAAAATCAAATACTTAAAAGATGAGATGAAATATATGAAAAAGTCCATGGGTGATCAAATTAAATAAACTATATAGGTCATGTTAGAACAATTAATGAGACAGTCACAGTCTGCACAACCTTCCCAACCTATCCAACCTTTTCAGCCATTTGTGCAGCCTATACAGCCCTCGCAGTCAGACCAACCTTCCCATCCTGCCTACTCAGATCCTCCACCTCCTTACTCAAACCCAACCTTATACTGTGAGTTATATGGTGGAGATCCTCATGTACATTTGGTAGCGTTCATAGTTGTACATTTCTTGGGGGATTTTGTAAATCACCATCCTATGTTGATGGGTCAGGTTAGAGTATCAGTACATGATATTATTGATCATACTGCTCTACTACCATTTCCTAATGAGGTGGTAACTATATTTGGAAATTATATGGGTCATTTTTTACTTTATCCATCTTTCCTTCTTCATTATCTTTCATATGGGGCATGCATTTTTTTAATATTAATTATATATGATTAAAAATTATTTATAATTTTTTATGACATTTAACTTATATAAGAGTATCTAAAATCAAAATAAATGGCATAAAGGAAACAAAAGGTTCAAGAACAAATAATTGTAGATACTTCTGATATTTATGATGGGATACAAAGATTATCTCAGGATTCTTATTTCTTAGATAATATCTATGAGTTTCGAATGATTTCTGATATATGTGGAAGAGACTATCCATTGATAATATTCAGAAAATATATCATGGATCTAATTTATTTTAAAGAGATTAGTGTGCCTATGTTTCAGTTTTTGTTCATGTAAGTAAATTGACGTTTTAGTTTTTATTTCTTTAATTAAATATGGTTTAAATTGACTAACTATGTTACTTTTTTAATTAGGTATCTACACACGCTTCTTATTCAAAATGATCCCACATACATTTATGGTTTTATAGATCCATAATTCATTTTAACAGTTGTGAAATATTTGAAGACCACTGATAGTTTTGCATATATATGTGAGAGATTATAAAAGATGAAGACTGGGTGTTGGTTTTTTTCATTTCTTGATGGGTAAGAGCATAAACATAATTATGAACCAATGTTCATTATAATGTCATTAATTGTTAACTTTTTGTATTGTAGGGGGTATTGGATGTTAGGTGTATTCTGCCTTAGTGAATACACATTTTATTGGTCTTTCTCTTTATTAGTTGATGCTCATAAAAATTTTACCACCATGTTAGATAGGTAAGTTTTCTTCTTTTTTATAATTTCTTTATATTTAATTATTATTTTATATACATGCATTATTAGATGATATATATGAAAATGAAGGTCATGGAAAAAATTTAACAAAGATCACTTGTCGATAAATAACCCAAATGTAATCCAATATGTAAAGGTAACAGTAATTATTTTTTATATTAGATATTATTATGATTGTATATATATTGGTTTTTATTATCAATTTAATATTTTATAACCACTATTTCATTGGTAACAAGGGTATTCTAAATATGGTTATTATGTTCTACGATTCATGTATGAGATAATCACAACAGAGGTAATTACTAAATTTGATAAGGTTAGTTATATTAATTATTTTATATTTTCAATCTTAGTATTCTATTTTTTAATATTATATCATTAAATGTTATTATAGACATTCAATTATGTCGAGTCTTATATGAAATATGAACTTACCCATCTTTGATCTTTTTTTGAAAACTATTTGTTAAGTATAATTACGATTTAAGGTATGTATATTCTAATGTTTATGATTAGTATTACATTTTCCTAATAACAAGTGTTCAAAAACTAATTCTTTTGTTATAATAGGTGTTTGAACATAATGATCTCAAAATAATTCTTCAATATCAACCGACAATGACCATGTAGTAAATTTCAAGTATGTGTTTTTTAATTCTACTTTATAATAAAAATGCATAGATAATTTTTTGATTAACTTGTTAAAATTTTGTTTGTTTTTATATATTTTTATTTAATGATACATGTCGTTTGATGGTTGTATACTATTTTTTCTATTATAGGGATTCTGATTTTTTTGGGGTGTAATATTAAAAATTTTCAAAAAAAACATTCGGTGTCAGTTTTGATGAAAACCGATTCCAAAACATTAAAAAAATCTCAAGATTTTTGGCGTTGGTTTTTATGAAAACCGACACTAAAAATAAATCTGATTCACATTTTCGACAACATTTTTCAAAAAAATGACACTGAAAAACTTATTTTTAACGTCACCTTTATAGACTTAGGTTAAAAACTGATGTTAAAATTGAAAAAAACCTGACGTTAAATCATGTTTTTTCATGCGTGATGGCCCTTTGATAGGATTGATTTTGGGATTACACCTGTGAGGATTCCCTTTGAAGGTTTTTATGGTAACATGGTTGGGAATTATACCGAGTAGGAGGCTCATGCTTGGTTGGGTCTTACACTTGAAATGATGCCCAGAGGTTTTGGATTGTGCATATTTCATGATCACCACCAACCTCTAATCCCATGTGAGTCATGCTCAGTGTGAGAAACAAGAGGAATTGGTAGATCCAAGAAACCACACAATCTACTTAGTTTTCTTATGGATGAAAACAATACCTAAAGGGATAGGGAAAGATTGAGGGATCTAGCACTGGTCCCCTCCCGTCGTTGTATCCTAGATAGTCATGTCTGACTACCCATCTAGATACAACCCATGGGTATAGAGAATGAGGAAGGAATGAATTAGAAAAGGTCATGCAATATAGATTAGGGTATTACTTCAGGAGGGATACCCTAAGGACTAGTTCCTAGGGAAGAGAAGGGGATAATGCAATACACCTCAAAGGGAAAGGCAAGTGTGATCCTCTCCCTCCCTTTTGGAACCGGAGGTCCCTAGTCTTAGAGACGATGAGGGAAGGACATGGTCCTAGCCCTCACATATGAGACCAGGAAATCCCATCCCTAACACTACCCCTAGGTTAGGGGTCCCTGTGACCAGGGGAATTCATATTCACATGCACCCTGAGGACCCTACCCATCAGGTAGGACAAGTGCAAGACAACTTTGACTGAAGGAATGCATATCCTAATGGGAATCATGCTGGTGTGCCTCTTACCATGGTATTTCATGTCTGGAGGATTCAATTTGGCCCCCCTCAGACAAGGGATCCAAAGGAAGGAGATCCCTTCCATTGGTGGATTGAAAGATGGATTGATAAGTGTCTCACACAAGTGAATTTTGGGCAAGTCAAGGAGGTATCATGCAGGGTAGTCCTGGACAAACTATAAGGGATTCGCACAGGTAGGCCCGCACAAGATAAATGTGTTTTGGAAACGGACCACCTGGGAAACAAAACTTGGGTGAGGCTTTTTTCTAATCCTCAAGGGTCTCCTTAGGTGTTCCCAAAAGGATTTATCACAAGAATTGGGTTTGGGAAGGGTTATTTGTGCTATTGGTTGTCAATTTTGGGGGAAGGGTTCCTTGTGAAAATGTTTTTTATATTAGACCCTGGAAGGATTTTAATTCCACTACCACTCTTAGTTCCATATTCTCTCAAACCTTGGAGAGTTACCTAAAAGGTTTCTAAGGGCCTGGATGAAGGACTAGGGTGATCAGAACTTCGAGGATTCTTAGGGATTTTATTTCATTTAAATGAGGATCCCTAGGGTCCTATTTTTAGGTAAACATGTGACCATGGTCAAAGGAGTCTGCCCACACTGGTACCCAGTGTTGGTACCCCAAATAGGTACCCCACACAAGGGTGTCATATATTTTAGTGCTACGTAGAGGGGACTATGTGAGCCTTATGGTGCGCAGAGTTAGTGCATGCAGGGGTGGTTGCACCTTCTGGGATGCGTAGGCAGGGCCTACGCCATCCTCTTGGTGCATAGGGTTGGTTTACATTGGACCACATGGGTGAACCCCTTGCTCCATACCATGGGGAGTTTTACCCATGCACCCCTAATCGAGATCATTTTTGGGATAAATTCTTGGCCCTTTGGGTCGGTCCCTTCACTACCATCATAAACCCCCATGAAAAATAGAGAGTCTCAATGTGAACTTTTCGGCCCAGATCAAGGACATTTTGGGTCCTGACACATACAACCCCACCTATCATTCCAAATCCACAACCTACTTTGATAGGGAGGTTCTCACCACCTTTCCATTGGATTGGGAAATGTTTCTAAGGAATATTTATCCCTCATTGTGTGAGAATTATTATGGAAAAGTTCATTGAACACATTTTTCAGTGTCAACACACGAGCATTATTTGATCATTCTGTGCTTCTTCTACAAATTTAAAGATCAATGGTTAATAATCAAAACTTATTTTCCCTAAAAAATGGATGTAATATGGTTCTTTTAATGAATTATTTCACTCATCCTCAAATACTCCCATGAAAAGAAATGCATGGGTGACACTCCTGAACAAAATCAAAATATTAAAAGGTGATATTATTGAATTAAATAATACTCAACACACCTATAATAATATATTGGAATATATTAAGTGGTAGATCATTAACATGTTCCTATCGTGGGGTGTGGAAAAAAAAATTATTTACTAAGTTAAAATGTAGTATAGTGGTTAACCTAGGTTTTATCCAGAGAGTAGTGCGCAATAGTCAAGTTTGTCACTTTAAATTAGAGGGAAAAGTGGTGTTTTGTAAATTGTTTAATTTTTAAAATAATATAAAACAATGAAGAAATAGATTAAAAATGGTGATATGAGAAGGATGATCATGTAGGGTTTGGTTTTCAAATTACAATGATATCTTAGTTCCAAGTTACCCCATCATATTCTATTAATCTAATTAAAGTGAGATTACAAAATCGCTTCCTCTCACTCCCTTGGTAAAATGATAATTGTGAGAATAAACTTTACTAAAATCATAGATTGGTCTACCCTCCTTACAATGTGTGTGAGAGTTGTAGTGAATACTCTCAATTGACTTAGGTAATACCCAATTGGGTCTTGTTTATCCTCAATAATCAAGAGTTTCAACTACCCCACCCACACATACTGACAATCATTAAGTACATCACCACTAAGACCTATTCTATTCCATCATATATAAACTAGAACATAGTATAGGGATATAATGATCATAAAACAAGGAAATAACAATAACTAAATCTAAATCCAAATATGATTGTACCTGATAATAAAAATTTCTTTTAGAATATTGAAAACAACTTAACAAAATAAAGAAAAGGATTTTATTTCATGTAGTGCGGGAACTCAAGAATTACAAAAAGAAAAACTCCCCTTCTAAAATCACTCATAATTTCACCCCCCCTATATGAAGGGTAACTGAGAATAATGGGGAAGAAGGCATTACAAAACTAATAAAACATAAAAGGGAGAACAAATGATTTCTTCTCCAAAATCCATCCGTCGAAATTTTGAACTGTTTATTCCCAACAAAAGGCTGAATATTTCTAAGAGGTATTCTTAATATTTGTTTTTAATTGTATTTAATGTCAAAACTAAAAATTTCAATGCCTTTGATCATTTTTAAGATAAGTTATTCCTGAATTACTAAAGCTATATTTTTCTAGATAAAGAGACTCTTCATCTTCCTCCAATTTGATGTGTGCATCGACTAGCTTAATGAGCGGATATCTCCATGAAATTTAATTTGTACATGAGACTTAGAGTCCTATTTCATATCCAACTAGAATCACCACATTTTTTCCTTTATCACGTGATATTCCTCAATTAATGAGGGAATTTCAATTCTATTGGCCAAGAATATTTTCCACATTGATTGATTTATTTGGGCCCCATAGAATTCAAATGATAATTGGACATAGTTAAAGAAGTTGAATCACATGAATAATGAAATCCTAAAAGAATAATTCCCCTATTTGGATAAATATTGAAAAGGTTATGTCTAAAATACCAAAGAGATAAAAAAACTGCTAAAATTACATAATTATGGAATTTTCACATTTAAGCTCAAAACATCCCTAAAATTCAAAAAATGATACATTTTAGATCAATTTGATAAATTAAAGAGGATTAAATCATTAAAATACACATGAAAAATAATTTAAATATTAGATCTATCAATTCCCCCACACTTATCACTTAGACTCCTGAATAAGTATGCATCGAAATCAAATCAAAGAATATTTAAAACACATACTCATAAGATCTACCAATTTAACACCAAGAAACAAAAGATATCATTCCTCCTAAAAAATATTATTTAAAGTTATTCATTCAGATCATTAAATCCATTTCTACTTCATTTCTCCTTCCATGCACAAAAAACACTTACCTCACATGAATTTTCACTCATCACACAAATGTTAATTTTCAATGAGGCCTTTCTCATCTAAACCCATGAAAGAGTCACAAACGGATTTATAAATTCCTACATCTACACCTGATGTGAGTCAAGGACATTTTTTTAAAATGAGGAATTTTCAGGGTTGTTCAGTAGCTTTTATTTAATTGGTTTTATATGTCAAAAATGTTGAGGTAGAATTAGTTAGGTTGGGTCTTTTGGAAGTAAAAAATTCATGATTATAGTTTACAATCAGTTATGGTCTCTTCATCACCCCCCTTTGCATAAAATAATGTCTAATAATCAAGAAAATTTTAAGTAATGTGCACCCAATTAGGTATTTCACCAGTAGAAATGATATCCACTCAAATCCCTTCAACAAAATTGATTTTTTTGTGATATTTTTAAATTATGCACAGCTTAATTCTTGAAGGAAGCAAGGGTGATTTGAATTTAAAGTAGTGGATGCGACTAAATATCCCTAATCTTGAATGAAAATACATCTTTTCATCTCCAAAAACTTTATTTTTCATTTATTTTTCCAGTAGCTTCAACTCTTTAATTTTTATAATTTAACTAAAAATCTCCAGAAAGGCACAACTTTTAGAAGAATAACTTTTCAGCAATAAAAAAATCTTGTCAACATTTGATATTCCACCCAAAGTAGCACCAAATTATATATCATTACACAATACAATTTCCCCCACACATAAGTTCAACTAGATCATACATTTTCAATTCTAGAGTAAGTTGGATAGGGAAAATGGGCTTGTGATATGGATAACCTAAAAGGTTTTTCATGGATTATAAAGGTTAAAGGGATTAAATATATAGATAAGACCAGAATAAAAAGGACTCTCCTAAAAAGGGGGATTTTGAAACCAAATAAATTCCTCAGTAATTTAAAACATAAGTACCACAAACCCTCAAGTTTTTATAGAAGTAAATAATATTCTAGTTAAAAATAATAATATACTGGTTCTCTCAATAAATGAGGTGAATGTAAAGAATATGTAAATAATGGTTTAGAAGACTCATTGGAATGTGATTTTAAAGATAAAGACAGTAATATATGGCATGATGTTCAAATATTAGAGGTCTTTTTTATGAAATTATCAAAGTCTTGAACTTGAAACAAAATATTTTTCAAAATTCATTTATGTTTGGTTCCATGGGATAAATTAGTTCACTCATTAACATGATTTTTAAAAATGAAAAATAGAATTATTTGAGCAAACAAGTTTCAAAAAACATAAAAATTGAAAAATAAATACACAAAAGTTTTAAAAAGACACAAAAAAATTTGAATAACTGAAATTTGAAAATCTTAAACTACACAGGTTCCCTCCCTCATACTTAAATGATGTTATATTGTTAATTCATTCAATTATATTTAACATGTAAGTATATTTTTAATTTAATTTTATTAATAAATTATGTGTTAATTATAGGTAAAACCTAATGGATTTTATTGATAAATAGGTTGGAGGACTGTGATTTCCTTCACTGGAACTCATGGAAATTTCCCATGTAATTTATTCAACCTATTTCCATTAATAGTGAATGTATATTACTCTCCCTCCTTCATAATTTGCACAACACTAAAAGGATATACATGAGTAACTATAAATGGACCTTCCCATCTAGAATTATGTTTACCTATTATCATCATGAGTATTAAGTTGAATAACATCATTATTTCTCCAGGATGAAATTCTTTTAGTTGGATAGTCTTATCATGATCCACCCTTATTATCTATTTGTAAATATTAGAATTTTCAAAATCTTATCTTCTAATTTTATCTGGATATTTTAATTTTAATCTTCTATCTTTTCCATCTCTCTAAATATCTAAATTCATCTCTCTCACAGCCCACTACACCTTATGCTCCAATTACATAGGCAAGTGATAGCCTTTCCCATAAATCAGCCTATATAGGATCATTCCTATGAGGGTTTTATAGGATATACTATAATTTCATAAAGTTTATTCCAATCTATGTCTTTAATCCTTCATGTTGGGTCTAATAGTATTTTCTAAAATTCCTTTGATTTCCCTATTAGACACTTAAGTTTGGCCATTGGTTTGTGGATGATATGGAGTTGATGTTTTATGATGCACATCATACTTTCTCAAAAAAGTCTCCATTATCCAATTGTAAAAGTGAGACCATTGATCACTGATGATGGATCTAGGAACTCTAACCCTACAAAATAAGTTATCCCTAACAAAATCACTAACAACTTTAGAATCATCGGTCTTGGTGGATTTTTCTTCCACCCATTTTGAATTGTAATCTACTATAAGAAAAATATAAGAATTTTCAAATTACATTAGTAAAGGTCCAATAAAATATACCCCCCAAAACTTAAAAAAACTCATAAAAATTAAGTGGATTTTGTGGATTTTATTTTCTCTTTGAAATATTTCTAGAAAATAAACATTTTTACACCTTTTTTAAAATTCATGTGCATCTTTAAAATGGGTGGCCCAATAAATTCCAGATTCTAAAACCTTCATTTTTTCTTTTGAGGTTCAAATTGGCCCCTATAAAATAAATTGCGACAAAACTTAAAAAATCAATTTCACTTTTAGGAAAGAATAATCTTATCACTTGGTATTTGTAAATTTTCTAAATAAATGGATCCTACCGAATATAATAACTGAATCCATATTTCAATTTTTAATTTTTTTGGGAATTTAAGTGGGATGGGACCTGATATATTAATAGATAATTGACTATTTCATCATACCAAGTCATTTCTCCTTCAATAAAGTACAACTTCTCCTAGAATGTGATTGTTAAGTGGTTTTTGGTATGTAATTTAAACTTCAACAGTGTTGGGTAGTCTAATCAAGTGATCGACCACTTTGTTCTCAACTCTCCTCATGTCTTTGATTTATAAGTTGAACTCCAACAATAGTAGTATCCATATCACTAGATTTGGTTTAGCTTTAGCCTTCTTCATAAAATACCTAAGACCTACATGATTAGAAAACACAATGACTTTAGTTCTAAGTAGATATGATCTAGATCTATCCAAAGAAAAAATAACTGCTAAAAACTCTTTTTTGTGGTTGTGTAATTGAATTGGGTCGTATCTAATATTCTTGAGGCATAGGAAATGACTTGGGTATTTTCCTCAATTATTTAAGAAAGGACTACTCCAAATTCTTAATTAGAGGCATAAAAAATTATCTCAAATGGTTCTCCCCAATTTAGTTTTTGCGTCACTGGTGGAGTTATTAATATCCTCTTCAACTCATCAAAGGATTACCTACACTAACCATTGAAATTAAAATTAGTATATTTAAAAGTAATATTGATATTTGGAAAGTAATATTACTAAAATATTTGATAAACCTCCTGTAGAATCTTTAATGTCCTAAAAATTATCTAACATGTTTCACACATGTTGGGTAAGACAAAGAATTTTTCACTTCAATTTTTGATTTATCCACTTCAATGAATTTTTGTGAAATTAAAATCCCAAGTAAAATTCCTATCTCAAACATGAAATGAAACTTTTCAAAATTTAAAATAAGATTCTTTTCTATGAAATTTTTCAACACTTTTTCTATATTTTCCAAACAATGGTCAAAATAATTTTCAAAGATTATAAAATCATCTAGAATGCCTCTAATAAATACTCAATGTGATCAAAAAATATATTTATCGTGCACCTCTGAAATGTACCTAGAGTATTAGATAATCCAAATGGAATCCTTTTGTAAGATAAAGTGTTTAAGGGACATGTAAAGGTTGTTTATGTTGATCCTTAGGGAGCAATGGGTATATGAAAATAACCTCAAATCCATAAAAATCAATAATGATTTATCCTTGCTAATATATCTAACATCTGATCAATAAAGGGGATGGGAAAATGATCTTTTCGAGTGACCTAATTAAACATCCTAAAGTATATACACACTCTCTTGCTATTCTGAATTCTTATATGGATCAATTCATTCTTTTCTTTCCTCATAGTGGTTAGGCCAATTTTATTGGGAACTACATGGATGGGCATAACCAATTGAGAATATAAAATGGGATAGATGTGTTTGGCATGTACTATCTCAATAATAATCTATAATTTATGATTATTTTGATGTTAAAAAATACCCTTGTTTGTTTTCTAATAAAGTTTTCTTAATTAAGTTATTCAGGAATTTATATTCTATTTAAATAATTTAGCGTTATGGGAATTAATCTCAAAAAATTGTTTCAATCCCTACATTCTGTGAAATAAATTTATAGTTCATTATCCCAACATTACACTGGAAATATATCAACTTGTGTATGGTATAAACCCTATGCTACACTAAATAGTTTGTGTTTGGATCACCATCCTTATGTTCGGAGAACTGACACGTGTATGGATCAGGAACCCTGCGTTGGAGTCTAGAGTTACTGTTAATCAACCCTACATTCAGGAAAGTTGAACATATGGTTAATCTATGCTACGTTTGGGTTTTTATGCTGACAAGGATAAAAGTATGGATTATCATCCCTACGCTATGCAAAGGAACCCTACGCTACACAGCTCAACCCTATGTTGTGTTCTAAATAGTGAAGATTTTCATGCCATGTTTTCAACCTGAGATTGCTACAACAGTTGAGTCAAACTTAAAGACCAATTTAAGGATCATTTTTACTATTTCAAAGAACCATATTCATTAGAGAAAATCTCTCATATTTATAAGGGAATTTATGACTCTCCTGGTCAATTGGAATTTTAATTTTCCCAATCAATCAGGCTATTATTTTGGATTTGGAATACCAAAGCTAGTAATCTATTATATATATGTGTGTGTTAAGTGATTCAAATATACAAATTCATTATTGAAAATCCTTTAAAGTGATGAAAATATTGAACAAATCTGATATATTACTACACTTTGGTGACATACATGTTATTCATTGTTCTATTGTAAGTATGATACTTTTGTTTAGTTTCTACATAATTGAAGATCTTTTTGCAATAAGGATCACTTCAAACTATTTCATTCTTGAATATATTATTTTCTGAATAAGAAGATCCATCATTTTTCAGTTTCTTGCTGCTACAACTGTAAAGATCAACTTAAACATTTCAAATCAATCTCTTTTCATTTATTAGAGTTTCAACTTCTCATACTCAGTTGTTGTGGAGTATAAATTTCTCAACTTAATCTATGAATAACTGGTTCTATGTTATAGAACCAAGAAGGATTTGTAATTTGTATTGTTTGTAAGGGTTTCAACTACCTAAATTCAGTTGTGGATTTGTGGTATTGTGATAAGAGTACCATTATAGTGAAATCACCAAGCTTGTAGAGATAGTGATTGGTGGAGTGGATTAGGGGATCTTTGTGTCTCAAACCACTATAGAAAGTTATGTTATTTATTTTTGTTTATCCACTTTATATTTTCATATATAATAAAAACACTTTATATCTACATAAATCATAGTGGGTGTTAAAATCCATAATTGTGGAAGAGTTTTTGAAAAGTCACAATTCACCCCCCCCCCCCCCCTCCTGTGTGTAACTTTGTATATTCTGACCTAAAAATTGGTATTTGACGTGAGCTTTTAGATAAAGATATAGCAAGATCAAAAGTATAAGGTCTATACAAAGATGGAAATGGATGATCCTAGAGAAGTAATGTCAATGATAACTTCTCCATAATTTAATGGAGAAAATTTTGGATTTTGTAAATCTCGAATGATTATCTATCTAAAAAATCTTGGATTCAGATTCTACTTAAAGATCATCACTCCATATGAAATTTCTGAGAAATAAACTTGGGATGTTGCAATAGAAGCCGAATATGATATCAATTCTAAAACTATGAATGCTATTATCTATGGTCTTAGACCATATGATTTTAATCATGTATCAAAATTTTCAATGGCATATAAGATGTAGCAAACTATTTTAGTTTCTTATAAAGGAATAGATAATGTAAGACAAATGAGGTATGCTATAGCTAAGTTGAAATTTAACACGTTTAGAATTTTTGATGGTGAAAGCATCACACAGATGAATGGAAGGATTATTGAAATTATCAATAATATTATAGCCTTAGGAGAATCCATCAAACAATCTGATCAAGCTTTAAAAGTACTAAGAGTACCTCCTTCAAAATGGAATGGCATATATGCTAATATTTGACAATCATCACCTGTTAAAAGATCTGAAAATGAAAGAACTAATTGGGAAACTGATGATGTATGAACCTGAGATGAAATATGAAGCTGAAGATCATAAGATTATAGTGAAAAAGAAAATACTTCTCTAAAAGTTACATCTCATAAGCATAGCAGAAAAATAAAACAAGAAGTCAAAGAAGAAAAGAATTCAGACTCTTCTGATTCTGAAATGGAGCTGGCTCAACTAGCTAGAAAGTTCAGCAAGTTTTAAAAGAAGAAAAAATAATTTATAAAATCTTTTAGTAAGGATGATAAATAACCAAGATAAGTTTAATGCTAGGAATTCAAGAAATTGGGTCATATAAGACCTGATTGTCATCAATTAAAAGATGAAAGGAAATGACCAGAAAAGAGATATCATAAGAATGATGATTATGTACAAAAAGGGAAAATGGGAATTAAATCTACATGAAGTGTATCTAAATAATCTAGTAGTCCTTCAAAGTCTGATTCATAGAAGGAGAAATCAAATATAAAAGCTAATATATGCTTTATGTCCAAGGAAGAAGAAGAAAAGTTACAATCTTATTACTCTTCTGATTCTGATACTACTAGTTGCTCAAATGAAAAATTGGTTTAATATTGTTCTATGTTAGAAGAAAAATATGATTCCTTATTAAAGAAACACAAATCATTGAAAAACATTTATAATTATGTTTTAGGTGAAAGAGATACCATGATAAAACAATAGCAAGAGTTACTTGAAAAATTCAATTCCTCTACATCAAATAGTATCAATCATGAAAATAAAATAAAGGAATTATAGGATGAAGTAGAATCCTATGAGAGTTTTGCTCTTGTTTTTACTAAAGGATAAAATATATTAAATTATATTCTTGGAAATAATGTCATTAAAAGATAAATATTTGGAATAGGGATAAAGGGTGAGAAATCAGAAATGTATAAAAACTATTTTGTGCCTAATTCTAAAAGTGAAGCCTATTATAATTGTGGAACAAAATTCCATGTTACTAATAATTGTTACTTAAAACATCCTTAAATTAGTGGTATTAAAATAGATTTTATTTCTAAAAGTTTTTCTGAAGAAAATGATATGAGTTATGGAAAAAAAATCATATCTCAGTTCCTAGATCATTATTCGCTAACACTACTGGACCTAAGAAGATATGGGTACCAAAACAAAAAATTGTTTAATTGATTTTGTAGGAAACAAATCACAGAAAAAGAAGAGCTATATGGTATATGGATAGTGGTTGTTCCAGGAATATGAGTGTAAATCCATTAAAATTTCATATAATGACTCAAATGGATGGAGGTCTTATTAGTTTTGGTGACAATGCCAAAGGAAAAATGATTGGAGTTGGAACTGTTGGATATCTAAATACTATCTCAATGAACAAAGTACTAGATGTGAAAGGGATAAAGCGCAATCTTATAAGTATATCTCAACTTTGTGATGATGGTTTTTATGTAGATTTTTCTAACAATTCCTACTTTGTGTTTAAAGATAAGTTGTTTAAGTTTAGATCACCTGGAACTGATAATGTTTATACCTTGGATTTAAATTCTTTATGTGAAAAAAAGGTGAATTGTTTAACTACTAAGACAAATGAATCATGGATTTGGCATAGAAGACTTGGACACTGTAACATTTATGTTGTCAAAGAAATAGTTAGTTTCTAATTTACCTAATCTTAAGTTTGATAATGAAATATTCTGTGATACAAGACAAATTGGAAATCATCACAAATCTTATTTAAAATATATTAAAAAAATACTACATCTAAACCTTTAGAACTTATACATATGGATTTTTTGTACCATCCATAATAAAAAGTTTAACTTTAAAATTATATGTTTATGTTTTAGTATAAAATTATTCTAGATTTACTTGGGTTTATTTTTTAAAACTCAAAAATGAAGTTTTCTCTATTTTTGAAATTTTTTGTAAAATTGTTCAAAATGAAAAAGGTTGTAAAATAATTTCATTGAGAATTGATTATGGTGGAGAATTTGAGAATCAATAATCTAGTTCTTTTTTCTCAAATATGATATTAAACACACCTTCTCTGCACCAAGAACTCCTCAAAAAAATGGAATTGTTGAAAGGATAAATATAACTATTCAAGAAATGGAAAGAACTATACTGAATGAATATAGGCTTCTTACCTATTTTTTGGAAGAAGCTGTAAGCAAATCCTACTATATCATAAATAGAGTTTTAATAAGGCCTATTTTCAAAAAGACACCATATGAACTTTGAAACAACAAAAAACTTAAAGTAAAGTACTATAAAGTTTTTGGATACAAGGTGTATATATTGAATACTAAGGATAAGCTTGGTAAGTTTGATCTAAAGGCTGATGAAGGAATATTTTTGGGATATTCTGCTACCTCTAAAGCTTATAAAGTGTTTAATAAAAACTCAAGGATTGTTGAAGAATTAGTTCATGTGAAGTTTGATGAAACTGACCCTTTCATTAAAGAGAAAAATCAAACTGATGAAGTCGCTGACTCTTTTGATAACACGATACTTGAAACCCCTAAAGATGATTTTGAAAATTATATTAATAAAGTTTAGTCCACTTCAGAAGAACATGATACTGAAGAACCTGAAATTATCTTTCCTTGAAAGTATAGAACCTTAAAGAACCATCCCTTAGAAACTGTTATAGGAGATCTAGATATAGAAATTAGAACTAGAATAAATTTAGGAAACCTGGCAGAATTTTCCACCTTTCTATCTCAGTTAGAACCTAGAACTATTGAAGAAGCCTTAGAAGATGAGAGTTGTATGTTAGTAATTCAATAAGAACTAAACCAGTTCAAAATAAATGAAGTTTGGTAACTAATAGAGATACCAACTAATTATATAGTTATAGGAACTAATTGGGTCTTTAGAAATAAAAATGATGATCAATTAATCATAACCCGAAATAAATATAGATTACTAGATAAAGGATATAATCTGGGAGAATGTATAGATTATGACAAGACCTTTACCCATGCAGCTAGATTAGAATCCATTAGAATTATTTTAGTTTCTACATCTCATATGAATTTTAAATTATATTAGATGGTTGTTAAATATTCCTCTTAAAATGAATATTTGACAGAGGAAGTTTATGTTGAACAACCCCCTCGTTTTGAAAATCCTCAAAAACCCAAATCCATTTTTAAACTTACTAAAGCTATCTATGGCCTTAAACAAGCATCGAGAGCTTAGTATGAAAGATTAAGTTCTTTTCTTTTAAAAAATAGATTTACTATTGGATTTTCAGATCCAACACTTTTTAAGAAAACTATTTGTTCTAATATTTTATTAGTTCAAATTTATGTTGATGATGTTATTTTTAGTTCAACTAATTAAAATATTTATCATTATTTTTAAAATTTAATGCAAAATGAATTTTAAATGAGTATGATGGGAGAACTGAATTTCTTTTTAGCATTTTAGATTTACCAAAAATATTTTGGAAATGTTTTAAATAAAAGAAAGTATATTATTTATTTATTGAAAAATATTGGACTTGAGAACAACAAGACATATACAAATCCTATGTGTACCAATATAAAACTTGATTTGGATAAAGCTATAAAACTAGTTGAAAACAAGTTATATAGAGATATGATTGTCAGTTTGTTATATCTTACTACTAGTAGATCAGAAATTATGTTTTATGTATGTATTTGTGCTATATTTCAATCAAATCCAAAAGATTCTCATCGTACTACTGTTAAAATAATATTTAGATATTTAAAAGGAACTATTTTTTGATCTCTTCTTTACCTCAAAAATTTTGATTTTAATTTGGTTTCATATTCAAATTCTGAATTTGGAGGTTGTAGATTAGATAGAAAAAGTACCTTAGAAACATATCACTTTTTAGGAAAATATTTAGTTTTATGGTCTAGTAAGAAAAAACACTCAATTGCCTTGTCAACTATTGATATATAATATGTATCTTCTTGTAGTTGGTGTGCACAAGTATTGTGGATAAAAAACACCTAATTGGAATTTGGATTAAACTTTAATAGTATACCTATTTTATGTGATAATAAAAGTGGCATAAATATTTCAAAAAATCATATAAGTCATTCTAGGACTAAACACATTGATATAAGGCATCATTTTTTAAGAGATCATGTCCTTTAAAAGGATTTACCTTTAGAATTTGTTAATACCAAATATCAATTAGATGATATTTTTACTAAACCACTACTCAGTGATAGTTTTGATTTTATTAAAAAGGATTTAGAAATATTTGAGTGTAAATGATTGTTTATTAATTTATTTCCAGTCTCTCTATTTTTATTTTAGTAATCTTTATTTAATATGTTTTAATTGTGTCTTATTCAATTTAATTATAATTATTTTTGAAAATAATTTTATTTCAATTTTATTATATTTGTATTTTCAAAATTAAAAAGTAATGAGTACATTCTCAATTGGTGTGAGAAAACCATTTTCCTTCTCCCGCTCTCCTTCTCCTCTCCTTCACATTCCTTCATCTTACAAAGTACCTCACTCTCTTTTGATTCCAATTTTCTTGAAACCCTAACACTTCAAACCCTTTAGTCTCTAAACCTTTAGATATGGAAACCTCATGAAGATCCATTGATGCTGATTTGGACAATAATGTTTATGATTCAGGAAAATATCACAAGTTGTTGTAAGGAAAGGTAATAGATTTTGGTTATTTAGATTCAACAAATATTTTGCTCAAAGAAGCAATGAGATTTCAAAGTTTGGTTTATGCTTTTAGAGAAGATAACATGTCTATGGATTATGACATATAAGTAAAATAATTTTGTAAAAATGATTTGTTTAGTCTTGAATTCGAAGAAGATTCGATTATCTCTTCGATTAATGATTCTCAATTTTCTTTGTCTTCTATGGAAATGGTTGAGATGCTAAAGTGTCCCCATGAGGGGGAGTTTCAGTTTGATTTAAGGAATATCATTAATGGAAGAAATTTTCCATAGGATATGATTTTTTCATTATTTGGAACAAGAAATGTTAAAAATTTATTGACGAAAGAACTTACTCTTGATCGTCGAGTGATGCTGAAATTTATTCAATCCATAATTTTAGCTAGGACTAATGAGCTTGAGAAAGTCCTTTAACCTAACATGTATACCATGTTTTTTCTTTTGAACAATGTTAAGTTTAATTTCTTTCGGTTTATGATAATATATATAAACCATTGTTTCCATGAGAATGTGAAAATGAGATATTATCTCTATGGAAGTATTATTTATTTTTTTCTACGAAGGAAAGGAAATGTTTTCAATATGTTTTTTAGAAAAACATGTCACCATAGTAATACTTTGAATGCTATAATTGTTAAGAAGCTTTAATTTATTTGGATCAATTCTTGCAATATTTTATTACTAGCTGGTGTAGAACAACAACAAAAGTTGTTAGCAGATACTTAGGGGGAGCAAAGAATTATTCCTTCAGCTGGTTAATTTCCTTAGAGGCCTGATGAAGAAGTAACTTCAAGGATATATGAATCTCTTGTTCAAAAAAAAAATAATTTCAGTTATTGTTCCAGAGACTATAGTTGAAGCTGCTATTGGAGTTGAGCATGAGGTTTAAGAAGTTGAACATGATGAGCAGGAGGATAGAAGTCAACAACTTCACAGGGAAGCTATTCCTGACCTTAGAACTCAAATTGTTCTTTATATTAGTGTTTTGGGAGTATATTCTTTGAGAAACAGATTAAAAGGAGATGGAGATCCAAGCCTGGCTATTATTGGAGTTGATCAAGTAGGAGCTCAATCTCCTAAATCTTCTGATTCCCCTACTGATGCCTTAGTTAAAAAAGTTAAATTGTTGGAGGCACAAAACTTGTTTCTAAGAGAACAGTTGGAGGATGAGAGGAATAAATTTGAAGAATACAAGGTTACATCAGTGTAGAGATCATGTTTTGAATCTTAGAAGCTCCATTTAAGGGAATTCAAAGAGAATACTATTTCTATTGGAGATCTTAAAGAGATTATGGCCAAAATTTATAGATAATTCTATTTGTTAAAATATGAGTCTTTAAAGATGATAGAGTTTGATGAGTTTAAGCTAGTGATGGAGAGATAATTTTAGTCTATCAAGGAAAGAAATAGAGCATCAACTTCCTCACAACAGACCCCGCCAGAATTCCTCAGAAAGTTTGAAGCAATTACTTCAGTACTGAATGATTTTAATGATAGGTTGCACACTCTTTAGTGTGACAACATCCCTTTAAGTGTTTTTTTGACAATCAACGACATATGGGGAGTCAACTTACTTAAAATAAACTCTAGTTGGGATTAGTGCTTCATCAAGTCAAGGACAATTTTACCTCATTTATCCAGTCAAAGGAATCTGTAAATGAGTTTGTGAAGATCAACTTGGTTAAGAATTTGAAGGTCGGAAATGATTCAAGGAATCTGCTTCAGCACTGGTTAGAATCATTAAACAACCATTTCTAGATCATGTTGCTAAAGATCATTGATCTTAGTAGTTTTTTCCAAGATATTCCTCATCCTGAAGAACCCTCTATCCCTATCGATATTGAACTCTATCCCTTTCATTTTGACAACCCTTTAATAGTCATGGATTGTACTTAATTTTCAAAACATTTTCATTTGTTTTAATTTCCATTTACTTATTTATTCATTTTTATTCATTTTAATTTTTATTATTTGGATTTATATTTTTTTTCTTTTATTTAATTTCAATAATTCACTACCAATTCTAAATTTATTTTTATTATGATTGAATTCATAACTATTCATTTATAGTTTTGTGCTATATTAACTCTGGTTTATATCATTTATTCTTTTACAACCATCTTTTTGATAGCACAAAAAGGGGAGAATATTTGTGAATTCTATGGGAGAATACCCATGAACATCCATGAAGTATCTTTGGGGAGAATATTTGCAAACCACAATATTTCATTAGAGAAGATATTTAATTTACAAGTATCTATTTTTCTTTATCAAAATAATAATTTGAAATCAAAATATCAATATTTTCTATATATATTTTTATATGTTTACAAATCCTACATTCTCTTTTAATTTTATTATGGATTATGTTATGGGTTTTATGATCATCAAAAAGGGGGAGATTGTTGGGAATGTATTGTCTCAAAAATACTCTATAATTTATAATGATTTTGATGTTCCAAAATACCCTTGTTTATTTTATAATAAAGTTTTTTTATGTAAGTTTTTCAGGAATTTATATTTTGTTTAAAGAATTTAGCATTATGGGAATTACTCTAGAAATACTGTTTCAATCCCTATGTTATTTGAAATAAACATATGGTTCATTATCCCAACATTATGTTGGAAAGCTATCAACTTGTGTATAGTATCAACCCTATGCTACGCTAAATAGTTTGTGTTTGGATAACAATCCTTATGTTTAGAGAACTGATATGTGTATGGATCAGCAACCCTACATTGGAGTCTAGAGTTATTGTTCATCAACTCTACATTTGAGAAAGTTGAACGTGTAGTCAATCTATGCTACGTTCATATTTTTATGTTGACATGGATAAATCTACGGATTATCATCCCTACACTATGCAAAGAAACCCTACACTAGGCAAGTAATCCTACACTACGCAAAGGAACCTTATACTATGCAGCTCAACCCTACATTGTGTTTACAACAACAAATATTTTCAAGCTTCGTTTTCAACCCGAGATTGCTACAATAATAAAGTCACAATTAAAGAAAGATTCAAAGATGTTTTGATTGTTTCAAAGAACCGTATTCATCAGAGAAAATATCTACTATTTCTAAGGAAAGTTATGACTCTCCTGGTCAATTGGAATTTGAATTTCTACAATCAATCAGGCTATTCTTTTGGTTCTGGAATACCGAAGAAAGTTATTTATTATATATATGTGGGTGTGTGTGTTAAGAGATTCATATAAATGACTGAGTTATTAAAAATTCTTTACAGTGTTGAAAAGATCGAACAAATATGACAGTGGAATGCACTTTGGTGACATACATGTTATTCATCATTCTACATTAAGTCTTATATTACTGTTTAGTTTCTACCTAATTAAAGATCATTGTGCAACAAGGATCACTTCAGACTATTTCATTCTTGAAGATATTCTTTTCTGAAGAAGAAGATTAATCATTTGTCAGTTGCTTGTTTCTTCAACTTTTAATATCAGCCTGAACCTTTCATATCAATATCTTTTGATTTATTAGAGTTTCATATACTCATACTCAGTTGTGGTGGATTATCATCTTATCAACTTAAGCTGAGGATAACCGAATCTCTGTTATAAAACCAAGAAGGCTTTTTAATTTGTCTTGTTTGAAAATGTGTCAGCTTCCTACACTCAGTTATGGATTTATGGTCTTGTGAGAAGAGGAACATTCTTGTGAAATCACCAATATCACAAAGAGAGTGATTGGTGGAGTGGAGTAGGGGATCTTTGTGCCCAGAACCACTATAAAAAACTGTTTTCTTTATTTATTTTTATCCATATCATATTTTCATACAGAAGAAAAACATTTCATATCTACATAAATCATAGTGAGTGTTAAAATATAGAATTATGGAAGAGTTTTTTAATATACACAATTCACACCTCCTACTATGTGTTACTTCGTATATTTCGACCTAAAAAATGGTATCAGAGGTGAGCTTTTGGATAAATCTATAGTAAGCTAAAAAGTATAAGGTCTATACAAAGATAAAAATAGCTGATCCTAGAGAAGGAATTTACATGGTATTTTCTCCATAATTTAATGGTTAAAATTATGAATGCTCAAAATCTCAAATTATTATATATCTAAAAAATATTATATTTAGAGTCTACTCAAAGATCATCACTCCATATGAAATTCCTGAGAAACCAGAAATATGGTATGCATCAACAAAAGCTGAATATGATATCAATTCTAAAGGTATGAATGCTATTATCTATGGTCTTGGACCAGATGAGTTTAATTGTGTATCACAATTTCCAACGACTTATGAGATGTGGCAAACTATTTCAGATGATTATAAAGGAATAGATAATGTAAGACAAATGAAGTATGCTACAGCTAAGCTAAAATTTGACATTGTAAAATGTTTGATGGTGAAAGTATCACGAAAATAAATGGATTATTATATAAATTATCAATAATATTACAACATTAAGATAACCCATCAAACAATTTGATCAAGCTTTGAAATTACTAAGATTATTACCTTTAAAATGGAATGGAATGTCTATTGATATTTGACAATCATCACCTGTCAAAAGATATGAAAATGAAAGAACTAATTGGGAAACTGATGATGTATGAAGCTGAGATGCAAGATGAATATGAATATCATATGATTATAGTGAAGAAAGAAAATACTGCTCTAAAAGTGACATCTCAGAAGTATAGTATAAAAATAAAACAAGAACTCAGAGAATAAAAGAATTCAGACTCTTCTAATTCTAAAACGCAGTTGGATCAACTAGCCAGAAATTTCATCAAGTTTTAAAAGAAGAAAATATGATTTAGAAAATCCTTCATGAAGTATGATAAAGAACCAAGATAAGTTTGATGTTATGAATTCATCAAATTGGGTCATATAAAACCGAATTTTCATCAACTAAAAGTTGAAAGGAAAAGACCATAAAAAAGATATTAGAAGAATTATGATTATGTACAAAAAGGAAAAAGAGCAATGAAAGATGCATGGAGTGTATCAGAAGACTCTAGTAGTCCTTAAAAGTCTACTTCATATAAGGATCAATCAAATATAAAAGCTAATATGTGCTTTATTTCCAAATAAGAAGAAGAAGAGTTACAAACTTATTACTCTTCTGATTCTGATACTAGTAGTTGGTCAAATGAAAAATTTGATGACCACTCTTCTATGTTAGAAGAAAAATATTATTCTTTATTAAAGAAACAAAAATCATTGCAAAACATTCATAATGTTATTTTAGGTTAAAGGGATACAATTCTAAAAGAACATCAAGAGTTACTTGAAAAATTAAATTCCTCTACATCAAATAGTATCAATCTTGAAAAGAAAATCAAGGAATTACAAGATAAAGTAGAATACTATAAGAGTGATGCTCTTGTTTTTACTAAAGGATAAAATATCTTAAATGATATTCTTGTAAATAATCTCATTAAAATAGAAATATTTGGAATAGGGAGTAAGGGTAAGAAATCAAAATTTTATAAAAACTATTTTGTGTCTAATTCTAAAAATGAAACCTATTATCATTGTGGAACAAAAGGACATGTCACTAATAATTGTTACTTGAAACATCCTCAAATTAGTGGTATTAAAAGAGATTTTATTTCCAAAAGTTTTTTTGAAGCAAATGATATGAGTTATGGAGAAAAAAAACTAGATCTGGGTTCCCAGATCATTATTCGCTAACACTACTGGACTCAAGAAGATACGGGTACCAAAACAAACATTTGTTTAATTATTTTTGCAGGAAATAGGTCATAGAAAAAGAAAATTCATATGGTATATGGATAGTGGTTGTTCCAGGCATATGATTGGAAATCCATCAAACTTTTATATGTTGACTCAAATAGATGGAGGTCTTGTCACTTTTGGTGACAATGTCAAAGGAAAAATTATTGAAGTTAGAACTATTGGAGATCCAAAGAATATCTCAATGAAAAAAGTACTATATGTACAAGGGATAAAGAAAAATCTGATAATTATTTCTAAACTTTTTGATGATGGTTTTTATGTTTATTTTTCTAACAACTCTTTCTTTTTGTTTAAATATAAGTTCTTAAGTTTAGAGCACCTAGAACTGATAATGTTTATACCTTGAATTTAAATTCCTTTTCTGAACAGAAAGTGAATTATTTAAATGCTAAGACAAATGAATAATTGATTTGTCATAAAAGACTTGGATACTAAAATATTTATGATTTCTAAGAAATGGTTAGTTTCCAATTTACCTAGTCTTAAGTTTGACAATGACAGATTTTGTGATGCATGCCAAGTTGGCAAGCAGCATAACACTACTACAAATATGGCTTATAATAGCGCTAAAAACGGAATTTAATAGTGCTAAAAAAGTGTTGTTAATCTCGGTGAAGATAAAGGGGGGTCCCCTTTATCAGCGCTAATCAAGCGTTGATAAAGGTAATATTTATCAGCGCTATTTTCAGCACTGATAAATGTATAATATATCAGTGCTATTGTGAGCGCTAATAAAAACTACCTTTATCAGCACTCAAAATAGCACTGATATATTATCCATTTATCAGTGCTTAACTAGCGCTGATAAAGGCCAAAGATCCTATCCAAAACTAGAACCTGCACAGAACCTACCCAGCACCTTCACACATTACAGCACCTTCACATAGTCCAAACAAAACCTGCACACACCACACACAACACCCACACACAAATCACAGAAGAACAAAAAATGATACATACATTTACTTGAAATCATGAATACAAAACAACGCACTTCTATATACATTTCAAACAATGTTTAATTTGGTTACAATTAAATTTATCCAACAAAAAGTTAAAAAACAATGATGTTCCATCCTTTTTTCATCCATCCGCTCTAAAAAATTGTCGTCCATGGAAGCGGTTTCCGAACAAAGCATTTGAACTGAGGAAAAAGATTTCACCAAAATAATAAAACAAATATTATGTTAGTAATACAATAATGAAATAAAGAATGGGGTTGCTAAATGGAATTATACTAGTGAGGCACAAAACATAAAATAACCAATTATACTAGTGAGGAAAAAAACATAAAACAAATATTATGTCCCCCCATTCCATAAAAAAAAAGCACCCATGCCCCCTTCCCCAGCACACCCCCTACACACTGCCCACCCCCGAGCACACCCCCTACCCCTGCACACTCCCTGCCCCCTGAACACCCCCTGCCCCCTTCCCTAGCACACCCCTGCCCACTGCACTTCCCCCTACCCATTGCACACCCCCTGCCCACCCCCTACATATTTCAAAAGAACCCAGCACACCCCCTACCCCTTCCCCCTACCACTTTTCCCCCTTCCCCCTCCCCCAAAAAACCACCCCTTCCCTCTCACCCTGTCCCCTGCACATCATAAAGAAAATACCTTGTATGGAAATTGTGCTCAATTTACATTATACACATCATATATATCAACACATTCTCATGTAATTTCATTCAATGTAAATACACATATATAGAATCTCTACATCTCATAAGAAAACCCTCTTTAAAATTCACAAACACATTAAATCCATTTGAAAACACCCATCACACAACTTTCTCATTTCTTCAAACACATTTAAAGGACTTAAGCATGAAAATCCATAAGAAATACAACTGCATTCATTTTAAAAATAACTTTCAAGTCTATACACACCCCAAATTCCTTTGATAACACATTTTTAACCACACAAACATTTGATATAGTAAACTTAGCAAGCAAATACAGGATAATAAAATCATCATATAATGTAAAAGCATGGAATCACATACATAAAGCATGGAATATTCCGAAATCTGCTGGAAAACATAAAACCAAACCTCCACAATACCTTAATAAGGACTAATTAAACATTAATATTGAATATATTAATGGAAACCCATGTTTAACTTGTGGTATTCCATGAGTTTAACATACCACAAGGATATAGGGTCATGATTTAATGTCTTACATAGATGTAAGACCTGGGTGGATCAAAACACTTATA
Organism: Viscum album; assembly: GCA_963277665.1. Lineage (NCBI taxonomy): Eukaryota > Viridiplantae > Streptophyta > Magnoliopsida > Santalales > Viscaceae > Viscum > Viscum album. Next base: position 1,842,119,222 of record OY728129.1, on the reverse strand, counting down.
AAGGTGGATCAGGTAGGTACATCTCTAGGAGGGAGCACCTGGAATGTTTACCTGATAGATGGATCAAAACGCCCAATGAGGTCTGACCCAAGTGTAGTGCATCCCATAAAGGTAAGGTTTATCATTTTGAAGAATTATTCGGATGCCACTAAGGTAAATACAAGAGGGAAAATAAGCGAAGGTGTACCCTAGTGAGGGGGTCACCATGGTTTACCATTGGTTGAGATTTAACCTCATGGAGGCTTCCTACGTACCCTATTTAGAATACAAGGATCAAAACCCATATATTTAAAAGAGGTATGTTGTGGGTATTACCCATGGTTGGCTTCCCTTAATACTAGAAATACTCTTGGTTAGATGAGTATGGGTCTTGTGGGGCTTATGCATTGTCAGATTCTCAGGTTCTTCCAAGAGTAGTAATGGGATGAATGGGACATACATGCTAAGATGGACCATGTGAATGGCGTGATCCTTGTAAAGAGTCACGAGGCACAAAAACATGTGGAGCTATCTGTAAAAATTATTTATGGTGTCCATGGGGATTATCAGACTCCCCATACCTTCCATAAACACCTAAAAACATCACGAGGACCAGATTCTACATGATGGTGCATCACAGGGTTGATTATTTTGATGATGTATTGGTCGTTTGATCTTGGATTTCATCTCAACCAGCCTTTCCCTTACTTGAATTATCCTGGGAAACATATTTTGGTTCCAAAAAATCCCTCAACGATACTGATTATCTCATGCATCTACCTAGAAATAATTGTGCAAATCAAACAACAACACATGTGCTCAAATACAAGTTCAAACAAATGAGATACAGAAAATGGATTTTGTTGATCCTCGGTGGTTTCTTCGTTCACCCCATACGCACTGCACATCACCATGCCTTACTTCAATATTGATTTGTTAAAAGATCAATAATATGAATCCGGGGATAGAAAACATTGAGTAATAAATTAAGATTTCAATACATCGGAGCATTCTCAATTCAACAAAGAAGGTTGGAGGATAATCAATGATCATATATAGATAACATAAGTGGTAGGAATTCACCTTCATCCTATTTGTGTACAATATTCCATCAGGTATGTTGCCCATTCATTTCTAAACACATGTATATCATCTTCTGAATATGAGTTTCTTGTGACAGTCATGGTAGTACTGAAAAAATATAAATACACAAAGGATTAATAAATATTTTAAATGAACTCGTAATTATTTTCGAAAATACCTCATCAGGGATGCTAGTTTGTTGATGAAATATGATCTCTTTCATAAATTTACAAACATAATAACCACAGTCCTTTCCATTTGTTTGTTTTGGACACTATAGAAACATCGACAACAATAAGTAATTTGTTTTGATATGTGTTTGGATAGTGAAATGTTATTATATATACCTGGATACTTTTAAAGTTGTAGATCTTGTAGGCGTGATCATCCTTATGCCCTGGATTCATTCCATGCATTAGACGATATTGATGCACCGCCCTATCATAACAGAATCCTCATCAAAAGATAACATAAATTATATAACTAGATGTTTAGTTTTAAAATGTTGGATCTAGTGTATTACAAATTAACAAACGCCATCATGTGTGGTCGGTTTGTTGGATATCCATGCATTGAATTCAGAAAATAAATCTTTGGAGTATCCAAATTGACTACAATCAGCATCCAATGCTCCCTAAAAATACAAAAATGAATAAGTAAATAAAGAAATGAAAATATAGTTGATATGATTAAATTATAGAGTTTTACCCCTGCATCATCGGTATTAAAAAGAGTTTGTCATCCGTAATATTTTCTTCAAATGATTTGAGAAGGGATGACATTATTGAAACCTCTTTAACAGAATCTATTTCATCTTTTGAAGATGTGGTGTGAGGACTAACGAGTCCAAATTTTTGGTCATGGGGAAATCCCTTCAATTTTTTTTCATATATACGTCTGCGACAAATATAAAATGTATTTAGTCAAAATTATCAGAGTATATCAGCTTTTGTAAAATCAAATCATGAAAACTTACCTCATGTATACATTTACAACTGAGGCGCCTAGCCATTCATACTTGAGGAGTTCATTTACATTTTCAGTACTAATTAAATATGATATCTCCTCTCTATACATATCTTTTTCGAAAGAAACTATGTGAGTACTTCCGTCTTTCAACTTTGTATCCACATGAGCCTGTAATGATATTAACTGTGGATATAGAACGGGCGGGGTGAAGGTGCTCTCAGTAGACCATTTCAATCGGTTGGTTGATCCTTGAGATAGTTTTGAGCTGATATTTCATTTCACCCCATAGTCTTTTTCATTTTGTAATAAAAGTCATCGGTTCAGACCTTTTTTCATTAAATGTTAAAGGTCCATCTTGAAAAATAAATAAGAAATGAATACCTTTTTGTTGACATGTTTCTTTACAAGAACTTTTGGCCATACGATGAATGTTCCAACAGCTTTTTCAACCGTATGAATTTCTTCATTGTCATTTGGAATAGGTAGCTCGGCACTCGGCTCATTTGCTACGTTAATTGACACTCTAAGATGATCTTTTGGAAGCTGTCTGTTGTGTAGTATGTCATTTTGCATATTGAACACCGTAGTCCTCGCTACAAGGCGATAGGTGGGAGTTGATAAATATAAATCACAGTCATTTTCACCCTATGGAATATTAGTACAGGAAAGGTATCAATGTCTATGTAAATCACATTTCACAGAAAAAATTATTAAAACATTGATTACCTCATTTAAGTCAGGTTTTTTAGGGGAATGGCTCGCCTCAAAGCTGGTGGGGGGTGGGGCGAGATCGTCACGCACGGGTTGTTGTTGAGTTGTTTCTTCTATTTGCCTCTCCCCCATCAATTTTGCTATCATATCTCTCTGGTATTGTAATTATTCTTGAAAAATAGATAATTGTTCTTGCAGCTTTTCCATTTTTTTCATTTTGATCCTCCGATTGTTTTTGTTTTTGAAAATATTTTCGGGGTGTCACCCCAAAACCCGCACCTCTGACACGGCCATACTTTTCTGGCTGCTTCAAGGCTGCTGAAAGTATGTCTGCATCTGGTGTGGTTGTTGTTGATTCTTGTGACTATTTCAGATAGAAAATATAGAAAAATAAGTATTTATTATAATGTAATAGTGATTTAAAGAAACTCAAATTTATATTATGTCATACTTACACATGTTTCCCACACTTTTTGTGTGTTTTCATCTATCAATGCCCCCTCTTTATTTACACGAGCCTCCTTCCATAGCACATGGCATGGGATGGATATGGATTTCGATTTCGATTCATCAATCTGCATATAATCAGAGAAACATGGTTATGGTGTTGTTTTATGTCACATACTAGTAGTAGGGTAGATTTAAAAGACGTACCAATTTTTTCTCAAGTTCAGCGTACCCCATCCTTTCTTTACAGTAAGGGTACGCTGGTTCTGTTGTGCGTTTTTTATTTTCATCACTCAGTAGCTGTTTCGTAAATAAAAAACTGTTAATCAGAGTGATGAATACAAGAAAATGTCAAACAACGTATTACCCCACACAATGTACCTGAAAAGTATGCTCCCCATGACGGTTGCTAAACGCATCTCACGCTCCTTGGGATATCAAGTGTGCGTAAAGAGGAGGTGGGTGCAGCTTGATTTTCCCTTTTGCATCTTTAAGATGATATTTCGTTAAAATTGTGTGGAAACCTCTATGAATCCTTCCTGCAACTCTTAATACATATTCCTTGTGCGAGAAATCTACTATAAATGCACTCTGCAATGGATGATGAAGAGTAAGTCAATGTTTTGGTATTTTATTTTATTTTAATAAATTAAAAAAATGATATCATAATGTTACCGTAATCACTTCCCACATTATTGTCTTCAGCCTGGTGACAACATGGTTCCACGACTGTACATCAATCGGCACGCGTTGTCGAGTGACGATTCCAATGTAGTTACTAAAGATGGCTTTGTTGGGGTTAACATGTTGGCCTCGCTTATTCCATCCCACTTCAAATTTGATGCCTTTTGATTTTGCCTTAAGGATTTTGGCCAACACTATCAAACTATGACGCTCTTGTTTTTTTTGCGCTTTCAGGGTTTCATTTCCTACCATTTCCTCAGAAGTAGCATCAATATCTTCCCCCATAGCACTAGCATCGGCAATGGGACCAGCAAGAACAGGTTGAGAAACCTATTGTACCTCAGCACTGGGACCAACAACAATAGGTTGAGAAACCTGTTATTGCTCTGCACTGGGACCACCAGCATTTGGTTGAGAAACCTGTTGTTTCTCTACAGTGGGACCACCAGCTGCTGGTTGAGAGACCTTTTGTGCCTCGGGATTGGGCGCATCAGCAGGTGTAGAAGTCATTATCTGCAGAAGTGGTTTAATATTTAATTTAGATTACATAAAAACAGCAGTGAACAGATAATAACATAACGTAACACAATGTATGTTACAATAAAAAAACAACCTGATTATTGTACTCTCTTTTTTTTCTTTAAAGGATGAAGTGATTTGACTCCTCTATCGACTATGTAAATTCCTTCATTGTGGTCTCCTCTGACATAAAAAATGTCTTCTACATTTGGACCGCTGCGAAATGACTGTGAAGTACCTATAAAAGGGTCAACCTCCGTTGAAATTTCATCTGACCCTTTAGTTGTTTTGGTCAATAACAAAACAATTGACCAATTTCGGTTTGCGGGTTCTGGAACATAAAATACTTGTACTGCCTGTGATGCCATTATAAATGGTCCGTCTTTCTCCCCTTCCTTTCTGAAATCAACTTTCACGAATCCTAATTCATCTATTTTAATAGTAGTCCTATTATCAACCCACTTGCATTGAAAAATTGGCACTTTGAATTTCGTATAATCCAACTCCCATATTCGTTTGATGATGTCAAAGTATGACATATTCGCATAAATTGGATTTTTTTACTTAGCACCGGAAACATGCATCACCTCAGCCACAAGTGTAACCCCACTATTCTTCATGGTACTGTCTTCATCATGTTCATTAGTATAGTATGTATAACCGTTAACTGCATAAGAATTGTAAGATAATACGTACACACTTGCTCCTCCGACCAGCCATCGAAGTCGTTCTGAAATTGAGTCTGGATTTTCATCTAAATGCTTAAAAATATGGTCTCAAAACCATCCTATAAACTGTCGATTATGTGTATTTGATATCCATTTTTCAGCCCTAGAAGGATTCAAAATCCTAAGAATTTCTTTGTGGGTTTGAACATATAGGTCAACGTTGAAACTGTTATGAAAAACGTAAAGGTGGGCCTGCTCCTGATCTGTAATATTGATTGTGACAACCTCTCTTCCATAAATTCCTTCACCCTCAACCCACTTAGTGTGACGAGATTTTGGTAGGCCAACGATTTGCACACCAGACAGGTATTCGGTACAAAATTCAACAATTTCCTCAACAATATATTTCTCCGCAATAAAACCCTCTGGCCGACTTCGGTTTTTGACATACCCTTTCAAAATATTCATATACCGTTCAATGGGGTACATCCATCTATAATGTACAGGACCACATAGTCGAATCTCTCTCACCAAATGAAACATCAAATGAACCATCATATCAAAAAATTTAGGTGGGAAGAACATTTCCAATTCACATAATATGACGGCAATTTCTCTTTCCATAGTTGGAAATTTCACCGGGTCTATAACTTTGCTGCATATAGCTTTGAAGAAGAAACAGAGCTTCGTTAATGTATGGAGGACATTCTTGGGAAAAATGCAACGTAAAGCTATAGGAATTAGATATTGCATCAAAACATGGAAGTCATGTGATTTCAGACCCTTTAATTTTAAATCTCTCATTGACACGATGTTCTTGATATTTGATGAATACCCCTCTGGAACCTTTACGTCATTCAAGAAGTTGCAAAACTGATATCTCTCCTGCGTGGAAAGAGTGTAAGCAGCAGGAGGAAGAAATGTTCGTTTTTCACCCTTCACTGGTGCCAGCTCTTCTCGTGTTACCATCTCAAACATGTCCAATCTAGCCTTAATTCTATCCTTTGTTTTGCCGGGTGCATTTAGCAACGTGCCGATGACACTATCACATACATTTTTTTCAACATGCATAACATCAAGAAAATTTCTGACATACAGACAATTCCAGTATGGTAATTCAAAAAAAACTGATCTCTTTTTCCAACCAGTTTTCGTAAGGTTTTTCGAAAACGGTTTACCAAAAGTAGTGTCCAAATCTTTCACTTTCTCAAACAATTTATCACCTATTAGTGGAGATGGTGTTGTACGTTACTCTGAACTTCTATCGAATGATGTCGTCCAAGATCGGTACTTATGTCGTCGGGGTAGAAATCTGTGATGTCCTAGAAACACGGTTTTTTATGAATGTTTCAACCTAATTGACTATGTACCTTGTTCACAAACGGGACACCCTTGAGTTCCTTTAATGATATATCCTGAAAAATTTCCATAAGCAGGAAAGTCATTTATCATCCCATACAACATGGCTTTCAAAGTGAACTATTCATTTTTGTAAGCATCATACATCGTAACACCTGAATCCCACAATATTTTCAAATCCTCGATCAATGGGGCCAAATAAACATCAATATCATTACCCGGTTGTTTTGGTCCTGATATAAGCATAGATAACATGATGTATTTTTGTTTCATGCATAACCACGGTGGTAAATTATAATTTACCAACATAACTGGCCATGTACTGTGACTGTTGCTTTGAAAACCAAAAGGATTCACCCCATCTGTAGATAACGCCAGACTAAGGTTTCTCGGCTCGTTCCCAAATTCAGGATACTCATGATCAATTCTCTTCCACTGTGGAGAGTCTGCTAGGTGACGTAGTTTCCCATCTTTAATTCTTGTATCTAGATTCCATTTCAATTGTCTTGCAGTCTCCTCACTTCCATATAGGCGTCTAAACCTAGGAATGATTGGAAAGTACCATACAACTTTTGTAGGACTAGAATCATCATTCTTGTATCGGGAAGCACCACACTTTGAGCATTCTTTAAGTGATTTGTGGTCCTTGCGAAACAATATACAGTCATTCAGGAAAGTATGTATTCTTTCAGAGATCATACCCATCGATCGTAGCATTCGTTTGGCATCATATGTTTGGATTGGGAGTTCATTATCTTCTGGAAGCATGTCATTCAGGAGAGCAAGTAGTTCTGTAAAACTGGCGTCACTCCACCTATTGCCTTCTTTCAAATTATACAGCTTCAATACGGCTGAGAATGCTGTATATTTAGTGCAACCAGCATACAATGACATTTTTGCACAACTCTTTAACTTCTAAAACAATTTTGGGAAATCACGAAGTTCATCTTCAACTGTCCTTGTCATTTCCTCAATACGATCTTCATCATCGTTCACATCTGTAATCACACCCTCCATACGATCGTCTTCACTGTTCATGCTTCTAATCATATCAGATGATCTATAAAATTTCATGTTCTCTGAGTCACTACCTACATTGGTTTTTCCCCGTGTTTATTCCAACATGTATAACTTCGATCTGTTCCGTCACAGATCAGGTGTTCTTCTAACTCCTCTGGACTAATTTGTCTTGAATAACAACAGCGTAAACACGGAGAAAGGATTTGAGAAGGGTCACATGCATGATCTTCTAAAAACTTGATAAACTCTTTCACACCATATTCATACTCTTTTGTCAACCGATTGGCATTCATCCATTCTTTATTCATATTCATCGTCTTTATGGGTTCGATCTCGATAACTTTCCTAATATTATGTTTTAATTAATTAGGTAGCATTTTTTGGGTTTTATAAAAACAAATCATGGTACAAATTCCTTTAAACACATGTGAAATCCATATACATGGTGTGTCCAGTAGGGTGAACATCATGTATGTATAAGATACCTGATTTAATCTGACATATATCAAATTTATTCCAAGTTAGTCTTACAAAGACTGAATGATGCCTTAGAAAATACATGACATGCGAACAAGAGGAAACCAATGAGTAACAAGAGAAAACAGTAATAAATATGATGTTATCTCAATGTACTCAAGGTGATGATAAGATGTTGGTCAAGATCAACTATGGGTTGGGAGTACACTAATATTTAATTGAAAAAAACTACTAAAAACTGATCCAGAAAAGGATGAAATATCCTATTCATCAAGTCCCTTAATACAACCAATTCATTAGTTAAACCAAAAATCATCGCTAAAAAATCATACAGGCCATAACTACTCCTAAAAGCAGTCCATGGTAGGTCCATCGATGTCCAACTCATCTAATGGTATCCTAATGTCAAATATATCTTGGAGAAGATCATAGAACCTCATAGATGATCAATGTGACTATCAATGCGTGGATGAGGATACATATTCATGACTCTCATCAGGTTCAATCTCCAATAGTACAACAAAATAATAAATACCAATCAACCATCTATTTTAAAGAACTATAAAACCCCATGGTAAAGTACTATGCCATATGAAACCATTATATTCTATATCATCAAATTGTAATTCAGACAACTGATGCTCTTTTGGTGTTATTTTAGAAATTGTGATAGAAACTGAATTTTCTCCCAAAACTAACTAGATTATAAATTTTATCTCTTTATTAAGAAGTAAATTTTATACCTCATCAGTGAAAACATCCTAAAAATGTACTACCATTGGGGAAAAAAATCCTACAGTATTCTAGCAACATCTACAATATGCCTGACTATTTGAGCCATTAGGGTACAGTAAATATATAATTATAACATGCTATTTAAAATGAAATGTGGAAACAGGAAATCATACAGACTCCTGATAAACCCATAATACAAAACATATCACCTAGTATGTTTGTCACATATACAAATAAATAAATTAGAGAAAAACATGCTACAAAGCATAAAGGTACCATTAAATACTTACATAGGTCAACTTATTTTAGAAATTGTTTATCTTCATTTGTGCCTTGTACTTGCACCCATGAATTTGAAGGTGAGTATGCATACACGATAGTTGACCTTCTTAGAGAAGAGTTTCTGGAAGAGTATAAGAGACATGAAGCAATGAATATCTTGCTATTCATTGTGGCAATCGGCTTGTGCAATGTGGCCTAAGTTACAATACCTGCGAGTTGTAACTTAGGCCGCACTGCACAAGCCGATTGCCACATTGTTTGTAGCAACCACATTTTCTCCAACACTCTAATTATATTCATTGATTCATGTCTCTTATACTCTTCCAAAAACTCTTCTCTAAGAAGTTCAACTATTGTGTACGCATACTCACCTTCAAATTCATGGGTGCAAGTACAAGGCACGGATGAAGATAAACAATTTCTAAAACAAGTTAACCAATGTAAGTATTTAATGGTACCTTTATGATTTGTAGCATGTTTTTTTTTCTAATTTATTTATTCGTATATGTGACAGACATACTAGGTGATATGTTTTGTATTATGGGTTCATCTTTGTCTAATCATATAATTATGATATTATGCTATGTGATGAAAATTAATATGGATCCATCATCATTTCCATTGGGATAATCTTTGGGAATCCATATAACCATAAGATTAAAAACTATTTCCTTTGTATCTCATACATAAATATTCAACTCGAAGGGGTAGAACTTACCGCCCATGGTAACTCAAAATAAAAAAAAATGAAAACAAGGGTTGGTTATCCACAGAAGTCATCACACATAACCTTGGTAGACCTCTCACACATGTGAACCATCATAACTAACCAATTACCATATACTTCATCTTAGATTCAAGATATCCCTATGGAACCTATAGGGTATCCAATTCCACATCATTCACAAACAACCCACTTGTGTTGCTAAATATCAATAAAATCTCTTATTTCGACACTCATCACTAATTATGAATCACATACCTAGACATAATCATAATCACATTAAGACCACACTATCTATTATGGAAATCCTTACTGGAATTAGGCTCAAGATATGGTATCATTCCTATCTCACATCTATATTCACTATTTGGTCCTCACACACACAATATATAAATAATATACCAAGGTAATACCATCCATGGAACTCACCTACCACCTTGAGAGAACGAGGAGGAGGAGGATGAGGTGGCGGCAGTCGTGGCAGCGAGGGTGGAGGCGGCGGTGATGGTAGAGGCGGAGGCGGCGGTGGCGGCAGAGGCGGCGGCGGTCGCGGCAGCGAGGGTGGAGGCGTCAGAGGCAGAGGCGGTCGCGGTAGCGGGAGCGGGGGAGGAGGTGGCGGCGGCAGCGGCGGCAGAGAAGGAGGAGGATGAGGAGGACGAGTAGGATGAGGAGGAGGAAGGAGGAGGAAGGAGGAGGACGAGGAGGATGAGGTCGCGCGGCGAGGGGCCTGGTTCAGCTTTTGCGAGAGCTTGACCGCATGCAAGTGAGGATGGCCTGTTAGGGTTATTAAATAAAAACTAACAGAACCTTTATCAACGCTCATTAAAAGCGCTGATAAAGGTATGTTTTATCAGCGCTAAAATAAAAGCGTTGATAAAACATTCATTTATCAGTGCTTTTTTAGTGCTGATAAAGAGCTACCTTTATCAGCACTAAAAAACACGCTGATAAATGTTACCTTTTATCAGCGCTTATTTTAGCGCTGATAAATGTAACATTTATCAGCGATTTTATATAGTGCTGATAAAGGCATACCCCGTTATCAGCACTTTCTGTTTAGCACTGATAAAGGGCAGCACTTCCCTTGACCTGTTTTGTGGTAGTGTAAATATTATTTCAAATCTATTAACAAAATTGTTACATCTAAACATTTAGAACTTATCCATATGGATTTGTTTGGACCATCCAGAGTAGAAAGTTTGGATAGAAAATTATATGTTTATGTTTTAGTATATGATTATTCTAGATTTACTTGGGTTTATTTTTTAAAACTCAAAAGTGGAGTTTTCTTTTTTTTTTGAAAATTTTATAAAATTGTTCAAAATGAAAAAAGTTGTAAAATAATTTCATTGATAAGTGATCATGGTGGAGAATTTGAGAATCAAGAATTCAGTTCTTTTTTCTCAAATCTAGGTATTAAACACACCTTCTCTCCACCAATAACACCTCAACAAAATGAAATTGTTGAAAGGAGAAATATAACAATTCAAGAAATGGCAAGGACTATGATGAATGAATATAGTATTCCTACCTATTTTTGGGAAGAAGTTGTAAGAACAGTCTGTTATATCATGAATAGAGTTTTAATAAGGCCTATTTTCAAAAAGACGCCTTATGAACTTTGAAATAAGAGAAAACCTAAAGTAAAGTACATTAAATTTTTTGGATGCAAGGTGTATATCTTGAATACTAAGGATAAACTTAGTAATTTCAATCTAAAATCTGGTGAAGGAATATTTTTGGGATATTCTTCTACCTATAAATATTATAGAGTGTTTAATAAAAATTTAAGGATTTTTGAAGAATAATTTCATGTGAAGTTTGATGAAACTGACCCTTTCATTAAAGAGAAAAATCAAACTGATGAAGTCATGACTCTTTTGATAACATGAGACTTGAAACCCCTAAAGATGATTTTGAAAATGATATTAATAAATTTTAGTCCAGTTCAAAAGAACATGATGCTAAAGAACCTGAAATTTTATTTCCCAGACAGTCTAGAACCCTAAATAACCATCCCTTGGAAACTATTATAGGAGATCTATATATGTGAATTAGAACTAGAATAAATGTAGGAAATCTAGCATAATTTTCTGTCTTTCTATCTCAGTTGTAAACTAAGACTATTAAAGAAGCCTTATAAGGTTAAAGTTGGATGTTAGAAATGCAAGAAGAGTTAAAACAGTTCAAAAGAAATGAATTTTAGGAACTAGTAGAGAGAAAAACTAATTATCTAGTTATAGTAACTAATTGGGTCTTTAGAAATAAATAGGATGATCAAGTGATCATAACTATAAATAAATCCAGATTAGTAATTAAGGTATATAATCAGGAAGAAGGTATAGATTATGATGAGACCTCTGCCCCTGTAGCTATATTAGAAGCCATTAGAACCCTTTTAGATTATGTATCTCATATGAATTTTAAATTATATCAGATGGATGTTAAATATGTCTTTTTAAATGTTTATTTGATGGAAGAAGTTTATGTTGAACAACCCCCTAGTTTTGAAAATCCTCAAAAACACAAATCTGTTATTAAACTTACTAAATCTATCTATGGCCTTAAACAAGCACCTAGATATTGGTAAGAAATATTAAGTTATTTTCTTTTAAAAAATGGATTTACTGTTGGATTGGAATATCCAACAATTTTTAATAAAATTGTTTGTTCTAATATTTTATTAGTTAAAATTTATGTTTATGATGTTATTTTTGGTTCAAATAATAAAAATATTTATCATGATTTTACAAATTTAATGCAAAAAGAATTTGAAATGAGTATGATGGGAGACTTGAATTTCTTTTTAGGATTTCAGATTCACCAAAAATATTTTGGAAATGTTTTAAATAAAAGAAAGTATATTATTAATTTATTTCAAAAGTTTGGACTTGAGAACAACAAGACATATACAACTCCTATGTGTACCAGTATAAAATTTGATTTGGATGAAGCTAGAGAACCAGTTGAAAACAAGTTATACAGAGGTAGGATTGATATTTTGTTATATCATACTACTAGAAGACTAGACATTACATTTTCTATATGTCTTTGTGTTATATTTAAATCAAACCCAAAATATTATTATCTTACTACTGTTAATATAATCTTTAGATATTTAAGAGGAACTATTTTTCAATCTCTTCATTACCCTAAAACTTCTGATTTTAATTTGGTTTCATATTCAGATGCTGAATTTTGAGGTTTTAGATTAGATATAAAAAGTACCTCAGGAACTTATCACTTTTTAAGAAAATATTTAGTTTCATGGTCTAGTAAGAAACAACACTCAGTTGCTCTATCAACTGATGAGGCAGTGGTTGTGCACAAGTATTTTGGATGAAAAACACCCTATTAGACTTTAGACTAAACTTTAATAGTATACCTATTTATGTGATAATACAAGTACCATAAATATTTTAAAAAATCATATAAGTCATTCTAGGACTAAACACGTTGATATAAGGCATCATTTTCTAAGAGATCATGTCCTTAAAAAAAATATCTTTAGAATTTTTTAATACTAAATATCAATTAGCTGATATTTTTACTAAACCACTTCCCAGTGCTAGTTTTGATTTTATTAAGGGGGTTAGGAATATTTGAGTTTAAGTGATTGTTTATTAATTTATTTCCAATCTCTATTTTTATTTCAGTAAGATTTATTTAATCTGTTTTAATTATTTCTTATTCGATTTCATTTTAATTTGTTTTGAAAATAATTTCATTTCAATTTTATTATATTTGTCTTTTCAAAATTAAAATGTAATGAGTACATTCTCAATCGATGTGAGAAAGTTATTATCCTTCTCCCAGTCTTCTTCTCCTCTCCTCCACGTCCCTTCGGCTTATAGAGTACCTCTCCCTCTTTTGATTCCTATTTTTTAAAAACCCTAAACCCTCAAACCCTTCAGTCTCAAAACCTTTAGAGATGGAGACCTCACGAAGATCCATTGATGTTGATTTGGACAACCATGTTTATGCTTCAGGGAAATCTCGCAAGGTGTTGCAAGGAAAGGTAATAAATTTTGGTTATTCATATTCAAAAAATCTTTTTCTCAAAGAATAAATGAGATTTCAAGGTTTGGTTTATTCTTTTGAATAAGATAACATGCCTATGGTTTATGACATAAAAGTAAAAGAATTTTTGAAAAATGATTCGTTCCGTCTTGGATTCAAAAAAGATTCCATTATCTCTTTGATTAATGATTATCAGTTTTCTTTGTCTTATGTGGAAATGGATAAGATGCTACGGTGTCCCCATGAGGGGGAGTTTCGATTTTATTTAAGAAATATCAGTAATGGAATACATTTTTCAGAAGATATAATGTTTTCATTATTTGGAATAATATCTATTAAAAAGGTATTAACGAAAGAACTTACTCCTGATCATCGAGTGATGCTGAAATTTACTCAATCTGGAATTTTTCTTAGGATTTATGATCTTGAGAAAGTACTTTACCCTGAAATGTATAACATGTTTTTTGCTTTTGAACAATGTTAAATTTAATTTCTTTCAGTTTATGATAAGATATCAAAACCATTGCTGCCATGCAGATGCGAAAATGGGATATTATCCTTATGGAAGGATTATTTCTTTTTTTTTCTACGAAGGAAATAAAATATTTTCAATATGTTTTTTGTAAAAACATGTCACCACAGCAATACATTGAATGTTATAACTATTAAGAAGCTTGGATTTGATTGGAGCAATTTGTGCAACAGTTTGCTACTAGTTGGTGCGGAACAACAACAAAAGTTGTTAGCAGATGCTCATGGGGAGAAAAGAATTATTTCTTTAGTTTGTTGAATTCTTTAGAGGCCTGATGAAGAAGGTACTTTAAGTCCATAAGAATCTATTGTTTGAAAAAGAATAATTTCAATTAATGTCCTAGAGAATATATCTAAAGCTACTATTGGAGTTGAGAATGAGGCTTAAGAAGTTGAACATATTGAGAAGGAGGCTCAAAGTCAAGAACTTCACAAGGAAGTTGTTCCTGAACCTGGAACTCAAATTGTTCCTGATACTAGTGTTTTGGGAGGATCTTCTTTGAGAAAGAGATCAGAAGGATATGGTGATAAAATCTTGGCTATTATTGGAGTTGATCAAGAATGAGCTCAATCTTTAGAATCTTCTAATTCCCATGATGATGCCTTAGTTATAAAATTTAAACTATTGGAGGCATAAAACTTTTTTCTAAGAGAATAGTTGGAGGCTAAGAAGAATAAATTTAAAGAATACAAGGTTACATCAGTGCTGAGATCAGATTTTGAAGATCATAATCTCCATTTAAATGAATTCAAAGAGAATATTACTTCTATTGGAGATCTTAAAGTGCTTATGCCCAAAATGTCTAGAGAATTATATTTTTTAAAAGATTATTATGTCAATAAGACATAGTTTTATGAGTTTAAGATGATGATGGAGAGAGAATTTTAGTCTCTCAAGGAAATCAAGAGCATAAACTTCCTCACAACAGACACCGCCAGAATTGCTCAGAAAGTTTGAAGCAATTACTTCAGCACTGGTCGATTTTAATGATAGTCTACACACTCTTTAGAATTACAACATTCCTTTAAGTGTTTTTTGGACAATCAACGACATCTGGGGACTCAACTAACTTCAAATGAACCCTGGTTGGGATTAGTGCTTCATCAAGTCAAGGATAAGTTTACCTCCTTTATCCATTCAGAGGAAGCAGTAAATGAGTTTGTGAAGATAAATTTGGTTGAGAATTTGAAGGTTGGAAATGATTCGAGGAATCTTCTTCAGTACTGGTTATAAGTATTCAACAACCATTTCTAGAGCTTTTTGTTGAAGCTCATTGAACTTAGTAGTGTTGTCCAAGATATTCCTCATCTTGAAGAACCCTATGTCTCTACCGATACTGAACTCTAGCCCTTGTATTTTAAATACCCTTTAATATCCGTGGATTGTACTTAATTTTCAAAACATTTTAATTTTTTTTAATTTACATTTACTTATTTATTTGGTTTTATTCATTTTGATTTTTATTATTTAGATTTATATTTGTTTTCTTTTGTTTAAGTTTAACACTTTACTACCAATCCTAAATTTATTTTTCTTATGCCAGTATTCATAAATATTCATTTATAGTTATTTTCTATATTAACTATGGTTTATATCATTTATTCTTTTAAAAAAATCTTTTTGATTTCACAAAAAAGGGGGAGAATATTTGTGGATTCTATGGGAGAATATCCATGAACATCCATGAAGTATCTTGGGGGAGAATATTTTCAAACCAAAAAAATTCATTAGAAAAAATATTTACTTTACAAGTATATGTTTTTCTTTATCGAAATATCAAAATATTTTCTATATCTATTTTTTATGTTTACAAATCCTACATTTTCTTTAAATTTTGTTATGGATTATGTTATGAGTTTTGTGATCATCAAAAAAAGGGAGATTGTTGGGAATGTATTGTCTCAACAATAATCTATAATTTATGATGATTTTGATGTTTAGAAATTCTCTTGTTTGTTTTATAATAAATTTTTGTTAAGTAATATTTTCAAGAATTTATATTCTGTTTAAATAATTTAGCATTATGGGAATTACCCTGGAAACATTGTTTCAATCCCTATGTTCTGTGAAATAAATGTATGGGTCATTATCCCTATGTTACATTGAAAAAATATCAACTTGCATATGGTATCAACCATATTCTATGATAAATAGTTTGTGTTTTGATCGTTATCCTTACATTCGGATAACCAACACACGTATGGATCAACAACCCTATGTTGGAGTCTATAGTTACTATTCATCAACCCTATGTTATGGAAAGTTGAACGTATGGTTAATCTATTCTATGTTTGGATTTTTATGCTAAAATGATAAAAATATGGATTATCATCCATAATCTACATAAAGGAACTCTACGCTACGCAAAGGAACCCTATGCTACACAGCTCAACCCTATGTTGTGTTCTCAACGGTGAAGATTTTCAGGTCACGTTTTCAACCTGAGATTACTGCAATGGTCAAGTCAGAATTGAAGACTGATTCAAGGATCATTTTGATTATTTCAAAGAACCGTATTTGTCATAGAAAATCACTCCTATTTCTAAGGGAAGTTAAGACTCTCCTGGTCAATTAAAATTTGAATTCCCACAATCAATTAGGCTATTCTTTTGGATCTGGAATACCGAAACAAGTTATCTATTATATATGTGTGTGTGTGTTAAGCGGTTCATGTATATGAATGCAATATTGAAAATATTTTATAGTGATGAAAATATTGAACAACTCTAATAGAGGACTACACTTTGGTGACATACATGCTATTCATTATTCTACTATAAGTCTTCTATTGTTGTTTAGTAGCTACCTAATTGAAGACCATTGTACAACAAGGATCACTTCAGACTATTTCATTCTTGAAGATATTATTTTCTGAAGAAGATCCATCATTTCTCCAGTTGCTTGTTGTTGCAACTGTGAAGATCAACCTGAACCTTTCAAATCAATCTATTTTGATTTATTATAGTTTCAATTGCACGTACTCAGTTGTGGTGGAGTATCAGCTTATCGACTTAAGATGCAGATAACTAGTTCTGTGTTATAGAACCAAGAAGGATTTGTAATTTTTCTTGTTTGTAAAGGTGTCAACTATCTACACTCAGTTGTGGATATATGGTCTTGTAATAAGAGGATCATTCTAGTGAAATCACCAAGCTTGCAGAGAGAGTGGTTGGTAGAGTAGACTAGGGGATATTAGTGCCTCGAACCACTATAAAAAGTTGTGTTCTTTATTTTTGTTTATCCACTGTATATTTTCATACAGAATAAAAACACTACATATATACATAAATCATAGTGGGTGTTAAATTCCAAAATTGTGGAAGAGTTTTTTAAAAGATACAATTCACCCCCCCCCCCCTATGGTGTGTTACTTTATATATTATGACCTAACAATTGGTATTAGAGGTGAGCTTTGGATAAAGCTATAACAATCTAAAAAGTATATGGTCTATACAAATATGGAAATGAATGATCTTAGAGAATGAATTTCCATGGTACATGATCCATACTTTAATGGTGAAAATTATGGATGCTAGAAATCTTGAATGATTATCTATCTAAAAAATCTTAGATTCAGAGTCTACTCAAAGATCATCACTCCATATGCAATTCCTGAGAAACCAAAAACATGGGATGTTATAACAGAAGCCGAATATGATTTCAATTCTAAATCTATGAATGCTATTATCTGTGGTCTTAGACCAGATGAGTTTAATCATGTATCACAATGTCCAACGACATATGATATGTGGAAAACTATTTTAGTTTCTTATAAAGGAAAAGATAATGTAAGAAAAATGAGGTATGCTACAGCTAAGATGAAATTTGACACCTTTATAATGTTTGATGGTGAAAGCATCACGCAGATGAATGGAAGGCTTATAGAAATTATAAATAATATTATATCCTTAGGAGAATCCATCAAACAATATGATCAAGCTTTTAAAGTACTAAGAGTACTACCTTTAAAATGGAATGGAATATCTACTGTTGTTTGAAAATCATCACTTGTCAAAAGATATGAAAATGAAAGAACTAATTGGGACACTGATGATGCATGAATCTGAGATGCAAGATAAAGCTAAAGATCATATGATTATATTGAAGAAAGAAAATACTACTCTAAAAGTGAAATCTCAAAAGCATAGCAGAAAAATAAAATAAGAAGTCAGAGAAGAAAAGAATTCAAACACTTATGATTCTAAAATGGATTTGGCTCAACTAGCCAGAAAGTTTGGAAAGTTTTACAAGAAGAAAATCTGGTTCATAAAATAATTTATAAAGGATGATAAAGAACCAAGAGAAGTTTGGTGTTATGAATTCAACAAATTGGGTCATATAATACCCGGTTGTCCTCAACTGAAAGATGGAAGGAACAGACCAGAAAAGAGATATCATAAGAATGATGATTGTGTACAAAAAGGAAAACGAGCAATAAAAGCTACATGGAGTGTATATGAAGACTACATAAGTCTTTTAAAGTCTGATATAGAGAAGTAGCAATTAAATATAAAAGCTAATATGTGCTTTATGGATAAGGAAGAAGAATAAAAGTTACATACTTATTACTCTTCTGATTCTAATACTAGTAGTTTCTCAAATAAAAAATTGGTTGCCTACTATTCTATGTTAGAAGAAAAATATGATTCCTTATTAAAGAAATAAAAATCACTGAAAAACATTTATAATGTTGTTTTAGGTGAAAGGGATACCATTCTAAAACAACATTAAGAGTTACTTGAAAAATTAAATTCCTCTGCATCAAACAGTATCAATCATGAAAATAAAATCAAGTAATTATAAGATGAAGTAGAATACTATAAGAGTGTTGCTAATATTTTTACTAAAAGAGAAAATATCTTAAATGAGATTCTTGGAAATAGTATCATTAAAAGAGAAATATCTGGAATAGGGAGCAAGGGTGAGAAATCAAAATTATATAAAAACTATTTTGTGTCCAATTCTAAAATTGAAACCTATTATCATTGTGGAACAAAAGGCCATGTCACTAATAATTGTTACTTGAAACATCCTCAAATTAGTGGTATTAAAAGAGATTTTATTTTCAAAAGTTTTTCTAAATAAAATGATATTATTTTTGGAGAAACAAATTAGATTTGGTTTCCCATATCATTATTCTCTAACACTAATGGACCTAAGAAGATATGGGTACCAAAACAAACATTTGTTTAATTATTTTTGTAGGAAACAAGTCAAAAAAATAAAATCCATATGGTATATGGATAGTGGTTGTTCCAGATATTGAATCTCCTATATACAAGAAATCATATCAGCCTCTATCATTTAATGAATCATTAAATAAATCATATGTCACCTCTTCTTCCAACATGTAATTAGACTTCCTATATTTTTTCCACTCACATGTTTTGTGGTATTTTTAATGGGAATGTTATATCCTATGGAAAATAACTCTTGGAACATACCTGATTCTTCAATAGTTTTAGTAACTTCTTCATGGGAGAGTTCAAAGAGAGAGTGGTCATTTGAAGGGTGCCTCGTGGGGTCAAAAATATTGAAGTGGCTAGTATAGTCTCCAAAATACATGGTGAGTGTTCCTCCATGGAAATTTATAATTTTTTTTCTATATTTAAGAAATTTTTCCCAAAAATTATGGGTTATTGTGGCGGGATTCAATATTCTTCCATGTTTAGTGCATAGAAGTTAGTTGGTAATATTAGATCTTTGACTTCTATAAGGACATATTTCAAAACTCCTACTAGGAAAACTTTGGATATGTTTTAAATTTAGACCACCAATATTGTGGGATTAAAGTATCCCATATACAAATAATTTTATATGGATTGAGGTGATATATTAATTTAATAATCTATATCACATAAAACATCAGATAAAGTTAAAGATCCAATGGTTCATGGAATTGAAAATGTCTTTGGATATTGAAATTTGGTTGGAAACTATGGTGTGATAAGGGTTGAGACACTTCTTCCTATTTTGATCCTTCTATTCCCCTAAAGTATAATCTTCTTTATGAAAACACACTTGAGAATTTTATCATAGATTATAATTTTTTATTTCTTCTAGTAGGGGTATTAATTTACACTTTCTAAAAAGTGTTTAGAATTTATTTTTGAAGTGTTTCCTCTTGTATTTCTTTTGATTTTGTAATACTTGATGGAAATTGTGGGGTTAATACTTTCTTCTCTATTATTTTCTTTGAAATGGTGTTTCTTTTCTCTTCCTCCTTGGCCTATACTTCTCCTTTTCCTCTTTCATTTCTTATTCTCAAGGAATTTTCACAGAATTTTTAGAATTCCCAACTTCATTATCCTTTATATTGAGTGGAATTGTTTCAGGTTCAAGGGTGGATAGTGGTGGGAGTTCCTTTATACTTCTTATTGTTATCATACTAAAATTATCCTTGGGGTTTTTCATTGTTTGGGATGGTATTTTTCCCAGGTTTTTTTACATAATTTCCATAAGACTTTCCACTATGTTTTCCAACTTATCAACTTTATTCTTCAACTCCTCAACCTCAAATCCTTATTTTTGTTACACAGGAAGTCGTGTACTAGTGGATTTATATTCATAGGGTCTCTAGAAAGTTTTTGGTCATTATTAAGTAGGTTGGTTATAATATTTATTTTGTTAAAATGGCAATGGGTTTTGGAACTGATTTTGGCAAGGATCTAGAAAAATTATACTTATTTATAAATCCATATTAGACTTGGTTAGGCTCTCTATATCCTTGATTTTATAGGAATTTACTTGGATTAAAGGCTACTATAGAACTTTCCATTCCCTTAACTTCATCACATTAGTCAATAAAATGATTAAGTGATAATAAAAAACTACATACCTTAGTAGGTGCTTATTATTCATTCACTTTTTTCAAGTTCATCTATCTCACCAAACAGGATATTTATTTAAGATTATTTTCTACTAATGGTGATGAATAAGAAGTTATTACCTCACGAATACATATTATACTAGTTCTTCTTGTACCAAAATATTGTGAGTTTTGAGAAATCTTCTCAATCAATCCTTTGGATTCTGTTGGTGACTTGTCAATAAAAGCCCCTCCAGATGATATGTCCAATAGGTTTTTGTAATTTTCTAGTAATATTTGGTAAAAGAAAATAAAGAAGTGATAATACTCAATTATATGATGTGGGAAGCTAACACATAACGTATTAAACCTCTCCAAATGATTATCTGATGACATAGATCTCATTTCTGATGGTTTTTCTCATAGAGGTGGGGAAGAATATTTGCATGAAACATCTTAGTAAATCACCCAGGTCATGAACATCTTTGGGGTATATGTTGTATAACCATTATTTGGAATCTCCTTCCAATGAAAAAGTAAATTACTTCAATTTTACCTACTCCTTAGCTACTTCTCAGGGTTTTAAAGTAGAGTAGACATATTTGAACTATTTAATATGTTTTTTTGGGTAATCTCTTGTTAAGACATGGAATTTATAAAGAAATTGTATTATGTTATGTTTTATCTCAAATTCATTTTTTAATTCTTGCATTACAAGTTGATTGTTTTGATTAAAGAATTATAGTACACAGAGGTCTCTAAGGGTTTGGATGGGATTTCCAGCCATGATGATAGACTCGGAGTGAAAACTTGAATTTTCACTTGAGTCTTCATGATAAATTTCCTAAAATTAAGATTTAAAATTAATGTGACTAAGTCTATTTAGCAAGGTTCTTTCAATTTCAGGATATAGGGGTAAGGATCAGTGTTATAGGTTTTAGTCATGAAATTTGAAAATTATATTGTCAGTGCCACCTCCCTAGTAATAACACTAAGTTTTGAAACATTTCTATCATGGGGTGTGGAAAAAAATTATTTCCTAAGTTAAAATTCATTATATTGTTTAACCTAGATTGTCACCAGAGAGGAGTGCACAACAGTCAAGTTTTTTACTTTAAATTTGAGTAAAATAGGGTATTTTTGAAATTGTTTGATTTTGAAAACAATAAAATTAAATGAATAAAGAGATTAAAAATAGTGATATGAGAAGGGTGATCAGGTTGGGGATGTTTTTCCAATTGGAATGTTATTCTAATTACAAGTTATCCAATCATTTTATGTCAAACCAAATAAGTGAGATTATATAATCTATTCATATAACTCCCTTAGTCAAATGGTGATAGTGAGAATAAACCTTTATAAAATCTCATATTGGTCTACCCTCCTTCCTATGTGTTAGAGAGTTGCAGCAAATACCCTCGATTAACTTAGGTAATACTTAGTCAGGTCTTATTTATCCTAAACAATCAATAGTGTTCACTACCCCTCACACACTTACAGACAATTACTAAGTAATTTTACACTAAGCTATGGTCTATTCCATTATATATAAACCATAACCTAGTAGAGGTAGATAATAAGCACTGAATAAGGTAATAACAATAACCAAATATGGTCGTAATTGATAATAAAAAATGTTATTAGAATATTGAAACCAACTTAACAGAAGAAATAAAAGGATTTTATTCCATGAAGTGTAGGAACTCAGGAATTATAAAAAATAAAACATCCATTTCCTAATCATTCATAAGTTTACCCCTTCATGTGAAGTGAAACTAAGAATAATGGGGAATAAAAAGGCATTAAAAAAGTGAGAAAACATAAAAGGAAGAGCAGAAAATTTCTTCTTCAGGATCTATCCATTGAAAGTTTGCATTATTTCTACCATCCATAAATCTAAATATCACCAAGATATCTTATTAATAGTTTTTAGGAATTATCTTGGATGTATACCCTCAAAATTTTAAAGCTTTTTTACATTTTTAAGAAAATTTATGCCTGAATTGCCGAAGGTCTATTTTTCTATCCAAAGAGACTCTTCATCCTCCTCCACTTTGGCACGTACATCTATTGGTTTAATGAGAAAATTTCTATATGAAATTTAATGTGAACATGATCCTTTGATTCCTATTTTATATCCAACTATAATAACCTCATTTAGTTGAATTTATCCTGAGATATGACTCATTTAATGAGGAAAGGTCAATTCTATTTTCCAGAAATATTTTCCACATTGATCGATTTATTTGGGTCCCAGGGAGTTTGAATGAACATTGGTTACAGTTTAATAAGTTGAATCCCAAAAAATATTTAATCTTATAAAAATAATTCCTCTATTTGGATTAATATTAAAAAAATTATGTTCAAAATAAAAAAGAGATAAAAAACTGTTAAAATTCAATAATTGGGGAATTTTCACATTTAATCTCAAAACATCCCTAAAATCCAAAAATAATGCAATTAAGATCAAATTGATAAATTTTTGGGGATTAAATAATTGAAATAAACATGAAAAATAATTTAAATATTATATTTTATCATTCAACCAACTCAGAAGTTAGTTTCAGGAATAATGGTATGATGAAACTTTTATTCTTTTCTCTCAAAAATATTACTTTATAGAAGAGAATTTGCTTGAATATGAGAGATAGGAAAGAGAAAAATATAAATCTTGATGAGTGATATAAAAATAAATTTTATTTACATTCATGATTAAAAAAGAGTAAGTTCATGTGGAAACTCAACATGCTATTTGAGGATGGCTCCTGCACTAGTGATGTTGATATCATAGGCCCACCTGCAGTCTCTCACTTTACTATCTTACTCCCATGATCTCATCAAGTTTTGAGAGAGGGGTATACAATGTAATAAATTTATGATCACTTATTTAATGATATTTCAATAATATTTGAGGAGTTGGACAATAAATCATTGTAATCCATTCCATAGGAACCTGAGATAAAGGAGGAAATTAGTAGCCTTGACCCAGATAGCACCCTTGGGCGAGATGGGTTCCCAAGCTCGTTTTAAACTATTTTATGGGAATTCATTAAAAAGGAGTTCATGTAAGTGGTAAAATATTGCTTTAAAAGAGTCTCTCTCCCTATAGTAACTACTATGATAGTTCTTTCTTTAATCCCCAATCTAAACCAACATAGTGTCTTTGGATGGTTTTAACCCATAAGCCTATGAAATTTTTCCTACAAAAGTGATTGTTGTGATAATTAACAAAATACTCTCTCTTCTCCTACATAATCAAATATCAAAATAACAACATGGTCTCCTAAAAGTTATAATTATTCTATGAGTGATCATTCAGGCCTAAGAAATGATAGTAGACCTTGACAAGATAGTGGTAGGGTCCAATATAATGATAAAAATTGATATGGAAAAGGC
This sequence comes from Viscum album, assembly GCA_963277665.1. Classification (NCBI taxonomy): domain Eukaryota; kingdom Viridiplantae; phylum Streptophyta; class Magnoliopsida; order Santalales; family Viscaceae; genus Viscum; species Viscum album. Next base: position 1,842,094,809 of record OY728129.1, on the reverse strand, counting down.
ATGTGATAGAATGAAATTGAGCTTTATTTTGAGATTTTTTAGGGGGTGTGGTTTATTAGAATGGATTTTTGATATCTTATTCTATTGTTACTCCTTTTCATGGTTCACAATCTCTATCATGGGGAAAATATTCAGATTCTTTAAGTTAGTTCAGGGTCTTTATCAAGTTTATCCTTTATCTTTGAGAATATTTGTCCCAGCTCAGGATGTTATAAGTAGGAATCTTGAATAGTGTATTTGAAGAGGTACAAGGAATTTGTTTAGAGTTTTATATGGATTTATTGTAAATATATCATTTATTCTCCATAGATAATATTCTTTTCTTTATTAATGGTAGAAGTAATTTGATTCAAGGGTTTAAGGTGATAATGAATTCTTATAGTGACATTAATGTCCAATGTATTAATGTCACTAAGATCAGTTTATACATTTCTAAAAAAAATATATGGGAAATCATTTCAAACTCATTAAATAATTACTTGGAATATCTAGAAGGAAATTCCCCATGGATTATCTGGGTTCCCCATTCTATAATTTAAGAATTGGTATCCATCACTTTAACAGTATTGTTAACATGATTATAGGGAGGATCTCCAACTGGAAGAGACGCCTCCCCTCCATCAGTGGTAGAATATCCATAGTTAATATTATTATCTCTTACATTAAAATTAACATTATATCTATCATGAGATTGACCAAGTTTGTGATTAGAAACATTAAGCTTATCCTCAATGGATTTTTCTGAGACTCGTATCAAGAAGGTAGGCATCATTGGGCCAGCTAGTCTAGGTTTGTGAATCTGATTGATGAAGGAGGCATTAATCATAGAAGTATTGATGAAAATATATAGTGTATATAAGAAAAACTTTCTTGGGATGTGATCTCAGGTCACTCCCTTTAGACTAAAAACATCATAAAAAAGTATATGAACCATCCTATTTGCTAGTTGGAAGAGTGTTCCATGGGTTCTCAACTGTGGTGTAGAATTTGAGGTTTTATTCACACCATTTATGATAACTTCTAGTGGATTGTTGGTAAAGGTGAATTTTCTTTTTGTAAAGACAGATGGCCTAGAAAACCTCCCTTCTTCCCAGGGTGCCCAGTTCCATAATTTAGTTTGAAGTAGGCTAATGCTCGTTGATTTTTCTTAAAATTGTCTTTAGTAAAGATCACAAGTTCCTTTATTCCAACATTAAAATGATAAGGGAACCTGATAATTTCATATTTACTCCCTCAATGTTAGGTACTTTTAAAATACCATGTTATTAAAATATAATTCATGTTCATCATAACATGGATGAAAGGTCCAATGGTATTTAGTGAAAATCTCTCCCAGCTAAATTAAACTTTCTTATTTGGCGTATTTGTAATCAGACTATTCTGATGGACGTCGAGGTGAAAAGGATTGGTATTTACATTTCCTATAAATGCATGTGTTATTTTAATTCCAATAAGAAGTTTATTTTACACTTGTTTATATATGGTGGTGGTCAAGCCACATCGATCATAACATCAGGGTTTTCATAGAGTCGATTTCCAGTTTACCTCAGTGGATCATTTTCTTGTTACAAGTATCCTTAATTTTGAAAGTGCGTATATAGAATCTTAGGTACATAATTTTCTCTTTGAAATAGGTTGTTGGGTGATATGGGATATGTGTAATGAATTTCATCATCAAGGCTTGAGAACACCCATGGTCTACCTCAAAGATAATTTCATTTCCCTAGTTACCACTCTCGGTCCACTATACAAGGATTTTATCCTTCCTAATTCCTTAAGGAACCAGATTCCTTGCCCCATTCAATTTGAGACCATGGAATATAGATATGATCAAGAGAATTAGGTGTGTTTGAATCCACATAGGCAAGTTCTCAAACTCAACTTATATGGATCTTGTGAGAACAATATTATGTGTGGAGAATGTATTATTAGGGGTTACTAGGGATCCATCATTTTAGAATACTCTTCTTATTATGGGGTGGGAAGATCTCTCCTCAATAAAGACCATGCTTTGTTAATTAGTTTATCCCTTTAAAACTTGAATAAAATCATTATCTATGTGGTTGAATTAGACTCATCCCTAATGGTAAAGCTCTTGTTGGGGTTTTCACCCATCCACTAGAGCATTTTCTTTGTTATCAAAGCATACATAAGCATGTTTCGCCATGATGTGCAGATTCTTCACACCTAGTGTGAGGGGAATATGACGACTGGCCTTATTATTCCCAAAGGTTTCCATATATAGGTTATAATCATTTTTTTTTGTCATTAGGTATCTTCCATCATATTATAAGAATATTTTACATGGGTATTCCCTTTGGTATCATCACTCCAAAACCACTTAATCATGTCCCATGCCTTTTAAAATTAATTTTCATAATAAAAATATCTAATTCTTAATTAATCATATTGTTCTCTAAGGTAGATATGAATTAATCTAGAACTTGATTATTATGGAAGGAATAAAATTTATTATTCTTATCTTTAAAGCCTCGTCACCCCAAACTTATCATCTTGGGAGTGATAATAACTTTTTTTCTTTCCCTGACTTTCTTATATGTGATGACAGTGTTTAATGATCAATTTCCTTGGTTATTTGAATAAAATCACACCATTATGTTATAGTAATAAACAATCAAAACCCACTATGGAACTTCAGGGGGATGAGTGTGGTTAAAAAATCATCATATAGATTGTCCACATAGATCTCTAGTAATTATTTTTTAAGAAACTATATTTATAAGGAGTATTTTAAACCCTTAAATCTTTAAATTAAATACATGACTCTTTAATTATTTCACTAATTTCAATTATATATGTCAAGGATAATTGTTTTCATTAGAATAAAACTGATGTGGTAGATTAAACTCTAACAAATATCTTACCAACTTGAAATAGACTCAAATGTGAGGTTATTATAACAAACAAATATAGGACCTTTTAAGGTTTTTATAAATCATATAAGTTTTTTTAAAGAAAAAAAATTTATTATAAAGAAAGAAAGGTACTACAAGAGTCTAAAGAAGGGGATATTATTATAATCTTTTTCATAGAGAGGGAGAAAAACAATAGGTAGATCATCAAGCCAAGTAATGATCTGGTTGATTCCCTTGTTGGGAAGACCATCTGCAATCATGTCCACTTCACGAAAATCATGAGTGATTATAAATCATATAATTTTGTATGCCTCCTATTATTATGGAGTTCCCAATATTGGATCATACTAGGAAGAAAAATGAGTGAGATGTTGCTCAATATCTCTCGTTCCATTGAAAGTTAAGAAGTAAGGATTCCCAAAGTTAGTTGGAGGAGGATTAAAATCTACCCACTGGGTATACTACTTCTTATCTGGTTGTACTAATGCACATCATCCTTCCATAGATTCCATCCAATTAATAATAGAATCCAATAATTCTTGGGATACCATTTTCTGAGTTAACCTCATGTGACTTTCTTGAATTAATAGTTGATATTGCCCTAGTGGTGGGAAATTTTGATAATCAATCAAAATTGCAGACAAATGGGTTAATTGATGTGATCTCAATTTGATGAGATGACTCAATTCTACCTTTATGGGTCAAGAAATTTCCTCCCATCAAATAGGGTCATCCAAAGGAGGCATGGCAGCTTCAACTTGAAGATCATACCCATCAAATATATTTCCCTTGAACAATTTAGTATTGGTTTGTCCAAGATTCTCCATGTTTGTATTGAGTTAAGAAACCTATTATTATATTAAGATGGTCTCATCATCTTTGGGTGGGGTTGGGCTATGGAAGTGGCTACACCTTTTCCATTTTCACTGTAAGAATCCCATCGAGTGTTCCCTAGTGGAATATTCTGTTAGTATCCCAAATTATAAGCCACTTATCGATTTTAAGGATGTACTCCTTCCTCACATACCATTGTGTGATTGGAATTATCTACACATGACTCATATTTTTCATGTTATTCGATAATATCATGTTATGTAGCATCAGTTGGGTCGATAGTAATGATATTTACTTATGTAAAACCTATAACAAGAAACATGGATTTCCTTAGAGGAGGTATATCCTTAATTTGGGCATGTTCATATTTAATGAATGATACTAGAGATGAATATGAGGGTAAAAATGCCCCCAGCCCTATGGAATGGGGTTACCCCTAGAATTTTATAGTTGTAGCTACTACTCTCCTTGCTTCCTAGGTTGATATTATACCGAGTGTTGGATGCAGATAGGCACTACTATGAGGACCTCCATGTAAGTTAATGATCTCTCTCATTGGTGAGGGGTTTATTGAAGTAGTTATCAAGTAAATATTTGATAAAGTATAAATATTCTAGCTAATTATGATCTATAATTGGCCTCATTCCACTGTCGATATATGTCTATGGGCCTCAGGGATATTGGCAGTTGTAAATACGTGGACCTTCTCTTGAGTTGTAGTGGTTTTCTACCCCTGATGGGTTCAGATTCTGGATTCCCTTGTTTGAATGACTAGGGATGGAATAGATTTCTCTACAACTTCTTATATAATTGGAGTCACACGTCGATGAAGATGACCACAATGAATAGGTTCCCTCTTATGTGGCTCTTGGATAGTTTCCTGGACATGGTGTACATCCTCCTCCACCTATATAAGATAAATAAGGTGTGAAATATTTTCTCCAAGGAGAGACTTATGAAGTGGTTTGATGTTGATATAGGGGTTGACTACCCCCTGTTGACTTTTTTGCAAGGTGTTGGCCTTCATGGATTTAGTACCTCTAGATTATCATGGGTTGTATCTAATGTTTGAGTTATCCCTTCTTAAAGGTAATCCTTCACCATCACATTCACCATCCAATGCTATAAAATTTGGGTAGGTGACAGCGTATGATGTTGCCTCAGAGCTGAGTCAGATGTAATAATGAAAATGATATAGGATTGAGGTTCCATCAACTAGTAGTTCATGAAAACCCTCATTATCATGTGATTGTCCCTGAACTGGATGTAGAACCTACCTCCTTGTGGTACGTTCATTGTGGATTCTGTTTTAATTTTTAAGGAGAACAAGAAACCTATCAATGCAGTGTCAACAATAACAATGCAAGTCCAATAAACTTCTTTACTAAGTAAGGATTCATATTAGGTACACTATTATGTTTCTTGTGTTCCCTGTACTCACTTTTTTTAAGCCACATGAACATGTTTTACAAAGTTAGGCAGGCAATGGGTCGTTCCAATGACACTTTGGATTACACATTATTTGAGAGGATGGGAGGTAATCTCATCCCTTAAGGGGTATTATTACTTAGTCCAGTACTATCTTATAGATCTAAGACATGTTCATGAATCCTTAATAGTAAGAATAATAGTTACCCTTAAAAAATTGGTTGACTTACAACATACATTTAAGAGGATATTGCACATAGGAATTATAATATCTCTCATTTTACCGAAGTATGTGGCCACTCTATAGTTTAAAGATATATAAGTTGGTACTCTATAATTTTTTTACCTAAGAAGACATTTGGATCCTATGAAAGGAGGTAGTGGGTGTTATTGAGTTAGGATCAGATCCATGAAAGGGGTTTCCTATGTATCCTCATGTAGGGAATCAGAACTCATATAGTTCAGTTCCACTTAACAGGACACATTGTACCTTTTAAGGATAGGTGACAAGGAACACAATGGTTACTTTTAAGGTCATTCATCCATGATTACTTCCAAACAGTTTAAAGTCATGCAAAGTGGACTATATGTTATGCAGTTTAAAGTGACATAGCTGTGACTATTGGGTGAAAGGTACCTAGTAATGGTTTGTACGGGACTTACACATAAGCGACCCTTTCTTATTCATAATGTCTATTGGTAACTATAGAGGAGAGGGTATGGTTGAGGATTACACTTGGTATGAGGCCATTTTACCTTCCCCATGTTATCCCATGTGGGAATCTTATACTCTTCACATGAGGAAAGGAGAGACGGTTCATTTTATTATCATCACATACATAGGGAATCTTATACTAATAATATATGGTTATTGGTTTCGTATGATCATATAATAATAAGGTTGTTCATTTTTGGGAGATACTACCTCTCTAGGGGGATATGGGACGATAATGATGTTGTGATTGAACCTCCGGTAGGCGTCCAATGTATCCAACTGGGACGGGAATCAAAACTCATATAGTTTGAGTTGTATAGTTTAAGGTCATATAACAAGATTGGTTCATGCAGTTTAATTTCATGTGATAAGGACTATAGGGTTAGTGTGGGACTTACACATGAGTGACCCTTTTTGGATTACTTTGGAAGGCGATTCAGATGAAGGTATTTTTGGGAAACCATGAGGAGGATCTTGACTCAAGGAATTTAAGGAAACTAAGAAGAGTGTTTTGACTTAAGGAATATAATTAAACCAATAAGAGTATCTAAAATATAGGTTCTTTATGAAACTATAAGGATTATACCAACTCAAATTTTTTAAGAAAAATAATAGGAGAATCTTGAATTAAGATAATAGTGTGGGGATTATGCATGGGCTGCCAAGATGAGGAATATTTCATAGAAGGGGTTTCCCTACACCCAATATTATGTGGTGGTAGGATTTTTAAAAAGGGGAAACATGTGATACAAGATACTATATTACCTTGAAAGATATGGTTCATATAAAAGGATTTTTTATTTAATACGTCTTATACACCTATAGAAGGAATCTTTTGCAAAGAGGTTCATATTAGGTTAAATATTATGCAAAGATAGACTATCAAAAAGAGTGAAACACGTATTTTAGAATAAACTAATTCCACATAAGATTAGAGTTCTCTATGAATAGTTAGGGTTTAAAAATTTTATATAGTTTAAACATTTAAATTCATGAAATAATTATGTGAGTGTCCCTCCATGAAGGAATTTTATGGGAATCCTTCATAAAGGATTTCATGCAGGAGGTCCCATGAAAATCTTATACGAGCAACCCTCCATAAAGTAATTTCATGGGAATCATTCACAAATTATTTTATGTGTAATCTCTCATGAATATATTTTTTGGGAAAATCATTACCACAAAGGCCTTTTGTAGTGTTGTCCCCCCTCTCTCTGTCTTAAGTCCCAAAGTTACCTGAGAAAATTCATATAAAGAAAATGCTTCAAAAAAGGATGTGATTTCTCCCTCAAACTACATGCCATAGAAGAAAACATTATCCTCAAATTTTGTTCCCTCATCCTCTTATTTTTGAAGTGTGTGTTGGGTATTTATTGTCATATCACATGATCATCCACCCCACAATTGGAGAAATCAGTGTCGTAAAAGAATTATGCGGTTATGATATATCACTACCTCATCTCCGAAAAGAGTAAATATAATGTGTTTGTAAAGGATTGTTGTAATAATGGAAGAAAATGATGAATATCCATGAGGCTGCTTCATGGTCATGAAGGATATCCATGTCAATTTCTCAAACAATGGTCGACCATGAGTTTTTACATGAATGCAAAGGATTACCACTTCGGAGCTGCAAATGACAGTCAACTGTGAGGATTTTATGTGGCCATGAAGGATTTATCCCTTGTCTAAATGAGTAGTCAAATTGAAGCCTAAGAAATGAACTACGACATTAATTATTAGGTTTCCTCATATAAGGGTTTTTTTGGTCTAAAAAATTCCATAATTCCCTAAAAATAGTTTTTGTGGTTTAGATAACCTTTTCATCAACAATGGATGAAATACATGTACTAATCCTTGTGGGAGGTTCTCACCACCATGTCATCGGATAGGGTTATGTTTTTAAAGAATATTTATCCCTTGGTGTGTGGGTAATTATATAAAACATAGATATCTCATATTTTTCTTCTTCAGACACAAAGATACTTTTCTACCCACACTTGACTTGTGTTATCTAAGTGAGGTTTGTATCATGGATTTTATGGAAAAGCGTATAGATCAAAAAATTTGATAAAATACTACCCATATACAAGAGTATGTTATTCATAAATAAAAGTGATCCAGTGAAGAGTGGGGGAAATCGGCTAAGTCCATACGTAAAGTTAACTCTAGAGTTACCCTATATATGTAAGAGTAACTCTACCTAAAAGGGGATACATAAGAGTAACTCCTAAGTTACATAAGATTCATCCATAGGATATGTAAAGGTAACTTTAGGTACCTTTTTATATGTAAGGTTTCCTATGTTGGTATGAAAAATGGTAAAATTATTAGATACCATGTGATACGTAAGGTTCTTTGGGAAATAGATTTTGGCTAAGTATGGGGGTCCCTCTGATATGTAAGGGTCATGAGAGTCGATACGTAAGAGTCATGTGGGGCACCCTATGATATGTAAAGGTTAAAAAGTGGTGATACGTAAGGGTATATGGTTTACCCTTGCATACGTGCACCCACATACATTAGGGTTAGTAATTTCCCGTTGTTTTTCAAAATTTGAATGTAATGATATTTTTATATATTTTCCTAAAATAATTAATTAAATGATTTATTAAAGTATAAAAAGGTTAAATGAGACTATTTTGGTCTTTAAGGGGAATTATTCATAGATTATTGTTGGATCTTCTAACAGCCTGAAGCGTAGATTGGTCGTGGGTAAGGATAAATATAACTAAGTGTTGAATACTTATTTCTCTTATTTTTCTCTCATTTTCTATAGGTTATTCCATAAAATATCTATTTTGTCATATTATCTGAATTTTACTGAGCAAAGTCGAATTGGCCAGAGACTCTTAGTGAGTGGAGTCCTACTAACTCTAGGTAGGTGGTTCTTAGATATTTCCTATGATATAAAAACCTCTCTATATTATGTAATAAATAAATATGTGGGTAGGGTTGTGTAAATGTGATTTAGAATCAAGCCACTTGAGGTTTCTATTGTTCATAAGAGATACTTGGGGGTAGTCTCGTGTATAAAATAATGGGTTTGTCATAGCATGGATAAGTGTGTGGTTCTATGGTTTGTTGGGAATGATGTCATTTGTTGTGAAGAGGCGATTTGTGAGTTGTGATGGTTGATGTGGTTCCTTGGGAATGTGGGGGGTGTGACCCATGTGACTGTGGGTGATGTTGATCTTTATAAGATGGGTGGAAATAGAGGTTTGCTTGTATGACATAGATGATTTTGACTATTTTCATGGGTGGCGGTGGAGGTTCACCATGGCGTGGCCTATCTTGTTGGTGATTGCTGCTCACTATGGGCCCAAGGTTGTTGGGGTCGTGTGCACACAATATAAGGACTACAAAGGGTTTTGATCACTTAATATTGGTAGTATCCTATGTATATCGAGCAACATATGGTTGATGGTGCTGAATATTGTTATGGGGGGCTGTTATATAGTTTTCCATGGTTTTTTTTTTGTGTGAGACCATTGAAAGGGAGTAGGATACTCATATTTTAGTCATGCCTTGAGTTTCATTAGGGGGTTGGTAAAGGGTTTGGAAGACCATGGATCTTGTGATATGGTTTGTGGGTGTGTTGTTGGGGCATCATGGTTGTTGGAATGTTAATTCCATGTGACATGAGATTGGTTGTAAGGTCGAAGGTACTTCCATTATGACAAACTGATGTATCGTTCCACTCTACCAATTGGTCAAGGTAAGTAAATACTCACTCGAGGTTAGTCGAACATGAGTGGAGTGGGTTGTCTAGTATGCTTTAGTTTTTGTTTATTATGCTTTGCATACACTGGTATATGTTTGTATATTAGCTAAAGATGTTGTTGGTGTTTGAACTTGGTTTATAATCTTTATTTTAATAAATTACAACTCCTAGAAATGCTTAATATTATCATATGATTTAAATGTTTAGTGTTTTATATTTTACATCACATGTGTTAATATGCATTTTATTTAATGTGTTCATGTGTTAATCATATGTTTTAATATTAAAGTGTGATATTGATCACATACATAAATACATACAGACATATATATATATATATATATATATATATATATTTGTGTGTGTGTGTCTATATATATATATCTTATGACATGCGTTATTATTTTAATTTTTTTAGCATAGTTTTTCATATTATTTAAATTTATTGTATCATATGTTATATATTTATATGTGTAAATATATTTATTATATTTACATATACATATATACTATATCTCTTATATATATATATATATAAATAGTTCATCTTCTTCTTCCATAAGTTAGAAAGATTCTTCTCTAGCGGTGACAGCATTAGAAACTCCCCTATTTTGCTTCGACCTTCCAATACTCAATGATAGCATTAGATCCCTCCATGAAACATGAGCCTCAATCGTGCTCACTTGCACTGCTCCTCTCTAGTTCAACTAGTCATGCTTCACAATAGCGTGAGTCCAACATGGAAATACTTCATGCCTCTCTTCAGGACTATAGAAGGTCCTTGGCTTGGCATTAATAACACCCTGTAACCGGTAGCAGAAGATCGACCTCAAATCATGCGGTATAAAGGTAGTCTGTGCCTCAAGCTCAAAAGTAACAGCCTCCAACTATGGTAGTACATTCCTTATCTTAATGGTAGCACTGTGAGTGTAATGGCAGCGGTAGCTTGCATCACACAACAATAGCAGCGACGACACTTGAGATACGATGATAGCACTCTCCCCTATTTTGACAAACTAGAGATAACAGCGACTCATCTCTCTTCAAATGGTAGTATACATCCTTTGATGGTAGAACCATATAGCCATGATAATAAAAATTGGCATCTCTTAGCAGTAGTATCACCTCATTGTAGTGGTGGCGGTAGAAACCTCGAGTAATTTTTTTTTCTGGGTTTTTGAATTTTTTTTGCCTAAATGGGTTAGGGTTCAAAATATTTTTAAAAATGGGTCCAAGATGCGTGAACCCTGTTCACGCATCACTGATCCCAGGAAGATGCGTGAACCCCGTTCATGCATCCTTCATGAAGTTGATGAAGGATGCGTGAACGGGGTTCACGCATCCTACAGAAACTTTTTTTTACAATTTTTTTTTTAAATTTTTATTTTTATTTTTATTTGTTTTGTTTTGTTTTGTTTTGTTTTGTTTTGTTTTGTTTTGTTTTGTTTTGTTTTGTTTTATATATATATATAAACAAAACAAAAAATCAGCAGAATTTATCTTCTATTTAATATTCAGAAGTACTTCCATTACAGCAGTCTGGATTCTGACAGAAACTCTCACTCAGGGCTCTCTTTTATAAGAGAGTATTCCCAGGAAATCATTCTGCATTTCCGATGTGGGATTCATGTTCTCTTTTTCCTGCGCAGAACATTCTGCATTTCCGATGCGGGATTCTGTTTCAAGTACGTGACTTTGAAAGACTGTAAAATACAAACTATAAGACCAATATAAATGAAACTTAAAACATGGATTAAATATATAAAAAATATTTTAAAATAAAAAGAATTTTGTAAAAAGGGTTGATCAATAATAATTTATAAGCTTTCAAAACCACCAACTTGAAACTTAAAAATGCTTCAAGTACGTGACTTTGAAAGAATATAAATTAAAAACTATAAAACCAATATGAATGAAACTTAAAATATGGATTAAACATACAAGATATAGTTGAAAATAAAAATAATTTCATAAAAAATGTTGATGAATAATAATTTATAAGCTTTCAAAACCACCAACTTGAAACTTAAAAATGTTTCAAGTACGTGTCTTTGAAAGATTATAAAATACAAACTATAAGACCAATATGAATGAAACTTAATATACGGATTAAAAATATAATAAATAGTTGAAAATAAAAAGAATTTCGTAAAAAATGTTGATGAAAAATAATTTATAAGCTTTCAAAACCACCAACTTGAAACTTAAAAACGTTTAAGTGCCTTTGAAAGCCTATAAAATACAAACTATAAAACCAATATAAATGAAAATTAAAACATGGATTAAACATATAAGAAATAGTTAATAATTAATTAGTTAATTAGTAATATAATTATTAATTAGTTAATAATTAATATAATTATTAATTATTAATTAATAATATACAATAATTAATTAGTTAATTAGTAATACAATTATTAATTATAATTAATAATTAATAATTAATAATAATTAATTATATAATAATTAATTAATTAATTAGTAATATAATTATTAACTATAATTATTTATTATTTATTATATAATAATTAATCAGTTAATTAGTAATATATTTATTAATTATAATTATTTATTATTTATCAAATAATAATTAATTAGTTAATTTGTAATATAATTATTAATTATAAAATAAGTAATTAATTAATTAGTAATATAATTAGTAATTATAATTATTAATTATTAATTATATAATAATTAAGTATCTAATTACCAATATAATTATTAACTATTAAAAATTAATTATTTAATTAGTAATATAATTATTAATTATAATTATTAAATATTAATTAGTAATATAATTATTAATAATAATTAGTAATATAATTATTAATTATAATTAGAAATTATTAATTATATAATAATTAATTAGTTAATTACCAATATAATTATTAATTATTAAAAATTAATTATATAGTAATTAATTAGTAATATAATTATTAATTATAATTATTAATTATTAATTATATAATAATTAATTAGTTAATTAGTAATATAATTATTAATTATATAATTAATAATTATAATAATAATTAAAAATTATATTACTAATTAACTAATTAATTATTATATAATTAATAATTATATAACTAACTAACTAATTAATTATTATATAATTAATTATTAATAATTAATAACTAATAATTATAATGAATAGTTATAATTATTTATTATATTACTAATTTACTAATTAACTAATGAATTATAATATAATTAATAATTATATTACTAACTAAATACTTAGTTATTATATAATTAATAATTATATTACTAATTAACTAATTAATTATTATGTAATTAATAATTATATTACAAATTAACTAATTAATTATTATATAATTAATACTGATATTACTAAGTGACTAATTATTAACTAATTAATAATTATAATACTAATTAACTAATTAACTATTAACTATTTTTTATATGTTTAATCCATGTTTTAATTTTCATTTATATTTTTTATTTTATAGGTTTTTAAAGCCACATACTTGAACATTTTTAAGTTTCAAGTTGGTGCTTTTGAAAGCTTATAAATTATTTTTCATCAACATTTTTTATGAAATTATTTTTATTTTCAACTATTTCTTATATGTTTAATCTATGTTTTAAGTTTCATTCATATTGGTCTTATAGTTTTTATTTTATAGTCTTTCAAATACACGTGTTTGAAACATTTTTAAGTTTCAAGTTAGTGGTTTTGAAAGCTTATAAATTATTATTCATCAACCCTTTTTACAAAATTCTTTTTATTTTCAACTATTTCTTATATGTTTAATCCATGTTTTAAGTTTCATTTATATTGGTCTTATAGTTTGTATTTTACAGTCTTTCAAAGTCACGTACTTGAAATAGAATCCCGCATTAGAAATGCAAAATGTTTTGCGCAGGAAAAAGAGAACCTGAATCCCACATTGAAAATGCAGAATGATTTCCTGGGTAATCCCTCTTATAAAAGAGAGCCCTGGGTGAGGGTTTCTGTCTGAAGTCATCAGTTGAATTTTTTCTACCATTCCAAAATATTAATTTATTTTCTAGAAAATATGTTCATGCTCTGTTTTTGTTATAATTCTATATTTTAAATACTGTAAGTTTGTTTTAATTAGTTTTATTATTATTTTTATTCTGTAATTATTTTTTAATCATGTTTAGTCTATGTAAAATGTTTTCAATTATTTTAGACTTTTTTTAAATGTTATTTTCATGTTTCACAGAAATATACAACATATATTTTACTTGATTCAAAAATATTTATTATTGATTAAATTATTGGTTTTAATCATTTCTATATATTATAAGTTTGTCATACATTTTTTTAATTATCCTATATTTCTACAAATATTTTTAAATGTTAATTATTGTATTAGAAGATTCTTCAAAGTATTTTATAAAATTTAAAATGGAACATGAATATTTAAAATGGTTCATGTGATAGTCAAATACTAGTAAATGGTGTATTTCCATATTCTTATTTTTAACCATTAAAATGTGAAGTTGTGTTGTGCTAAGAAACTAGGAAACATATAGGTGGAAATTACCATTTGTCATGAATAATTAGGAAACACCTGTGTGGAGAATATTCATAGGATTTTTTTGAAGAATAGCAGTCTTTAAAGATTTTTCTATAAATAGAGACTGAGGAAAAGAATTGAGAGGATTTTTTAGAGATATTGAGAACTGCAATTCAGTTTTTCTAATTTTCTGAAGCATTATTGGTTTCCTAAAGATTCCTTGTTCTACATTATTTCTAGAATGGCTAAAGTTTACTATTGTACACCAGCTTCTTCATCGATATCTTCCAGGAGTCAAGTTTATTTTATTTTAATTTGGAAGTGTTTGTAATTCGTTTTTCCACTCATAGTTATACCTTCATTAAAAGTTAGGTTTGTCCATGTCCATCTGATCAAAAGACATTCAAAAAGGGATTGTTTGCACCTGAAAAGATGGAGTGATAGGTCAGGGTTTTTCTTTGAAAAAGATTTGGTTTTTTCTTATACCAACAAAAGGAAAAAGGTATGGTATGTCCTTTGTAATAGACTAGGTTTGAGTCCGCACATATAAATGACTTTTACTTTCTTCTCTCTCTGTTTAGTGAGTACGAGTCCTCTCACTGAGTTAGAGGAGATTTAAAAGTGGACCAGGATCACAGTGATCCAAACCACTATAGAAATTATGGTGTTCTTGTTCTATTATTTTTTCTATTGCCAAACTAATTAAACACCACGGTCACATTATCTATTATTGTGTCTGATTAAAATTTACCTTGATATAATTTTAATTAAGTTTAAAAATTAAAAGGACTATTCACCCCCCTCTGTTCTATTTTTTCATAGACACCTCAGTCCAACAATTGGCATTATAGTTAATCCTACATAATTTTATCTTAAATAAGTTAAAATAATTATAAGATTCATAAAATTAACTGTTAATTTTGGTCTATTTTATTCCAAACAAGTTCTTTAATTTTTTTTTAGTCACTCTGATTCTGACTATGAAGGTTACAGGATTGATAGGAAAAGTACATCAGGTATGTGTCATTTACTTTTAAAAAAAATAATTTCATGAAGGTCAAAGAAATAATTATTAGTAGCTTTATCTATAGCTAAGTCTAAATATATATTTATTATTAATTATTGTGCTCAGTGAATTTGGATTAAGAAAAAATTGTGTTATTTTGATGTTTATTTTGATAAAATTTCTATTTATTGTGATAATAAAAGTGAAATTTCAATTTCTAAAAAACCTTTACATCACTCTCAAAAAAATAATACAGATGTAAGATTTCATTTCATCTGAGATCATGTTAGTAAAGGATACATTGTCTTATAATTTGTTCCCTCTAAAAAGCAATTAACTGACATATTCACTAAACCATTAGATGCTACAAGTTTTGAGGGAATAAATTTTGAACTTTGTATATTGGAATCATAAATGTTTATCTTTCTTTTATATTGGAAACTATTTTCCAAAAAATAATATGAGTATATTTTTAAATTTTGTTTTCATGTAAGCATAAATTTAGGGGGATAAATGTTTCTTAAATGATTTATAGTTTATAAAAAAAATTCTTCTCATTGCCTAATTTTAAAAAGGGGGGAGAAATTTATAAATGTGTTATAATTTGAATTTCTAAAATGATAGGTTTTGTAATTTTCAAAAGGGGGGGATAGTTGGTGTTTGACTTGGTTTATAATCTTTTTTTTGATAAATTACAAGTCCTCACATGATTAATATTATCATATGATTTAAATTTTTAGTGTTTTATATTTTACATCACATGTTTAATATTCATTTTATTTAGTGTGATCGTGTGTTAATCATATATTTTAATCTTAAAGTGTGATATTGATCACACAAATATATATGTATGTATGTATATATGTATGCATATATATATCTTATTACATGTGGTATTATTTTAATTTTTTTTAGCATAGTTTTTCATACTCTTTAAATTTATTATATTATATGTTATATATATTAATATGTGTAAATATATTTAATATATTTTACATATATATTGTTATATATATATATACTATATCACTTATATATATAGTTCATCTTCTTATTCCATGAATTAGAAATATTCTTATTCATCCACAACACCAACAACAACTCCCATGTTTTTCTTCGACCTTCCAACACTTGATGGTAGTAGCTACTCCCTGCATGTGACACCAACCTTGATTGTGCTCGCTTTCACTGCTCCTTCCAAGTTCAACCAGCCATGATTTGTGATGGAAAGAGTCCAACATAGCAGCACTCTATGCATCTCATCATGATTGTAGTAGGTCCTTGGATTGGCACCAGCAGCACCATGTCACTGATAGCAGAAGCTCAACCTCATACCATGTGGTGCAATGGTAGCATGCACCTCAGGCTCAATGGTAGTATCCTCCAACTATGGTAGTACATTCCTTATCTTAATGGTAGCATTGTAAGTGTAATGGCAGTGGTAGATTACATCACATAATGGTTGTAGGGATACCACTTGAGGTGTGATAATAACACTCTCCCCTGTTTCGAAAAACTAGCGGTACAATGACTCTTCTCTCTTTAAATGGTAGTATACTGCCTTTGAGGGTAGTACCGTATAGCCACGGTAGTAGAAACCAGTATCTCTTAGTAGTGGTACCACCTTTTTGTAGTGGGGGTGGTAGAAACCTCTCTTCCAGTGATAATAAACACCTGTAGTAGTTTCTCTGTTTCAACGGTAGCGGTAGTAATCACTTGCTACCGCCAAGTAAACAGTATGATAATGACAAACCTATAGGGGGTAATTATTTCCCTATGGGGATAATCAAAATACAAATTTATAAAAGACTTAAACTATTCTACTAATTAATTAAAATATAGTATACATAAAGATCTAGGTCAAACCCATGAGACAACACAGTTAACAATTTTAGATTTTAAAGGAAAATGATTTTATTGAATTGATTTTAAGATTGAGAGCAAAGAAATAAGTAGTTTGGGTTTTGGAAATGGTTCTGAAAATGTGAGACATGGGCAAATTAGATTAGTTTTGACTATCAGTTGGAAAGTGTGTTAGGGTTTTTTAGTTTTAGGGTTCGGGTGTAATTGGATTTAGAAATTAAATGATTGTTTAGTACTGGTGTCTAAGTCAGGATAAGCTAGATTCAATGGTTATTAAACCCCCATGTCAATGCGACAATTCCCCTTCTCCCATGGTTGGGTAATTTAGGGCGTTGTTAAATCGAGTTTGTCTTTATACCAATTTTAAACCTGATTACCCAAAACTTGACAATGGCCATGCCTCAATTAGGGTAATTAGTTGTGAAATTAAAAAGTTATTTCTAATTCAAATATTAATGGTCATGATAAAAGAAAAAGAAATAGATTTAAAGTTAATTCAAAATTATAGCAACCCTAATACATGAATGAAAATAAAGAAATAAAATCCAACAACACATTCCCTCATTGGATACATTACCCTAGAATAAGGCAAGAATTACTCCCTCATCCTAGTGATGAGGGTGTAATGAGGAAGGAAGAAATAAAAAATAAAACATGAAGAAAGTGGAGAGGTTGACTAGTGAGGACCCTGTATAGTGCATCTTCTGACCCTAAACTTTGGCCTCTATAATGGTCTTTGGCGGAAACAGTTCAACTATCTATTTATAGACCTCCATGGGGCTCATATTGCATTTAATTCATCATTAATATGACCCATTATGAGTGTTGGGCCTTTCCCCATGTATTAAATGGTTTCTTAGGTCATAAATTAGAGATATCTCATTAAAAATCTCGCCAAAAGCTCTTTATCGGGTCTGCCTGACCGCTTTCACAGTGTGAAAGTGGGTATCATACCGTAAAAGATTTAACCCCCACTTTTTTTATTTTTCTCACTTCACTAATTGTAATATCTTCATGACTTGTAATTTTTTCACTTCCTATAATGTTTTCACAATGTAAATCTTCAATTTCCAGCATTGGAACCTCTATTTATCTTGAATTTCCAATTCTATCCCCTAGAAGCGTCCCATTGACATCTTTCATCGTGGGAAGCCTTCTTTAAGTGGAAAAATGATCGTTTTGGTTCCTTTTTCTCATCTCCATAAACATTTCATCTTACCAAATATTAACAAATAATTAATAATCGGGAAATATTTAACTATTTAATTACCAAATCGATGTATTTCAATGCCAAAATTGTATGCATAAAATGTATGTAGAAAATCCCCACACATTTGAATTTAGACTTTTCCTCAAGGATGAAATATCAACATACTACAAAGTACTCTCATCTTACCATGCTTTGAACTCAATGTAAACAAAAGAAATTGATTAAATAGGAAATTAAATATTCAATTATTACATGGGGAAATTAATTAACACCACGTTTTTCAAATAAATAAATCAACTAAGTTTTTTAATTTTTATCTTTTGAAACATCCAAGACTTTGTATTCATGAATTTTTATTTTTCAATCATTATTAATATGAATTTCATTTGTATCTTACATTTATTTAATTTTTCTGCTCATAACCAGGATAAAATTGTAAATAGAGTTCATCACATACCTCAAGAACACATCACTTACCATAGGCTTTCAAGATATCTAACATCTCCACCGCATAAAGACAAATATCATAGTTAATCGTATTAAATGATTTAAAACAATTAAATCTCAAAAAATTAGGTTTGTCTCTAAAGAATAATGCATGATATAAAAATATAAACTTAATAAAAATCCCCTTAACATATGTCATTTCTCCCCCACCCCAAAAAACTCAAAGTGGGATCATGAAAAAATAATCAAAATGAATGAATCATCCTTTCTTGCTTTTTTTAAGTTATGATTAAGAAAAATCTCACATCCACCACTGAACCACATATGATTAAAAGATCATCAGTCTAGTAATGGTGATTTTTTATCCTTCTAAAACACAACCCATTATATATATATATATAATATCAAGAGAGCTGAATAATGATAAATTATAATGAAAAATATCATGGACACTCCCTAAAATAATAATGAAACCCCCCAATAATGTATTCTTAATGTAGTACATACCCATCCACCATGTATAACCTCTCTCTCAGACTTATTCTTTAATATATCATGCCATATTTTTAGAGGAATGTGAGAATGGATAAAATAGACTTATAACTTGACTCATTTCATAATAAGGTTGTTCATGGATTATATGGGTTTAAAAAAGGATTAATGTAAGGTGGGTATAAGGAAAAATGGATTAAACAAAATATCTCACAATCATATTAAAATTGATTATGTTTAGTCATGTCTTTGATAAGATGTCAAATAGGTTTTAGAAGTGAACATGATCGGGTCTCTCAAGATATATACGATAGAAAGAATGAGAAATATTGGTTCAAAAAATGTCTCAATAATAAGAACAAAGGGTCGGGATAACTACTCATGAAAATGCATACAAATAATTAAATCAATTAATATAAATATCAAAAAATTAAGGCAGACCAAATCTGAGAAAAATTTCATCTACAAAGATTAACATGCTCTCTAAATCACGATTTACTGAATACAAAGCCACATACTTATCTCTACTAATTATTTCTCCTATTTTTCTCATTGAAATTTATTGAAAAATAAATTTTAAAGTGTGGTATGGAAAGTATCATAGGAAGTTTATGTCTCTTAGATTGGTAAGTAAAGTGAAAACTAAGCACGGGGAATGCGATTGATAGTTTAAAGTTATATATAGATTAAATGTGGGGAATACAGTAGAAAATTACAAAATTGAAATTCTTATTTCCCTTTCAATGACTTTTTGAACTTGGATACACAAGTTCTGCCTGCACCAAATTCACTATGTGAATGGATTTCATGATGTTTATTTCCTTGGTTTTCATAACTTGAATGGGGTTCATGATATGTATTGGTTCTAAAACTTTTTCTCATATTGTTTTCCAATGTCATGATGGTCCTACAAAATAAAAAAAATAGGTGCAAGCACAATCCATAATCAATGAAATTTGAAAGATTTGGGGGAGAGTATATTTGCCTAAAAATAAATAAAGAAAAATTCTAAAAACTCAATTTTCTTCCTATGAACTCTTTTGTTTGACATCATTGGATCGACCTTACCTCCTTCAGATTTAGCTCAAGTGACTGATTATTGAAAATTATTTTCTTGGTTGGGGTCCATAAAAGGTCTCAGTTATGACCTATGCACATAGGTCGGTCCTTGTACTCCTACTATAAATAGATTAATTATTCCTGATGGAAACACTTGATTGATTTCCATCAGGATGATTGATTATTTCTTCATTAAACCTGAAAAACTAAATGGAATATCATGTATCATTTATACCTATTATCCCTTTTCAAACTTGGTGGAGTCATTCACTCTTTCATTGTTAGTGGTCTACCTCTCATCTTTTCCTTCTTCTTCTCAATACTTTTATTTTGAGTATCCTCTTTCATAACAGCATAAACCTCGTGCACTTCTTTAATCTCATAAATATATTAAAATTTAGGTATTTTGTATTCTACTAACTCATTATCTTCACTAACATCACAATTATTCATTGATCGATGGATATTGAAACTCACTTGTTCATAACCATCTCTCAGATAGAGTTCTCCACTTTATACGTCAATCAGCACTCACCTGATAGCTAAAATGGTCTTCTTAGAATGAGTGGTGCTCATTCATCTTCCATTTACAACACTAATAAGTCAATAATGAAGTATAATTTTTTGACATTGATTAGAATAACTTCGATGACCATCTGGGGGCACTTCACTATTGAATCTGCTAATTGAAGTGCAAATATTCTGGCTTTAGTCCTAGTTCCAGACTCTTGAAAGTGGTGTATGATATGATTTTGAAACTTTCACCTAAGTCACATAATGATTTTCCAAATTTATTAGCTCTAATAAAAATAGGGATGGAAAAACTATCTGGATCTTATTGCTTCTTAGGTGGATCCTTTGATATCATCATTGAACACTCTCATGTGAGTGGAATGGTGCCAATTTCTTTTATCTTCTTCTTTTTGTCACCAATTCTTTCACGAGTTTTGCATATTTCAGCATGTTTTGAGGGATTCTACAAAAGGGATATTAATATGTAGTTTTTTAAAGTGTTTGATAAATTTACCTTTCTGCATGTTGATTTTCTCTTACACCATCCATGATGTAAATTTCATTCTTGGATTATACTGTTGTGGTTCTTCTTTATATTATTTCTCTTCAGCTACTACCTTTTATTTATTCTTTTCCAGATCTTCATTTTTATCATGATGTTCTTGTTGTCTCTTGCTTGATTTAGGAGGGTCCTCGGTGATTTTTTCACTTCGTAGGGTAATTAATTTCAAATCTTCTCATTGACTCACTTCAGGGAATCCTGATGGTAATCCTCTTGGTATCTATCTAAGCTACAAAGTGATTTTCCCTACTTGATGCTCCAGATTTCACAATATGGTCTTCTAGATTTCTAATTATTCCTTTATTTCTTTGATTACCACCCCAATCATGGTCATGAATGTGGCTAGTGTCTCTTCCAATGTATGAACTTGAATTTTTAGTGATGGTCCTTTGTGTTGAGGTTGGAAACCTTATTGTCTTTCCTAAAATCCTTATCATTGGTTATATTGTTGTAGTTGTTGTGGACGCCAACCCTGAAAATGATTACCATGATTATAATCAGCATAATTTACTTATTTGTGTATATGTACCTTGAGGTTGTTATTGTTATCCCATCAATGTGTCCATATTCTTAGTCAGTGATTCCATCTGCATCGCCATCCACTCATTATTATTGATCATGTGGATGCCTTTTCATTGTGTCCCTTCACCTTGACACTAGAACCTATTTCTTTTCATTTCATCCAATCAGTTGTATCTCTCCTCTAGTGACTTCTTTATCAATGACCCTTTAGCTGAAATATCCATAATTGACATATTTCCCTGCATAAGACCTTTGTAGAAAGTTTGTATTGATAACCATAACTTTATACCATGATGAGGACGTTTACAAGTCAAATCTATGAAATGTTCCCAATCATAATAGAGTGATTCATCCTCAAATTGACTAAAGTTAAGAATATTTACCCAGATGTCTATTTACTTTGAAGGAGGGAAGAAGAGAGTGAGAGGTTCCTTGATAACTCATCCCATGTGGTGATAGAATGAGCGAACAAACATTGAATCTATTCACGATCTCGATCCCTCAATGAAAATCGGAACAGTCGAAGTCTTACCATATCACTTGAGAAATTCTGGGATTTGAATTTGTTTTAGAGATCAAGAAAGCTTCCCAGATGCATGTATGGATCTTCATGAGGAATTATGGTGAATTTAATATTGTTTGAGATCATCTAGATGATGGTGAGTTTGATCTCGAAATGATTTACTACAATAGGAGGTGTCAGGATGCTCAGTTGAAATCTTATGTTTTTCATTCATCTGTAATATGCAAGTGTACGCATACCCATATCTCTTATTGGTACCCTGATAATTTGTTGATTCTCAGTGTCATCCATCATCACAGTTTCTTTTTTCTTAGTCTCTTCTCAGGTTCGGGATTAAATCCAAAAATCTATTTTCCTTTTGCATGCATGTTGTGGTTATACATTAAGAATTAAAGTTCTAAAAAATACAACATGAAACACCCTGTGTGAATAAAGAAATTAAAATAAAACAAAAAAAATAAAATTAAAAATTAAAAATATAAAAACTAAAATTCAACTTTCCTCATCAATGATGCCAGTTTTGACAAGCCCGTGAGGGCGTCGTTATTTCCCTACAGAACTAATCAAAATAAAAATTTATAAAAAGACTCGAACTATGAAACCAATTAATTAAAATAAAGTATATGGAAAGATCGAGGTTGAACCCATGAGAAAACATATTTATTAATTTTAGGTATTTAAAAGAAAATGATTTTATTGAATTGATTTTAAGACATATAGCAGATAAGGAAGGAAGCATTTTGGGTTTTGGAAATAGTTTGAAAAAACATGAGATGAAGCCAAAACATATTGGTTTTTATTATCAGTCGAAAAGCATGTTGAGGTTTTGTAGTTTTAGGGTTTGGGTGTAATTGGATTTAGAAATTAAATGATTTTTCAATATTGGTTTTGGAGTCAGGATGAGGTTGATTCAATGGTCATTAAATCCCCTCCTTGATACAAAAATTCTCCTTTTCCCATTCTTAGGTAATTTAGGGCGACATTGAATCAAGTTTGTCTCAATGCTAATTTTAAACTTGATTAACCCTAAATTTGATAATGGTTGTGCCTCAATTAGGGTAATCAGTTGTGAAATTGAAAAGTTCTTTCTGATTAAAATATCAATGGTCATGATAAAAGGAAAACAAAGATATTGGTAGTTAATTCAAAATTGTAGCAACCGTAATACATTAACAAAAATAAAGAAATAGAATCCAAAAACACCTTCCCACTTCGACTACATTACCCTAGAACAAGGAAAGAATTACCCCATTATCCTAGTGATGTGGGAATAAGGAGGAAGGAAGAAATAAAAAATAAAACAAGTAGAAAGTGGTGACATCAACTGGTGAAGACCCTACACAATGTAGCTTCTCACCCCAAGCTTTAGTCTCTGAAATCTTCTTTGGCAGCAGTAGTGCAGCTCTCTATTTGTAGACATTAATAGGGATCATGATGCATTTAATTCATCATTAATGTGACCCATTATGAGTGTTGTGTCTTTCCTCGTGTGTTAAATGACCGCTTAGGTCATAAATTAGAGATCACTCATTAAAAATCCCATTAAAATCTTATTATTGGGTTTGTCTGGACACTTTCATGACGTGAAAGTGGGTGTCACACCATGAAAGTGTTGACCCCCATTTTTCTTGTTTTTCTCACTTCAAGTATTGTAATCTCTTCATGTCTTGTAATTTTTTCATGTCATATGATGTTTTCATGACATGAATCTTCAATTTCTAGCATCAGAACCCCCGTTTAATCTTGGATTTTAAGTTTCATCCCCCAAAAGTATCCCATTGTCATCCGTCATCATGGGAAGCCTTATTTAAGTATAAAAAATGATCGTTTTGGTTCATTTTTCTCATCTTCATAAACATCGCATCATACCAAATATGAAAAAATAATTAAATCCACAAGAAAGATTTAACTATTTAATTACCAAAATCAATGTATTTAAAAATCAAAATTGTATGCATAAAATGTATATATTATCTACCTCTAGTTTTTTTATCACCACTTTAAAAATATATGACCGCTAGTTTTAAATATCTTCAATTGTCAATGTGTAACCATAAATTAAATTTGTGCTTCCATTTCTGAATATAAATTTATTTTCTGGAAAATATTTTCATGCTCAGTTTTTGTTATAATTCAATATTTTAAACACTATAAGTTTGTTTTAATTGCTTTATTATTTTATTTATTATAAAATTATTTTTTAATCATGTTTAGTCTATGCAAAATGTTTTGAATTATTTTAAACTTATTTTAAATATTATTTTCTTTTTTCTGAGAAACATACAACATATATCTTCTTGATTTGAAAATATTTATTATTGCTTAAATTCTTGTTTTTAATTATTTATATATATTATAAGTTTTTCATACATTTTTTTAATTATCCTAAATTTATATAAATGTTATTAAATGGTAAAGATTGTATTAGAAGTTTCTTCAAAGTATTTTATACAATTTAAAATAGCATGTGAATATTTTAAATGGTTCACATGATATTCAAAATACCGGTAAATGGTGTATTTCCATATTCTTGTTTTTAACCATTAAAATGTAAAGTTTTGTTGTGTTAAGAAACTAGGAAACATCCATGTGGAAAATATCATTGGTCGTGAAGAATTATGTAACACCCACATAGAGAAGATTCGTGAGATTTATTTTGAATATTAATAGTCATTAAAGTTTTGTCTATAAATAGAGACTGAGGCAAACCAGTGAGAGGATATGCGAGAGATATTGAGAACTAAGATTCATTGCTGGTAATTTGCCTAAACATTGTTGGTTTCTCAAATATTCTATATTATGCATCAATTCCAAAAGGGATAAAGTTTAATATTGTACACTAACTTCTTTATCGACATCTTCTAGGAGTCAAGTTTGTTTTATTTTAATTTTGAAGTGTTTGTAATTAATTTTTTTCACTCATGGTTATACCTTAATTAAAAGGTTGGTTTGGTTATGTCTACCTAATAAAAAACAATCACAAAGGTTTTCTCTACACCTATAAAAGACAGGGTGATAGGTTAGGGTTTCTCCTTTGAAAAATCTTGGGTTTTTTCTTGTACCCACAAAAGGAAAAAGGGTCTAGTATGCCATGTGTAATAGACTAAGTTTGATTTTTTACCTGTAAAAAACTTATACTTTCTTCTCTGTTTGTTTAGTGAGTATCAGTTCTCTCACTAAGTTAGAGGGGGTTGAAGAGTGGATTGAGATCATAGTGATCTAAACCACTATAAAAATTTAGGTGTTCTTGTTCTTTTATTTTTTCACTTCCTAACTAATTAAACACCACGCTCACATTATCTATTATTGTGTTTGATCAAAATTTACTATGATATAATTTTATTTAAGTCTAAAATTTTAAAATGACTATTCACCCCCCCCCCCCAGTCCATATTTTCATAAATATATCAATCCAATAGACACCTTTGGTGGTGACCTACTAAATTCATACTTACACCCTGCACAGGTCCTTTGGGATGCATGTATACTTCATGTCTCGTGGTATAAGTAAGGGTAAAGGTTAGACATCTGGAACCTGGTGAAGATGGGAGTGTGGATGGTGCATGAGTTGGGTGGTATGGTTTTTCATAAGGTTAAGATGGTTCCTTGGTGTTGGATTGGAAGTTAATTTTAGTTACTTTTGGACTTATATACATGTGACCAGCCTACAAATGGTCTTTTCTACTTTTTTATATTTATCATGACATTTTAGACATTTATCTAATTTATCATATGTATATTTTATATTATTTATGAATGTTATTTAAATCTACTTTCACTGTGTTGTGTTGTTATTATTATTAATCTTTAAATAGTATAATTTTCCCATTATCACCTTATAGACCATCATTTCTAGTCAGCAACCTTTTCCATACGGAGAGGTGCGCCTAAGGTCCAGTAACTCTATGATTTGGTTACTGTAGAGTGTTCTAAGTTGAGGTGTTACATAATTTATTTGAAATGATGAAAAATATATTTATTCCATGTTTGGATCGCTCTAATAGTAGTATATACCTTACTATCATGGGTATTGTAACATTATGGATAATTGTGTAGATATGCGTACTGTAGCAATGAGGGTTACTATAGAACCACTTTTCTTAATGAGCTTATTTTCAAGATAGGGTTTACAACTCTATGTGTATGACCTATGATTGGTGAGATGATTCTACCTTTCTATGAATGTATTCTTCATCTTTATTTTTCTTCAGTTTACTTTAATTCTTAGAATTTATTATCATTGGAGCTCCCTTAATTTTTGTAACACTATATCATATGATTTGATCATATCACTACTTATGATATCTCATGTTGTAAGTCATGTCAGGTTTCAAACTCTATATCTTTTTTGATGATTCGGTGCATGCCATCAAAAAAGATATCCATTTCCTTAATTTTAAATATGGGCTTTTGAATTAATAATCATTGTGTTGTTGTGATACCATTGATGGAATTATAATGATTGAATAACACTTATTCAAGTTGTGGAAGATACCAAGAAACCCGATACCCAAGATCAGCATGCTATGAAACCAAAATTATTTATAATGCAAAAAATAAAATTATATAGAGAAAATACTAAATAAGTTCCATACAGAGGAATGTGAGGCAACAAGAACTCTAATTAATCAAAAAGAGGATCTATCCGGGGAATATGGTACTAAAAAAGTTGATGGAGGATATTTCAGGAGTTTGATTGGTCGTTTGATGTATATCATAACAAAAAGGCCAAGTATTTTGAATTTTATAATTATTTTTTCTCAATTCATGCATTTTGTGGGAGTGAACTACACTTCAAACTCATCGAGAAAGTGGTATGATATATTAAGGGTATATGTGATTCTAGTGTTAATTTCACAAGGAGAAAGGATTTCAAGGTGATATTTTTTACAATGACTAGGGAGGTTCTTTTAATGACATGAGGAGTACTTCAGGTTACTATTTTACTCTTGAGTCTTGCATTTTCTCATGAAGCATGAAGTAAGAAACTATAGCTTAATCCATTTTTGAAGTAGGTTTTATTATTGTAACAACTATTATTAATCAAGCTTTATGACTAAGAAAAAATTTAGTTAACCTTGATCTAGATCATAAGGAAATCACATAGATTCTTATTGACAAACCAACTACTATTTTTATATCTCATAAACTCATGTTTTGTGTAAAGAATAAACATTTTAACTTCAAGTTATTCTTCTTAAGGGAGGTAAAGAAACATGGATATGTGATTATTATTTTCTAAAAATAGATTTTTGATGTACAAAAGTTTTAACCAACCCATTTCCTGCTAACAAGTTCAATTTTTTGAAGTTAACGCTTAGTATTTGCAGCTCCTAACACGAGGAAGAGTGTTTGAAAAAGGCATCAAGATTGAAATACATTCAGTTGTTTTTTTCAAGTTGATCATGTCAATATATATTCCTATTTTTTAGGATTATTTATTTGGTTATTCATGATTTGTAGGCATGGAGGAGTTTTTGGACCATAGGGTCAATGGGTTGTTATTTTTCTAGGATTTAAATATTGTAATGTTTTAATTATTCAATTAACACAGTGTTATTTCATTTACCTTGATATTTATTCCACTATTATCAAAAAACAATAATTATTAACTCCATGATACCCAATTTTCCTATCATAACAATTTGAAAATTATGGCAATATTTCATTTATCACCATGACTTTTTTAGAACTGTGATCGTAGTGTATGATATTGCCACCATTTTAAAGAACAATGATCTAATGTCTATATATAGTCATAATTTTATAAATCCATGGTTTTTTATGTTCATAAAATAGTGAAAATTATTTTAAAACCTCAAAAATTTAGTTTAAAATAATACTATACTTGATTGAATGCTTAACACGCAGTACTGGGCTTGAAGTGAATTATGATATACTATAAAAATATTATTATTTAAATATGATCATTATAACATAGAAATTAAATTGGTGGTATGAATATGAATAACCGCATTATGAAAATTATGTATAAAGGTTTTATATAATGTAAATATATTTATTAATTCATAATAAATAAGTACTCAATTTTCAGTAAAGTCATTTTATGTTTCAAAAATAAATTTTTTTCAAAAATGGTTTTTAATACTTTCTATGAATGAATATTATAATTAATTTCTACCAATATTAGAAATTATATTTTATAAAATGGATATCATTTTTTAAATCATAATATTAAAATTATATTAGGGTTATATTTTTATATTTTTCTAAAACGATTGATTTTTCCGTGAATAGTGAAAGAAACTGATTTTATAGAAAACTGTATTTTATTTTCAAGTGTTTACAAAGTACTATTTTATTTTGAATTAGTTTTAAAATTTCATTAATTAATTTTTATTAAAAATAATTCAATTAATGTTATTTAAATCAATATTATACCTAATTTTTATATAAAAACATTTTATACTTAAAATGCATTTTTCTAGAAAACTGTTTTTCATTGCGTTTTGAAGGTTTATTTTAAAACTAATTTTTTTTTCTTATAGGAATTGAATTTGATGAAATTTATTCCATATTTAGAATCATGATTTTCAAATTTTATAAATATTCCAACTTCATTTTTTTCATTATAAATAGTAACTTTGGTAAAACAAAGTTAGTTATCGTAGAAAGAGTTAAATCGAGTTAAAAGGGTTAAAACTAAAATGATAAAAGGTTAAACTGGCTTAAAAACTTTTATAAATCCTATTATATGGTTAAATTTTGACCATATCTTCTTCTTTGAAAATGGTACATTTTAGAGGCACTTGACTTGAGTAAGATATTAATATATTTTGATCTTTTGAAAAATTTCAAGTGGGAATTCTCCCTCACTCATAAAAGGAAACTCCCTCGCTTTTTTTTCTCTACTCTTAAAGATCCTTTTATCTCATACAATACCTACCAAAATTTCTTACTAACATACCTCCCCATATATTATAGGTCTTGGTTTGATCAAAATATCATCCTAAGAATGTTTTAAGTATAAACCTAAAGGGGTTTTCCAAAGAGCGGGTATAGTTCTTAACCGAGTGTTTTCTTTTTATTTATTATTTTACCTTATTCAAACCTCTACCAATAGTTGTGATATAATAACATCGGTATCTCCCATATAGTGGAATTTTATTAGGTTTATGGTATAATGTAATGACCCATTGTTTCTTACTGATATTTGTTTCCTGAATAAATGTGTGTTGTATTATATTAGATAATATTATACACATACAAAATAGATACAAACCAACAAAAATGTATCTCATTAATAAATATCATTACATTAGTCATCTAAAACCCAATTAAAATTCCAGACATTACAATTGAACAAAAAATATAAAATAGAAAAGCTAAAATGGGAAAATATGGACCGCCCCAATCTACTAGAATCATCCCTCTCACAGCCAACACAATAGAAATGAAACAAAATATTAGTAAACCAATAAACAACTTAGAAAATGAAAATATATAACCATGGTAGTAATTTTAGTGAATGTTTATTGAAAGAAAGATTTGGTATATATAGGAGGTAATGTGACCGTCGGAATAGTAACATGACCGTTGCGAACAGTAACATGACCATTGGAATAGTAATTTAACCTAAAAATAATAAATTGAGATATAAATAATATTTATCAGGTTTAATTTAATTAAATATAAATATTATAATTTTGAAAAATAAATATCATGATTATAAAAATCAAATAAAATATATGCACATTTTTAATAAACTATATTTTAATGTTTTTCGTAAAAATCATAATTTTTATATAAAAATTTAAAATTAACTGTGTTAGTAATTTATTTTAATAAAATGAAAATAATTTTTAAAATCATCACATTTAAATTTTCTAAGGGTGATTTTTTTGTAATTTTCTGAAATACTTCAATTTTCAGGTGATTAGTAAAAAATACAGTTTTTCACGTAACCGGTGTATCTTAAATTACATCATTCATGATGTAATAATGATATAATACTTTATAGAACTTGATTTTTATAAATTATATATTTAATTTCATAAAATATTCTTTAAAATAAAATAAACTTAAATTCCAAACCTAAAAATCATTTTCCAAAATCTACAGTCAAAACTAATCCCTTAAAATAACAATTTTTCTTTCTTTCCACTTTACTTTTTAATAAACTAATGAATTTGAATTATAAATAGGTTTAAAGTATTAAAAACCATTATATTATATTTATATATGATTTATATTGTAAAAAATCATTATTACAAGTTTTACCTTTGATATATTATTTTATTGAATATTTTATTCTAAAAATACATCTCTCCTCAAGTATAAATAACCCCACTCTCTCCCCTTGGAAAACCACTCATCCCTCACTTTAAAAAGACTAACCTCTGCCAAAATCCTTCCCATAAATCCCCTTATAATTCCTATTTATATTCTGGAGTAATCCAATTCCAAACATGAAGGGAGTTTTAGTGTCGTACAAGAGAGTTACACCAGGAAAGAGTATGTTTTGATCAACTCTTCTCTCTTTTTCTTTTTTTATTTATTTTTTCACCACCCATTTCAAAAAAATCTCATAAATTAATTATTCAGTATGTTAACATTATATTAATGATGTTAACCTACTGTAAGTATCATATTTATGACATATATAAATTTCAAAATTCTCTTTCCCGCTCTTTCGACAATATCATGTCAAAGGTTAGTTAACCACCTATAGAGAAATTAAAAAGTCAATTCTTATAACCACCTTCATGGATGTAAAATATGAATTATATATAATATATAAATATGTAATTACATGTATTTTAATCTTTTAGAGTTAATTATACTTATGTATAAATTACTTTGAATGAAAATAGTGAAATTGAAAGAAAATGGGAAAATTTAATGAAAACCTGGTATCAAAACAATTCATGTTTAACAAAGAGTGTTATAAAATAGAATCCAATAATTATAATAGATAAAGAGTGGGAAAAATGAACATAATTCACTTATGTAACCGTGTTTTAATAATCCTATGTTTATTATTTAGGAGGTGGAAAGGCAACAAAAAAACAAGATTTAAGGTAAAGGGATTCTCAAACCCAACTCCCTTTATTTGGGTTTTCCCTCTTTCACATAAATTTTAGTATGGGTATTACTTTAATGTTACTCAAATATCATATAATTATTATTTCCTTTTCTTTCTGGGATATAAATATTTTCCAGCTTGATTTTAAGCCAAATACAATGATTTTCTAAAAAGACTTTTCTTTCCAAAACAGATCTTCGACTTCTCATGTGTTGTTTCTTATCCAAATAAAAATGATATTTTACTCCAAATTATGATCTCTATTTTTTATTTTGTAACCCAAAATTTTATCCATGAATGTATGATTTTTAAAATTCTTATGAAACACATTCATTTCAACAAGTTATTTCATGACTACAATTGTTATGTGTTCTATGTGGCATGCATGATTATGTGAATATTATGATATGACGGGTGGGCCCAGAATTATATATCCCTCCAATTAATTGGGTAATGTGATACATCTCATGAGATAATGTGTATTATGTGTGAAAATGATTCTATATTTTTTCACAATGATGATGTTATGATTATGTATATATGTAATTCATGAACATGATACTAGCTTTGTTCATAAATATGTCTGGTATTTGACCACTATGACATGATATTTTGTTTTTATGCATTGCCACATTCTATGAATTTATCAAATTCTTCCCTTATGATTATGATTATGATCTTATGCTTATGATATGATAATGATGATTATGCTCACCCATGTTATATTGATTCATGTCCATTATTCCTCCTCTTACTGGGCTTTTAGATCACCTCTTTCATTGATGTATATCCTCAGGTGATTACTTGTACTAAAGATAACATGAGGGAAACTAAGAGGATAGAGAAGAAGGAATTAAATAATTTTTAAATTTATTATATAAAAGTGATGTTTGAGCCTAATTTACCCAGGAAACTAAACCTTTGGATACTGGATTATATTGTTATTATGTTGTTTATCTTAAAAATGATGTAATAGTTATGTAATGAAAAAAAAAGTCTCTATATATAACTCTTTTTCATCTCTTTTTTTATCTTATAGGAAATGGAAACATTGCTCGTGCATACTTGTGGACTATCGCATCTACGAAGCGATGTGTTTCATTTTTCATCACTGAATCATATGGATAGTTTAAATGATGGAAATATATATATATATATATATATTCAAGACATAATTATGATTTTTTAAATATGATATTGTTGGGTTGTAAAAATTTCAAGAGGGGGTGAATTGAATTCTTAAAAATTAAAGTAACTAAATAAATTGATGTTATGAAAGATATGATGATATAATACACGCATGCGATAATATCAAAGGGGGATCTTTATCAGCACTTTTTTTCAAGCGCTCATAAATGGGGTCTTTTATCAATAATTCTAAAAAAGGACTGATAAAGGGGGGGTTTATCAGCGTTTTTTTATAAGCACTGATAAAATTATACTTCAAAAAAATCATTAAAAATATTATATTAATATATTTATATTAATATAAATATAATATACATTTTTTGAAATATGTTTTATATAAGTTAAATAGATATTTACACTTAAAATATAAGATATTTAGTGAAAATGGATTATACAATAACTAAAAAAATATTTTTAATTAATAATTTTCTTATAATTACATATTAAAAGTCATTCAATATCAATTTAAAGATAAAAAAATCAAAAAAATAATAAAAGATCTCAAATAAGTCGAAAACATAAATCAAACTTCAAACGGCCATAACTTTTGATCCGGGTATCCGTTTGGGCTATACCATATATCAAATCAAAGTCTGCGATGGGATCTATGACATCATGATTGGGGAGACCTCGATCACTATTTTTTCAAGGCCAAAAAATGCTCATAAGGCCTCTAAAATTAAGTTTTTAGTCAGGGTACCCCAATTTTTTAACTTTCAATGGATTTTAAGCCTCATTTATGGGGGTATTTTTGCCCCTTTTCAGTGGGAACTAAATTTATTCTCAGGTCTTACATTCATATTGATGTTATGGATTTAAAATTTTAGCATTTTTCAAAATTTAATTTTATTTTTAATAAAATATATAATAATATATACATATTTTTTATATATTCACACATAAAAATTTAATTTTATAAATAATTAAATTAAATATATTTAAATATGAAATATATTTATTAATATATAAAAATATATATAAATATATAGATATATCATAAAATGAAAAACAAAACAGTATAGGATAGTGGTAAAGGCACTGGATGTATAAGCGGGAGGTCTTAGGTTCAAAACTCACTGGAGGCAGGGGTGCGCGTGGGAGGGTGGGATTATCTAAAGCACTAATTAAGTGGTGGGTGGGTGGGAAACTCTAATAAAGGGGGTTGGGCAGCTGGTGGTAAAAAATCATATACCCTTTATCAGTAGAGCCTTTAACAACTCTTTGTTAGTGTTAATAAAAGTTTCAGGATTTTAATCGCGCTTTGATTATCAGTGCTTTTTTAGCACTGATAAAGGCCTTTTCTTTCACTGTTAAAGTTCAATTTTGTAGTAGTGACACCTTAGTTTTAATGATAACTAAGAACCAAATAAATCCCTTTATTTTGAACATAAAAATTAAAAATTTAAGAACCCTTGGTTTTAATGGGAACCAAGAACCAAACAAATAATCCCTTTCTTTTGAATGGAGAAGCAAGAAACCAATAACGAGAAAGACAGAGAAAAGAGATGGTTTTCCTTTTTGAAAAACCTATTAAAAAGTCATCTCAAATCTCACTAAAATATAAGAAGTATAAATAAGGTGATAGAGAGAGATATTATAAATTAGAGAGAGGGATCAAGGGTTTATAAAAAAATAACAAAGGATCAAGAAGAATAAATAGAAGGGCACAAATGATAGAAAATATGGAACAAAGATATTTGATGGCACTTTATAAAATCCGGTGAGGATCACACATTTGTATGGTTCCCTTTGATGTTCAAAACTCCTATTGATAATGTTCACTTTTATATTCTTTAGGAAAGGATGAAAATGATGGAACTTTGAAGCCCTTGAAGGATTGAGAAGTCATTGGAGATTGGTGTGTGATATAATTGGATGATGAACAAAGCCTCATTTGTCCTCCTTTTATAGCCTTCTAGGATGTCTAGGTGGTCTAAAGTCAAGTAGAGTCTTTAAGATATGAGTGGGAGAATATTTTACCATCATTAATACTACCCCACAAGGTTGTAGAATGTCATCATTGGCTAGTCGGTGTGCAGGGCAGTAGTTGCTCCTTGATTTCACCCTCCACCAGAAACCTGGTGACCTTCTCTAGCTAGCCAGTGGAGTGCTGCTGGAGATGGATACTACTGGATGTTGTATCAACTAGTCATGCACTCCTACCAATTATTAGGTGATTTAATGTTGAACTTGAATTGAAATTAAGTCCTTTGAGATCAGTTTGAATCCATATTAAGGTCAAATTCCTTCCTTCTATTATAACTCAACAGAAACACAATAAATACACTATAAAAAACATTAAACAAGTTAGAAACAAATTAGAGTGTTTGTGATCATTAAAACAATTATAATATGGGTTACACCAATCTCTCCCAATTGGTGATAAAAAACACTTGATATAAAAATCAAGATAAAGAGGTTGGAAAAGATAAAAAGAAAGGAGTTTCCAAATTTTCATGAAAACATATCCCCCCTTTATGACACTTTGAAACAAATTTCTCCCCATTTATAAAATACCATTTAAAAACATAAATTCTTCTATCTTTTACCTCAATCACAAAAACTTCCCCCTTGATATTATCAAAAATAAAATTTGAAAGAAATAGGGTTAGATAAATATGATAAGATAATATAAACTAAATTTAATTTCAAACTAATGCATATCAATTAAGATTATGCTAAAGAAAAAACAAGAGGGGAACAAGACAAGAAAAAATATTCTTTAAAAATATAATTTTTTGAAAATAATGTTTTTTAAAATATGTGAAAAGAATTTCAAAGAATTATAAAAAGATTTAAAATGAATTAGAGGGGAAAACTACAAGAGATAGTCAATTAAAACACACTTTTAAGAAGATATATTCAAGATAACACATGCTTTATCATAAGATAAATCATTTATAAAATGATTAAATAAGAGTTAGGGGAAAATTAAAATATCATTAAAACAACCCCCCCCCATATAAAACAAATAAAGTATATAAAAACTAAATACAACCTGGATTTAACAACATTTCTAACTACATGAATTTTAAATCTACTATATGACATTTCAATGAGGTTTGGTAGAAAATTTCTATAAAATATCTATAATAACCTGGTTTTTTCTATAAAATACTTTGGAATATTCTTAATGTTATTCCAGAACAACGCCTTTAGACGGCGTGCGATTCCGAGCCCCAATGTGGCCGAAATTAAATTTTTAGTGCGTTCACACTGGGCACACCAAATAAGAAGAATAACTCCTAAACGGTATCTCAGATGGGAAAACTAAGGGCACCGTTGAGTTTGGAGCATGCCTTTTACCCTAGGAGGGATGTAATTTTCACGGGCGCGGGCCTCCTGTGAAAAATGCCACCGGGGGCGTTTTTGTAATTTAGCGGTCTCGGGCGTTATGTTTTGTAACTTCCAAACAGAGGCTCGGATTAAAATTCCAAGACCTCTATTGTTCTCAGGAGGTGGTGTTTACCCTAGGGGAGGCTTAACCTGGACCCCATCGAGAGTTTCGAATGCAGGTCAATTTGGGGGTTTAAATTAATTAAACTTTTTAATTAAGTTTTCTTTATTTAAAACACTCCACCCTCTCCAATTATTCCTCTCTGGAGGAGGAACCTCAAGATCTCCTCCTCTCCTTCCCAAGGTGGTGCACGTCTTTGGTGGATCGACGGCGAAGCTCCGGGCTACACCCAACAAGGTAGGAGATCTTTGTTTCGTATTTTAATTTCAAACCTCTCCTTGGAGCTCAATTTATAGCATCAAAATGATGTTTAATTTCTGAGAAAATCCCATGAATGTGTAGGATTTTTTCTAAGATTTCTGATTCATTTTTCATATTTAAAATCCGAGTCCCGAGGGGACCGTAGCGGTCCGATGAAGTTCCAGGGGTTTTCGGGTGGTTTTCCGGTGATTTTGGTCGGTCCGGCGGCGGCTCAGCTCAGGCGGTGCGGCAGCGGACGACGGCTCAGAGCGGCGATCTTTCACGTGGTCTTTAGAGACGGTAGTGTAGAGGGGCTCTCAGGTGGCGGTGGTGTCGTCCAGGCAGCGACGGTCTTCAGCAGCGCCAGCGGAGGGGGGCGCCAGCGGGGCGCGACGACATGGCCGGACTGGCTTTTACCGGCACGCGCGGGAGACTAGGGTCTTCAGACCCCAGCTGGCAGACAAGAACTCGCGTATTGCAGGTCCCATTTAGATAGAACCAGAACGTATTAAGCCGGTCCGGGTGAGGTGAGCCGGCCCGCGGGTGGGCCGGTCCAGGCGCATGGTGGGCCGGCCGAACTGGCCTGGCCCACCTGTTTTCGTCTAATAAGAATTAAAACGCCCGTAGAACTCAGACCATGTGTCGGATTCACGTTTCATCTACAGCGACGCGTCCCTTAAATCGAGAAGAACATTTTGAGATGGTCTCGGGGTTTTTTAATTCTCGAGACGAGGATCTCGGTGGTGCGACACGTACGTTAAGTGGTTTAGGTTTTTCTCCGTGGTTCTTGTTTTGGGCGGCACAGACACATCAGAAGTCCGTTTTGAGTGTTGTCAGTGGCGTTGTAACCCTGGAATCGAGATGATGTTTTCCAAGGGGTTTTTGGGTGTTGAAACTGGAGTTGAGGTGTGGGCCCCACGGCCTGTCGTTCGAGCTGCACGCATCTTTTTGCAACCTTTTTCATCCAACGTCTATTCGGGGCATGTGAGCAGTCGATTCTGAGTGTTTTTTCGAGGGCATTGCAATGGCGCAATCTACCCTCTTTAATTCAGTATGGTGGTGCAGGCCCCATGAGGGCCGTTTTGGGCGTTGACGGTAAATTCCATCTTTATCACCGGGTGTCCATTTCGGATGAGTGATTAGTCAATCTTGTGTACTTTTTCGAGAGGATCGGAACGGTGCGATCTATTCGTAGCACTTCAGAACCGGGATGCGGGTCCCATAAAGCACCACTCGTGTACGGTACAGCAAAATGCATCTTTTTCTCTGGACATCTGTTCCACGCAAGTACGTAGTCAATTTGACGTGTCTTTCCAAGGGGATCGTAATGGTGCGATGTGCCCGACTGTTTTCGGGACCGAGGCTCGAGATCATGGGATGTCATTCAGGCGTAAAGCGGTGACGGTGACTTTTCTGTCGGATATCCGTCTACGGCGGTTAAATAGTCTAACTCACGTGTTTTTCTGTGAGGATTATAACGGTGTGATCCGTTTGGATGTGAGGGGACTCATTTGATATCTCATTAAATGTGGAAGCATGAAAGATATACCGGTGGTGGTTCTTCTTATGGTGTTTATAGGGAACCCTTGGCGTGTAATTGTGAGTACTCCTGTGATAGTGAAGAAAATTTTTGAAGAGGTGTGGTTGGTCGTGCTAGGGCCATGGTGGAAGCAAGTTGGAGAACTTACGTTTTCACCCTTTTTGCGTTGACGTTGGATGTTGTGTGCGCGATAGACTTTGGGCTGGAAATGTGGTATAATCTGGGAGTATACAGGTTTGTCTGGAGGTACATGTTGTAGTTTGTACCTGAGAATGTTTGTGTACGTGGTTTGGAGATGAGATAGGGCCACATGTCATGAGGGCCCCATGTGTTTACCATATTCTACTTTACGTACCTTTCACCTCTCGTGACGCAGAGGGTCCTTCTATTAATGATGGTTTAGACCAGTAGGGTGGAGTAGTTTCCCCTGGTCCTGTTCTCAACAGTTTGATCGGTAGAGTTGTTTGGGTTTCTCTGTTCCTTTAGCCATGTGGGCTTTCAGTACCACGCCACTTCGTGTTCCCTGGTATATTTTTTGAGGATTCGGTGTGACCAATACTTTACGCGGGCACCAATAATCTACCCAAGAGGTTGTTTCCAGTAGGGTGCGGTGCCCAGTGAGCCTGGGCGCAGATTCCCTAACCGATTATCGAGATCATATCCTCCTTCTGTGATCTACCGTGACGTGTTTCTCTAGGCAGAGTTCCAGGTATCAGTGTGACCCACACTACACGGGCGTTGAACCTCTAATATGTGAATTGTTCTGTAGTTGGGTGGTTGCGTGATACCCACTTCGTGTTCTATTGGCCAGTGTTGTACCATCCAGTAGGGATGGCCAGAGCAGTTTCAGTTTTACCCTCCAGCTGGGGTGGGAAGTGGGTTGCTCATCAACTTCTTCGGGTTTACCCTCCAGCGGGGCTGCGCAGTGAGTTGCTCATTGACTTCTTAGGGTTTACCCTCCAGTAGAGACTGGGCAGTGGGTTACCCGATGACTTCTTAGGGTTTACCCTCCAGCAGAGACTGGGCAGTGGGTTACCCGATGACTTCTTAGGGTTTACCCTCCAGCGAAGACTGGTCAGTGGGTTACCCAACGACTTCTTAGGGTTTGCCCTCCAGTAGAGACTGGGCAGTGGGTTACCCGACGACTTCTTAGGGTTTACCCTCCAGCAGAGACTGGGCAGTGGGTTACCCGATGACTTCTTAGGGTTTACCCTCCAGCAGAGACTGGGCAGTGGGTTACCCAATTACTTATTAGGTTTTACCCTCCAGTAGATATTGGTAAGTGGGTTACCCGACGACTTCTTAGGGTTTACCCTCCAGCAGAGACTGGGCAGTGGGTTACCCGACGACTTCTTAGGGTTTACCCTCTAGCAGAGACTGGGCAGTGGGTTAGCCGACAACTTCTTTCAAACTCAGTCCTTTCTACTAGGCTATTCTATGGCTTTTCTCAATGACTACCGGAGCAGGACCCTTGGTTGTACGATTCAGTGATGTGACAGCTTTGACTTTGAGCAGACCTCTTGACTGTGTGATAGTGACGAGGAGCGGTTTGACTTTACCCAGAACTCTCAAGTACGAGGGGTGATTTCCCCACCAAGATGTGTCCTTGAGACGTGACCTAAAACTGTGTGGGTGAGTCAGTGTCGCCCAAAGTAGATAGTGTCAAGGTGCAGTGATTTGATCCCCTTGACTTGCAGTTCGGGGCAGACGGGTGGGATGCTGGGCATCGATGGTGTTTACTTCTGGGACTGCTGGCGACTCACTTTCTTGGGATGAGCTATGAGATGGATATCCCCTTAAGATCTTGTTTGGGTTTCTTTTTTGAGCATATGGATATGTATATACCTTGTTCTAGTACCCACTTCTTGGGTTTTGGTTACTCTCCTTCCAGGAGAGGTGAAGACGCACGGGGTATGCCACTTGCTTTCCGTGTTTAGATTCTTGTGGTTGGACGAGTCTACTCTCCTACTATAGGTAGCAAAGACTCAAAGAGAAGTTCATCTTCTCACTGTTTCTAGCCCCTTTTGTTTGGACAAGTCTACTTCCTTCCTCTTGTTGGGTTGAGTTGTACTCTTTACTGCACTCTCAGTTGTACTCCTTTACTTTTCCCTATTTGATCTACTGCTCACCTCTTTAGTACCTCCTTTTTTGCTCCCTCGAGCCTTCGGGGCATCCTACTGAGTATTTTTATACTCACCCCTACTTGGGATTTGCCCGCACTTCGTGTGCCCTTGCAGACGACGGACAGGTCGATCGTGACATTAGAGGAGCTTAGGAGTTCGGGATCTTGGACCGTGTACGGTGGTCATAGTCGGGTTCTAGGTGAGGGACCCTCCCAGCTGCTGTACTTTTTTTTACCTGTTGCCGGGTTGTGGCACTTTTCTGGTTGGGCGAGTGTTTTTCCCTTTTTATTTTTAGTTTACCTTCAGCTTTTACTTTGTACTGTTTAGAGTTTGATGCACTTTTTGTGGTTGTTTATAGTAGTTGGTACTTTACTTTCTCTTTTACTCTGCACTATTGCATTGAGTGGGCTGCATGTGTGTGTACAAGTACTTAGGCAAAGGCCTCCCCGAGTTTTTTTATCCTTCGGCGCTTGTCGCCAGCCCCTGGCCTACAGAGACGGGCTTGGGGTAGTTGCGGCTCGAGCCCGGGTAGGGTCGGGTCGTGACA
Source organism: Viscum album (assembly GCA_963277665.1). NCBI lineage: Eukaryota > Viridiplantae > Streptophyta > Magnoliopsida > Santalales > Viscaceae > Viscum > Viscum album. The sequence continues at coordinate 1,842,054,386 of OY728129.1, read as the reverse complement.
ATATCAAAAAAAATTCCTTTTAGTACCCTTGAGGGCTTGAAAATATTATTATAAGGTTATTTAGGAATGGAAACAAATTTAGGTCCACAAATATTGGGAAGTAAAGACTTGGGAACCCAAACTTTCTTAGATTTTTTAAAAATAATTGAAGAAATTTGGATACACTTGGGTCTTCCATATCTAGAAATTTTTCAATCATATTCATATATAAGATTCTTATATTTATGAAAATTAATTAAAAATTTATTTTGACAAATGCCTTTCACAAAAGTAGTGGTTTTTGAAGATCTGTCATTATTTTGTAAACCAAAACAATGAGTATTTATTTTAACACATTGAGAACCAAGGATCATATTAAGAGTTTTTTTACCATGTGTGAATTTAGAAATAGAGTTTTTGATATCCTTAATTTCAATTTTGAAAACTTCAACATCGGGTTGATTTTTTAATTTTAAAATCAAATCATTCTTTTCCTTCAAAATAAGATCCTTTTCATTTAAAACTTGTTTATGTTTCTCATTCAGCATTATGAAATCATAATTAAGATTTAATAAACCTTTTCCAAGTTCTTCATAATCATTTTAAAGATACTTATATGTTAGGGTACTAGAAGAAGAATAACAACAAGAAGAAGAAGAATGAGAATAAGAGTGAGACATTGGAGTACTAACCTCTTTACCTTCCTTGAGATGTGATATGATGCATTTCAGACTTAAGTCACTTGAGGGGGAAGAGTTCATGGAATCATAACCTCCTATTTCTTTAAAATCCATGTTCTGTTTGGTTTCCTTGACCTCCATTTCTTCTTTTACCACTTGGTGTTTCATCATTATCTCATATATCATTAAGGATCTGATGATTTCTTCAACCTCCATATTTTTGATGTCTTTGAATTCTTGGATCTCAACCACTTTTAAAGCCCATGAACTAGGTAAAACCCATATAATTTTCTTCATGAGTGTTTTTAGGGATAAGTCATCACTGATATATTTTCTACCATTGAAAATATTAGTGAAACGAGTAAACATGCTAGTAATAGATTCATTTGTATGAATAGAGAAACTTTCAAAATCTTAAAGATTCATATACAATCTAGTTTTATTTACTTTCTTTATGCCTTCATGTTTTATTTCTAGTAATTTTCAAATTTCATTAGTTGTTTTGAAATAAGATATTCTACTTAACTCACTTTGATCTAAACTGTGATGTAACGCATTCATGGATTTGTTATTAAGTTCAAAATTATGAATATATTCAGGATTCCATTTTTATTAAATTTCATTAGTTGGAACATACACATGAATTATAATTTTCTATATGGTAACTAATACCACTAAGAAAATTAGACATCTGATTTTTCTAATAAGAATAATTTATATTATCAAATAAAGGTGCATGTGTATAAGAAGTAGATGCCATTTTAAAATTGAACTTCGAAAATAAATTAAGAGTTGAAGATAAAAAAATTGAAAACAATATAATTTTTGGAAAAAAATTCCCTTTGATACCATGATCCCTTTGACCACAATCAACCTACCAAATTCATTTTGCAATTATGAAGTGGTCATCCTCAAAACACCCGATGTGGACTTAACTAATTATGTAATTAAATATGTCATTGAAGTAAATGAAATAAATAGATTAATGATAAATTAATACACCTTTAAAAAGTTCTTAAATAATTAAATAATTAATATAAGTTTATTATAAAGGATTTAAAGGACATACATAGTAAGTTTGGACACAAGGTAAGGGGTTTCTTAACCCAATTTTCATTCATTGGGTTATACTTCTACTTCATTGACTATGTTATGCCAAGATTATGTATGAAATTAATTCTGATTGTAATATTTTATATTTAAACTTTTTCATGTGATTTTACAATTGTTACACATAATCACTTCATTGATTGATTCTAACTTCAATGATACGATCTTTGTAAGGGTTTTTCGTCTCAATATTATTTCGTTGGGACATATTTGATGTTATGAACCTATTTATGTTTATGAGGTGTATATACCGCTACTTTGATATGTTATATAATTTATCCTTATTAATTAATGATATCTAAATTTACAATTAAAATTATTTCATTAAATGGGTTTTAATTCGAAAGTTATCAAAGTGGTAAGGGTTTATCGTCTCAAATTGTCTTTTTTGAGACATATGGTATGTTATACACCTATATTATTTTATGAGGTATATCTATCACCCCTTTGATATTTTGTATCATGAATATACTTATGTTCATGGTATTTAAAGTTTCATTTAATTTTATTTCTTTCATGGGACTTACGACTCAAAAGTTACCAAAACAATAAGAGTTTTATGTTACAATCTTACTTTTTACCAGAATTATTTATGCTTAAATTTTATAATAATGAAATTATATGATCTATCACTCATAAATCATATGTATTTTCTTATAAACTTTTTATTTTTATAAATCTCAAGTTTTCCTTTCATTTTCCTCTATCTAAGTACTTAAAAGTCCAAAAGAATATTTTTAAGGAAAACCAGCTTTGTTTTTCTACTCAATCGTGAATATTTTTCTTCAATATCCATATTTTCTTTAAAAAATTGTAATTTTTTTTATTATTCACCAATGATTGATTAAATTCATTTTTACCTGTGTTTTAATTTCTATAAAAATGTTTAAAGATAATCTTCTTATTGTGTTTCAAACGAGGTATTTTTTACCAAATGTGTGAACGAAATCTTTATTTTAACATAAACTGCTCAAATGAATTTTCCCGTCGTCATAATTATTCCTTGATTTATAGATTAATTTATAAGTTTACATGTTTATTTTCAAAGAAGATAATTTTCTCAATATTTTTTAATTTTTTAGTTTTTAAAGGTATCTAAATAAAAGAGTATTTTATCTTATTCTTAAAGAAATTTTTTAAATGTTCTTTTAAATATATTTTCATTTATGAAAAAAATCCTTTAATGATTCCCCTACTTCACTAGGAATGTGATCATGTGATACCATCCATATTATTTCTTTAGATGACTTATGATTATTGTTTTAAAGACATTATCATGAAACTCATTTCTTTTCTAAGAGTAAATCAAACTATGGAGGGATGCAAGTTGTTTTTAAAAGTTTGCTGATGAAAATGCAAGCTTCCATGTGTTATATTCATGTATGGTACTTTTACATTATTGATGATAATGGGTGATCCCTATGTAGCTTATGATGATGGGTGAACCTGATATATATTATAAAATTGGTGATCCCGATATAGCTCTCCAATGAATTGGGTAAGGTTCATTGTCTTTAAAGGCAATGAGAAGGTAGTTAATCGGGGAGGTTTCTCTTATGGATTTAACTAGGCTCTAATTATTTATGAAACAAGTGAACATAAATGATAAAGATAATGTTCCAAGATACCAACACGTTTTCTATATGCTTGTTATCACGAACCCCTCCTGCCAAAGATACCGTAATGAATAGAGAGAGGTGATGACCCCCAAGTCTCGCCTCTAGTAGGCCCCAGGTTGGCGACTTGCACCAAGGGTATAAAAATATCACAGTATTGGAGAAATTTCCCTCTATAAATGAAATGGGGTTGATAAATAGTATAAATAATCACCAAAAAACTCCAACAAAAAATATAATGGTAAACCAAAAACCATCCCACAATGCATGAATAAAGTAGAACTGGTAAGTATAAAAGTCTCCAACATTATACCAAAAGACAATCTATGACACTAACTCAATAACAACTCCAACCCAGCTAGTAATGTCCATATTAGTCCCCAAAGTCCTCCTAGAAACCTAAAAAATGGTTTATATATGTAGGGTGATCATAATAGGTATACTCAGTAGAGACATATCCAAGGTCGCAAGTGCACATGTGAAAAGAGAATGCTAAAGCGCCATTGAACAAATAGTAGAACCAATAAGCACCTATATAGTATATTTAACCAAACTCAGCCTCACCATGACCTGCTCACCAAATCGCACATCCAATATAATAATATATCATTGAGATCATAACAAAGAAAGGTTCCCCACTACCACTTCCCCACTGATTTTATGTTATCATGCCCCGACATCGAACGCCATGTGATCTCATCCCTTCCACACATACCACATAATATTACATCACATCTCACCCTCAGACACCCAGGCCATACATCACATCACATCACATCCTGCCCGTAGACACCTGGGCTACACGTCACATCACATCACATCCCACCCACAAACACATGGTCCACACATCACCACTGGGTAATCTCTAACACCAACCTGTATCACTACTACTGAAGGAAGAGGGGGGGAGGGGGTAACCAGCCATCCATATCACCAATATCCTAGATGTTGGGAAATACATTCAGAACTCAAAACCTTTGAGAATTGGTAGGTTATCCAACTTAGGTGAGCGCATATAAAATAACATAAACATACATGATATATAGATAGCACACAGTACCCAACCTATGGGTTCGCATCAATTGCACTAGTGAACACCACATCACCACCACTATATCGGACACCAACTATCACAATTGTTACCACCACTATATATAACACCATGAAACCACCACATAAGCTGCACAACATTTCCCACTTTCAGTTATAGGTCCCATCACATTTTTTGTTAGCCATTTCATTTCACATTACACTAGCACTACTACAAAACGTGCCTTTAACAGTGCTAGAATCAGCCTTTATTAGCGCTAGAAAATTGTTCACTACCTTAGCACGACAAAAATTTCAGGAATTTTATTATCACTAAAAATGTGAGCTGATAAAGGGTAGATTTATCGTCATAAATAAAAGTGATGATAAATCATATTTTATCAGTGATTTTAAAAGCACTGATAAAAGACCCCATTTATCATCACTTTTATTTAGCGCTAATAAATATACCCTTTATCAGCACTTTTATTTACACTGATAAAATTACTATTTATCAGTGCTAATAAAGGGTATCTTTATAAGCACTGATAAATCATAATTTTATTATCACATTTATTAATGCTGATAAAGTTGAAAACTGCAGTGCGATGTTGTAGCACACAACATCACTAGAAATAGGTGCAGTGTGTTGCAACAACACACTGCATCAACATAAACAATAATAAAAATTACCAAAATAAGATAAAAATACTGAATTTAAATGAAATAAAATTTTTAACACAAATACAAGAAAAATAAAACACTATTATAGAGTATGTAAGTTGTTTTTTTTACTAAAATTAATGTAAATTTTGAATAAAAAGACACACTTGGAGTCATACCGATCGCACCATGAGTCAAATTGAGGTGTGACTAATTCCTACACATCAAAAATGACTTATGGATCATTTTCCTAAAGTATAAAAACAATCAAAATGCATTTTATCAGTTTTAAGTATGTCAGTTGTTTTTTTATTAAAATTAATGTCAGTTTTGAATAAAAAGATGCACTTAGAGTCATACTAGTCACAGCATACGTCGGATCAAGGTATGACTAATCCCTACACATTACAATTGACAAATGGATCATTTTCCAAAAGTACCATAATAATATAAATGTTTTTGCTTGGTTTTGAGTATGTGAGTTTTTTTCACTAAAAATAATGTCAATTTTGAATAAAAAGACGCACTTGGAGTCATACCAGTCACACTGTGTCTTGGATTGAGGCGTAGATAAATGTTACACATTCCAAATGACTCATGGATAATTTTTATAAAGTATCAAAACAATCAGAATTTGTTTCCTTGGTTTTGAGTATGCCATGTTTGTTTTTTACTAAAATGTCATTTTAAACTAGAAACATACACTTTGAGCCATACAGGTGGCATCATGTGTGGGTTTGAAATGATACTACTTCATACACATAAAAAATGAATTATGAATCGTTTTCCCAAATTATCAAGACAATCCGAGTGCATTTTCTTGGTTTTCAGTGAGTGGCACTTTTGTATTAAAATGTCAATTTTAAACTGATAATGGACACTTTGAGTCATACTGGTCACACCGTGTGTTGGATTGAGGTGTGACTAATCCCTACACATCAAAAATTATGTATGGATCATTTTCCTAAAGTAACAAAACAATTCGAATGTGTTTTCTTGATTTTGAGTATGTTAGAGGTTTTTTTATTAAAATTAATGTCAGTTTTGAATAAAAAGATTCACTTTGAGTCATACCGGTCACACTGTGCATCGGATTGAGGTGAGACTAATCTATACACATCACAAGTGATTTATGAATCATTTTAATAAAGTACCCAAAAAATCTGAATGTGTTTTATTGGTTTTGAGTATGCTGCATTTTTTTTACTAAAATGTCATTTTAAACTGGAAACACGCACTTTGAGCCATACAGGTGGCATCATGTGTCAGTTTTACATGAGACTGATTCATACACGTCACAAATTAATTATGAATCATTGTACCAAATTATAAAGACAATCCGAGCATTTTTTCTCAGTTTTTAATGAGTGACACTTTTTTTATTAAAATATCAATTTTAAACTAATAACAGACACTTGGAGTCATACAGGTCACACCGTGTGTCAGATTGAGGTGAGGTCGATCCCTACACGTTACAAATGACATATGGATCATTTTTCTAAATTATAAAAACAATATGAATGTGTTTTCTTAGTTATGAGTATGTCATGTCAGTTTTTTACTAAAATTTCATTTTAAAATGGAAAGATGAACAATGACTATTATCTTAAGTGACAAGTGTTGTATACACTTTTAAACAATTGTTCTCAAACACAATCATGGTATTATCCTTATTATATTTCATTGACCAACAATTTTATTGTTTTCAAGTAAGCGCTTCTTATCCTCCACCTAGGTTTCCACCTCGATCTTCGCCTCTGCCTCCTCCTCCACGTCAGTCTCTGACTTTGACTCTGAATCTGCCTCTGCATTTGCCTCCGCCTCCACCTTCGCCTCCGCCTCCACCTCTGCGATTTCCCAAAAAAATTATTGTTTGCAGGTCAGCGCTTCTAAACAAATTGATTTCCTCCATTATTATTATCCTTGATAAAGAGATCAAAAATAATATATAATTAGTCTAACACTAATGCTTCACACCCCAAATATCTTTCTACGGTCATAACTCATACTAGATCACAAACATAGCAGGTAATCACCTAAATTTATTGTCAGCATACATTCTAAAAAAAGGTACATTTCCCACTTGTCACGACCCGTCCTCGGGGCCCGTGCCGTGACTACCCCAAGCCTGCCTTCCATAGGCCAGGGGCTGGCGACTAGCACCAAGGTGTAATTCTTGGTAAAAAGGGAAGGCATTGCCTTTGTAAAGTAAACAAACACCACAGAGCAAACAAGCAGAAGTAAACAATAAGTAAAAACTGGGTACAACGGTAAGTGTGGAAAAGTAAGTGGGGCAGAATACAAACTCAAACTAAAAGTAAAGTACAACTGGAAAGGGAAAACAGCAACTGAAAGTAAAGACGCAGCCTCGATCCGTCCACTGGAACTCCCACCTGAAGGGTGGGTATAGATAGCCTCCACAGCTCCTCGGGTCCAGTCGTCCACTCCGAGTACGTCCCGCCCAGTGGTCCACCTCCAGGTACCGACCTGCTCCGCAAGCCTCAACCGCGATCAGCACTGTCCATCATCTGCAACCAACACAACGTAGTTCGGGCATATCCCATGCAGGGGTGAGTATAAGCTACTCAGTAGGGACCCCGAGACCCTCGAAGGTCTCCCAGAATCCACAAAGGATAATTCACAAAGGAAAGATACAATCACGAAGTAACATCCGACACTTCTTAGGTATATGCCCATACATATACCTAAGTCATCAATTCCAGTTCGCTCCAACATCCGAGCCCAAGTTCGATCACATCCACATAGGATAGCACAACACAATCCACAAAGGAAAGCAAGTCAAGATTCATCTCACACAGGTATACTTCTTCGTATGACGATAGAGATGATCAGATATTGCCACTGATTCATCTAAGCCATCAGACCCACACAGGATCAATAGGTACTAACCCCCGCAATGACCCACAAAGGATGGATAGGTACTAACCCCCGCAATGACCCACACGGGATCTGACCCACACAGGATCGATAGGTAACTAACCCCCGCAATGACCCACACAATATCAGACCCACACAGGATCTGTAGGCGTTGGCCCACACAGGACCGCTGAGCGCTGACCCACACAGGATCGGTAGCACTGATCCACATAGGATCGCTGAGTGATGTAGTCATCGTCATCGAATCCACGGAGGATTTATGTACTGTCTTCATCGTCATCGTAGTCGCAGCCAGCTCTAGGGTTCCCGCACACAGCAAGCTCGTTCGGGAGGGTCCGCTCCATGAGCCGAAGGGATGATACATCAACTGACACAAAGTCTGGAGTTGATGTATCCAAAATTTCTGTATCGTCAACATAAATTCAACGTCACGGACGGCGCATCAATCGGACGCCCGGTCTGAGAGTTATTGGCTTTTTCGTCCCAGGGGCCCGGTTGGTTTTTTAAGTCAAAACCAACCCGACCGTACTCCAACTGCGTCCAAACCTCAACCGAAGTAAGCCAAAAGGTCCGTCTCACTTAGAGGAATCCATCAAAGTCGATGGCTCGTCAATCGGGCGTCCGAAGCTTAAGTTATAAGTGTTTCTGCTCCGAGGGCCCGGTTGGTTTCATGTACGAACCAACCCGGCCGAACCCAAAGTCCTCCGAAACCTTGATTATAATATACCTAAACGACTATCTCGATCCAAGGATCTCTACGCAACTGACGGTGCGTCGATCATAGGTCTGCATCTCAAGTTATGGGCAACAGACTGAAAGAGGTTCGGTATTAGGGGGTTCGGGCCCGGTCCGACCCGGCCCGATACCCCCAGGGTTGGCCCGAACCGGGTCGAACCGAACCGGTTCCGGCCCGCTTGGGCGCGGCTCGGCCCGGCCTGGGCAGCCGGCCAGGCGGCTCGGCCGTTTCGGCCGAGCGAAGAGACGCGGGGGGGGGGGGGGGGGGGGGGGGGGGCGCTGCCCCCCGCTTTTTTTGTAACCGCGGCCCCACGTGGGGGCCGCTTTGCTGGCCAAACGGGGGTTACGGACCCACAGATTTCCCCCTGACCGGTCGGCCCGCTCCGGCCGGCCGGCTGCTGCCGCCACGGGACCGGCGCTGGCCGATCCCCCTGCTCCGACGCCGGCGGCCCGGAACCGGTTGTCGGTCTCCCCGCTCCGCCGCGGCTTAAGTCGTGGCCTTGGTCAGTGCGGCGCGGCGTGACGGTGCCACGCCCCTCCTCCATGGCCCCGCTCTGGCCGCGGTGCTTTTGTGGCTCTCCAGCGCGGCGCGACGGCGCCGCGTCTTTGGTTCGTTTTCAACGGCGCGGTGCGACGGCGCTGCGCTTCTCCCCCTTTCCTTAATAATTTCCGCGCGGTGCTTCGGCACCGCGTTGCCTTTCTCGTGCCACAACAATATCAAACAACCAAAAATGGAGAGGAGGGTCATCCATGTTCGTGCGGTCCGACCCCCTCCCGTTATTTCGATAACAGGCGGCTCCAATAGAAAAGAAGAAAGGCAATGGAAGAATTCACGAACAACAATTAAAATAAATCCCTACCTCGTCGAATTCGATGAGCGAGGATTCGTCGCGGAATTAACCGTCGCGGAAGAAGGCGTCGCGGAAGGAGGATCGTCGCGTCGCAGAGGAGCGTCGCGGAAGAAGCGTCGCGGAACACGGCGTCGCGTAGTCGATCTCTGAGGATTTGGCATTCTTCATCGGAGATCGGTGCGTTCTTCGCGTTCTTCGCGTTCTTTGTCTAAAAAGAAGGCTTTTCTCCCAAATCCTCTCCACACAACAAGTTCCAACTCCAATAAAAATAAGATTTGTCTTATTTTTATTAACGCACAAACCAACGTTTGAATTTCAAAAAGAAACAATCAATTCAATGAATTAATTTCAACGATTTAACCGCCCAAATTAATGAGGCATTTATTAACCAGATGAAACGCATGGGTTGACTTCATTAATAGGGGGTGCGGGTGCGTTACTTAAGAAGAAAAGAAACGGTGGGGCTTGTGTGGGCCCCACCTCACAAATATCCTACCAAGTGGGTAGGAAATTGTGGGTCTCACATCGTCCACTTAACTTAAGTTAAGAAAAATAAAATAAAAACTGGTTGCACCAATTTTATTTTATTTCTTACTTAACCCCAAAAAAATTAAAAAACACACCCGAGAAAACGCAACTCTGGAAAAGGTGTTTATAAGCAATCATCGGCACTGAGATTCCATCGGTGCCCTCGGAATTCGATTCCGAGCACCGGTTCAAAAGTTAGAAAAACCCGCTCGTTCGTTCACTAAACGTACCCGAGCTAAACTTCGAAAAAAGATTCCAGGCACACCGGGCCTTGGAATTAGGTGCCATCAGAAACTGCATTCTTGTAAAAATCCCAAGAAAATTAAGAAAAAAATTTCCTTGAATTTTTCGGGTCTTTACACCACTCATCTCTAAACAAATTGATTTCTTATTTTTTGTAACTCCATTATCGGAAATCTTGATAGTACTGAGAAAAAATATAGACAAACAAATGATTATGAAATATATTTAATGAAATTTTAATTACCTTAGGAAATTACCAGTTGGGGGATGCTGGTATTTTCATGCTTTATGATTTCTCCCATAAATGTTCAAACATAATATCCATAATTTATATCATTATCTTGTTTCATACACTGCAGAAACATTGACCAAAATAAGTAAATTGTTTTGAAATTTTTTGATAGTTTAATATTTCTATATATACCTTTAGTTGTTTCCAGTTGTAGTAATCCACAAGCTTTATCTTTTCAAACACCGACTTTATGCCATGATCTAGCATGTATTGAGTGATTACCCTATCATAACAAAATTCTCATTAAAACATAGACTGAACATATAATTTTAAGTTTATCTATAAAATGTTGAGTGCAGTGTATTACATATTCACAATACACATCATGTGTGGTCGGTTGGTTGGAAATCCATGCATTGAATCCAAAAAATAAATATTTGGGGTGTCTATGTTGACTGCTATCATCATCCAATGTTACCTAAAAAACAAAAACAATTAAGTAATGAAAAAATTAAAAATATATTTTATGTGATTAGATCGTAGAGTTTTACCTTTTCATTGTAGGTATCAAAAAGAGTTTGTTGTCTAATGATTTTTTATTAAACACTGTGAGTAACTCATATTTTTTCTTATCTATTTATTCCTTATCCAAAGTAATTTTTGTCTTAGAAATGATATAGGGATTAATGAATCCAAATATTTCTTCTCACGATGTTCCCTTTATATAGTTGTAATATAAACACCTATACAAAATATGAATAGTTATTAACTTTAATAAACATATTTAGCTCACTATTTGGACATATGTATATTGAAAATGTACCTTATATATGTATTCACAACTAAGATTCCCATCCATTCATGCTTGAGAATCTCAGTTAGAGTCTCGAGAACAATTATGTCTGTGAAGGATTCTCCATATATATTTTTGTCATATTCAATGTAAGACATAGTTTTATCTTTAAATGTGATATCTGCATGAAGTTGTAATGATAATAAATATTTCTCTAGAACTGTTGGAGATAACGTACTCTCATAAGGTCATTTTGTTTTCTTGGTTGATTCACTAGATTTTCTTGATTCGACCTTTCATTTCTCTGTCGCTTTATTCATCTATAATATCATACCTCACTTCAGACCTTTTATCATCAACTATTACATGTTTTTCATATGAATTTTTTTAAAGACGTACCTAATGTATATTTATAATATTAGATGGACAAGCTATAAAAGCTCAAATAGTAGCATTGACCATTGTAATATCTGGACCATTGAGTGGAACAGGAAACTCAGCAGTCGGCTCATAAGCTACCTCAATCCCCACTCTCATGTGATTTTCTAGGAGGGGTTGATTGTGTATCTAGTCTCTTGTGATATTATACATTGTACCCATCGCAACACGGTGGTACATGGGTGTTGACAGATAAAAATCACATACAATTGTACCCTGTATTATTTTAGTAATATAAAGTTATCAGAAGTTGTTTGATTAACATTTAGGAGAAACAGTAATGAAAAAATTGATTACATTGGGTAAGGTATGCAGTTGGAGGGAATGACTAGCCTCAAAGCTAGTGGGATCATTTCATTCATGTGTGGATCTTTTCTCTACTTCCGATTCTCTTTGATCATTTCTTATACATTGGTCTACCAAACCAGACTGCAAAATAATATCTTGCGGTGAGTCTATTTGTGCCTGCATTCATCTCACCATATTATATGTATCTTCATGTGGTTTTATCTTCTCAAAATATGTTCGAGGATAGACTCCAAAACCTAATCCTCTAACATGACTATATTGTTCAGGCTTCTTCAAAGCTATTGAAAGTCACTTTTCTTCTGGTACGTCCGTTGTCAATTCTTTTATCTAAATCATATAAAAAATATGAACATATTTATTTTTATGTAATATTGTTATAAATCACAACAAATTAAAATTATGGCATACTTACACATGCTTCCCAAACTGATTTTGTATTTTCATCAACTAATATACCATCCTTATTTACACGAGCCTCCTTCCATAGCACATGACATGGGATGGAAGTGGATTTATATTTTTATTCATCAATCTACATATAAACAAAGGAACATATGTTGTTTCATATCACATAATTAAACTTTTATTTCTGATTTAAAATACATACCAATATATTCTCTAATGAAGCGTACCTCATCATTCCATTTCGATAGGGGTACGTTGGTTTTGATGTACGTTCTTTATTTTCAATACTCTTTTGTTGTTTCATAAATTAACAATTTTGAATCAAGTTGGATAAATATAAATAATGTAAAATAATATATTATCGACCACAATGCACTTGAAATGATTTCTCATTACGATGATTTCAGAAAGTAGTCCATGATTAATGCTTTATAATGTGTTCATAACTAAGTGGTGGGTGGGGATTTATTTTCCCCTTAGCATCCCTAAGATATAACTTCATCAGAAGAGTCCAGAAGCCACTATGGGATTTTCCAGTGTCCATCGAGACAAATTTCTTATGTCATTCTTCTAAAATAAAAGAAGTCTACAAGGAATAATGAAAACTAAATCAATGTTTCATTATATAATTTTTTAGTAAAATAGAGAAAATATACTATAACATTACCATTATATCTTTCTAAATGATTTCCTTTATTATAGGTTGGATGTGGTGCCATGGGTCAATATCAATCAGAACATTCATCCTCATTGTGACCCCAAGATGACTAATAAATGTTAAATTGTTGGGTTCAATAGGTTGGCCACATTGATTCTAACCAGCCTCAAATTTTATACCCTGAAATCTTGCCTTGATAATTTTATTAAAAATTGTGATGTTGCGTCCTTCTTGTTTTTTTTCATTTTTTTCATCAATATGTTGTTTATCCCCTAATAATTTTGCAGTTTCATTATCAATAGTATATTCTTGCTCGAGATTGGAAACATCATCATGTTCAGAAGACATTGTTTGCATGATTAGTCAAACATTTAATTTGTCTTGAATAAAAACAATGCAATACAATCCATGCATAAAAGCCCACAATTGCATCCATCTTACATGAAAATTGTTACTTTCTTGAACAAAGATATAATACTTCAATACTATATTACAACTGACCTTACTACCTTTATTTAATCTGTCCTCAGACACTTGATTGTCTCTCATCTCTTGATAATGGGAGGAAGGATAGTTTGAAAGAGGGAGTCCAATTAATCATTAAGAGATGGAAGACAATCAAGCATCTAAGGATTAAAGTGACCTTGGAACCTACACTAATGGAATCACTCAAAAAGTCTCCTCAATTGAAGAGGAATTGGAATACCTACACTCTAATGGTCTTGAATAAATGAATCTCACCCAACATACATTGAACATCACTTTTTTCTACTCAATGATTCCTCACCTTTCAATTTTGGATATTTTTTTAATCCACCGTAAGATCCCCCCAATAGAATACATCCCTTTAAAGAGTGATTTTTTCAACTTATGATCAGTATTGATCTAGAATTTTTTTACTCTTACAGATGAAATGAATCTATTCAATGAAATCCTAAATTTATTATTATGATGTATTACCATAAAATATTATAGGAACCATAGATACTTCTCGTCTTTGAAAATTATTCCACATATCTTGAAGTAGATCTACAATTACCTCTAGGAATGTCCTACTTTATGACTGATAATGATATTATCGGTTGTAAAATATAATATTGGAGAGAGGTATTCCCACAACTCAATCATATTCTATGATGAAACTTTAATCATATGCCATGACTTCTCTCTCCAAATATGAATAGAGATATTGTATTTATTTTATCATATTTAACAATTGAGGTGATATTTTATTTGTGATTTGATCCTCTATTTTCACACAAACCATGGATAGAGTCGTATTTTGTGATATCATAAATTTTATGATAAAACGTAGTTAAAATCCTTATATTCTCTATATGTCATACCATATGATATATAATAGCCATATGATATGGCTTAATAAACAAATCCTTCATATCATAATATGTGATATTGACATACTACAATATAACATTTATTTATTTAAAAAACTAATAGATTAATACATTATGTCAAAACAAGTCTCTGATGATACTTATGAGTTATAGGGTATCATCCTATGATCACCGAAGGAGTGCTAGCGCCTTAACCTAGTGATAAATAGTGATCAAAGAAGAAGAGAGGTTTGGTTGTGGAATGCAATAAAGGGTTAATTAAAATATGGGAACCATATCTCTATTTTGTGCATTTTGTCCATGGATAACAAATTACATGACTTGTAGAACATAAAGATCCAAGACATCAAAATTATATTTTAATCAATTTTTGTTCTCTCTACAGTTATTCACCATGTTAGATGGAGTTTTAAATTATTTGTTTATCCTATAAATTAATTATCTCTTTATTTTGATTAGTAAATCTATTAAAAAAACACATCTCGTGGTTTTCTTGATCAACTATCCAACCATGGATAACTCACTTACTTTTGATAAATACACTCTTTATATGTTGTTGTGTATTTTTAAGTCCATTTACCCAATGATTTATCAACTCTATCCAATATATAAAATTTTAAAAAAACTGAGCATGCTTTTCTCACCAAATAAATTCCCCATCACTCTCTATAACCCATGGTTAAAGTTTAATAATAATATTGAATTAATTAAAAAAACAAAACTCTCACAACATGCATCAGTAAAATAACGTGACTAATTAATTCAATATTTTTTTGAATTCAACAAAAAATTATTCATCAAAATCATAAATATAAATAACCCATTTCATGGTTTAACAATTTACATGAATAACCAAAATCCACAAAACATGTTTTAATGATTTTTACACTTTCCTTGGTCCCTATATGTTCATTACCCATAAATGAGGGACACAACTTGGTATCCCCTAATCCTTAAAACCCCCCATAATTAAGCCTTTAGAATCTATAATCTAGTATATAAGATGAATTAAATTTGAAAAACTACCTAGATTCTGGAACCCTATACTATTCAAATGAAGAGAAAAACGAGGGGGGTGAGAGGTCTACTTGTTAATGTCGATAGTAGAGTAAACCATCTATGTGAGTCACTAGTGAAAAATGGGATGGACACTCAAATACATATGAAAGGAGAAGAAGAAATAAAACCACAATTGTTGTATTTTAGCGACGATGAGAATAGATGTAGGGTTCATCATGTTTAAGAAAATCACAAAAATGAAAAACACGGAACCCAAAACATCAAACAATGATATAGGAAGAGTAGAAAATAACATACTTTGGATTCTAGCCTTGATTAATCTGAGGGAACATAGAGGAGTCACACCAGTAGCAGAGGAGTTCTGCGAGAGCTTGAGAATCGCGAGCGACTGAGTCGTGGTCAGGGTTTTTTTAAATAGATCGGGGACACTTTTAATAGCGCTTTCAGAAAAGAACTGATAAAGATCTCTTTTATCAGCGCTAAATTTATAAACACTGATAAAAGAATTATTTATCAGTGTTTTTTTAGCGCTGATAAATCTCGAGCTATATCAATGCTAAAAAAGCACTAATAAATGTTTTATAATTATAATAATTTAAACAACTTTATTATAATTTTATAATTATTTAAATAAATTTATTATAATTATTTAATTATTTAAATATATATAATTATTTATTTATAATTATATAAATACTTATTTAAAAATTAATATTTATTTATTTATTTATAATAATTATAAATATAGTAAATATACATTTATAGATATATTTATTTATAAATATTTTTTAAAAAAATATATTTTTAACATTACTAGTGGATATATAATCTTAAATACATGCATTTTAAAAATGAGTCAAGTTGAATAATTCAAAATGAGTGCAGTTTAAAAATATTCAAAAAATGGATAAGTTTTATTAATTAAATATCAGTTATTAAAATATATATATATATATATATATATTGAAGTGGATGAATACATATTGAAAATACTAAAACATGGTAAATAAATATATATAAATAAATAATAGAAAATGATCAAATTCAAAAATAAAATAAAAAATATTAGAAATGAAATTGTAGTATTGAAAACAAATAAATAAAATTGACCGATTAAAAACATAATATATATTAAATATATCATGTTATAATGAAATTATAAAATATACTAAAATTTGAGTAAATTACATAAATATTAGGTGTATGTGTTTCTATATATTGTGTAAATATATTTGTGTGTGTGTGTTTATATACAAATACATTAATATATATATATATATATACGTGAAATAAATGCAACACACGATGTTTGATATAGGTTAAATTGAAAAATCAAACAATATTAAAAATTAATAAGACGTTAATATGTTTTTAATTATAATTTTATATATATTATACTTATTCATTTTATATATATATACATTTAATATATACTATTTATTAATATTTATAATCTATATATGTGTATATTAAATTTATTCATTTTATCAATAATTATTTAATTAATAAAATGTTTCATATTTTTCTTAATTTACTCATATTATTTTTATTTGTTTAATTTTTCATTTTATTCTGGACCTTTATCAGTGCTAAAAACACGCTGATAAAGAGAATATTTTATTAGTGCTAAAAATAAAAAGCTAATAAATGGTTCCATTTATCAGTGATTTTTTTAACATTGATAAAGGGATGCTTTTATCAACACTAATTTTAGTGCTGATAAATACCAACATTGTTAAACGTGTGTTTTGTAGTAGTGTACTCATTTATTTATTCAATTTAGTTAGCTAATTACCACACATTTGTTTCTAGTCCATCTCGTTTATCTACCAGCCTATTTTGTTTCATTTATCATTACAGTTCATAACATAACTAATCGGGCAACTATCTTAACCAAGCCATGTTACAACTAGCCCAACTCGCACAACCATCGCCACAACACCACACATCCACCATCGTCATCACACCACATCTCCCAAGCCATCTCACCATGACAATCTCACATTGCACAACCACCACACATCACAACCATTGTTCCAGAACCATGTCTCACAATGCAACTACCGCATGCAATAACTGCACATTACCACCACACATCGTCGCCACCACACATCACACCAATGTACACCATAACCACATCACAACTATGTGCACCACATTACACAGCTACCCACATCACATCCATGCTAACCAACCTACGTGTCATAGCCCCATGCATCACATGGACTAGCCAGTCACCTCCATCACCATACAATAACTCAAACCACGTAAGGAAACACAATAAGAACAAACATACACAACAACATCACAAACCAGCTTCCATAATTATTTAGGGGTTTTCATCACATTACTTCTTTAATTAGCGTGAGTATTATCACACAAACCAAAATTATGGGGCAACCAGTTTATTGGTCAAATGTACGTTTTTAGGTTTTGGGCGTAGTGGAAGCACAGGAGGGATGGTTCCCAACTTTAATTTTTTCCGTATTCAATGGACAATTTGGGATCAATACGATGATGAACGCTAGTATCCAAGGAATTGAATCAAGGATTTAGATAAAGGAATGGAAATCTAGAATCAAGAGAGAGGTTCAGCATATTTTGTTTATAATTAATTTAATTAAATTAAAGAATTACCTCCAAGGTGATTCTTTCTTCATTGATGCGTTCGACCATAGATCTATAGTGAGACTTCATTGCATTATAGAGATCAAGAGTATATCTCCTCTAGTGGAGATCCACATGTGGTTCATGAATCTCTGGATGTCACTGAATGAGTCTCCAGGCGCTATCACAGAAGATCCTTGCACTTGCATCATCTACCTTCGATCTCCCTAAGAACCTATTTCAAAGTGTTCTCCTTGATCCAGTGGAGGAGGGTTACTCTTATTCTTAAGATCGTTCTTGGAAAGGAAATAACTCTCTAGGATCAAGAGGATTTCTCCAAATATTGTGCACAACCACTTGGTTAGCTCTTTCTTGCCCCAGGATAATGAAAAAAATAATAACATAACTGAAAATTTAATTCATTGGGTAATAATAAATAATTAGTACAAGCATCGTTACTTATTTTATTATTCCATGTGAAACCCCCATGTTAAATAATAACAGCAATACTATTATTTCCATGACATGTGCTTAACTTACAAGTTATATTTAAATATTATTTAATCAAATAATATTTAATATTATTTCTCATTGGACCCTTAAACTCGGTTCAACCATCCTCCTTAATATTTATTGGACCTTGAATAACAACTATCTATTTATTAAATAAATAAATAAATTTGACTACATTATTCACCGATAAATAATTAAATATTCTGCTCACAATATATTCTCTCGAACAACCAGTGATGAAATAAAATGAGATCAGGCATACCTGAATAATTATTAAACCACAATTGGGAATAATATTTAGTTAATTTGTTAAATAATAAATTATTTAACTGAGATTTCGGATACACTTAGTGTGTGTCCCTCTAGTCCTCTTTCTCAATGGAATTAAGTGAACCTACCTAAAGTCCAAGGTTAACATCTAACAACATGTCAAGGAACCCATAGATAAAGAAGTTAATTTCATAACAATATGTCACCTCATACGAATTATTACCATGTAATATAATCTCTTTGTCTCAATATCTCCAATCAAACGGGTTGCATGCAAGTGTCATCAACCCATGTGCTCGATTTCTCATTCTTTGACTTCCTAGAAATTGAACTTTCCTATAGAACACCATGGACATGGATTTATTTAGGCTATGTCATTTCCATCAAAGGTCCTGATATATCAACTTTTGTTATGGAATAGAAGAGACAAATCTTTACTTGCATTATTCATTAATATAGTATTACTCATGACACATCCAACATATCCTACCTCACCATGAACATATGTCGTCATTGTTTTTATCAATACATGTAAGTGTGTGAGTCATAATACCCATTGATAATAATCTTAAAGTCTAAGGACCAATACACACGTCCGCATATAGAAACATCCAATGACACTTATAAATGTGGATTTCCTACTGGTGGGTCTCGTTATCATATATCCTCCTAGACATTACCAAGGATGTATACCATGAGAAGGTTCCTCAAAGTCCTATGAGTCTCTACCCTGATATCATATATCATTTGTGTCTCTAAAATGATAACATTCGACCAAAGAACATATATTTAAGAATAGTGTCATAGCACTTCCGGGTTCTCATCATAACAGGGAATTGTTATGACCTTTTAGTGCGATAGTTACTCTTGAGACATTATCACATACAATGTTACACAAAAGAAAAATCATGATGTGATAAGGAGTTAATTAATATTCATCCAATGAATACATGTTTATCATAAAGTACAAAAGATGTTGGTTTTAGGGAACCAACTCCGATAGACCCTCACTTTCACTAGAGTCAACTACTAATGACCTTCAATTCGCTAGATCTCACATGATATTCATGCTTCTACTGAGATAGACCTTTAGTCAGGGGGTCTTCCATGTTCTCTTCTATGGATACTCTTCTCACTACAATTTCACCAATTTGATAGAAACCCCTTAATAGTTGATACTTCTAGAGTATGTTCTTTGTATGTTGATGTGACCTTGACACTTTTTCAAGGGTCACTACTGCAGTATTATCATAATACAATGTGATAGGGTATTTACTGCTAGGTACCACATCAAGTTCCTGGAAAAAGTTCCAAATCCAAATGTCTTTCTTGGCTGCATCAAAAGCCACTATATACTCGGACTCCATTGTAGAATCAATGACATATGGATGCTTTAAACTCTTCAAGCTCACAAATCCTCCGTTGAGATAGAAAATATATCCTGATTACAAATTCATATCATTATGATATTTCTAAAAACTAGCATCATCATACCCTCTAATGACAAGATCCATGTCTCCTCCATACAATAAGAACATATCCTTAATTCTTCTCAGATACTTAAGGATAGTCTTAACAGCAGTCCAATGTTGTTCTCCTAGATCTTCTTGATATCTTCCTACCATGATCAGTGATTAGGAAACATCAAGTCTAGTACATAACATGGAATACATGATAGATCATATCACTGAAGCATATGGGATCTTACTCATTCTATCTTTCTCTTGTTGTGTCTGGGGACACATTTTCTTATAAAGATGTAAACCATGTGACACTGAAACCAATCCCCTATTGGATTATTCCATACTAAATATCTTTAGTATATGGTCAATATATGTAATTTTTCTTAGTCTAATAAGCCTCTTGGATCTATCATGAATGATCTTTATCCCCATAATATAGGCTGCTTCGCCCAAGTCCTTTATGGAGAAGCACTCGTTCAACCAATCCTTAACAAATTGTAAGACTGGTATGTCATTTCTAATATATAATATGTCATCAACATATACTACTAGGATAATGATTGGATTCCCATTAAACCTTTTGTAAACACATGGCTCACATTTGTTCTTAATGGAACCAAATTCCCTTATAACTTTATCAAATCGAATATTCCATGACCCAGATGCTTGCTTCAATCTATAAATGGACCTTTTCAACTTGAAAACCCTTTTGGCATCACTTGGTGTCACAAACCCTTCTGGTTGTTTCATATAGACATCTCCCTTTGGTTACCATCAAGGAATTCAGTTTTGGTATCCATCTGTCAAATCTCATAAGTCATGGTAAGCTGCTATAGAAAATATGATTCTGATGGATTTAAACATGGAAACTAGAAAAAAAAATTCATCATAGTCAGTTCCTTGATTCCGTTTAAACCCTTTTAGCCACCATCCTTTCTTTATAGGTACTTACTTTACCTTCCATGTCCAGTTTCCTCTTGAATACCCATTTATATCCCACAAGCTTTACATCAACTGACACATTGACTAGAACCCAAACTTGGTTTTAATACATGGAATCTATCTCATAATTCATATCTTCTAGACATCTTGCAGCTTTTAAGCTCTCTACTACCTCCTTGTAGGAGAGAGGTTCATCATTATCCAACAATAATGAGTAACCATCCTTAATGACAAGAAAACCATATCTATCTAGTTCCCTTATATCTCTTACACTCTTATACAGTACTTATGTTTCAGGAACTACTTCTTCCACGAGGACATGTGGAATTTTTTCCTATACCAACTCATGTGTATCTTGAGCATCAACTTCATTGAAATCAATCTTGCTCCCACTATCCCTTTTAAGGATGTGTTCCCTCTCAAGAAATATGACTTGTCTAGAAACAATCACTTTATTATCTGAGGGGTTGTATAGGTAGTATCTCTTTGTTTCCTTGGGATACCCTATAAAGATACACCTCATGCCATAGGGTGTTAGTTTATTTCTTGAGAAATCCTTAACAAATGCCTTGCATCCCCATACACGTGTATGTGATAAAATGGGTTTCTTTCCACTCCATAGCTCGAAGGGAATTCCATTTTCTGCTTTAGTTAGTACTTAGTTTAATGTGTATGTCATAGTTTTTAATGTATATCCCCAAAAGGATAACAAAAGATCTACATGACTCATCATTAAACTTACTATGTCTAACAAGGTATAGTTCCTCCTTTCACTAACACCATTTCACTGTGGTGTATAAGGTGGAGTGAGTTGAGATAGAATCTCAAACTCTCGTAAAAATTTGATGAACTCTTGGTTAAGATATTCTTCACCTCGATCTGATTGAAGCTTATTTATCTTCTTACTAAGATGATTCTATACTTCATTCTTGATTTCCTTGAATTTCTCAAAGGTCTCAGACTTATACCTTGTCAAGTAAATATATCCCTATCTACTCAAGTCATTAGTAAAAGTTATGAAGTAAGAATATATACCTTTAACTTTTATTGTAAATGGTCCACACAGATCAATGTGTACCAATCCTAGAAGCTTTGAGGCCCTTTCACTCTATCTACCAAATGGTGGTTTGGTCATTTTTTCATTTAAAATAGTGTGACATCTATCAAGTGGTTTTAGCTCAAAAGAGTCTAAATAACCATCTTAAGAGAGCTTTATCAGGCACTTCTCATTTACATGACCAAGGCGGTGATGCCACAACTGGGTGTTATATGAGTCATGTGAACTTGATTAGTTATCAATTTCCAACACTTGGTTTTCATAATTTAATACATACAGACCATTATTTAAATGTGTCATACCATAACATATATTTTCCTTATAAAAAAAACAAGTTTTATTTCCAAATTTGAAAATAAACCCATTTTTATCTAAACTTGATACATAAATTATGTTCTTGGTAACACTTGGTACATCATAATAGTCATGTAAAACCAAAATCATCTCGATCAGCAACAAAAGGTGGTAGTCACCAATGACAAGAGCATCTAGCCTCAAACCATTGCCAACTCATAGATCCACCTCTCCTATGAAAATTTTCTGAAATCTACTTGGTTCCTGCATTTGGATATAGATATGAGCAACACAAGATGTATCTAATACCAAATGTGTAGAAATTGAAATATTTCACTCAATAACGAACGCACATTTATCTTCCCCTTGCCTCTAGGTTCATTTTATCTTCCAGTGGCCTGACTTGCCACATGCAAAACATACTGCATCCTTTTTCTTACCCTACCTCTAGATCTTCTTCTTCTTGGTCGGACGGTGTTCAGGGGATTTAGAATGTTTATAAATATTAGGCCCCTTTTCCTTGTCCTTCCTCTTCCTATTCACCATAAGGACTGCATGTTTTTCATGATCCATGTCCTTATCCACTTGGAGAATTAGGGTCATAAGTTCTGATAGGCTCTTCTCATTATTTCTCATATTATAATTCACAATAAAACAACAGAAGGACTTTGGAATTGATGATAGTATGAGATCTGTACACAACCCGTCCAAGAAGTTAATCCCTAATATGTCCAGATGCTCAATGTAGCTGATAAGCTTGACTATATGAGGCTGAGCTTGCACAAACTCTCTAAGATTAGTGGTGAACAAAGCGTTAGAGATCTCATACCTCTCTTATCTATCATTCTCTTGATAGAGATCCCAAAGGTGAGACATCATGATATAAGCATCCATTTTCTCATGTTGCTTCAAGAGATCATTAGTCATGGATGATATCATGAGGCACTGAACATCTGTAGCATCATTCAGATGTTTCTCGTACAAATAGAGCTCCTCATCACTCACCTCATTTCCAGGCACAAGTGGTAAAGGCTCTTCTAGCACATATAGTTTCCTTTCATGGAAAAGGATGACCCGAAGGCACCTTTTCCACTCTTAGAAATTAGTGCTAGTGAGAAGGTCTTCCTTCTCGAGTATGGATTGCAATGATATGATTGATTTAATTTTTAATGTTGTTTCTACAAATAATATAAACAAAGTTTTAGTACTTTATCTGATAAAACTAATACAAATAAATAAATAAATATTCATTAGTCTCCCAATATTTTATCGAAACCCAATAGATCTCACCATTGGATTTGGAATATCCTATTGTTTAGACATTCTAACAGCAAGGATCCATATTTCCCTTTTTATTACCCCAAATTTGGTTGGTCAAGAAATTTGGAAGGTTTTAGGTAGGAATTTCAAATTTCAACTGCATTAACTTGCAACTCCTTAATCTGTTGAGTGGACTCTCCAATCCTGAAATCCTTAATTTTGGATTTCCTCAACCTTTGCCTCTCAGTTACACCAAGTCCTACTTTGGTAGTCAACCCTTGATGTAAACCAAGTCAAGTCAACCCAAAACCTTAAATTATAATTCCCCGATAATTAAAAGCACCCCAACTTTGGTTGGTCAAGTACTTTTAACTATGGTTCAATTCTAACCGAAGAAATGGAAGGCTATATCGACTTAATATTTTATTGAGGGATTTTATCCTTTATACGTAAATTTCTATTTATTATCTTTTCACATGCTTGTTAATATTAAGTAGGATAAGCTTAAGTGATTAACCATGTAGTAGATAATATTTATGCATACGCCATTTTATTTTAGTTCCATCTTGCATGCTTGTTAATTCATTAATTATGTGATCGCGACAAAACATCCATAATGAATAACCATACAAATGACATAAATAAAATAAAGGGTATGATCATGAGCTTGTTCTAATGGTTAATTTATCTAGCAGTTGATAAACTAACTGTTGACCTAGGGGAGAAACACCTTGAACCAATTAGGTTCGTGTTTATAGCTTTCCACCTGTCCACCTTTATATCTCCTTGGATTGGTTTCACCTCGACTCTTAACTTGATCCTCCTTCATTATCTTGGGAGATCTATCCATTACATATGTTTTTACTCACATGCAGGTGAGGGATAAAAGGGGTTTTACATAAAAGGAACCATGGGCATGCAAGCCCTACATATTAATGAGGAGAAAAGACACACATGCCAACGATTTAATTTAATAATAAATTAAAAGGGAAAACCAAATCACATGAAAAGGTTTGGTCTAGCTCGTGATCATCTACAAGCACGCAACGAATTATGCATTTAATAAAACTAGCATTCAATTTTTTTAATCATTCTTATTTAAGATAAATCGCACTCGAATCGATCATTTTTTATCTTTAATTAATCAATTTTTTTTATCTTAAACCTTTTCTAAATTTCATTGAGATTCTCATCCATTGTAATTTTAAACATATTAATAAATTCATTTAAAATTAACTATGTACATAACTTTTACCTTAGAGGTAACCCAGTGAATACCAATCCAAAACTACCCAACATGTATTATACTTGTATATACTTTATTCTTTGTGACATGTAGCATGCACACAAGACTATAATTATAATACAACTCATGCATGATGTGTAGATTTTTTTGAACATTACACAGATGTTAATTAAACACATATATATATATATATCAAACACCTATCACATGTTGTGTCTCAGCTTTACACCCACGCGAAAGTACATGTCTCAAGGGCTACATAATATAAAAATAAATTTTAAATCTGCGTAATCTGGAAAAAGTACATGGTGTGTAGATCCAACCACACGGCGTGTACCCTCACTACTGGAAATCCATCCTTTCCCAACGGTTCTGAACCATTGGGAAAGGCTGCAGAACCGTTGTTATATGTTATACCAACGGTTCTGCCAACCGTGGGGAAGTAAGCCGTTGGGAAAGGCTTTTCCCAACGGTTTACAAGGAACCGTTGGGATAGGTTAGAAAAAATCAACCTACCCCAACGGTTGTGCCAAACCGTTGGGAAAAGACTTTCCCAATAGTTTGGCCCGTTGGGAATCTCATTAATATTTTCTTTCCCAACAGTTTTCAAACCGTTGGGAAAGGTTTTTACCAACGGTTGGTAGAACCGTTGGTAAAAACACCAATTCCAAAATCTATCCCAACGGTTTAATGAAACGTTGGTAAAAACAGTTCCATATGGGCTATGCCAACGGTTTGAAACCGTTGGCATAGGCTTTGCTGTGCAAATTGCACAGCAGCCTGCAATTTTCACAGCAGGTCTGTTTTGGGATCATTTTGGCACACCAGGTCTGTTTTGGGCTCATTTTCAATTCAATTTTCATTTTAAATTCAATTTTCAATCTAATTATTGTAACTGTAACACATATACAATGCATACATATAGAGAAAAAACCAACACATTTAAATAATGCAAACCAACCAACCAACACATATAATGCATCCTGGAAATATACTCATCCATAATTAAATTAGAATTAATAACATAATTATAAACATACATAATTCATTTAGAATTCAATTTAAAATTTAGATGACAATCATATGTGGAATCCGGAATTCAATTCATAATTTGATTGGTTTTTTGTACACCATATATTTTTACTCGAAATCATATACATTTTAAACAAAATACATACACCTGGAATGATACCGGTCACACTGTGCCTCGTATTGATGCGAGGTTAACTCATACACGTCACAAATGACTCATTGATCGTTGTCCTAAAGTATCAACATATTCTGAAATCGTTTGGTCAGTTTTCCGTATGTCAGTTGTTGTTTTCACTTAAAATGAAGTGTTTTTTAAATAAAAGAGATACACTTTGAATGGTTCCGGCCACACCGCGCCTTGGATTGACGCGGGGTTGACTCTTACACATCACACATGACCCATGCATTGTTTTGCTAAAATATAAACACAATCAGAATGCATTTGGTTGGTTTTCCGTATGTATTTAAAATGTAGTCCATTTTAAAGAAAATAGATACACTTAGAGTGGTCTCGGACAAACCGCGACTCGGATTGAGGCACGGTTGACTCGTACACGTAACATATGATCCATGGATCGTTGTTCTAAAATTTCAACATATTTCGAATGCGTTTGGTCGGTTTTTCGTATGTCAGTTGTTTATTTCACTTATAATCTTGTCCCTTTTAAACAATAGAGACGCAGTTAGAGTGGGACCGGCCACATCACGTTTCGGATTTAGACGGGGTTGACTCATACACGTCTCAAATGACCCATGAATCTTTTTCCTAAAGTATCAACACAATCCGAATGCGGTTGGTCGGTTTTCCGTATGTTAGTTGATGTTTTCACTTAAAATGACGTCCTTTTGAAACAAAAGACATACACTTTGAGTTGTGCCGGCCACACCACGCCTTGAATTGAGACGGGGTTGACTCGTACACGTCACATATGACCCATGGATAATTGTTCTAAAGTATCAACACAATCAGAATCGGTTCGGTCGGTTTTCCGTATGTCATTTGTTGTTTTCACTAAAAATGAAGTCCATTTTAAACAAAATAGAGACACTTTGAGTGGTTTCGGCCACACCGCTCCTCGGATTGAGGTGGAGTTGACTCGTACACGTCACATATGACCCATGGATCGTTCTCCTAAAGTTTCAACAGAAACCGAATGCGTTTGGTTGGTTTTCCGTATGTACTTAAAATACTGTCCATTTTAAACAAAAGAAAGTCACTTAGAGTGGTCCTGACCACACCGCGTCTCGGATTGAGCCCGGGTTGGCTCGTACACGTCACATATAACCCATGGATCATTGTCCTAAAATTTCAACAGATTCCGAATGTGTTTGGTCGGTTTTTCGTCTGTCATTTGTTTATTTCACTTATAATCTTTTCCATTTTAAACAAAAGAGACACATTTAGAGTGGTACTGGCCACACCGCGTCTCGTATTTAGGCGGGGTTGACTCGTACACATCTTAAATGAACCATGGATCGTTTTCCTAAAGTATCAACACAATACGAATGCGTTTGTCCGGTTTTCCGTATTCCAGTTGATGTTTTTCACTTAAAATGGCGTCCTTTTGAAACAAAAGACATACACTTTGAGTTGTGTCGGCCACACCACGCCTCGGATTGAGGCGGGTTTGACTCTTACACGTCACATATGACCCATGGATCATTGTTATAAAGTATCAACACAATCAGAATCCGTTCGGTTGGTTTTTCGTATGTCATTTTTTGTTTTCACTAAAAATGAAGTCCATTTTAAAAAAAAATAGAGACAATTTGAGTGGTTTCGGCCACACCGCGCCTCGGATTGAGGTGTTGTTTACTCGTACACGTCACATATGACCCATGGATCGCTCTCCTAAAGTTTCAACAGAAACCGAATGCGTTTGGTCGGTTTTCCATATGTACTTAAAATACTGTCCATTTTAAACAAAAGAAAGTCACTTAGAGTGGTCCCGACCACACCGTGACTCGGATTGAGCCCGGGTTGGCTCGTACACATCACATATGACCCATGGATCGTTGTACTAAAATTTCAATAGATTCTGAATGCGTTTGATTGGTTTTTCTTCTGCTAGTTGTTTATTTCACTTATAATCTTGTCCGTTTGAAACAAAAGAGACACAATTAGAGTGGTACCGGCCACACCGCGTCTTGGATTTAGGCGGGGTTGACTCGTACACGTCTTAAATGAACCATGGATCATTTTCCTAAAGTATCAACACAATCCGAATGCATTTGGCCGGTTTTCCGTATGCCAGTTGATGTTTTTCACTTAAAATGACGTCCTTTTGAAACAAAAGACATACACTTTGAGTTGTTCCGGCCACACCACGCCTCGTATTGAAGCGGGGTTGACTCATACACATCACATATGACCCATGGATAATTGTGCTAAAGTATCATCACAATCAGAATCCGTTCGGTCGGTTTTCCGTATGTCATTTGTTGTTTTCACTAAAAATGAAGTCCATTTTAAACAAAATAGAGAAACTTTGAGTGGTGTCGGCCACACCGCGCCTCGGATTGAGGTGGCATTGACTTGTACACGTCACAAATGACTCATTGATCATTGTCCTAAAGTATCAACATATTCTGAAATCGTTTGGTCAGTTTTCCGTATGCCAGTTGTTGTTTTCACTTAAAATGAAGTGTTTTTTAAATAAAAGAGAGACACTTTGAATGGTGCCGGCCACACCGTGCCTCGGATTGACGCGGGGTTGACTCATACACATCACACATGACCCATGAATTGTTGTGCTAAAATATAAACACAATCATAATGCGTTTGGTTGGTTTTCCGTATGTATTTAAAATGTAGTCCATTTTAAAGAAAATAGATACACTTAGAGTGGTCCTGACCACACCGCGCCTCGGATAGAGCCCGGGTTGGCTCGTACACGTCACATATGACCCATGTATCGTTGTCCTAAAATTTCAACATATTCTGAATGCGTTTGGTTGGTTTTTCGTCTGTCAGTTGTTTATTTCACTTATAATCTTTTCCGTTTTAAACAAAAGAGACACATTTAGAGTGGTACCGGCCACACCGCGTCTCGGATTTAGGCGGGGTTGACTCATACACGTCTCAAATGAACCATGGATCGTTTTCCTAAAGTATCAACACAATCTGAATGCGTTTGGCCGGTTTTCCGTATGCTAGTTGATGTTTTTCACTTAAAATGGCGTCCTTTTGAAACAAAAGACATACACTTTGAGTTGTACCGGCCACACCGCGCCTCGAATTGAGGCGGGGTTGACTCGTACACGTCACATATGACCCATGGATAATTGTGCTAAAGTATCAACACAATCAGAATCCGTTCGGTCGGTTTTCCGTATGTCATTTGTTGTTTTCACTAAAAATGAAGTCCATTTTAAACAAAATAGAGACACTTTGAGTGGTGTCGGCCACACCGCGCCTCGGATTGAGGTGGCGTTGACTCGTACACGTCACATATGACCCATGGATCGTTCTCCTAAAGTTTCAACAGAAAACGAATGCGTTTGGTCGGTTTTCCGTATGTACTTAAAATACTATCCATTTTAAACAAAAGAAAGTCACTTAGAGTGGTCCTGACCAGATATGAGTATACTCATGAAAGTGAAAGATTTTTTCATACACAACCATGGGGGAAGATTATAAATGTGTATAAAAACTAGCCATGTGATGTGCGAAGTAAGCATCTGCCCAAACGGATTAAAACTGTCGCATGAAAGACCCAGCCTCACATTACGCACGTCAGCTGCAAAATCAGGATGTCGAGCATCAAATCTCTGCCATGCAAATCTATCTGCAGGATGAACCAACTCATCATTAGTCTTCTTTCTCTCGGTATCATTCCATCTCATTTTTATTGATATGTCATCAGACATAAAAAGATTCTGGAGTCTGGGGATCAATGGAAAGTGCCACATTACTTTCTGTGGAACGCAGGATGGTGTTCCATCAGATTTTGACTTCCAGCGGGATGTGCCACATTTTATACATTCATTTCGTTCAGCGGTTTCTTCCCAGAATAAACTGAAATCTTTCGGGAAAGCATGAATTTTGTTTCTGGAAAATCCAAGTTCTTCAACTAACTTCCATGCCATATAGTGGTTTGAGGGAATATCTGCATCATCTGGAAGTAAATCCTTCAAGAGGGTAAGAATGTAATCGATTGTTGTATTAGAAATCCCATACATAGTTTTTCCATGAAACAATCAGATTAAAAATTCCAGCTTTTTCATTTTATCGCATTGTCGATATACTGGAGTCGTGGCAGCATCATTCAATTTTTTCACCCTATCAATATCATCATTTTCACTAGATGCATCAGTTGTCCTCATATCGACGTCTTCTTGAGTCGAAATCCTTTATTTTTCATGATGATGAATAAACGGAAACCGATCATCTAACAAATTCTCCATTCCAGTCCTTTCATTTCGATCATCACCAATTTGAGATTTCATTTTCTCCCCATTGTGATACCACACAAAGTAGTTTGCTTGAAAACCATTTTTGGTTATGTGGTAGCTGACTTCTTCACGACTCAACCAAGGTCTACCAACACAATTGGAACATGGTCAGTGTATGCGACCACTATCTGAAGCATTGTGAAATGCAAAATATATAAAGCTCTCCAAATTGTTTTGAAAATCGCTTGAGATACGATCGGTTTCATACATCCAACTTCTGTCCATTCTGTAAAAAGAATTCATATAAGTCATTTTGTCATAAACAATTCAATAGGATTGAACTTTAATAGAAAATACATTTAAGTAAACGATAAAGGAAGAAAATAATCATGGTATCAACTACACATGTGAAAAAAACATACTAATGTGTTATTGAGAAAATGTAAAACCAACAAGAACTTAATGTGTTATCACATCAGAGCATACCTCATCCCATAACCATATTAGTAGGGTATCCTCATATGCGATTTACCTTTTTGAATTAATATGCACTTCCTCACCAGGTACCTGAGTAGATTTCATAGATATAATCATCTCACATCCTGTAAGGCTTCCATTATGTATGATCTGCAGAATAATTTGAGTGATCATGAATCATGCATGGGATCTTCCCATGATCACTATAGATTATGAGAAGGAATTATGATAGGTCACGTGAAGAACATCAAACACATATTTTAGATAATTTGAGACATAATATAATAAAATAATGTATAAATCTATGGAATTTGGGATAAAAGGATGGATGAAATACTAAAATATGGGAGACTAAGGTGAAGGAAATATATGTTGACCCTAATGTTCATAACATGCATCACCTATGAAATTTTATTGCACTAGGAAATTTCATCCTGTTCACAATACATTCCATTGGAAACCTATTTTGATCATTTGATGTCCCCTTGACATGTCAAATAAAATCAGATGGCACCCATGAATATGCCACCCTTGTAATGAAAAGCCTTTAATTCTCACCATACAGACTACATGTTTTCCAATAGATATGTATCTCCTTCTATATAGGGGAATCAATACATATTATCTCAGTCTCATATTAAATGTCAGGAATGTTAGATGGCTCCCTTAACACCCTCCAGGCACACCAACTAGGTCATGTGATGTCCTCAAATCATGTCACTATGGACATAAATCACCCTTCAAGACATGTCACACTGACTCTAGAGTTTCCCTCCCAGTGTGTCAAACATGTCTTTTGATGAAAATGGAGAAGATCACCAAAATCAAGAGATTCCTTATAGGCATTACATCCATTATCATGAAATTTCTTCTAGGATCAACCAGTCAGGACTTGTGATGTCCTCCAAACATTTCTTCCTTGATCATTAGAGAAACATAAGACAATCCATCTAGGTTAGGAAAATTCATCAAAATGTTTATAGGATCATGTAATTTCCATTGGAAATTTCCAAAAGAAACCCTCTATCATGCTAAGTAGATAGTCAAGGCATTCCATGTGGAAAACCAACACATATCCATAAGAGAAGAAATCTAAAAATAATAGAATCTATATGCATTATAAAATTGTCCACCATTGGCATGTAAGCTTCTATAAAAATGGAACCATAGTGTTTATGTTTTAATTAATGGAAAAATCAATTCATTAAAACAACTACAACAACTTGATTGAGATCAATTTTTACCTATTCGGATGGGGGGTGTACCTATTCGGACGGGGGTCGATGATGTTCGGACGGGGGGTTCGCGAGAGCACGGGAGCGGAGGACAGCCCGCCCACCCCTCCTTGACAGCCCGGCCACCCCCGTGGATAGCCCGTCCACCCTTGTGGATAGCCCGCCCACCCCCGTACCCCCCTGGACACCTCGTACCCCCTGGATAGCCCCGCCCACCCTCCCAAATAGCCCACACCCCCCTCCCCTGCAACCCCACCACCACCACCTAGACATACCAACCCCCCTGGACACCCCACACACCCCTCCCCCACCAGGACACCCCACCCAGACCCCCAGGACAGCCCACACCCCCTGGACAGCCCCGCCCACCCCCATGGACAGCCTTTCCCACCCCCGTGGACACCCTCGCCCACCCCCGTGGACAACCCACCCACCCCCATGGACACCCCCTACCCCCTAGACAGCCCAACCACCCCCGTGGATAGCCCACCCACCCCCCTCGACACCCCTACCCCCCGTGGCCAGCCCACCCACCCCCCCTGGACAGCCCACCCACCCCTCCTTGACAGCCCGGCCACCCCCATGGACAGCCCGTCCACCCTTGTGGAAAACCCTCCCACCCCCGTACCCCCCTGGACACCCCGTACCCCCCCTGGATAGCCTCGCCCACCCTCCCAAACAGCCCACACCCCCCTCCCCTGCAACCCCACCACCACCACCTAGACATACCACCCCCCCTGGACACCCCACACACCCCTCCCCCACCAGGACACCCCACCCAGACCCCCAGGACAGCCCACACCCCCTAGACAGCCCCGCCCACCCCCGTGGACAGCCTTTCCCACCCCCGTGGACAGCCCCGCCCACCCCCGTGGACAACCCACCCACCCCCGTGGACACCCCCTACCCCCACAATACATTATCCAAAACATATCAAATTGGTTTGAACACAATCCATAATTCCCACAATCCATTATCCAAAACATGTAAACGTTCACGATAGCCTCCCCCAACTCTGATTTACATGTTTTGAACACTCTCCTTCCAAACATAGAATATAAAAACATTAAAGAAGTATTCACAAACACAAAAAATATCCTATTTAGATATTAATTTCAATAATCAAGTAAACCAAACACCTGGAAAAAATCTATTCATTAAAACAACTACAATAATATGGTTGAGATCAAATTTTACCTATTCGTATGGGGGTGTACCTGTTGGGATGGGGGGTGTTGGTGTTCGGATTCGCGAGAGCAGTGGAGTCGGATGGGGTTCGCGAGAGCAGCAGAGCGAATAGATTAGGGCTCTGTCCGAATGGGGAGAGGAGATCGCGATCTGGAATTTGGGGAAAACCTTTGCCAACGGTTTATAAAAACCGTTGTCAAAGGCACACATTTCCCAACGGTTCCAGTGAACCGTTGGTAAATGTGTGAGTTTAGCACCCATTTCCCAACGGTTCCAGTGAACCGTTGGGAAAGGGTCCACCGAAATTCCCTTTGCCAACGGTTTGATTAAACCGTTGGAAAAGGCTCACTATACCAACAGTTTAAATAAACTGTTGGTATACTACCGTTGGGAAAAGACCAAATTCCAGTAGTGCCTCTTCACCGTGTATCCAAAGTACACGCCTAGGGACTCAACGTGTGAGGCGTACTTCATAAATCATGGAGTATATAGTGTGTCCAGTGGGCCACACGTTGTGTTGACTCTATGTTACACGATCACCAGTTGGTTAAGCTGTGTATGGGATACACGGTCCGACCCAAACCCGAAAGGGAGTACATGCCCATGTTCAGTGGGTCACACGACGTGTAGTCCGGCTGATTGTGTGCTGGTTTGTTCTGGTCAACACGCGATGTAAGAATTAACTACACCACGCATCATTAATGCACATGGCTTGAGTAATTGTCGAATTACTCCTAATGCGTTGAACACAACTACACGGTGTGTGGTCTAGATTACACGCCGTGTATGGAAGATTGCATGGTGTGTGACTTCGAATACATGGTGTGTGTTGTCGTGTTACCTAGATAGAATCGTCAGCACCTCCATATGAGATCCTAAATTTAATTTTAATAATAAAATTATTTATTTCTGTTAGATCTATGAGAAACAATAAAGGAGGAATAGATCTCGAAATTCAGATTATAAGAACGATTAAACTTGAATTGACAAACTCAATTATTAAAGCGTAAAACATCAACAAATTATTTAAATAATTATAAATGAAAATATGTCCGCTCTGATTCCACTTGTAGGTTCTAAGCACAGTGGAAGCGTGGGAGGGACGATTCCCAACTTTAATTTTTGTCATATTCAATGAACAATCTGGGATCAATACGACGATGAATGCCAGTATCCATGGAATTGAATCAAGGATTTAGACAAAGGAATGGAAACATGGGACTAAGAGAGATGATCAACATATTTTTTTTATAATTAATTTAATTTAATTAAAGAATTGTCTTCAAGGTGATTCTTTCTTCGTGGATGTGTTCGACCACAGGTTTGCGGTGAGCATTCGTTGCATTGTGGAGATCAATAGTAAATATCCTCTAGCGGTGATCCACGCGTGGTCTGTGAATCTCTGGACGTCGTCAAAGGAGTCTTCAGGTGCTAAAATAAAAGATCATTGCGCTTGTGTCGTCCGACTTTGATCGCCTTGAGAATCTCTTCCAAAGCATTCTCCTTGATCTGGTGGAGGAGGCTCGCTCTCGTTCTTGAGAGCGTTCTTGGAGAAGAAAGAACTCTTTAGGCTCGAGAGGATTTCTCCAAATGTTGTGCACAACCACTTGGTTAACTCTCACTTGCCCCAGGCTAATGAGAAAATAGTAACATAACCGGAAATTTAATTCACTATGTAATAATAAATAATTAGCACAAGTGTCATTACTTGTTTTATTATTCCATGTAAAACCCTCGTGTCAAATAATAATAGCAATACTATTATGTTCATGACATGTGCTTAACTTGAAAGTTATATTTAAATATTATTTAATCAAATAATATTTAATATTATTTCTCACTGGACCCTTAAACTCGGTCTACCCATCATCCTTAACATTCATCGGGCCTTGAATAACGACTATTTATTTATTAAATAAATAAATAAATTTAACTACATTATTTGTTGATAAATAATTAAATATTCTGCTCACAATATATTCTCTCGAATAACCAGTGACGAAATAAAATACAATCAGACATACCTGAATAATTATTAAACCACAACTGAAAATAATATTTATTCAACTTGTTAAAGAATAAATTATTTAACTGAGATTCTAGATACACTTAGTGCGTGACCCTCTAGGCCTCTTTCTCAATGGCATTAGACGAACCTGCCTAAAGTCCAAGTTTAACATCTAGCAACATGCTAAGGCACCCATAGAGAAAGAAGTTAATGTCGCAACGACGTGTCACCTCATACGAATGCTTACCATGTAATATAATCTCTTTATCTCGATATCTCTAATAAAGCGGGTTGCATGCAAGTGTCATCAACCAATGTGATCGATTTCTCATTCTTTGACTTCTCATAAGTTGAACTTTCCTATATAACATAATGGCTATGGATTTATTTAGGCTATATCATTTCCATCAAAGGGTCTGAGATATCAACTTCCGTTATGGAACAGAAGGGACGAATCCTTTCTCGCATTATTCATTAATGCAGTATTACTCGTGACGCACCCAACATATCCTACCTCATCACGAACATATGTCGTCACGGTTTTCATCAATACATCTAAGTGTGTGAGTCATAATACCCATTAATATTAACTTTAAAGTCTAAGGACCAATACACATTTCCGCGGATAGGAACATCTAATGAAACTTATAAAAGTGGATTTCCTATTAGCGGATCTTGTTCTCGTAATATCCTTCTGGACATTACCAATAGCGTACACCATGTGAAAGTGCCTCAAAGTCCTATGAGCACTACTGGAAATACAGGATTTCCCAACGGTTTAGAACTGTTGGGAAAGGCTGCAGAACCGTTGGTATATGTTATACCAATGGTTCTGCAAACCGTAGGGATGTAAGTCGTTGGGAAAGCTTTTCCCAACGGTTTACAGTGAACCGTTGGGATAGGGTGGAGAAAAATTACCTTATCCCAATGGTTCTGTAAAACTGTTGGGAAAGCTTTTTCCCAACGGTTTACAACCGTTGGGATAGAGTGGAGAAAATTACCAAGTTTTTTCCAACGGTTTGGCCAAACCGTTGGGAAAAACCCAAGGTCTCCTCTTTCCCAACGGTTTCTAAACCGTTGGGAAAAGTGTTTTACCAACGGTTCTATGAACCGTTGGTAAAACAAAACCCATACATGCTATGCCAATGGTTTCAAACCGTTGGCATAGCCTATGCTGGGGCAAATTGCACAGCAGCTCTGCAATTTGCCCACCAGGTCTCATTTTGTGGTTTCCCTCTCATTTTCAATCCAATTATTGTACCTGCAATAAACTAACACATACATATACAATTATTGTACCTGCAATAACCAACTAATACTTACATATAGAGAACAAATTCATACACATTTAACATATAATGCTGGAACTATACACATACATAATTAAATTAGAATTCATAATGTAATTATAAACATACATAATTCATTTAGAATTCAATTTAAAATTTATATGACAATTATATGTGGAATCCGGAAGTCAATTCATAATTTGATCGGTTTTTTGTATACCATATATTTTTACCTGAAATGATGTCCATTTTAAACAAAATACATACACCTGGAGTGATACCAGACACACCGCACCTCGGATTGAGGCGGGTTTGACTCGTACACGTCACATATGACCCATGGATCGTTGTGCTAAAGTATCGACACAATCTGAATACGTTTGGTCAGTTTTCCGTATGCCAATTGATGTTTTTCAATTAAAATGATGTCTTTTTGAAACAAAAGGCGGACACTTTGAGTGGTTTCGGCCACACTGCATCTCAGATTGGTGCGGGGTTGTTTTGTACACGTCAAATATGACCCATGGATCGTTCTCCTAAAGTTTCAACGGAAACCGAATGCGTTTGGTCATTTTTCCGTATGTACTTAAAATATTGTCCATTTTAAACAAAAGAGATACACTTAGAGTGATTCAGGTCACACATCGCCTCCGATTAAGGAGGGGTTGACTTGTACACGTCACATATGACCCATGGATCATTGTTCTAAAGTATCGACACAATCCGAATGCGTTTGGTCGGTTTTTCGTATGTCAGTTGATGTTTTTCACTTAAAATGACATCCTTTTGAAACAAAAGACAAACACTTTGAGTGGTGGCGGCCACACATCACCTCATATTGAGGTGGGGTTGACTCTTACACGTCACATATGACCCATGAATCATTGTGCTAAAGTATCGACACAATCCGAAAGCGTTTGGTCGGTTTTCTATATGCCAGTTGATGTTTTTCAATTAAAATGACGTCCTTTTGAAACAAAAGGTAGACACTTTGAGTGGTGCCGGCCACACTGCATATCAGATTGAGGCGGGGTTGATTCTTACACGTCACATATGACCCATGAATCATTCTCCTAAAGTTTCAATGTAAAACGAATGTGTTTGGTCAGTTTTCCGTATGTACTTAAAATGTTGTCCATTTTAAACAAAAGAGAGATACTTAGAGTGATTATGGCCACATCGTGCCTCCGATTAAGGTGGGGTTGACTCTTACACGTCACATATGACCCATGGATTTTTTTTCTAGAGTATCGACACAATTCGAATGCGTTTGGTCGGTTTTTCGTATGCCAGTTTATGTTTTTCACTTAAAATGATGTCCTTTTGAAACAAAAGACAGACACTTTGAGTGGTGGCAGCCACACCATGCCTCGGATTGAGGCGGGGTTGACTCGTACACGTCACATATGACCCATGGATAATTTTTCTAAAGTATCGACACAATCCGAATGCGTTTGGTTGGTTTTCTGTATGCCAGTTGATGTTTTTAAATTAAAATGACATCCTTTTGAAACAAAAGGCAGACAATTTGACTGGTGTCGGCCACACCGTGTCTCAGATTGAGGCAGGGTTGATTCTTACATGTCACATATGACCCATGAATCGTTCTCCTAAAGTTTCAACAGGAACCAAATGCGTTTGGTCGGTTTTCCGTATGTACTTAAAATGTTGTCCATTTTAAACAAAAGAGAGCCACTTAGAGTGATTTCGGCCACACCGTGCCTCATATTAAGGAGGTGTTGACTTTTACACATCATATATGAGCCATGGATTGTTTTTCTAAAGTATCGACACAATCCGAATGCGTTTGGTCGCTTTTCCGTATGACAGTTGATATTTTTCACTTAAAATGACGTCCTTTTGAAACAAAAGACAGACACTTTGAGTGGTGGCGGCCACACCGCGCCTCGTATTGAGGTGGGGTTGACTCGTACACGTCACATATGACCCATGGATTGTTATTCTAAAGTATCAACACAATCTGAATGCGTTTGTCAGTTTTTCGTATGCCAGTTGATGTTTTTCAATTAAAATGACGTCCTTTTGAAACAAAAGGCAGACACTTTGAGTGGTGACGGACACACTGCACCTCGTATTGAGGTGGGGTTGACTCTTACACGTCACATATGACCCATGGATCGTTGTTCTAAAGTATTGACACAATCCGAATGCGTTTGTCAGTTTTCCGTATGCCAGTTGATGTTTTTCAATTAAAATGACGTCCTTTTGAAACAAAAGGCAGACACTTTGAGTGGTGGCGGCCACATCGCACCTCGGATTGAAGTGAGGTTTACTCGTACACGTCACATATGACCCATGGATCGTTTTTCTAAAGTATTGACACAATCCGAATGTGTTTGTCGGTTTTCCGTATGTCAGTTGATGTTTTTCAATTAAAATGACGTCCTTTTGAAACAAAAGGCAGACACTTTGAGTGGTGGTGGCCACACAATGCCTCGTATTGAGGTGGGGTTGACTCATACATGTCACATATGACCAATGGATCGTTGTACTAAAGTATAGACACAATCTGAATGCGTTTGGTCGGTTTTCTGTATGCCAGTTGATGTTTTTCAATTAAAATGGCGTCCTTTTGAAACAAAAGGCAGAAACTTTGAGTGGTGGAGGCCACACCATGCCTCAGATTGAGGCAGGGTTGACTCGTACATGTCACATATGACCCATGGATTGTTGTGCTAAAGTATCGACACAATCCGAATGTGTTTGGTCGGTATTCTGTATGTACTTAAAATGTTGTCCATTTTAAACAAAAGAGAGCCACTTAGAGTGATTTCGGACACATCGTGCCTCAGATTAAGGAGGGGTTGACTCGTACACATCACCTATGACCCATGGATCATTGTTCTAAAGTATCGACACAATCTGAATCCGTTTGATTGCTTTTCCGTATGCCAGTTGATATTTTTCACTTAAAATGATGTCCTTTTGAAACAAAAGATAGACACTTTGAGTGGTGGCGGCCACACCGCGCCTCGGATTGAGGCGGGATTGACTCGTATACATAACATATGACCCATGGATCGTTGTGCTAAAGTATCGACACAATCCGAATGCGTTTGTCGGTTTTCCGTATGCCAGTTGATGTTTTTCAATTAAAATGACGTCCTTTTGAAACAAAAGGCAGACACTTTGAGTGGTGGAGGCCACACCGCACCTCAGATTGAGGCGGGTTTGACTCATACACGTCACATATGACCCATGGATCGTTGTGCTAAAGTATCGACACAATCCGAATACCTTTGTCGGTTTTCCGTATGCCAGTTGATGTTTTTCAATTAAAATGACATCTTTTGAAACAAAAGGCAGACACTTTGAGTGGTGGCGGCCACACCGTGCCACGGATTGAGGTGGTGTTGACTCGTAAATGTCACATATGACCCATGGTTCGTTGTTCTAAAGTATTGAGACAATCCGAATGTGTTTGGTCGGTTTTCCGTATGCCAGTTGATGTTTTTCAATTAAAATAACGTCCTTTTGAAACAAAAGGGAGACACTTTGAGTGGTGTCGGCCACACCACGCCTCGGATTGAGGTGGGGTTGACTCGTAAACATCACATATGACCCATGGATCATTGTTCTAAAGTATCGACACAATCCGAATGCGTTTGTTGGTTTTCTGTATGCCAGTTGATGTTTTTCAATTAAAATGACATCCTTTTGAAACAAAAGGAAGACACTTTGAGTGGTGGCGGCCACACCGCGCCTCGGATTGAGGCGGGGTTGACTCTTACACGTCACATATGACCCATGGATCGTTTTTCTAAAGTACTGACACAATCCGAATGTGTTTGGTCGGTTTTTCGTATGTACTTAAAATATTGTCCATTTTAAACAAAAGAGAGACACTTAGAGTGATTTCGGATACACCATGCCTCAGATTAAGGTGGGGTTTACTCGTACACGTCACATATGACCCATGGATCATTGTGCTAAAGTATCGACACAATCTGAATGCGTTTGGTCACTTTTCCGTATGTCAGTTGATATTTTTCACTTAAAATGACATTCTTTTGAAACAAAAGACAGACACTTTGAGTGGTGGCAGCCAAACCGTGCCTCAGATTGAGGCGGGGTTGACTCATACATGTCACATATTACCCATGGATCGTTGTGCTAAAGTATCGACACAATTCGAATGCTTTTATCGGTTTTTCATATGCCAGTTGATGTTTTTCAATTAAAATGACGTCCTTTTGAAACAAAAGGCAGACACTTTGAGTGGTGACGGCCACACCGCGCCTCTGATTGAGGCGGGGTTGACTCGTACACGTCACATATGATCCATGGATTGTTGTGCTAAAGTATCGACACAATACGAATGCGTTTGTCGGTTTTCCGTATGCCAGTTGATATTTTTCAATTAAAATGACGTCCTTTTGAAACAAAAGGCAGACACTTTGTGTGGTGGTGGCCACACTGTGCCTTGGATTGAGGTGGGGTTGACTCGTACACATCACATATGACCCATGGATCGTTTTTCTAAAGTATCGACACAATATGAATGCGTTTGGTCAGTTTTCCGTATGTTAGTTGATGTTTTTCAATTAAAATGACGTCCTTTTGAAACAAAAGGTAGACACTTTGAGTGGTTCCGGCCACACCGCGCCTCGGATTGAGGCGGGGTTGACTCGTACAAGTCACATATGACCCATGGATCATTGTTCTAAAGTATCGACACAATCCGAATGCGTTTGTCGGTTTTTCGTATGCCAGTTGATGTTTTTCGATTAAAATGACGTCCTTTTGAAACAAAAGGCAGACACTTTGAGTGGTGACAGCCACATCGCGCCTCAGATTGAGGCAGGGTTAACTCTTACACGTCACATATGACCCATGGATTGTTGTGCTAAATTATAGACACAATCTGAATGCATTTGGTTGGTTTTCCGTATGTGCTTAAAATGTTGTCCATTTTAAACAACAAAGAGCCACTTAGAGTGATTCCGGCCACACCATGCCTCATATTAAGGCGGGGTTGACTTGTACACGTCACATATGACCCATGTATCGTTGTGATAAAGTATAGACACAATACTAATGCGTTTGGTCGCTTTTCCGTATGCCAGTTGATATTTTTCACTTAAAATGATGTCCTTTTGAAACAAAAGACAGACACTTTGAGTGGTGGAGGCCACACCACGCCTCGGATTGAGGCGGGGTTGACTCGTACACGTCACATATGACTCATGGATTGTTGTTCTAAAGTATCGACACAATCCAAATGCGTTTGTCGGTTTTCCGTATGCCAGTTGATGTTTTTTAATTAAAATGACGTCCTTTTGAAACAAAAGGCAGGCACTTTGAGTTGTGGCAGCCATACCACGCCTCGGATTGAGGCGGGGTTGACTCATACACGTCACATATTACCCATGGATCGTTGTGCTAAAGTATCGACACAATCCGAATGCTTTTTTTGGTTTTCTGTATGCCAGTTGATGTTTATCAATTAAAATGACGTCCTTTTGAAACAAAAGGCAGACACTTTGAGTGGTGGTGGCCACACCGCACCTCAGATTGAGGTGGGGTTGACTCGTACATGTCACATATGACCCATGAATCATTTTTCTAAAGTATCGACACAATCCAAATGCGTTTGGTCGGTTTTCCGTATGTCAGTTGATGTTTTTCAATTAAAATGACATCCTTTTGAAACAAAAGGCTGACACTTTGAGTGGTGTCGGCCACACCGCGCCTCGGATTGAGGCGGGGTTGACTCGTACACGTCACATATGAACCATGGATCTTTTTTCTAAAGTATCGACACAATTCGAATGCGTTTGTCGGTTTTCCGTATGCCAGTTGATGTTTTTCAATTAAAATGGCGTCCATTTGAAACAAAAGGAAGACACTTTGAGTGGTGCCGGCCACACCGCACCTTGGATTGAGGCGGGGTTGACTCGTACATGTCACATATGACCCATGGATCATTTTGATAAAGTATCGACACAATCCAAATGCATTTGGTCGGTTTTCTGTATATACTTAAAATGTTGTCCATTTTAAACAAAAGAGAGCCACTTAGAGTGATTCCAGCCACACTGTGCCTCAGATTAAGGCGGGGTTGACTCTTACATGTCACATATGACCCATGTATCATTGTGCTAAAGTATCGACACAATCCGAATGCATTTGGTCGCTTTTCTGTATATCATTTGATATTTTCACTTAAAATGACGTCCTTTTGAAACAAAAGACGGACACTTTGAGTGGTTGTGGCCACACCGCGCCTCGGATTGAGGCGGGGTTGACTCATACATATCACATATGACCCACGGATCATTTTTCTAAAGTATAGACACAATCCGAATGCGTTTATCGGGTTTCTGTATGCCAGTTGATGTTTTTCAATTAAAATGACGTCCTTTTGAAACAAAAGGCAGACACTTTGAGTGGTGGTGGCCACACCACGCCTCAGATTTAGGCAAGGTTGACTTTTACACGTCACATATGACCCATGGATCGTTTTGCTAAAGTATAGACACAATTCGAATGCGTTTGTTGATTTTCCTTATGCCAGTTGATGTTTTTCAATTAAAATGACGTCCTTTTGAAACAAAAGACAGACACTTTGAGTGGTGGCGGCCACACCGCGCCTCGAATTGAGGTGGGGTTGACTCGTAAACGTCAAATATGACCCATGGATCGTTGTTCTAAAGTATCGACACAATTTGAATGCGTTTGGTCGGTTTTCCGTATGCCAGTTGATGTTTTTCAATTAAAATGACCTCCTTTTGAGACAAAAGGCAGACACTTTGAGTGGTGCCGGCCACACTGCGCCTCATATTGAGGCGGGGTTGGCTCGTACACGTCACATATAACCCATGGATCATTGTGCTAAAGTATCGACACAATCCGAATGCATTTTTCAGTTTTTCGTATGTCAGTTGATGTTTTTCAATTAAAATGACGTACTTTT
The DNA here is from genome assembly GCA_963277665.1 of Viscum album. Lineage (NCBI taxonomy): Eukaryota > Viridiplantae > Streptophyta > Magnoliopsida > Santalales > Viscaceae > Viscum > Viscum album. The sequence goes on along the minus strand of OY728129.1, from coordinate 1,842,010,631 downwards.
GAAACAAAAGGCAGACACTTTGAGTGGTGGCGGCCACACCGCACCTCAGATTGAGGTGGGGTTGACTCGTACACGTCACATATGACCCATGGATCATTGTGCTAAATTATCGACACAATCCTAATGCGTTTGTTCAGTTTTCCGTATGTACTTAAAATGTTGTCCATTTTAAACAAAAGAGAGCCACTTAGAGTGATTCCAGACACACCGTGCCTCAGATTAAGGCAGGTTTGACTCGTACACGTCACATATGACCCATGGATCATTTTTCTAAAGTATCAACACAATACGAATGTGTTTGGTCGATTTTCCGTATGCCAGTTGATATTTTTCACTTAAAATGACATCCTTTTGAAACAAAAGAGAGACACTTTGAGTGGTGGTGGCCACACCGCGCCTCGGATTGAGGCGGGGTTGACTCGTAAACGTCACATATGACCCATGGATCGTTGTTATAAAGTATCTACACAACCCGAATGTGTTTTTCGGTTTTCCGTATGCCAGTTGATGTTTTTCAATTAAAATGACGTCCTTTTGAAACAAAAGGCAAACATTAAAGCATCAACACATTTAGAATGTGTTTGGTTAGTTGTTCGTATGTCAATTGTTGTTTTTACTTAAAATGATGTCCATTTTAAAGAAAAGAGAGACACTATGAATGGTTTCGGTCACACCGTGCCTCGGATTGAGGCGGGGTTGACTCGTACACATCACATATGACCCATGGATCGTTGTGTTAAAGTATTGACACAATCAGAATCCGTTTGGTTAGTTTTCTTTATGCTAGTTGTTGTTTTCACTTAAAATGAAGTCCATTTTAAACAAAAGAGAGACACATTGAGTGGTGTCGGCCACACCGCGCCTCGGATTGAGGCACGATTGACTCGTACACATCACATATGACACATGGATTGTTCTCCTAAAGTTTCAACGGAAACCAAATGCGTTTGGTCGGTTTTCCGTATGTACTTAAAATGTTGTCCATTTTAAACAAAAGAGAGACATTTAGAGTGATCTCAGCCACACCGCGACTCGGATTGAGCCCGGGTTGGCTCGCACACGTCACATATGACCCATGGATCGTTGTGATAAATTATCAATAGAATCCGAAGGCATTTGGTCTGTTTTCGTATGTCAGTTGTTCTTTTCACTCTTAATCTGAAAGCGTTTAGTCGGTTTTTTGTATGTCAGTTGATGTTTTTCAATTAAAATGACGTCTTTTTGAAACAAAAGACAGACACTTTGAGTGGTGTCAGCCACACCACGTCTTAGATTGAAGTGGGGCTGATTCGTATACATCAAATATGACCCATGGATCGTTCTCCTAAAGTTTCAATGGAAATCGAATGTGTTTGGTCGGTTTTCTAGTAGTAAATGAAATCAAGGAGGGTGGGGGGATGTCCGGGGACCAAGGAGGAGGGTGGGGGGACTGTGCGGGGGGCTGTCCGGGGGGTGTTTGGGGGGTTGTTCGGGGTCCAAGGAGGAGGGTGGGGGGGCTGTCCTGGGGGTTGTCTGGGGGGCTGTCCGGGGGGCTGTTCGGGGTGCTGTCCGGGGGCTATCCGTGGGGGTGTCCGGGGTCCAAGGAGGATGATGGGGGGTTGTCCAGGGTTCAGGAAGGAGGGGGTTCCCAAACACATAACCACTAAAAGACAACAACATCCATAAAAACATATAATATATAAAAATAACTCAACTCCAATACTATACTACGAGTCTAGATAAAACCAACAACTAGAATAGATTAAATATCAAATCTCAGTAATATCAGTCAAAATGTAATGGATCAATTTGTCCCACATCACCATCACCATCATCATCACCCTCGTCCTCATCCCCATCACCGTCCTCACCCTCCTCAGCGCCCTCCTCCTCGCCCTCGCCCTCCTCCTCGCCCTCGCCACCCGCCTCGCCCTCCTCCTCTCCCTCCTCTTCCGCATCAGACTCCTCGCCATCATCATCGTCAAGCTGGACATTGTCCTGACCACCACTAGAACTGCCACCTGGTGCACCATATATAGAACATATCGATGACATATACTCATCAAAAGCTGGGCTGGCCTCTGCTGGAAGTGTTGGACGTAGAACTTCAATAAATTTCATAAACGCACTATTTGTCCTAGCAGACTGTTTTTCCGTCTCTGTGGCCCTTTTCTCAGCCTGTTCTGCTTGTGCCCTAACTTGTTACAGCTCAGTGGCTCTACAACTTGTACCTGAGGAGGGCTAATACCTCGTCAGGGCTATCCTAGGTCGGCAGCGTACTCTGCCAGGATGCTCCTCTCCCAACACCTGATGTAAATGTTCTGTTGGTCCAAAATTGTCTGGTTCTTGGGCATCGAGGGCCTCTAAAGAAACCTGTTACAAATATAAATATATTATTAAGTTGCAAAATAGATATTAAAACATAAAATCAACAGATTAAAACTTACAATCTGTTGTTGAGTCGCTTCGTTGATGGCACTTCTATCCTTCTTCCGTCTACTCGAGCAAAACAGTTTTGCTCGAGGCACACGTCCTTCAATATTATGTATTTGCCTCTACAATGACATTGAAAAATAAAGTTATATGAAAACTTTAGCAAAACATTAAATAATTAAGAAAACAAAAGAAAATGTAAGTTGTAAAGAAAACTTATAAAAAATTGTCATACCTGCTTCCTCTCATAATCTGGCATCGTCGTACGTCCTAGTGTGTGGAGGTATTTTTTTGCATCAATGTTTTTTTTATTTTTTCCAGATGATTCCTAAATAAAATTAAATAATGAAAATGATAATATTAATGCAAAACATGAAAGTTATTATTTAAATACCTCAAATGTAATTCATACCTTAAATTGGGTACTCGTTCAATGAGTAATCATCTGACGATACTGCTCTATAGGACAATCATCCATGACTGGTACCGCCTCCAACTCAGTGCCAACTCTAGAACGCCAGCCAATATATAACTCATGCTTGTAGGCTCTCCAAAGCTCGCCTAAATCCTTTAGACGATCCGCTCGATCACCCGCACTATCGGGAAAATTAAATCGAAGCTGGCATCAAAATATTAATTCATATAAATACAAAAAATAATTCATGGCATTAAATAAAATAGATTTTTTTACCCATATCTCTTCCCAAGATCTATCATTGACCTCATGTGGAAAATGTCTCCACGACAGCAGGCTGACGGGAATGATGTCGGAGTATTTGGCAAGCGTTGCCAAAAAACTCCAACATTGCTACCCTGATTTCTCAACCATTTGGTTATCTTCATTGTAATCCACCATAACCTGTGTGTGGCGGTTCCACACCGAACGCATGCGTGTACGCCCCCGCCCCTTCCTCCTGTCAGTAGATGTATCTATCATGAAAGAAAAACAAATATTTTATCAAAACATTTTATAATGAAAATAAATATTGCTATAAAAATTTGTAAGGTTTTTATTTATATACCTGTGCCAATCTGATCGCTGAGCACCGTCGGATCCCCAAAAACTGATGGAACACCCTGTGGTGAAACGGGAGTCGAAGACGATGGAATATAGAAGCTCAGAGAGACATAAGTAGAAAGAAAAAAAGATGGTACAACAGTATGACCGGATTCAGACTGGGGAGTGGGAATCGTCATGGGATGTGAAAATAATGGAGCCGAAGATGCATAAGGTAGCGAAAACATGGGAGGCCTAAATATCCCGTGTGTCCCTAACGACACACCAGGATCAGAATGTGGTAAGGATGACATGTCAGTGGGAGGGGTAGGGTCTAGTCGGGCACGCACAGCTGATCGTCCACCTCTGGTACGAACCCTCCTTGTACCACCAGCCTAAGTACTAGGACCAGTACTAGGCTCCTCGTCGAATAACTGTCGACGTATAGGTGGATCCTACAAAAATGTTTACAAAAAAATTAATCACATGACATTATATATTCTTTAAATATATATATATTTGAAATAAAGTACTCACAATAGGCACTAATGGTGGAACGCCCATCTCTGTCATCCGACGATTTTTCTCCATCATTTTTTTCTTTCGTCTCACTTCAATTGGCTGCATTTCCTGCTTTTGAAAACAAATATGTAATTAATTAGAAAAAGGAAACTAATGTGTAAACCAAAAAACTAAATATATGAGGAAATATGGGGATTCATTGGTAATTTAGCTATCAATTGGTTTAGAAGATCTTGAATGAATTTAATAAATCATACAAGTTGTAATGTTCACCAAGTTAGAAATATTGTTTGACTAGGTTTGAATACAGTTCAATTCCAAATTAGAAAATGCAATTCAAATAAAACAGCAACCAATAAACATTGAAAATTCACATAACGGTCAAGTCAGCTAAAACATATTTTTGATCAATACTAAATCAATTTGAATATTACCAACCTTAACAACCCAACTCGAGGTGAACCAAAATAATTGAGAACATGGATGAATGATTCTATATATTTCCAACCACAACTTCAGGTTCACAATCAACTCTGACAATTGAGCTATTGGAGTCATCAAAATAAATAAATGGATTGGTTATAATGGCAATAGGGACAATGTCAATTCCATCATCACCATCATCAAAAATATGTCTTGGAATTACTTCAACTATGACACCAAATTTAGGTCGAAGTTGGTCTTTGACATAAAAAACTTGTTTAGCCATTGATGCCAACACATATGGTTCTTCGGTAGCAAGAGTGCGAGTCATATTAATTACTCGAAATCCAAAATCATCAATAAATGTGTCATGTATCGTCATCGAATCAAACTAATGGTATTTCATCATTGTGACTTGTCCATGAGAGTAATAATCCAATATTATTATTTTCTCAACGACTCCATAATAACCCACATTTTCAAATCACGGTCTACTATATGATGCACTGGCATAACAATTTGTTGTGGTAGTAACCATAACACCATCATGTTGTGTTCTCATGTTCTTTGCTCGTTCAATGACAATAAATTTGTACCCATTGATAAAAATTTATTTACAGTCACGAACCACGGTATTAGGACCAAAATCCAAAGCTATTATTTCCTCAAAGACAGAGTCAGCATACAAACTCAATACTTGAAATATAAATGATTGTTAAACTTAATTAAATATTGAAATAATTAATTTAAACAGTAATATTTTTACCTTCAATTTTAACCAAGCAGAAAACTCTTTGCTATGCAAAGTCTCTCTCCTTCTCAAAGATAAAGAACGATGTTTCCTATTTATCATTGTTTTATGTTCCCTATAGATAAAAAATATGAATAGTTTAAAAGATATATATGTAAGATATACATAATTAATTTAGTTACCTGATATAGTCATGGAACAAATCACAGTTTAACAAAACTGTGCAATGTGTCATCTCCCGCTCTTCATGGCTTAATGTCTTTAATGTATATGATCCAGGAATTCCTCCTGTTTGAGGAAGTGATGGAAAAATGGGTTCAATTTGCTCATACTATTCTTCTTCATTTCTCATTGGTATGTTCAATCTTGTATTAAGATCATACAAATACATCAAGCAGAAATCCATACATTCTTGAGCTAGGTAACCGTTCACGATAGAACCTTCAGGATGATTTCTGTTTCGGACATAAGACTTTAATGTGAACATATTTATTTTAGTTGGATACATCCAACGAAAAGAAACAGGTCCTCCGAGAAGTATTTCAGTAGGAATATGGATAGCCAAATGCAGCATGCATGTGAAAAATGATGGAGGAAATATTTTCTCCAACTCACACAAAATTAATGGGGCATCTGTCAACATTTTCTGCAAGAAAGACTTAGAAAACTTCTTAGCACAAAGATCTCTAAACAAATGGCACAACCGAATAATATCCACCCTTACATTATTGGACAAAAGATGACGGATTGCTATTGGAAGCAACTCATGCAGTAGAACGTGATAATCATGAGTCTTCAAAGATTTTAGCTTCAACTCTCTTCTGTTGACCCGTTTAGATATGTTGCTTGAATAACCATCAGGAACTCTAATAGTATCTAATACTTCTAGAAACTATTTTTTTTTTCGTAGGTGTCATCACATAAGAAGCACATGGAAGTTTCCATTTATTTTCACTGATACGCACAGGATGCAATTCTGGTCTGATGCCCCAATCCACCGAGTCACACTGAGATCATAAATCATCTTTTGTCTTCCCCTTGACATTTAGTAGAACCTAAAGCAACATTTCGCGTATATTCTTTTCAATATGCATTACGTCTAAGCAATGATGTAACAAATTGGTTGACCAATAAGGCAAATCAAAAAAGATACCCATCTTCCTCCAATTGTAACAGGTTTCAGTGGAAACATTATTTCTCTTTCCAGATTTCATTTGACCCTTCCCAAACGAAAAACTGAAATCTTTCAATTCATTAAGCACATCAGTTCCAGACATACACTGAGGTGGATCATCGGTCTCTATGGTATTATCAAATCTTTGACGATTCATTCTATATGAATGATCCTTTGGCAAGAATCGTCGATGTCCCATAAAACTGAAACTACAACGATGTTTCAGTCTTCTAGATTGTGTATTCTTCATACAAACTGGACATGAAATTTTTCCCTTCGTGCTCTATCCAGACATCATTGCATAAGCTAGAAAATCATTGATTGTCCACACAAGCGCAACACGCATCTGAAATATGTCTTTCGAACATACATCGTATGTGCGCACACCCACATCCCAAATAAGTTTCAAATCTTTTATTAAAGGTTGAATGTATACATCAATATCAATGTCAGGATCATAAGGACCAGATATGAGTATACTCATGAAAGTGAAAGGTTTTTTCATACAAAACCATGGGGGAAGATTATAAATGTGTATAAAAACTGGCCATGTGCAGTGCGAAGTAAGCATCTGCCCAAACGGATTAAAACCGTCGCATGAAAGACCCAGCCTCACATTACACACGTCAGCTACAAAATCAGGATGTCGAGCATCAAATCTCTGTCATGAAAATCCATCTGCAGGATGAACCAACTCATCATTAGTCTTCTTTCTCTCGGTATCATGCCATATCATTTTTATTGATATGTCATCAGACATAAAAAGATTCTGGAGTCTGGGGATCAATGGAAAGTGCCACATTACTTTTTGTGGAACGCGGGATGGTGTTCCATAAGATTTTGACTTCCAGTGGGATGTGCCACATTTTATACAATCATTTCATTCAGCGGTTTCCTCCCATAATAAACTGCAATCTTTCGGGCAAGCATGAATTTTGTTTCTTGAAAATCCAAGTTTCTCAACTAACTTCCATGTCATATAGTGGTTTGAGGGAATATCTGCATCATCTGGAAGTAAATCCTTCAAGAGGGTAAGAATGTAATCGATTGTTTTATTAGAAATCTCATACATAGTTTTCCCATGAAACAATCGGATTAAAAATTCCAGCTTTTTCATTTTATCGCATTGTCGATATACTGGAGTCGTGGCAGCATCATTCAATTTTTTCACCCTATCAATATCATTATTTTCACTAGATGCATCAGCTGTCCTCATATCGAAGTCTTCTTGAGTCTAAATCCTTTCTTTTTCATGATGACGAATAAACGGAAACCGATCATCTAACAAATTCTCCATTCCAGTCCTTTCATTTCGATCATCACCAATTTGAGATTTCATTTTCTCCCCATTGTGATACCACACAAAGTAGTTTGCTTGAAAACCATTTTTGGTTATGTGGTAGCTGACTTCTTCACGGCTCAACCAAGGTCTACCAACACAATTGGAACATGGGCAGTGTATGCGACCACTATCTGAAGCATTGTGAAATGAAAAATCTATAAAGATCTCCAATTTTTTTTGAAAATCGCTTGAGATCCGATCAGTTTCATACATCCAACTTCTGTCCATTCTATAAAAAGAATTTATATAAGTCATTTTGTCATAAACAATTCAATAGGATTGAACTTTAATAGAAAATACATTTAAGTAAACGATAAAGGAAGGAGTTTCTAGTTGATGTAGTGAACTATTAAAACAATGTAAAGATATACTAATTAATTCAGTTATGTGTTCCTAGATTTGAGGTGAGATGTGTTTTGTAATTTTTTCATTTATCACATATCAAGAAGACACCATAGACCTAATAAAACATTGTTCAAGATATTACAAAGTGAAGGCTTTTCATGAAAGATGCAGAATGTGTAAAGAGGGTTTTTTAAATAAGTTATTGATTCTAAAAAATGGAAATATTGTGAAAAGTTAGTACATTTCATAACACCCAAACTAAAGTCCACAGAAAGTACCATATCGCCCCACTAAAAAAAAAGGAAAACCACCTACCCCACTACCCCAACCATGTCAATTACCTCAATGAGGGCTTCTATGTCTGTATTTGGGAAGAGGTTGAAGGAGTCTAACCTGGATGGGGGAGTTGCAGCCGATCAGATGGAAGACCTCAGGTTAGGGTTCACCTGTGCGGGGGCTTCTGGAAATCGGGGGAAATGCAGAGTTATTTGCTTTTGTGTAATCGGGGGTGGGTTGTCCATGGGGGTGGCGGGGTTGTTCAGGGGGGTACGGGGTGTCCAGGGGGGTGGGCGGGCTATGCACGGGGGGTGGGGGGGGGGGGCTTTCCAAGGGTACAAGGTGTCCAGGGGGTGGGGGTGTCCGGGGGGTGGGGGGGGAGTGTCCAGGGGGTGGGCGGGTTGTCCACGGGGTTGGGGGGTTGTCCAGGGAGTAGGGGGTGTCCAGGGGGTGGGCAGGCTTTCCACGGGGGTGGTGGGGTTGTCCAGGGGGTACAAGGTGTCCAGGGGGGTGGGAGAGCTGTCCACAGGGGTGTGACTAAGAGCTATGAGATTTAATTGGGTTTTCATTCATGTTATGAAAAACAAAAGATGGGTGTTAAGGATTAGAATAGTATTTTTTAGTGAAAATCCAATTTGGTAGGATTAATGACTTGATAACATGATGGTATCAAGTTTGCAATTGGGAAAATGTTGGGGCATTGGATTCTAAAAGGCTCCCACAACCTTCCAAGGATATATTATTTCTAGAAAAATGTGTTGTGGGAGAAGGAATTCATCCTATATAGTTGATGTCACTTTTAGATCATGTGATGCCTTACTCATCAAGATGACTAGACAAGAACCAAAACCAAAGAGGCCTCAAAACTATCCAAATCTCTAGAAGTGATGAATTCTCTGTGCTTATTGGTGAACTATGGAAGTGATGACTTCCCACCTGCACAGCCCCCCCTCCCCACCTCACTCCCAACAGACCCCCCCTGCACAACCCCCCTCCCATCCACTGACTGCACAACCCCCCCCCCCCCCCTGCACCCCACTTGCACAACCCCCCTCCCCCACCCCCACCTGCACAGCCCCCTCCCATCCACCCACTGCACCCCCCCACCTGCACCCCCCACCTGCACAACCCCCTCCCCCCACCCCACCCCCACCCCCACCCCCACCTGTACACCCCCCACCTCACCCCCCCAACATACTCCCACCTGCCCAGCCCACCCCCAACCTACACACTCCCCCCCCACCCACTTGCACAACCACCCCCCACCTACACCCCCCACTTGCACACCCCCCCCTCCCCCCACACCCACCTGCACAACCCCCCTCCCCCCACCACCATCTGTACACCCCACCCCCCACCTCACCCTCGACAGACTCCCACCTGCCCAGCCCACCCCCCCCAACCTGCACACTCCCCTCCCCCCACCTACTTGCACAACACCCCCCCCCCCTCTACTTTCACCCCCCACTTGAACAGCACCCCCTCCCCCACCCCCACCTGCACAACCCACCCCCACCCCCACCTCACCCCCCCAACAGACTCTGACCTGCCCAACCCACCCCCCCAACCCGCACACTCCCCTCCCCCCCCCACCCACTTGCACAACAACTCCCCTCCACTTGCACCCCCACCTGCACAACCCACCCCTCCCCCTACCCCCACCTGTACAACCCACCCCCACCCCCACCTGTACAACCCCCCACCTCAACACCCCACCAGCACACCCCCCCCCCACCTAAACACCCCACCAGCACACCCCCTCCCCCACCTACTGCACCCCCAACACCTCCCACCAGAACAAAAACAAAAAACAAAAACAGAACAAAAAATTGATTCACACATGACACCAGAACAAAAACAGAAAACAAATAACAAATCGAATTGAAATTGTTGGGTATACCATACTGCACGAACCTTAGGTTTAAGCCAAATCAAAACAGAAAAGAAAAAAATTAGATGCAAAACATTAAACATAACGTACTACTTACAGATTTGAAGTGTAGAACAAAACAACTTTGTGATTGAATATGGATCTGGTGGAATGATTTTCCAAGCGAGAGAGATCTTAGGTCTCAACTTTAGCAGTTCAATCGCGTGGATGGGATATCGGGTTTGCTGGGATTTTAGGGGAAAACTTTCCCAACAGTTTTTTAAAACCGTTGGGAAATGTGAGCTTTACCAACGATTTACACAAACCGTTGGGAAAGCCTTCCTAAGTCATGGCTTTTACCAACGGTTTTTACAAACCATTGGGAAAGGGAGAAAAAAATTTAGATTTCCCAACGGTTTCTTCAAACCGTTGGGAAATACTTGTTTTATACCCCTATACCAACGGTTCTGTTGAACCGTTGGCATACAAGCGTTGGGAAAACCCAGCTTCCCAGTAGTGGAGTCTCCACCCTTGATAGTTTGTATCGTCTGTGTCCCTCAAATGATATCATCTGGCCATATAACATATATTTAAGAATAGTGTCATAACACTTCTGAGTTCTCATCATAGTGGGGAACTGCTATAAGATTTTAGTGCGACACTTACTCTTGGGATATTATCACATACAATGTTACGCAGAAGAATAATCATGATGTGATAAGCAGTTAATTAATATTCATTCAATGGATACATGTTTGTCATAAAGTGCGGAAAAAGTTGATTCTAGGGCACCAACTCCAACACTTTGACATTTTATTTAGGGTGCAGTCACACAACAACACAACAAGGGTCATTACAACATAACAACTACAGTGCAAACAATACTCCCAATAACTATTATTTTCAGAATTGGCAACATGCATGCATAATATCATCATCAATGTATATCAAAGCAGTAAGGCATGAGGCAACTCCCCATTCCCATCAATTCAACTATGATGATTAATTATCTAATCACGCCAACCCTTACTATCCACCCAAAGGTAAGCAAAAGCATACATATCCCACGCGTAACATGTAGAAGGGTGAGAATGAGGACCCCCTACCTCAAGAAAGCTTTCCAATTTCGTTGCGCATCACAGGGCGAAGAAGAAACTGTCCAGAAACCACCGCCGCCCAAGGAACTCGCAAATCAACCTACACCACACCAAAGGGTAGTCAAAATGCAACCCATACACACCCTAAACCAAAGTAGCGTCGCCACAGTGGATCTCCAAAGAAAAACAAAAGGAAAAATAATGGGAAAAAGGAGAGAACTCACCACGAATCGCCAACAGGCATCCACCAGAACCTAAGGATCGAAGCAGGAGAAGAAGGGCTGGAAGATCCCTCAAAATTGCCCAGGGCTCTGTAAAAAACGAGAGGAAGGGCGGTCAAATGAATAAAAACCGGCCAAACAAAAGGATTTTAAAACTTGGAATATGCCCCTTTCATGTTGTGTAACCCTTTCATGGTGTATAATTCACGAGTTTTCCAAAATTCTAGCTTCCGTCAAAATTCACGTTGCCTCTGACTTTAATTAATTACATGTCCTGTATTGCTTGCACGACGTGAATATGTTTCACGGTTTCCCCTTAGTCCGCATACAAGCTGTAAAACCAGTCGGCTACACAAGCCGTGAATCACTAATTCATGACGTGAATCTAGTTCACATCGTGGACCACCACCTATAGTAGTCATGTAGCTCCGGCTCCATCGAGCCCTCTAGACCTCCACTGAACGTCTCCAACTGCCCAAACGGTAAATTAACGGGCCAAGAAGGCACAAACCGTTACACTTGTTATGAGTTTTAATGGTTCATTTGATCAAGTTTGGCATCACATGACTCATGATCATTGATTCTTACGACTCTTACCCTTGTTAAAGTTTTATGTTGTATCACATGTTTAATGATCCATGTTTTGATGGGTGTGAATTTTCTTACGTAACGCTCGTGCACTTTGAGAAATGCTCACTTTGAGACATGAGTAATGATATATAAGAGTTTGTCCTGGTTCTTTAAAACTATAAAGCTAAAATGTCACCGAGTATGTAAGTGATCCAATATTTTTGTTTGACATTGTATGTTTTGGATGACTGAAATTAGGGCCACGTTTATCGGTATCAAAGTAAAAAATTAAAGATCATGTTTTTAAAACCGGACACATGAGCGCAGGTTCGAAGTTGTTATAATCGTTTTGTGACTAAAATTATAAATTTTAGAAGTGTTGAGCAATGATTAACCTTTGGACATGTAATGCATGAGATATTGATATTCATCACGATGATACAACACCACAACGACGGGTATTGATAATATGTTTACGATGTCAATGTCCATGCATTGCTTATATCTTACGATCATCAATGATTCGTTTAATACCTGTAACATCACATGAATGTTTTAATGTCAAAACAAGAAATATCTATTGATGCACTACCATTTTTTTATGAAACATTTATTGGAGTTTTAAGCTTCATTTTCTTCACTAATATAATTCTTCAGGAAATCATGTATGCTACGAGATGAAAACGATGGAACGATAAAAAATGCATTATGGCACACATATTTTCCACACACACTAAAATTATGATATAGACAAACAAATTAAGTCTACATTGATGGATTTTATTTGTATTTATTTCCTTTCCAAGAACCTATCTAAATATATAATTTTTCTAAAAATATTCAGGACCAAACAATTTTGTTTATGCATGATTTTTTTTCGGAGTCCGGGTTACAGGTACATTTGAGATTTGATTACAATAGTCGTGCTATTAAAGGTCTCATCCGGGCGATGTCCGACATTGGTTAAGTTTACTTTTTCTGCAGTCTGGATTAAACAAACCGTCTCCACGACGATCGCTCGTTGAGACCGAGCTGGGCTACGAGTGAGAACCGTTGCTGCTGTCTGTCACCCGACCTCCAACATCAAGCACCGAAACGGTGGGTCCGGGTGCGAAGGTATCAGGCGCCACATGCTCGGTAAGGCAGCGCGGGATGTGGGTCCGGTCGACGTTCATTCCGAACTCTAGGCAGTGTTGCGTTGCTCAAGATTCAGTTTTGGGCGTGGAAATGAGGAGTCTGCCGTTGAGGGCCTTGGTTTGAAAAAGATCCAACTGTGACACTATCACCCTCAGCGACTTTAATCCTCTACCCTTCGAGCCGTCTCCGAATTCCGTTTTTTTCCTTTCGGCTTTTCCGTGTACAATCCGCTCGCTGCTGAATCTGATCCGCTTATTTTTGGCGGAAAACCCGTTACTGGTTGCGCATTGTCATGAACCGTAAGTCCAAGTTGCCGTGAATCGATTTCTTTGTTTTCCCTCGAAGGGCTTGAGGGTTCTTCGCTGGTCTTTACAGTTAATCTAGGCTTTGAACTTGTTTTTTCGTTTGGTTCCCTATGATCTGTTAAGCAGTGAGTTTGAAATCATGACGAGGGTAAGCCGTGAGTTTGTTGATGCGATGCAAAAGCAGACGGTACGCGCTGTCTCTGCTGACGTGATGCTCGCCTCCAACCGCTTTCCAAATTACAAAATTGGAGCTAATAATCAAATTGTGGAATCCAAGACGGATTCCAAAACGTTATCCATGAAGGAGGTTGTCGCAAGAGAGACTGCGCAGCTTTTAGATCAGCAGAAGCGTCTTTCAGTCCGAGACCTTGCCAGTAAATTCGAGAAGGGGTTAGCTGCGGCGGCCAAGCTATCAGACGAGGTTTGGTTTTAGTTTCTTCGTCTAATTTTCTGTTTAACATATTATGAATTCTATTTCATAGATGTATTTCACAAAAACTACAGGCTTCATTAAATAGCTAAGAGAACCAAGGGAGGTTTGGAATGCGTCATCTTGTGTTTTATGTTTTATTTTTTTATGTTGAGCTGGGCCCCTTAATTGAGATTTTAGATCAATTCCGCCAGAATCTGCTCATTTGTTATGTATTTTTGTTTTAAATTTCCATTTCTTCTGATCCGGATATTCCAAGTGAGTCATGTTTCATCGTCTTAATAGATGGACCCAACAGAGTCAAATACCTTCACGGGCTAGGTTTTATTTCTTCACCGAAGTTTTTTTTGTTTGTTTGTATTTTTGTGTTTTTTAGCTCTGGATTGATGATACTTCCCAATTTGGATGACGGAAATATAAAAATCATGCTATGATATACTCGTTTGTCCAATTCAGGCCAGACTTAGGGAGGCAGCTTCCTTGGAAAAGCATGTGCTTCTAAAGAAGCTTAGAGATTCACTGGAGGCATTGAAATGCCGCGTGGGAGGTAGAAACAAGGATGAAGTGGAGGAAGCCATTTCTATGGTTAGTATTTTTGTACAGCTTCTTCTATTTTTGTTTTTTCCCTCAGCCTATTCCTTAAAAAATGCTACGTTTCTTCAGCATTAGCTTGGAAGAAAGTAGACTAAATTTTGAAGCTGCGGTGTTTGTGAAAATTTAATACAAATAAATTTGAGGCCCGGTTTAGTTTGTGAAATAATTTTATGAGAATCTAAATAAAAATGAGAATTGGAATAGAGCTTGATTCAATGAGTTAAGAATATTTAGTATGACTTGATAAATAATAGACATTTGTATTTGATTCGATAATAATGCTCTTATATGAAAACATACACATCATTTCTTATCAATTTAATATTTATTTAAATTGAAAATTTATTTTTTAAATTATGAATCAAATGATATTTTCTTTACTAATTTAAAATACAGGAAGGGAAAAAAGGTTTTTACATGACCCATTCCTGGAATGGATTCCCATTTCCCTGTTTCTTTGATCTAATGGGCATTTCCTAAGCTGTAGAATCGTTCATGGAGCTCCGGGAACCATGAACACCTTTCTCCTAACTAGATACACTTGGTCAAGGAAATCCCATTCTCATTTTCACCATGATGGTAGCTTTTCAAACCGTCAAGCGTGACCTGCGGCTATCTACTAGAGGGGCACAATTGTGTTTATGATAAATTAATTTTACATGATGAGATAAAAAACGATGAAACTGCAGTATCTTAAATAAGGCCTAGAGTAATATTGTGTTTATGACACTTATAAAAAAGAAGGCGAGTAATACCGTGTTTGATGGCACTTATAAAAAAGCAATTATTGCACTTATCATTTATAAGAAGTAATTTTATAACTGTTTTTCAGATTGTTTATTGAAAAAATGTTTTTTATCATTTATATATGTGATTTTATTTAGAAATTTAAATTTAAGTGTAAATCCCGTCAAATTACGATAATTATTTATCGGTTTTTAATTTTAATTAACAACCATGATTATTTAATTAATGGATTTTTGATATATTTTGTTTCTTTTGATATTGATGTGACTGAGTGGTCTGTGGCTCCCTTCCTTTTTATATATGAATACCAAGATATAACCTGTTCTCAATATATGATTTTCTTTTGTTTTACAAATGCTCCATGGTGGGATTTCCATTTATCTACTAGTTATGATTGGTCTGATGTGTTTTTGCTTGTATCCCATGTATCGTGTTATTATTTTTATTATGTACCAATGACTTTGAGACCGTGGATCCCAAGTGTGAGGATTTTTTTGTCTGTAACTTTGGGGATAATCTGAGATACGAATATCTCATGCCAAAATTCCGATAGAATTTCTCGGCATGCGGGTGAGTTAGTTTAGAGGAAAATCGTTTTTCCACGATAATGTTTTAACACTCGACCCTTGTCGCCAGTTTTTGGTGATCAGGAGAACGCGCTTGAGCCTTTGTGGTAATTCGACTCAAGAAACCAACTTATTCTTGGGTTGGGTTGTAAGTTGAGAAACCTCCTTTCCTTCAAGGTGGAGACCTTCTTTTATTGATTGAGAATGAGGAATACACATGGGAGTATTCCGATGTGGGACTCGGTAATACCCAAAATAATAAAAAGGGTTTTAACACTCCCCCTCAAGCGGGACATGCCCGACTTGGACAAAAGAGCCCCACAACGAAAAAACAAGGTGACACCATACAAGACCAGATAAACTCCCCCTCAAGCGGGGCCGAAGATGCCATAGATGCCTTTGGAACTGAGCGAGGAGAGACGGGCCCCTGGGACGCCTTTGGTGAAGATGTCAGCAAGCTGGTCCGCCGTCGGGATGTAGCTAAAGCTGACATGATTGTGCTCCAGGTGGTGTCGAAGAAAGTGGCAGTCCACCTCAATATGCTTCGTGTGTTAATGGAAGACGGGATTTGAAGCAATCTTAGTGGCTGCCTGATTGTCACACCAGATGTGAGTAGATGTGGGAGGAGGAAAGCCAAGCTCCTGGAGAAGTTGTTAAAGCCAAAGGATCTCCGTAGTGACGGTGGCCATGGCTCGGTACTCAGACTCCGCACTGGATCTGGACACGACGGTCTGTTTCTTGCTGCGCCAAGAGATGTGGTTGCTGGCTAAGAAAATGGCAAACCCAGAAGTAGATCTCCGAGTGGCAAGACAACCAACATAATCAGCATCACAAAAGGCCTCAATGTTCAGATGAGGATGCTGTGAGTAGCGAAGACCACGGGCATGATCGCGCTTGATGTATTTGGCGATGCGGAGGACAACATCCCAATGAGAGGTGGTCGGATGTTCCATAAATTGACTCACTTTGCCAACGACACAGGTAATGTCGGGACGAGTCATTGTGAGATAATTGAGTTTACCCACCAACCGACGGTACCGCTCAGGATGCGAATATGGTTCTGAGGAGGCATAAAGTGATTGTTCCCCAGGCTCCAGAGGGGTGTCAACAGCAGTGGCCTGTGTCAGCCCAGCATCCTGCAGAATATCCAACGCATACTTCCGTTGGCAGAGGGAGATGGTGTCCGGAGAATAGGACACCTCGATGCCCAGGAAGTATGTGAGAGGACCGAGATCCTTAGTGTGAAAGTGCTGGTGAAATTGCTGCTTGAGGTGAGTGACACCATCAGAGTCGCTGCCGGTGATGATGACATCACCCACATAAACGACCAATAGGATACAACCAGCAGGAGTCGTTTGGTAAAAGACAGTGTGATCCTTCATGCTTCGAGAGAGGCCAAAATCAGTGACGACAGTGCTGAAGCGGCCGAACCAAGCACGAGGAGATTGCTTGAGGCCGTACAGAGAGCGGCGGAGTTGACAGACTTAAGACTCGGTGCCAGAGACACAAAAGCCGGGTGGCTATTGCAGATAAACTTCTTCCTCAAGAAAGCCATGGAGGAAGACATTTTTGACATCCAGCTGATGAAGATGCCAACGATGATGTGCCGCCCATAGTAGTCAATCTCAGATCGCGGTGCGACGCGGTGGGGTCCTATAATGGGATAGCGGCAACGCGGATCGCGCTGCGGCCGCTTTTTTATCCAATCGAAGATCAATTAATATAATTTAAATTATAAAATTCAACTCATATATATGTTGAAAAATTAAAATATGAAAAATTAAAATATGATAGATAAAATATAAAACATAATAAAAATAAATATAAAAACAAAAAATATGATAAAGTATAAAACATAATAAAAATATCAAAAGAAAAAAAATTAAAAAGTCCATCGGAATGGAAATTAACCAAAAACGCATAAAGTAAAATAAAAAAAAACTGGAGTCATGGTGCGTCGTAGGGGTCGGTGTAGTTGTCGGCGTCGAGGGGTTTGCGGCGGCTGCATCCCAGGCTAGAGTCAGCGGGAGAGGCAGTGGCGTTGTAGGTGAGGGTGGTGACAGCGTTGCATGAAAGAGACTGACGGCGTTGCAGGCGGGTGGCGGCAGCGGCGTCGCAGGAGGGGGGCGGTAGCGGCGTCTCAAGCGGGGGGCGTCGTCACAGGCGGGGGGTGGCAGCGACATCGCAGTCGGGGGCAAAAAAAAGGCGTTTAGTTAGAGTCAAAACAGGATTCGGCCGCTCCCACCGGGATCACGGCGAACCGCGACAGCCGGGATCGCGGTGGACACGGCGCAATCGCGGTGGACACGGCGCAATCGCGTTCTGCCCGCGATCCACCAAACAGAAGCGGAGGGTCGCCGCTCCGCACCGCGATGCCGAGATCGCGGCCGGGACACCGCTATTTGACAACTATGGTGCCGCCAGAGAGTTGAATAACCGGACGGAGGTCATCTTGGCCACTGGAGAGAATGTATCAAAGTAGCCCACCCCGTAAGTTTGTGCGAAGCCCTTAGCCACAAGGCGGACTTTGAGTCGATGGAGAGTGCCATCAGGATTTAACCGGACTGTGTAAATCCATTTGCTGCCCACTGCCTGTTTGCCTGCTGGTAGGGACGAGATCCCAAGTATGGTTTTCCTCCAGAGCCTGCAACTCATCCTGCATTGCCGCTAGCCATCCCGGATGAGACTTTGCATCACCAACTGTGCGAGGAATAAATACTGTCTTCAGAGCTGACAAACCCCCTTTCCCAAAACAATAAAAAGGGTTTTAACATGGGTCATTTCAAGATGGTATCAGAGTGTTGAGATGTTAGTTTTATGACAGGGGTGGAGATAAGTTGTTGGAACTTGGTTGGCATAAAGTGGCCATGTCTGAGCATAATGCGGTGGAGGCACAGGTTACCAGGGCTGTCCGGGTATAGAGCTAGATGGGCAGTTGGGGACTCTCATGCATCATGTAGAGGTGGATGTAAATTTGCTGGCATGTGTGTTTTTTTACCTTCTCTACTGCAGTGAACTAAAAGAGGATTAATCTGTTAATTGTTAATGGCTTTTGAGTTGAAGTTAATTTTTGAGATTTGAGTGAATTTTTTACGGAACTGAGGCGTGGGAATGGATTTTTCAT
This sequence comes from Viscum album, assembly GCA_963277665.1. Taxonomy (NCBI): domain Eukaryota; kingdom Viridiplantae; phylum Streptophyta; class Magnoliopsida; order Santalales; family Viscaceae; genus Viscum; species Viscum album. The sequence continues at coordinate 1,841,991,728 of OY728129.1, read as the reverse complement.
TTTTTGGATGAAATTTTGGACCTGCTGAAAAATTTGGTCCATGTGAATGGTAAAACCTACCATACATAGTCTTTCGGATGCCATATAGGTTACCATACACAGGCTGCCACACAGTTTAGCATGTGCGACCTGCTATACACATGACTTGTTTTTCCTCCAAAAGTATCCACGGGTTATATGAATCACCTAACACCTTAGGTAGGATTTCTCTCACACTCACGGCCTGCTAGAACCTTTGAGTTGAAGATATGAGTGATGAGAGCCATGAATTAACATTCGTATAACACCGTAGGTAGGATTTCTCTCACACTCACCCTGCTAGAACCTTTGAGTTAAAGATATGAGAGATGAGAGCCATGAATTAACATTCGTATACAACAATTGCACACATTTCACTAGGCTTGAACCCCTTTAAACAGGGGCACTGCTTGGTTCCCAAACGTTTCACAAACATTGGTCCATAACTCAAATGTTTCACTGACGTTCATAACGTTACAACTATCTACAACGTTCGGTTCAACCTTAAAATGAAACTCTTTAAACGTTTCATAATCTGTCACAAAACTCCTTTAAACATCATCACATGATGTTATAGCCGATATATGATAACTTACAGTGGAAGGTGATTGAGACGTGCATTATCTCATAACATATGCACTACCATGCACATAACCATGATGTAGCGACCTTCATTACGACGCGATTTTCTTCTGTACATACCACGACGTGGTGGCATTCATCGTATTGTGGTTTTACTTGAGTGCATACTTCTATGTGCTTCTTGTGGTATTGTAGAAAGATGTCAACTTGAAGGAATTCGGAAAATAGGCAAGAAGAAATTGCTGAGAACATGCTTACCCATGGAAGCCCTATTAGACCCTCAATTCATGATAAACTTTATAAGGGTGTTTCACACACTGGGCCAACAGTTTGCGAAGGATGAACCTCAGCCGGCTAACTTGGCTTGAGGGTTCCAGTGACCTTCATGGGTGATTCTGGACCGCTGGCTGCAGAGGGCTGGTTTGAGAAGATCCATTGGCATCTTCCAGCTCCTGTATACCAGAGGGTTCAGGGTTGACCTGACTATATTCATGGATGGAAGTGGCTACGAGAAGGTAGTGGGACATGATGGTGCGGGCCAAGAGTAATGAGAACTTGACTTGGGATGAGTTTCAGGTTCTCTTTAACCAACAGTTCTACTCTGAGGCAATTCAAACTTTGAAGACTCAATAATTTTTTGAGCTATAGCAGGGGAGTCTATCGGTCATAGACTATACAACTTGTTTTATATTGAGAATGGCTCGATGAAGGTGAGGAGGTTTGAGATTGTTGCTGGCAAGAGCTTGCAAAGAGGTATCCCGAGGGGGGTAAATCAGGGTGTGACCAACTTAGTCTAATTTTAAACCTCTTAACACTTAGCCCTCACCATCTACTCTGAGCTTGACCCCTTAGTAGTCTTGAGGGTCTCTATCATGCTCATCCATTGATCGCTCTTGCTCTTTAAGCCTCATGCATTCACAACACACCCGCACAAACAGATATGAAATGAAACCTACTAGATTTCCTTGGTTCACCTAATGCGGGCTCCGTCCAAGGTGAGAGGGAGCTCACTACTCTCACAGATCACTAGAACCCACTTTTCCTTCCAATGTTTGGCATGGTCACTCCATCCAAGGGTCATTTCGTTTGTGTGAATCACTATCACTGATAATGAAGAGGGCTTAATGCCTGTACATCGATTGGCACACAGGCCTGCACATGAAAAGCAAGAATCTAATCAGAGCGCATCACCAATCAGACGGATGCCAAATGTTTTTCCCCGACCGTCATCTCTACTTCACAGGACTTCCTCCTCCTCTTGGATGGTTCATATATGCAGTAGGCTTCACCTTCTTCTCCTCTCATTTTTACTGATTGGTATATAGATTTGCAATATCCCACCCCCCGCTCACTTCATTATTTCCCTCGGCTCAATATAGCCTCTTCTAAGTCTCTCTCTTCTTTCTCCCTTATTCGAATATTCAGTTATTTAATGTATCTCCTCTTTCTTGTCTCTCTCTTATGCCTTACATGTTCATTTGTAGCACTGTATTTTGGCTCACTCTGTGTAACGCTCGACCCACCTTCTTCTTGGCCCAAACATCACCATCATCATGATTATTCTATCTTCTGGACGCCTCTTGGTTGTATAGTTCTTCCTCTGCCTCTATGACTCCATGATCTTCCCATCCAACCAATATCTCCTATGTTTCTAGTGGGTCTCACCATGATTATAATATCTTCTTCTTGACACTCCAACGATCTTCTCCTCCCTTTCATGTCCTCCATGTGTCCATCGAGTCTACTGGAATCCTTCATGCAACATAACAGCACGGGCATCTTCCATGCTCCATTATCTGCTTTGATTGCAAAAGATGTTATTATGATCACTCTCTCCCCTTGCATGCAGACCACCTTATCCCATGTTCTAAATATGCTTTTCGACGATTTAACCTTTACAGCATCAAGCTCGGCTATCTCAGATATTCTTTGAATGCACAGGTCATACATCTCCTTTATGCAAACTGAGATCTCTACCTTTCTTTATGCTTTCTATGTGGTCATCACGAGACATTTGCTGCCCATGCATGACTCACATGACTCATGACCTTTTCCAAGCGTCCTTTGATGACCCTAGACTATATAATGATCAATGGAATGCATTAAAGGTCTTCTGCAAATGTTCCGTGCTCAACAAGCTCATGCAACAATATACCCCTGTCGCTATCCATGATACACAACCTTCAATTTTTCTCTATATTCTCTTCTATCGCGACAACATTACATATCGCGACAACATTACACCTTAATCGTCGTCCGCAATATTCAGTTTTGTCGCGATCGATGTTATTCCTCTGGCGATGTCTACATTACCTCATCACCTCCTATTATATCTTCTGTATTCGCGTAAGACAACGTAGTTTCATGTGCATAGCATTGTCACAACCTGCGTTACATCCTTGTCTCCTTTTGCTTTTTATCGCGTTGTTTGCAATCACGACTCATTTCTTCTACCTCATACCACCACCAACGATATGCTCAGTTGCACTGTTCACTCAAAACAAAGAGTCGTAACATGCAATATGATATTTCCCAATTGATGTTCGCGATATCTCCTTTTGTACAACTATCCTTCGCTCTTCTATATCACATATGGTGATATTTCCATATTGATGTCTGTGGCTCTTATCGCGGTTTCCAATAGCTTTTGTTGCCATTTGCGGTTAAAGCTGTGAGCATGTCACGACCTCCATTGGACCTTGCAGTGCTTCCTAATCTAGTGTGTTGAACGAAGCACTGAGTACAGTATCTCTACATCGCTGTCTGCGATCTCGTTGCGACCTACGATTTCCACTTGTCGCTTTCTACGATATGCTTTATCCCTTGTGTGTGATGTCCCGACCCTGGTTCACTTATAAGTAACCGAACTTGGTTGGCCACATGGCCTCAAGCGTGCCTCCCTGTACACCAGAGGCTGCCGACTGGTAGCGAGGGTCTATGATGATATGGTGAGGAGACTATACCATCTTTATCAAAGGACAACGCGACGATGAATAATAACAACAAAATAACAGAAACATGATAATGAGCAATGAAAGTAAACCATCCAAATAACATCTACAACAAAAGGCAGTAAACAATATCATATACTGATGATGTAATGTCTATACAAAAACGGAACAGGCATACATGGTCGCTGACATACAATAATGCTGCATATACAAAAGGAAACCAAAATGACCAAAAAGCTATCTCCGAAGCATCCCGGGCACTGACTCAGTCATCTGCTACCAACCCCACAAATGTCAAACGCCCATCGTTGGGCGCTTCCCTTTATCCCTATCTGCATCCATGAAGTTTGTCCGAGTACCAAACAACGACCCGAACACGGTGTGAGTAAAACTCAGCCGACCACCACTAATAACGTCTAATACTATCTAGTCAGTGAATATAAAATGAAACAATGTGTATGTAATAACGAATAAGGGCAACAGAAATAAATAAAACCACGTTGGCTAGGGTTCCTCACGGGATACCCGTCCGATCCTACCTGTTTCGGCCTAAGCCAGAGCATCTATGAGCATTTGACGTTTTTATAGATTGGTCTGGGACCCGAGACATCTAAATAATCATGCGAGGGATCCACAAGTCCCATGGCATTCAAGCCTTAACAATGAGTGTAATCTAAGGGTCCACCCTTAGCATTTCACCCTAAAGGTTCTACCCGAGCCCTAGGATCAAGTCCTAGGTAGCCTCGGTGCCAGACTTGATTGAAGCCCAGGGAGAAAATCCAAGGCGGTCCGTAACATCAAGCCGGATCTAAGGAGATAATCCTAAACATTCAAGTTTTCGGAAATTTTAAGTGAATTAAGGGTATCAAGTTGAGGCATTCACAATCTAAGACATTGATCGAGCCTAAGTGTGGTATCTCACTTGGCGGTCACATCAACGAATCGACTGGCATCCTATGAGCCCGTTCAAGGCATTCCAAGTAAGGAATCCAAGTATTGCCTAAGGCAGGTCATGCCTTTATAGTGATCCAGGTCAATGATCATAGTCAAGCATAATATAAAAGGAATCAAGGGCCATGTTTATGTCCATGCCATTTATCAATTCAATTATTACTATTGGATCATTCCATATATGAGTAATCAAGAAGGCCATGGGAAACATTTATGCCATTTCACAATTCAAATCGATAGCCTTAGATTTGGGCTGGAACGAGAGAAAACTGAGAAACCAGACAAACGTCCTGAAAATAGGGTATATAAGCTTGCATGGAAACAACATCCAAGACGACGAAGAAAACGGAGAAAGGAAGGCAACTAAGTGCTAGACTTACCGAGAGACTTCCAATGTGACGAACAACACTTGAATCAGAGCTCAGATGTAGAAGATATCTCAACACCTTGAAGAGGGGAGAGAAGAGAGTTCTCATTGGCTGCTGTGCGAATGTGGGAGGCGGAGAAGGAGAAATAATGTGGGAGGCAAGAAGGAAAAAATGGTAAATTTCTACTTTTAAATGGGCGCACGGTTTGGCCGTACAGTTTGCCAAACCGTGCGCCAACCGTGTGTTGACCACTGCCCAAACACCCATACCTCGCATGGTTTAGGTGCACGGTTAGACAAATCGTGTGCAAATCGTGCGTTTCGCCTTTACAATTAATTGCAGGCTTTGCACGGTTGTGTGACCCCTGGTGCACAGTTAGACAAACCGTGTGACACCTTTTATGGGCCGCACAGTTGAGGTGCAAGGTTGCACTAACCGTGCGCCTCCCCCTTTCTTTCAAAAACTGGAATTTCGGGCCCTGAACCAAGCCCGAACACTCTCGAAACCTCCATGACTTCTTTAGGCACACATGTTAAGGTAAAAAGAAAGGTTGAGACTGAAATTAAAAGGGTACATCTACGAAAAACCAGGATTTTACAACCTCCTCTTCTTAAAACAACTCGTCCACGAGTTCCCCTTGTGAGGGTGGTTGAACATCATCCAAGAATAACTTTGACCACTGAGCACGTATATCGGACTCTCGCTCTCAGGTCTCGCCCTGTACACGACTGTGCTGCCATAACACCCGAACTAGAGGAACTTACCTGCCTCGAAGAGCCTTCGTGCTACGATCAACGATACGAACAGAATATTCCTCAAATGAAGCAGCAAACCTCTAACTCAACTTCCTCAGGATGAATAGAATGAGACGAGTTGGAATAATAACAGTGGAGCTGAGAAACATGGAAGACGTCGTGCATAACCCGCCCGACTCTCTCCAATATCTCGAAAGGTCCGACAAATCTCGATGATAACTCACATTTCCTTCCAATCCGTCGATGCCCCAATCTAGGCGAAATATGCAAGAAAACCCGTTCTCCCACCTCAAACTCCAGAGGTCGACGATGACGATCGACATATGACTTCTGTCTAGACTGAGCCGTAGCCATTCGTTTCTTGATCAACTGTACCTGCTCCAATGTTTCCAGAATGAGACGAGGTCCCAATAGCGCTACCTCCACTGCCTTTGACCTGCACAGAGGTGAACGATACAACTTACTGTTGAGTGCATCGTAAGGAGCCATTTGGATAGTAGCTTGGAAACTGTTGGTGGCGAATTCTCCTTACCTCAATGTGAGGCGGAGACATTCTTTTATAGATGAGTAAAAATAATTATAAGGAGGGAAAGACCGATGTGAGACTCGGAAATACCCATCATACTTAAATGGGGTCCAACACTCCCCCTCAAGCTGGACATGCCCAGCTTGGACCGAGAGTCCCACAAAGAAAAAAGACGACATCGAACAAGACCATCTCATACTCCCCCTCAAGCTGGGCTATGAAGGCTGTGAATACCCAGCTTGGTAGTGAGAGAGTCAAGGCGAGCTCCTGGGAGGCCTTTGGTGAAGATGTCGGCAAACTAATCCGCCGTCGGAATATGACCAAAACTGATATGGTTCTACTCCAGATGGTGGCGAAGAAAGTGGCAGTCCACCTCTACATGCTTCATCCGTTCATGGAAGACGGGATTCGAGGCAATCTTCGTGGCTGCCTGATTGTCACACCAGATCTGAGCAGATGTCTGCGCCGGGAAGCCGAGCTCATGGAGGAGATGACGAAGCCAGAAGATCTCAGTGGTGACCGTGGCCATGACACGGTATTCTGCCTCTGCACTAGATCTGGAGACGACAATCTGCTTCTTGCTGCGCCATGTGATGAGGTTGCTGGTCAAGAACACGACAAATCCAGAAGTAGACTTTCGGGTAGTAAGACAACCTGCATAGTTCGCATCACATAAAGCCTCAATATCCGAATGACCATGATGGGAGTACCGAAGACCACGTGCAGAGTCTTTCTTTATGTATTTGGCAATGCGGAGGATAGCATGCCACTGAGATCTGGTTGGCTTCTCCATAAACTGGCTCACTTTGCCAACAACGCAGCCAATGTCTGGTCGTGTCATGGTGATATAGTTGAGTTTACCTACCAAACATCGATAGCTCTCTGGATGAGGAAATGGTGTCTAGTCGGTATGGAGAGAGCGTTCCCCCGGCTCAAGAGGAGTGTCCACTGCAGTCGCCTGGCTCAACCCTGCATCCTGTAAGATATCAAGGGCATATTTCCGTTGGCAGAGAGAGATAATGTCCTCAGAACGGGAGACCTCGATGTCAAGGAAGTAGGCGAGAGGACCAAGATCTTTGGTGTGGAAGTGGTGGTGAAGATGCGCCTTGAGTTGGGCGATTCCAGTGAAGTCGCTCCCTGTGATGATGATATCATCAACATACACCATCAGCAAAATATATCCGTTTGACGTCGTACGAAAGAAGACAGTGTGATCCTTCATACTGCGAGAGAGGCCAAAGGCCGTGACGACAGTGCTGAAGCGGCCAAACCAAGCACGAAGAGACTGCTTGAGGCCATAGAGGGATCGACGGAGGCGGCAGACATGAGAGTCGGTGCCAGAGGCACGAAAATCAGGGGGCTGCTGCAGGTAGACTTCTTCGTCAAGAAAGCCATGGAGAAATGCATTCTTGACATCCAGTTGATGAAGTGGCCAGTGATGATGAGCAGCTAGAGATATGGATAGGCAGACAGAGGCCATCTTGGCTACCGGAGAGAAGGTCTCAAAGTAGTCGATGCCATATGTCTGAGCAAATCCCTTCGCCACAAGCTGGGCTTTGAGCCGATGAAGAGTGCCATCGGCATTGAGATGGATCGTATAAATCCATTTGCAGCCGACCGCCTGTTTGCCTGCAGGGAGGGGGACCAGATCCCATGTATGGGTGTCATCCAGAGCCTGCAGTTCATCCCGCATAGCCTGTAGCCACCCAGGGTGTGATTTGGCGTCGCCAACCGTGCGGAGAAAATATGAAGTGCGATGGCACAAAGACCCCATACATCAGAATGAACCAAATCAAAGGGGTTGACGACCCGTGTGTCAACTCGAGGAAAATATGAAGTGCGATGGTGTTTCGCAAACCATACATCAGAATGAACCAAATCAAAGGGGTTGGCGGCCCCGTGTGTCAACTCGAGGAAAATATGAAGTGCGATGGTGTTTCGCAAAGGTACAAGACTCACATTAAAAAGATAAACGCCGACTAATATCTGGATAGAGTTGATGAAGGGCGGAGGCAGAGGGGTGACCCAACCGAGAATGGAGGTCCAAGGCACGAGCAGAGACAGACGTGCAGGCGATGGATGTCGGGCCATCGAACATGTACACCCCATCTCGAAGCTGGCCCCTACCAAGTTCCCGGTTCGTCGTCCGCTCCTGAAACATAACAGAAGACGAGGTAAAGATAGCATTACAATTGAAATCCTTGGTCAACTTACTAATGAAGAGAAGGTTAAACGGACTGCGTGGTACATGGACCACCGATGATAGGTGAAGGTATGAGGTCAGGAAGCATGTACCAAAGCCGACAATGGGGATAGTGGAACCATCAACAACAGTGATGGATGAGGAACCGGTATATGGACTGTTGTTGGAGAGCATACCTGCATCACCGGTAAGATGGTTGGACACACCTGAGTCAAGCATCCAGGCAGGGGAGCGATGACTGACAAATGCAGTGGGACCACCAGAGTGGGCAAGAGATGCTGATGAAGAGCCCGATAGGGAGGTGGTCCTATGATCGTGAATCATCTGGATCTCAGCCATGGAGAGATCCAAAGATGAAGGAAGACTGACAGCAAACGGGGATGCATCTCGGACCGCAGTTTGGCCCTGTCGTGGGTGCTGAGCGGGATGACCATGAAGGACCCAACAATAGTCAACCAGGTGGCCGAGCTTGCCACAGTGCTGACAGAGTGGACGAGGTCGGCTTTCTCCACGGCCGTGTCCACGAGGTCTGGTAGGGCGGCTACCGCCACGACCCAAGAGAGTAGTGTGATCAAGGCTAGGCATGGGTGGGGCAAGGGCCCGATGAGCCTTCCCAAGGCGATGATAGATCTGCAGAATCTTTAGGGACGAGGGGCTGGCTAGCATCTCTGTAGCCATCGTCGCATATTCCGGGTCGAGACCATGGAGGAGGCTGAAAAGACAGAGCTGGTCCCGCTGGGCTAATGCTTCCGCAGGTGTTTGTGGAATGGGCCAAAGCTCAAGAAGTTCATCCCGTAGAGCCTTCCATTCCATAAAGTATGCCGAAAATGGACGGGCTTGCTGGCGGAGGAGGGACAACCGCTAAAGAAGATCGGATACCCGAGCCAAATTATCGGTCTCAGAGTACATGAGAGTCAAGGAATCCCAGAGTTCCTTGATTGTGTTGGCTGTCCGGGTGACGTCTTTGACAAAGCGGTCCATAGAATTGACCGGCAAGTCAAAATTTTTACTGTCCGCAAGCTTCCACGGATGATATTTCTGGTCGGTAGGAAGAGGTGGTGGATCCTCGAGATGGGAATCGAGGTCCATGCCGGTGAGAGACATGAGCACGGTCTTCCGCCATACGGAGAAATTTGTGGAGTCGAGCCGCTCATCGACCAAGCGGGTGGAGGCGGTGATAAGAGGAGACAGGACCGAGGCGACCATCGGGGGGAGGTCTTCGGGAGTTTCGGACGAACTTGGCATCCAGCGCCGGAAGGACGCCCTGTGAGCGGGTGCCGGCAGAATGGGAGATGCCGTGAGAGGCCGGGAGACCGCTGGAAGGGCGCCGGGCTGGTGGGGGATGGTCCGCCTGGACTGAGCCGGGAGGGCAGGCGTCGGGCAACGCCTGGACAAGGCCGTCAGGGAGCACCCTGAAGAGGCGGGCCGTCAGGCAGATCGCGCCTGGACGAGGGGCCGCTGGGGGACGACGCGGGCTCTGGCGATGACGCTGCAGGAGCCGTCGCGCAGTGACAGATGGTGACAAAACGGGAGGGTTGCCGAGAACTGGAGTTAGGGAGGTGCGACAGGGCTGGGAGCCAGGGAGGGCAGCGGGTGGGGAGCTGTCGGGAGGGGAGGCAGATCCGCAGCTGGACGTCGGGATTGCGGGAGGGCGTATCCGCCGGGAAGGGAGCCGGCGTGGAGGGCCGTCGGGCGAAGTCGCTAGGGAGCAGCGCGGGAAGTCGGGAGCCGATCCCCGGGAGCCGTGCAAGGAGGCGGGAGCCTCGCCGGGATGAGGCGGGCCGAGAGTCGCGCGGGATGACAGGGCCGACGCGCGCAACGGGGAGGAGACTCCGTGGAAGGAAGTCGTCGTCGGGAGGGCCGCGCCTGGGTCGGGAGCGAAGGAACGCCACAGGAAGAACGCCGCGGGAGGGAGGGCCACCTGGAGAGGGAGGGCCGTCGCGCCGGGAGGAGGCCGGGATCGGGACGCCGAAAGGACGACGCGACGGAGGAGGCGAGGCGTAGGGCAGAGCCGGGGTGGCCGCGTAGGGCAGACCCGCAATGGGGGGGGTGGCCGCGTAGGGCAGACCCGTAGGAGGGGGGTGGCCGCGCAGGGCAGACCCAGAAGGGGAAAGAAAAAAAATATTAATGGGATTTTCCCTCTGATCCCATGTTGGTGGTGAATTCCCCTTACCTCAATATGAGGCGGAGACATTCTTTTATAGATGAGTAAAAATAATAAAAGGAGGGAAAGACCGATGTGAGACTCGGAAATACCCATTATACTTAAATGAGATTCAACAGAAACTATTATTACAGGCAAATTCAGCAAGAGGTAAATGTTTCTTCCAAGAAACTCCAAAATTAAGGACACATGCTCTGTAACCACCCGACTCTTTGGCAAAGGTACTGATCGTTATTTTTGCTTTCAAATCTTTCCTTTAAGCTTGCTTAATGTGTGTAACATCCTAAGGAAGGTTCGGGGAGTGTCCAGGGCTTGTTCGGAGCCCGGGAGTTGGAGAAATGGACTTGCAGACAGGGGCGCACGGCCTGCGCACGGTTTGGGTAAACCGTGCGGGGCCTTTGGTTTGAAGGCAGTGAGATGCGCACGGTTTGCGCACGACGTGAATGGTAAAGTCGCACGGTTTGGGTAAACCATGCAGCCCTGCATTCTGGAGGCAGTGAGGTGCGCACGGTTTGCGCACGGTTTGGGTAAACCGTGCGACCCTATATATGGTGAATTTACACTTTTTCCCTTAAGTCTATTTAAGATAATTTCTCATTTCTTTTTGGTTCCAGCGGCCAGAACAGAGGAAGAAACCTCTTTTGAGCTCCCAAACCCCCTTCTCTCTCAATTCCTTGTGGTTTCTTCGTCTGGTGTCCGTTCCTTGATCCGACGGAAGCGTTGGAAGGGCCAAGGTAAGGCTAACCTTACGCACCTCTTTCTCCTCGGCAAATCTTGCCTTCCGTCATGCTATTTTGATGCAGACTCATATGCCCTATTTTCAGGGCATTGGACTGGAACTCAGATCTCTTCCAATCTACTTCGAATCTGATGTCGATATCGAGCGAGCCTACGTCTACAACCCTAAGGTAGGTGGTCACGTGGTTTCCATTTTGGGTTTTCGTCGTTCTTGAGTTTATTTTGTCATGCCGTGGTTTGCCTTTTTCCAAACCCCTTATTTATATTGACTGCTTATTGTCTAAATGACCCTTGTGATAGGAGGGTATGGGAACTACCCTCGTTTGGGTATTTGGGTACCGTATGACCCCGGTATGGACACCCATAGGGGTTATACCTTGAGTTTTAGCCCTTTTTCACCTTTGGACCTTATGGGTATGTCTTGAAAGCCATTTGCCATGTGAGGCAAATGGGATGTTTTGGTTAGGGCTTGGCTAGGATGAGTTAGCCTAAACCCCTTTTATTATTTTAATTGCATGTTTGCTTGAAATGTGATTATGTGATATTGTGAGATGGAAATGCCATGTTTTATTGATATGAATGTTATAAGAAGTTATGCCTTATAACCTATACTATTAAATGATTAAGCTTCGGGCTAGGGGCAGACCGTGAGAGCTCCCCTAATTGAATGATAAAGCTTCGGGCCAGGGGTAGACCGTGAGAGCTCCCCTATGTTACGGCTTCGCGCTAAGGGTAGACTGTGAGAGCTCCCTTGAATCATTCTTAAGCTTCGGGCCAGGGATAGACCGTGAGAGCTTCCCCAAGGTTGGGCCAGGGGTAGGATCGAGAGCGCTGCCCCTGGGTTAAGGACGTCCGTGAGTTCCGTCCCGGTCCTACCCAACGTATTATATATATATAAGTATATATGTATATTTGTACTGAGATGTTTGTTCAGACTACCAGCCATGAGCTGAAGCAGGTAGACCCGCCAGGTGTCCTTCCGGAACCCGAGCGGGAGAGTTGCTTATTGCTTTGCTTTACTTACTTGCACTCTATTGCTCACTATTACTGCAAACACCTATTTGGATTACACGTAGACCTCGTTGGTGGTGGCCTACTGAGACTTGTCTCACACCCTACCCGACGCCCTCCTGGGCCCCCGTGTAGACTTTACTGCTGCAGGTACTAGTAAGGGGCAAAGGCCCGGCGTCAGGTTGTTGATACATGTATGATCTAGCTGGAGTTCCAAAGCAGAGGATCGAGCTTGGCTAGAGATGCTTGTGGACTGTTTTTGTTCTTTTTGTATTACTGCATAGCATGCCTGTCTTCTATTTCCATTGTATCAGCATGCCATGCATCCATTTTGTATCAGACACTGCCTATTAGGCTTTTGTATATTTATCAGGTTTTCCTTACTTCTGTTGTTTGGTTTGTATGTTTCCCCTTTTCTCTTGTTTATCCATTGGTTGTGCTTCCGCTATCTATTACTTTGCTGCTACTTCCGCTGTGTACTCTGACATGGGGGTACAGTCTCCCCACTGACTTACCATTACACCCCCGCTGCTAGTCGGCAGCCCCTGACCTATAGGGAGACGAGCCAGGGGTTATGTGGCTAACCGGGCTCGGGGCTCGGGTTGATGGGCAGCCGGGTCCGGGACGTCACATGCTCGGAGCATGTCCTTTAGCCCCTGTATAGTGCGCTCGAACTGACCGTCAGTCTGAGGGTGATATGTTGTACTTAGAAGTACCTGTGAGCCAAGAGCCTTCTACAACCCTTGCCAGAACCGCGTCGTAAAACGAGCGTCCTTTTCTGATATGGTGGTACGTGGAACCCCATGAAGGCATATAATCTCCCGGACATAAAGTCTTCCAAGTTCGTCCACTGAGAAGGTCTCCATACAGTGTCACTGCCTCGGGGTGATTTCGGTAAGCCTGCCACGAAATCTATAGTGACGTCATCCCATTTCCACTCCGGAATTGGTAACGGTTGTAAAAGACCAACAGACCGCTGGTGTTCCGCCTTCACCTGCTGACAGGTGAAACACCAAGTAACAAAGCCTACAACCTCCTTTTTTCATTCCCGACCACCAATACAGGTGGCGCAAGTCACGATACATCTTTGTAAGTATGGGATGTACTGCCCATTTAGAAGCATGGGATTCTCGCATTAATTCCTCTCACATGTCTGTAGGAACCCAGACGCGTCCATGAATATGCAAGACCTCATCCTCGTCAATGACCCTGTTGGGCGGTGGGTCCTCGCCTTAAATACTCTCCTTAAGGACTAAGCCTTTAGGATCATAAAGCTGTCTCATTTTTACCTCATCCAGAAGTGATGAAGTCACTGCTAAAGCTGTGAGAGGCTGCTCGTGACACTCCTGAACTTCTAGATGCATTTAAGCAAGCTCAAAATCGGAGGACTGGAGGTATTCGACTCTTCTTTGCGGTCTGAGGTTCAAATCACGCTGTATGAATATGTATTTGAGGCTTTTATGATCCGTGTATACCACGAACTGTTCCCCCAACAAGCAGTGTCTCCAACATCACAAAGCATAAACCACAACTACGAGCTTGAGGTCGTGCGTCGGATAATTACACTCGTGAGTTATTAAATGACGAGACCCGTACGCCACGATTCGTTCCCCTTGCATTAAAACTGCTCCCAGCCCGACGCCTGATTCTGTCTGGCTTTGGCAGAATCAAGATTGACGCTGAGGTCAGCTTTTCTTCCAACTCCTGAAAGGCTTTCTCACAAGCTTCAGACCATGTGAATTTGGCGCCCTTCTTGGTCAAACTTGTAAGAGGTGTTGCAAGGCAAAAGTTCTGAATAAAACGCTGATAGTAACTGGTTAGCCTCAAGAAACTTTGTATATCAAAGACGTTCTTGGGCCGCTCCCAGGAAACCACGACTCTCACCTTTTTTGGATCTACGGATACCCTTGCTTCTGATATAATGTGACCCAGAAAGTGAACTTTATCAATCCAGAAGTGACATTTCGTGAGCTTGATATAGAACCTATGCTCTCTTAGTGTACTTAATACGATGTGAAGATGTGTAGAATGATCTTGTTGAGTTTGAGAGTACACCAAGATGTCATCCACGAAGAGAACAACAAAAGAATCCAGGTACGGGTGAAAACCCGATTCATCAAGGCCATAAAAACAGTTGGCGCGTTCATTAGACTGAATGATATTACCAAATACTCGTAAAGGCCATATCTGCTTTGGAAAGATACACGCGACATATCCGAGGGTCTAACCCTTACCCTGATGATAGTTTGACCTCAAATCAATATTTGAGAAAATTCTAGCTTCTCGGAGCTGATCAAAGATGTCGTCTATACGTGGAAGTGGGTACCAGTTCTTAATCGTAAGCTAATTCAATCGCTGATAATCCACACATAGCCTGATTGTCCCATCTGCCTTCTTGGCGAAAAGCACGGGTGAACCCCAAAGAGAAGTACGGTTGTATAAACCCTTTAGCTTCTAGGTCCTCCAACTGCCTCTTGAGTTCATGAAGCTCGGTAGGAGCCATCTTGTTCGGAGGAATAGATTGTGGTTCTGCTCCTGGAACAAGAGCAATGGTGAACTCCACCACCCTCTCAGGAGGTAGCCTTGAATAGTTCTAAGGGAAAACATTCCTGAATCGGTCCACCATCGGAGAAAAAAACATCCCGTTCTACCCCCTGATCATCAAGAAAAAGGCTAGCAATCTGGGCTGACACTCTGCCCAGCCCGCGAAGCTCAGGTCTAGCTTGACCTGCCGTAACCGCATCTGTCGGACGAGCCCCACCGCGGCTGCACCTCCTCTGCGCGACCTCTCCCGTGCGTCGCCCTCCCTGTGTGCGTCAGCTCTTTGTGCGACGACGCACCACTAGTGCATCCACCCTACCCAGCGCGTATCCCCCTTCCCGTCGCCCTCCTTCGTACGTCACGACACCCTCCTGGGCTTTTCCGCTGCCCACATCCCCGCAACACCCTGCCTTGACCTATGGCCACTGGTGCTGTAGAAGGTCGCTGTGGTTCCAACCCTGTTGCACTGCATCGTTCCAGCTAAAAGATCTTGGTAGCGCACCTTCTTCAAGTGTTCATCCCGATGGTGTTGTTTAAGGTGGCATCCTCCCAAGACATTCGTTCTAGATCCAGGTTTTCCCATTTTGATATTCGGAATGCATCTGATCCAGACGGAGATAGAGTTTCTGTCGACGACCACCATCGGCGTCCCTCCTTGTTATGGCGGCAACCTCCTTTGGCGGTCGATTCAGCCTCATCGACCGGCCCCGCTAGCACGGCTTTCCCGGCGCTCAGACGACCGGCCCTGCCCGTACGGGTTTCCCGGCGCTCCGACGTTCGGCCTGCCAGTGTAGCTTTTCCGGCGCTCCGTCGACCGGTCCGCTTGTCCGGCTTAGCAACCAATCTGTTTCAACAACATCATCCATCACCTTCTTGAGGGGGAGCAACAACCGTGACGATTTATCTTTTCTTTGTTTTGTCTTATTTTGTAATCAAGCTGGGTATGTCCAGCTTGAGGGGGAGTGTTTGCAGCGTCTGTTGATTGCTTTGTTTTTCTTTATGTGTTCAAGCTAGGTAAACTTAGCTTGCGGGGGAGTGTTGGAGTTTGTCAAGCCCACATCGGGCTTGTGGTCTGATGTGGTCTTTATTATTCCTTATAAAATAACCTCAAGGCCTCCCTTAGAGAGGAACCTTGGGAATTGGGTCTTCACTCTTTTACTATAACACCGGTGAACTGCCCTGCAACACAACAAGCCTTCGTTTCACCATAAATTCCAACCAATCCCTCAGCGCTATTTTCCACTTCTTTATTATGCTTTGGACACCCGGCCCCTTATGGTGATGTTTTCATATCGCTGTCTGCGGCTCTTACTGTGGCTTTGGATAGCCTATATCACCATCTGTGGTTAAAGCTATGTGCCTTTACTCGAACATCATGGAAAAGTTACTCCCAGAATTCCTTCAACATGTAAGCATGCTAAACAACTCCATTTACACCTCCAAGTGATCTCCATGCCAGCACCTTTCATACCCATGGCCGAACTTCCTTGAACTCATCTTGAAATACAAATCGACACAAAACAGAGCATCGTGCTGCCTTTGGCGGTGTATAGCCCAATCAATTGGGCTGCTATCTCCTGCAACAACTAGTTCTTCAACGCCTTCCTCCGCGTCTTGCGATACCCTTTGTTGCTTCATGCGTCACTGATCACAGGCTACGATTCTCCTCTGCTGTGGCTTGTGATATCCGCAGTTCCTTTGAAACATCCCTGTTGCGGGCTGCGATAGCTTCCTGTCGATTGCTGCAATATGCAAGGCAATTTATTTCCTTCACACAACCTTATCACCACCCGGATATATCACCTCCTGCATAAGCCTAAAGTACACTACCTCCTATATCCGATACTCCAGCCTGCATGCTCCTCCAAACTTCTTTAACATGCTTCCATGGCATGACAATCATTATAAACATGTCTTCAATATCATCTAAGGCACATTACAACCCATCATCCATCCATCCCCTGTACTGTGAACCTCTAACATCAATACCATGCTCCATAATGCCTATTGATATGCCAAGTCCCAAAAACCCAGCCAATCATCCTCTGAACACTGAAACCCTTCCAGGGTTCTCCTCACACTCCTTAATCATCATTATTAACTTTGCTTCAATTTACAGCCATCCATCCCATGCATTTCCTTCTGATACATGTCTTTCTTTGTAACGGTCACTAATATTCAATGCGCCACAGTGCAAGTCTCAAACTCCTCAGTTCTTTATTGAAGCACTACATACCCCGCACTACATACCCAACTCTTTGTGTCTTTTCAAATCTTTAATATGTTTACACTTACTGTGCTCACTCACTGTGACCTTCTCCTTCCCCCTTCAAAGGAATCTTCTCTGATACGGAGTAATGCTCTTGTCTGACATTCAATTCTCACTTCACTACCTTTCACAAGTTGTTCATAGCACGACCATCTTCATGTGTGAACCACTAGTTCTCCATAGCTCTTATATCACCTCATTTGACACTCAATCATATTTTCTAACCTTCACATAAATGATCAAGCACCGTAAGCATATATCCAGAGTAGCTCCATGATAGGAATGTGGTGGGGCTGTCCGTATAAGGGTGTGGGCGTTAGCCGTCAGGGGGCAGTATTGTCTTTTCATTAGTTGGTTGTGCTGGTTGGGCAGGTAGGGGTTGCTGGCGGGGCAGTTGGGGTTATTAAATAGGGGAGATGCTGTGTGGAGGGAATTACGGATTGTTTGTTGGTGTTTGCAGTCTGTTGATTGCTTTGTCTTCTTTTGTTTGACTTGTTTTTTCTTTATGTGTCCAAGCTAGGTACACCTAGCTTGAGGGGGAGTGTTGGAGTCTGCATCCCACATCGGACTTGAGGTCCGGTGTGGTTTTTAATATTCATTATAAATTAACCTCAAGGGCTCCTTTAGAGAGACAACACCTTGGGGGTTCGGGTCTCCTATTTTCCCATTCTACATGGTATCAGAGGGGGTTTGATCCCTCCCTCACATATTTTTTTTCCATTTAGGGTTCTACTTTTTTTTCTTGTGCGGGGGGCGGCGGCTCCCATCCAAATAGTCGGCCGCCCCCCCCCCCCTCCGCTGCTCCTGCCGGTCATCCCTCCCGAGCGGCAGCCTCCCGCTCCAGCTCTGTCCGGCGGCTTCCCCCTCGGTGCGCCTTCCCTTCCGGCGCCCGCTCCTCCTGCGCGCAGGCCCTCCCCGCCTCGGCTCCCCCAGCCGTCGACCCTCCTTCCCGGTGGCCCTCGCTCAGCGACGCTCTCGCCCTCGCGCTCGGGTTCCATTCCGGCGGCCCGTCCTCCCAAAGGCGGCTCCCCGACGTCCCGCTCCATCTCGCGCGTCCCGCTCGCGCTAGGGTTCCATCCCAGCGCCGCCGCTCCTGCGACGCCTCCCCGTCGCACATCCCATCGCCCCCGTCGGTCCCGACAACCACGGCTTCCCCCCGGTAAGCCTTTCCTCCCGGCGCGTCTCATCCTGAGCGCGACCCTCCCAACGCCCCTCTCTGCGCGGATCATCTCCCGGCTCCAGCGACCGTTCCGCCTCCCGCAACAGCCAGCAACGGCTCCCGCATTCCCCGACGGTTTTTCCGGATCCCCGCATCAGCCGGCTCTCTCTCCCGGCGGCCCACTCTCCCGGCGCGGCTCCTCAGTCGCGGCCCATTTTTTTTTTCTGGCGTTTCTCCCGCATGGGACTCTCCAGCGGCACTCACTCCATTCCTGCCGGCTCCTCCCAGCAGCCGGCCCCTCTCTGCGCGACAGCCGGCCTCCATTCCCGGCCGGCTTCCAGCGCCGCCTCCCGCTGTCCTGCTCCCTCGCCGGCCTCCTCCTGCGCCCCTCTTCCGGCAGCCAGCCGGCTCCAGTTTCTCCCTGCGGCTGCCCTGCTTCAAGTTTCGGCTCTTCGGCACCTCCTGCGGCATCCCCGCCTCGCCGGCGTCTCCCGACGAATCCCGGCAGCTGCATCTCTATCCGCTGGCACGCCCATTCGCCGGCGCAACAGCTCGACCACCTAGGATTTGGACCCGTTGGCGCCGCCAGATCGCGCAACAATTATGCGGAATCCCCGCCTCCCGTCGCCGGCCCCACAAGTGCGGTTTTCCCGGTGCTAGTTTGGATTTTCCGGCGTTTCATCGACCGGCCCCACTAGTGCGGCATTCCTGGCGTTCCGTCAACCGACCCGGTCTCTGTGTGGTTCATCTGCTGCGTCCGCGACATCATCCATCCATCATCCTGCGCAGGAGCTTCGATCGTGAGAGGGAGCAACAACCTTTGCAGCTTTCTTTTTATTTCGTCTGGTTTTGTAATCAAGCTGGGTCTGTCCAGCTTGAGGGGGAGTGTTTGCAGTCTGTTGATTGCTTTGTCTTCTTTTGTTTGACTTGTTTTTTCTTTATGTGTCCAAGCTAGGTACACCTAGCTTGAGGGGGAGTGTTGGAGTTTGCATCCCACATCGGACTTGAGGTCCGGTGTGGTTTTTAATATTAATTATAAATTAACCCCAAGGGCTCCTTTAGAGAGACAACACCTTGGGGGTTCGGGTCTCCTATTTTCCCATTCTACAGTTGGCATTCAACTCGGCAGATTGGGAGACTTTGGCCTTGGCCTTTGTGGAGTGTCTTCCTCGGGGAGTACCTTCTTCTTCTCCATTTTCTTCGTTCTTCTTCTTCTGTTTTTGCTGTAACCTAGTATGCTACTGCTGATAGAAACCTAACTTTTTCCTCACTTTTGCATCTACGATCCTATCAATTGACGCTTTCATTGAGAGGATTCACCGCTTGAGTGAGAGGAACATTGCCGAGTTGAGGAACAACGGAGCTGCTCTTGGATGACGACCAGGCTTGAATCACGCGTTGCTTCAGTGGCGTCTGTGAGTGTTGGCTTGGAGCAGATGCCGCAGACGCCCACAACAGACACACTACAACAACGAGAACTATTTCGAACACATCACGAATGACACAAGCTGCATTTACTAGCGATCAAGATGGAGGACCTTGCCCGAGGACATGCGAAGCTCACGAAGCAGCGTCACGAGCTTATGAATATGCTGCATGAACAGTGAGGAGTACGTGTTTGAAAAGAAGCAGAGATGTTCGGTTCTAGTTGAGATCGGAGCAGTGCAGACAGGTTTGATCCTAGAACTAGTCTTGTTGAACCCAATGAAGAGATCGAGCGGCAGCAGCCTGAGACGCTTCAGTCGACGCAGGCCCAAACATGGGCTCTTACTGTGCTTTCTACTCTTCAACATCTTTCTGCTTCTTCAAACCTTAGACTGCTGAGGTACCGAGTCTGAGCGTTCCGCCAATTGTAGAGGATTGGCGTTGAATAGAGAAAATCGCCCCACCTTCAACTCAACCATCCATAGAAGTCCTCGGGACAAATGAAGCGAGCAAGGTTTGGCAAGGAGCCGGTTGTCTCTGATTGTATTCGGCCAAAAGAGGTAATTTTCGATCCAAGCTCTGGTATAAACAAGCTGCATGGAGAAAGAGAAGTTCTAGGGTCTGCTACTACTAATGCTCAAATTGGCTACAAGCATAGTGTTTTTTCCGGAAGCTGCAGGCGACATGTTTGGCAACAGTAACTGCAACGTCTGCTGCACCATTTTATCTTGAAGATTTATTCGATGGAGAAAATCTGTGGCTGGATAAAGTGGATTCCTACAACATGCCTTCTTGTCCTCTAGAAGATTCCTTCCAGCCTTCCAAATTCTTACCGGGCAGTGTTCTCATTTACTACCAAATCAATTCCTGTGGTTACAACTGTTGTCTCCTTTGTGACGTGCTCTCAGTATCCAGTAATACAAGCTGGTGTTGCTTGGTTACTTCCAATTTTTCTCATGTTAGCAGGTTATACACAACACTATTTGGTTGCTAGTGCATGGTTCAGTGGGAAAGATATACAGATTAAGGCCTTCAGAAATTATCAGCCAGCCCAAAACAAGAGCTTGCAAACTGGAATTCTTCAGTCCAAAAGCACTGTGGAGAGTTTTCTCGTTCTTGATAAGAGAAAGCGACCTTTGTATGAGAAGCAACCAATGACTACGTTTTCTTGGACCATTAGTCTTTGTAGGAGGAGAAATGAGAGAGATCCGAACCCCCCCAAGGTGTTCTCTAAAGGAGAACTTGGGGTGTATTTATAATGAATATTAAAAACCACACCGGACCTCAAGTCCGATGTGGGATGCAGACTCCAACACTCCCCCTCAAGCTAGGTGTACCTAGCTTGGACACATAATGAAAAGAAAGCAACAAAACAGAGACCAACACTCCCCCTCAAGCTGGACATGCCCAGCTTGATTACAAAACCAGACGAAATAAAAAAAAAAGAACGCTGCAAAGGTGGCTGCTCCCCCTCACGATCGAAGCTCCCCCTCAGAATGATGGATGGATGATGTGGCGGGCGCAGCAGAATAACCACTCAGGCCGGCCGGTTGACGGAACGCCAGGAATGCCGCACTAGTGGGGCCGGACGATGAAACGCTGGGAAATCCAAACTAGCACCGGGAAAACCACATTTGCGGGGCCGGCGACGGGAGGCGGGGATTCCGCAGAAGTGTTGCGGGATCTGGCGGCGCCAACGGGCCCAAATCCGAGGTGGTCGAGCTGCTGCGCCAGCGAATGGACGTGCCGACGGAAAGAGATGCGGCTGCCGGGAGTCGCCGGGAGATGCCGGCGAGGAGGGGATGCCGCAGGAGGTGCCGGAGAGCCGAAACTGAAGTGGGGCAGCCTTTGGGAGAACCTGGAGCCGGCTGGCTGCCGGAAGAGGAGCGCAGGAGGAGGCCGGCGAGGGAGCAGGACAGCGGGAGGCGGCGCTGGAAGCCGGAGGAGGCCGCCGGTGTGGAGGGGCCGGCAGAACTGGAGGCGCCGACAGATATAGAGGCCGACTATCGGAGGAAGGCAGTCGGCCGCTGGGAGTCATCCGGCAGGGAGAGATCTGCCGGAAGAGAGTCGCGCCGGGAGAGGAGGGGCCGCCGGGAAGGGGAGCCGTGCCTGGACGAGTGCGCCGGGAGCCAGGAGCCGGGGCGATGGCACCGCTGGGAGAGGGCTCCGCTGGGGCGAGGGCTGGATGTCCGCACAGGAGCAGCGGGCCGCGCGCAGGGAGCTGCTATCGCGGGAGAGGGACCTGCCGTAGGAGGAGGCGGCGCCGTGGGACTTCGCAGCAGCTCTGGATCGGGAGGGAGACGGCGCCTGGGTCGGGAGCGGGAGGAGCGCCGGGGCAATTGCGGGAGCCGGAACGGCCGCCGAACCCGTCACGCACAGGGAGGGGGGACGAGGAGACAGCCGCGCGGGAGGGCCGACGACGGGAGGCGGGTGCGGCCGCGGAGGGGATGTCGGCTACTGGAGCGGGAGGAGCGCCGGGGCAATTGCGGGAGCCGGAACGGCCGCCGAACTCGCCGCGCACAGGGAGGGGGGACGAGGAGACAGCCGCGCGGGAGGGCCAGCGACGGGAGGCGGGTGCGGCCGCGGAGGGGATGTCGGCTACTGGAGATGGGGCGTCCGCAGGAGGCGCCGACGACGAAAAACAGAGCCTCCGCTGGAGGAGGAGGCCGGCGTCGGGAGGGAGATGGCGTCACGCGCTGAGCCGCAGAGGGCCGCTCGACCGATGGCGACGCGCAGGAGGCCGACGAGGGTAGGAGCGGCGCTGGAGGGGAGATTCGCCGGAAGGACTCGATCCGGGCAGAACCGGGAGGCCGACGAGACGAGGCCGTCGCGCGGGGAGAAGCACCGCCGGGAGAAGAGTCGCGCCGAGAGAGAGGGCCGCCGGGAAGGAGAGCGGCCGAGATGGAGGGAGGGGGGCGACGCGGGGGAGCGAGCCGCGCGGGGGGAGATCCGCCGGTAGGGAGGGGGCGACGCGGGGAGCCTGGACGCCGGGGAGCCGGGAGCCGCGCCAGGCAGAAGGGCCGCCGGGGAGCCGCGCCAGGCAGGAGAGCCGCCGGGAGGGAGGACCGGCAGGAGCTACGGAGGGAGGGGGGGCGGCGCCGATTTGGATTGGAGCCGCCGCCCCCCCGGACGGGGAAACCCTAAAGGAAGGGGAAAAAAAAAATTCAGGAGGGAGGGTCGGGAGTAAATCCCTCTGATACCATGTAGGAGGAGAAATGAGAGAGATCCGAACCCCCCAAGGTGTTCTCTAAAGGAGAACTTGGGGTGTATTTATAATGAATATTAAAAACCACACCGGACCTCAAGTCCGATGTGGGATGCAGACTCCAACAGTCTTCATAGGTGCTAGAGGAGCCTTGGGTCAAGTCATGCCATTAAAGAGCCGAGTCAAAGCTCCTTTGACTGTTCTGGATCGAAGCCACCGGCTAGCTGGTGAGACTCCTGGAGCTCTCCAGGTTGCTGCAGACTTTACCGGATAGCTGGTGAGCTCCACCGGCTAGCCAGTGGGTGCAGATCAGTCAAGTCTTCAAGGCAGCAGCCTTCCATCCTTCTTTGGATCCAATTATTTGTTCCATTGCCTTAGATGAAGCCAAAACACTAATTGAAACTCACTCAAAATAAAGGTTAGAAATACCTTAAGTGTCTGTGATCATAAAAACAAATTAGAGGTTCAACACACAAGTCAGGGCATGCAAATTGGGGGATGCATGATGTTGGAGATGTTTTGTTCCCATTCAAATTTCAAAATAAAAAATAAAAAAACACTGAAGTGGATGTAATTAGCCAGGGCTGGATGCTCACACTCGCATGTGCACATATAATCCTACACCAATTTATGTATCCCAAGATAATAAAATCCAGTATTTATAGAAAATGCATGTTGCACATATGTGTTGTATTGTGTTGCACTTGTTTTACATAGATGCTTGTGTTCAATCACAGTTAAATCATTGTGGAAAAAATTGAGAACTATAAATGCAACTCTTGCTTTTTTTTATTGGAAGCTACAGAAGTGGAAATCATGTAAAAAGATACTGTCATTTCTACCTTAGAAAGTAGCATGCAATTGCAAGGTGTCATTCAAGTTAGCTTTGTAGGAGAAAAAGGGAGGGGCATCTTTTCTCCATCCAGTAGTTATCCCATTGAACTAAGTCTATTCTATCCCCGTATCCAATCAGTTTGAATTCTGTATTTTCCGCCTGTCCTGGATCCTGTATATCTTTATTTCACTCTATAAATAAAGGGTGTCGGGCCTCACTTATCCCTGTATCCTGTCAGTTTTAATTTTGTATTTCCTGCCTTTCCTGGATCCTGTATATCTTTATTTCACTCTATAAATAATGGTTGCCGGGCCTCACTTAGCGGCATGGTTTCTGGATCTATTGTTTCAACAGAAACCATATCAGGTAATTGAGGATCGGAATATGCAACTGCCTGGTCCGTTTGACTGTATTTTGATTAACTTCCAACAGAATTGACCTAATCAACTGTCCAAACTAAGAACGAGTGGATGTGTTTACATGTTAGAAAAATGGTTTCATATGGGGAAATTCAAATTTTATCAGAAAAATGGATATGTTGCAGCATGACTCCAGTCTATAATCGTGATACTGTGTTCCATTTTCAGTCATTGGGCGCGCTCACACATGCAGGGGCCTGTTGACATATGTCGAAAACTCTGGACTCTGTAAAATCTAGGGAGTTTAAAGTAGAAGCCTAGATTTTAAATTAATTGACAAAAATATCCCAAGTGAATAAAAATTGTGTAATACATATGTTGAACCCCATTTTAGTATAATGGGTATTTCCGAGTCCGACATCGGAGTATTCGCCCTCTACAACATTTATAATTGAACTTGACTTTGCATTCTGTTTTTTAATTCACATACGAAAGAAGGCTTAATAAAAATTTATGTTTAGCCTCCATCCTTTTATGAGTTTTCTACCACACAATTGACTTTGAGATGATTATTTTTTTAATCAGCGTTTTTGAGTTCATTATTCCGTGATGATACCTGCCCTTTATTGTGTTCACTCTCTTTAGGTGGAAGCTCTGGCTGTTCAGCTAACTCGAAGAGAAGGCGAGCTTCTGCTGGAAAAGAATGAAGTAAAAAAGCTTGCTAATTTTCTCAAGCAGGTTGGATGGCTAGATTGAAAAGCCCCTTGATATATATGTGATTTCTGAAGTTAATTCTTGAGTATAAAATAATAGATTTTATCTTTCATAATGTATGAATTAGTTTTTTTATCCATGAGCCACGGAATCATATTAAGCGGGGAAGCGAGTCAAAGAAAGAGGACCAGTAGACAGAAAATTACCCTAGAGTGGAAAATAAGAACAGTGAGAATGGGGAAACAAATGAAAAACAAAAACCCAACCAGAAAAGAACTGATAAACTCACATTATAGTTGCAAATTAATTCCTATGAAAGGTGGTCCATGACATTTATGATGGACCTTTTTGAAGCAATAACGCAAAAAAAAATCTAGAAAGCCGTGTTTCCCCAAATTTTATACATTTGAGAAACTTTTTAAATAAATGTGAATGTATTTCTGAACCCATAAACCCATGCTAGTCAAAAAATCTCCAAGACAGAAAGGCACAACCTCCTTAGGGATCAAATTTACCAGTTAGTCTCATTGGTGGAGGAAAACTTAAAATTGGATAATCATTTCCCTGACCGATGTTTAGCTTATGCATCAAATGAAGATTTTAATGAATTCTTTTGACAATGCCTATTTTTAAGTCATTTGTATTTGCATTTTAAAATTAGAATGCCAAAAGCATCTTTGTTTTCATATGGATTACGATATCTTTTGAGTGACATTTTAAAACCAGTTTTAGGCTGTTCCAAGTAAATGCAATCTAAGAGTTGTTTCTCTTTTTCCTTTTCTTATTTCGGTCTCTTACTTGCTGTGCTACTTTACTATTTATTCTATGATGATAATTATCATTCATTTTTGTTAGTCTCATATTGAAAAATTATAGAAGAGCGACAAACATGGTATCAGAACTCTTGTAATATTATTAGACCCATAGAGTGACCCGTGTTACATTTGACACGGTTAAAACCTAATGATATTTGTCTATGAAGAGTCATGTTTGAGTCTAGATTTGAAAAATTATAAAAAAGTACAATGTTGGGTCACTCTTCACATTGCACGTTTGTTTTGTAATGGTTACATTACAATTTTCAATGACATATATTTCCTTGCCATTATAATTGTCACGCTCCCCTCTTCCTAGAGGTACCTCTCCTGGACCAGCAATGAGAGGAGAAATAATGACGTCTGAAGCCCGCCTCCAATAGGTCACGGGTTGGCGACAAGCACCGAGGGTATATCATACATGCAAATGGGAGATATTACCCTCTAAAAGAATATGAGGAACGGGAGATAAGACAAGTATACCAAAACAATTCTTGCTTAAGATTAAGGAAATAAAAACCCAAGTACATGCTTGTAATGTCATACAAAACTAATACAACTCGAAAGGATACCACAAGTACTAAAATATAAACTCGACAACGACCACGAAACCCAAACAGCTCTCGAACAACCACGAGCTAGTAAAAGCCAGCCCGATCTCCAATCTGCTCTTGTTGGCCTGAAAAAAGTTTATATATACATAGGGTGAACATAACATGTATGCTCAGTAGGATCCTCTCCGGAGCCTCTCGTGCAAAAAATAATGAAATCATGCTAAAGCCCAGTGAATAACAAGTGAAACTAACTTGTCACTAAACAAGTATGCTATGTTCCCAGTCTCACCATGACTACCTCTCACCAAGTATCGCATACAAAAGATCGTATAATATAGTAACAAAAGGAAGGTACCACCTCCCCATTGGTTTGCCGTTCTGCCCCAACGTCGTACGTGTTAAATTTGGTGTACTAGAACCAACTGTTTCTACTTTGATTACATAAATATTTGATGTATTAAATATTAAATTAAATATCTTATTATATATTGTTCATTGTTCTGCATGATTTTAATGTAATAATATTCTATAGTATTTATCGCATTGATATGGTCATAGTAGTTCTCCGCTATGATGAGAACCTTGAGGTGCTATGACAATATTTTCAATATAGTTCTGTGGTTGGATAACATACTAGGATGAGACACATAGTATATAGATCGTCAGGTGCGAGTACTCGTAAGCAGATGAGACTTCTTCTCATGGAGTTAGACACTTGGTAATCTCTAAGGCGGGAGATTATGAGAACAAACCTGTCAGTAGGAATTCCGCATGTTTTGGTGTCATCGGATATTCCTATTCGCGAGCGTGTGTAATGGTCCTTGGACTTTAAGATTATCATTAATTAATGTCACAACTCGCACAGTTAGATTTGCTGATGAAAACAGTCACGCCATATGTTGGAGGGAAGTAGGGTACGTTAGGTGCGTCACGAATGACATGTTATTGATGAATAAGTCAAGAAAGGATTTGTCCCTCCCATCTTTATGGAAGTTGATATCTCGGCTCTTTGATTGAAATAGAACCCTCACCCTAAATTCCACGACCATGGTGTAACGACGAGTTTATTTCAAATAGTCAAAAAATGATGTATCGAACATATAGGTTGATGACACCGTCATGCAACCTGTTTGATGAGATATTGTGACAAAGAGATTTTATTACACAGTGAACGTTTGTATGTGGTTGTCGTCATTGCGACTTTAAGTTATTTCTCTTAGGTGTCTTGACCTGTTGGCAGACAATAATCTTGGACTTTAGGTAAGCCCGCCTAATGCCAACGAGAAAGAATCCTAAAAGGTCACACACTAAGTGTTTCTGTTGGTCTCGATTAAATTCTATTTTAATTTAATTAATAGAATAAATATTATTCTCAAAACTGAGAAATAATTTTATTCAAGTTATATTGATCGCATAACTTAAATAAATATTTATTCACTGGATTGTGAATAAAATAGATTTATTTATTTTATTGAATATTTAATAAATATTTATTTACTAGTTTGTGAATAAAATATTTATTTAAGAGAATAAAATATTTATTCAGGTGTTCAATAAATGTTAGAAGAGTTCGAACAGACCAAGACTGTGTCCGGTGATAAAATAATTATTTACGAGTCTGTAAATATTATTTATCCATTTTGCGCAAGTTGACGCATCACAAAATAATAATAATAATATTATTATTATGTGGCACGTGATTTCATTAATGGTTATAATTATATTTAATGGCTGTTATGCAATTAAATTTTGTAACTGAAATCCCAGCTCTATAAATAGACAACTATGTTGTAAGAACCCGAGTTTTTAGAACGGGTCAAAATCCCGACCCTGTTTGAATTTTTGACTTGTTCCTGAGAAATTTGGGAAAATTTGGGATATTCTGGAAATTTCCAGACTACACGCCGTGTACTTTAAAGTACACGCCGTGTATAGGTTAGGCGAGTACCGGTCGTGTGCTCGCCGAGTACATGCCGTGTGATGACCGTGTTAAAATTTCTTACTACACGGCGTGTAGTTATAGACACGCCGTGTACCCTTGACCGTGTGGAGGCCATACATGGCGTGTGAGTCTGTTGGCCGGGTAGAATTGTTTAACCAAGTACACGCCATGTCCTCCTTGGACACGCCGTGTAGTCTAGCTGTGTATGAGGGATATACATGGCGTGTGAGTAAGTCGGCGAAAAAGAGAAGAAAAACTAAGTACACGCCGTGTACTCATGTCGGCAAGTTTTGAAAAGTAAGTCGGCGAAATTTCAGCCGTCATATGAACAGTAAAATGATACACGCCGTGTACTTAAAGTACACGCCGTGTATTTTCTTTTTTTCGCTAAAACGGCCAGTAGCCTCGTATTGAGGCAGAACCTCAAACCCTCGATGGGTTTGAGCGGGGAGAGCCGGCCGAAGCTCGTTCTTGCTCCCGTTCCTTCATCCGAGACCCGATTCGAACACCGCTTGATCCGTTGGAACCCCCTCGGTAAGACCTTGATTCCTCTTGAGCCGTTTTTCTTGATTTCTGTTCTTGAACGAGTTTTTGGGGTTTGAGCGGTTTTGATTCTTTTGTAGATCTACCGCGTTTTAGACCTAATTGGAGGCTGTTATCGGAGGAGTATCATCATACGAGTCTCAGGTATGTGGTGCATACCTCTTTTTGTGTTTTCGTGGTCATTTGGGTGACGCGACCTTCAGCGCGTTTTCAGGTATTTTGAGCGGGACCCAGTTTTATCTGATATTGCATATTACATTGTTTATTGAGCAAGGCCGGGCGAGTGGCCGTTGCTCATTCGGGCATTTTGGCCGGGGATGCCAAAATGGTATTAATTGAAACGTATGATTTTAAACTGTTGAGTTTTGTTTATTAAACCTTGATATGAATTGTTAGAGGCATTCAAGACCTCAGTGCTGTTGTTTGATAACTGTTGGGTTAGTGCAATTCAACTGTTTAGATTGTTTTGCCTGTTTATGTGTTCTGTTAACTGTGTTATATAT
Organism: Viscum album; assembly: GCA_963277665.1. Classification (NCBI taxonomy): domain Eukaryota; kingdom Viridiplantae; phylum Streptophyta; class Magnoliopsida; order Santalales; family Viscaceae; genus Viscum; species Viscum album. The sequence continues at coordinate 1,841,962,597 of OY728129.1, read as the reverse complement.
GTAATTGATGAATTGCATATGCTGGAACCCTTTTGGTTGTGTTGGGCCTGGCCCGGATGTTGTTGAGTGATGTTGATCACAGGTTGGGTTTGGCCCGGGTTACGTTGGGTGGTTCTGACCACGAGATTGAGCGTCAGGGGCGTCGGTTTGAGGCAGGATGACTGTCAAGTTGGGCATGACCCGGGTTACTGGGATGGCAAGGTCATCAGACTTGAGCGACATGATCGCAGGGACACGAGGTGTCAGAGGTGTTGTGGCTTGGATACTATTTTGGTGATTACCGCTCACCCAAAAACTTTGAGTAGTGTGCACACATAGAGACTCCGTGATGAGGTGGTTTTGACCACTCGTGTGGTGGAGGCCCCCGTTAGTTGCGGTTTAGGTACTTTTGGTTTGGGGTGCTTGCCGTAGGAAGCCACGTGGAAGGTGAGGAACATTCATGTGATAGCATTGAGGCTATCGGGTTGGGGGCAGAGGCTCGCCGTTATTTGAGGGCAGACATCGCTGTCCCTCCAGATACGTTATTTGAGGGCAAACATCGCTGTCCCTACAGATACTTTATTTTGAGGGCAAACATTGTTGTCCCTCCGGCTACTCATTTTGAGGGCAGACATCGTTGTCCCTCCGGTTACTTATTGAGGACAGACATCGTTGTTCTTCCGGGTTACTGTTTCTCGGGCGTGCCTTCGGGACGTCGGTACTTGAGACACGCGGTGTCAGGGGACACATGGTGCCGGAATCACATGACAGAGATTCCGGCGTTGGCCGAAGCAGGTGACACTCCATGGTGGCTGCTGAGCACTAGTGGAGTTAATGTTTATCTGTGCATCGTACTGTTTGCTGCTTTCCTTACAAATGCATGTCTGTTTAAACACTTATATTAGGTACGCACCGTTGGGTGGTATCCTACTGAGATTCGTCTCACACCCTGCACGGGCCCTTCGGGACGCGTGCAGACTTTATGGATTTACGTGCAGGAAAGAGGCCAACTTCAGGAGCTGAGCTGCATTAGCTGTTGCATGGAGATGGTATGGACCTTGAGGTCTTGCCTAGCTGGAGTTACTTTGTTTTGCTTACTTTCCTGTATCAGCATGCTTACTTGTTTTGTAGCTATAGTTGGTTAGCCATTGACGCCTTTACATATGGATATGTGTGACCTGCTTTGGATGCATGTTTGTTGTTCAGTGGTAGTTACAAGTGATCAACATGCTGTTGTGTTTACTTTCCGCTGCTGTTGTTTATATTTATTGCTTCCGCTGTTTATTGATATTGAATGTGTTTCCACTCTGTGGGTCTGGTTCGAGTCTGCTGAGTCATTTATTCCGCTGCATCTTTATTATTATACTTGGACCAGTACCGTTATTATTATCCTCCGAGAGGGTATAGCCTCCCCACTATACCTATAAGACCCTCGCTGCTAGTCGGCAGCCTTTAGCGTTCGGGGAGGTGCGCCTAAGGTAGTAGCACCCGACCCGTTTAGCACTGTTCGGGTGACTGTTCGGGTCCGGGTCGTTACATATGTCTATTGTGTAAAGCATTCGAAACCAATTTCAAATTTGGGAATAGTGAATTGTTGCGCACAATGAATTCTCTCTCGACTCCTCTCTCCCTCTCAATAACGAGAAACCTAAGAGAGAATGTCTTCAAGACCGAAGAACGAGCGATCAAGACCGAACAACTATAGACATTCGATTCGCCGCGCTAGCACCCGGAGAATGAGTGGCGTTGTTCAAAGACTATTGAAGCACACGTGGATCACCGCTAGTGAGATTCTACCTTTGGATCTCCACAAGCGCAACAAAGGCAATCTGGAAGGGCTTTTTCGGACAATCAACAATCATCAACGAAGAAAGTTCCTAAGCCCAGGTATTTATTTCTTCAGATATTAAATATATTAATTATAAATTTGACGTGTAAGATTCCCCCTCTTGGTTTCGGGTAATGATTATTAAAAGAAATTTTAATACATCGCCCTCCACCGCAACGCTTCCGCTGCGCACGAAACCAACAGTACGTCCTGAGTCATCTCTCTTCAAAAGAAGCCAGCCCGAAGAGACCTGGGATGAAGTATTGCAACATACATACCGTGCATCGCATTATCTCATCACCCCATGTCACATCTCTAGATAGTAACCGAATAGTTTTTGGGAGCCACCACATCTCGTATGTCGTGTATTATACATCCAATACTGTACCTCAAGCCATCATAGCCTATATGTCGAGTAATGTATCTCAAACAATCACAACCCATAAATGTCATACCTATAATAGTCCTTAGGATACTATATCTGGAGATACATGTATGTAAAATAACCACAAGCTATTACAACCATCTGCACACATATATGGGGAAAGATAACCACCGTGCCTACCAACACATATACTATCAGGAGAAGAGAACAAGGCCAGAGAGGGTAGTCAACCATTCGTCCCTCACCAACCTGAATGTTGGGGAAAACATCCTCCGAGTCCACTGGTTGTCAGTCGCCCTACTGACATGGGTGGGGGTAGCGTATGAAATCATAAAACATACAGAATATAACATAGCTCACAACCACATTATGAGCATTAACCTAGTCTTTAGGTTGAACTGCAACTATCGTATCCCGAGCACCTGATCGCCATTGCTATGAACTAGATATCCTATAATCACACAAACATTTAAGAAGACTTTGATTAATTATCATTCATTTCTTATAACATTTCACTTTACGTTAATTAATTCATTAACCATTAATTAACATTATTCCATTTACATTTCATTGCCCTCAAAGTGAAGTTCATGCTTTCCAGGCATAATCCAACCGAGTCCACGGTTTCTCAATACGAGCATCTTTTTCAGCATTCCAACAAACACCAACCCAAAGGGTTAAAACATTTATTAAACATTAACATTATTCCGGGTACTCTTAGGAAACATTCCAAGTTACCATAAAAGAGATGCATAACCAAACACAACTTGCCTCAACCAGTGGGGAAAAGAATGCAGGTAAACAAGCAACCTAGCCATCCGACCCTTAAGCATAACATCAACAAACAAGCATCTCAGCTTTAAGCACAACAACAAACAAGCCCAGCTTCAACCCGTTCCATCAAACCTGTTGTCATTCTCGACACCATCATGCATATCACCACAGTCGTCAACTGCTTCTCCTAATTGATACCCAAATGTTTCGGCTGTGCATTTTCAGCACTTACTATTTCGGCTTCCTCTGCCATGATTGATCGAAGTGGGTAATGACTTAGCACCTCTAGTCTACCATTTATGCACCTTCAACACCTTCTCAACGTGCATATTTAGCACTCAACGACCCTCTGCTTTTGGTCTTCTATCACCCTATGACATCATCAAACGTCACTGTTGCTCATGGCGATCCTCCAGTAGCGTGTCTATCCCAACGATCCACCTCATGGCTTCTTGATTCTGGTGCCTCAGAGAATATCACTGAGGATGCAGGTGTTCTTCAGACTTATCGCTCGACTTTAACTGGAGGTAATATTACTGTGGTCGATGGACAGACAATGCGGATTGCTGGTTATGGGAGTTGTACGATTATGTCTGGCTTAACCCTATCCGCCGTTGCCTTAATTCCTAGCCGCCCCTTTAATTTACTATTTTTTAGTAAACCTACCGCCGATTTACAGTGCCATGCCATCTTTTGACCTACTTCTGTTATCTTTCAGGAGCATTCGATGACTCAGGTGTTTGGTAGTTGACGCCTTCAGGGTGGTGTGTATGTATGTGCTTGACTCAGCCCCAGCTGTCGCCTGTCCTGCCACTTCTGCTCATGCCCTCCAACTTCATTATCGCTTGGGTTATTCACCTACCCCCATTCTTCAAAATTTTTTTCCAGGGTTGTGCCCTCTTCTTCATTTTAACTGTGAGTCCTGACATTACGCAAAACATCATCGGGTCACCTATGTTCCCCGGATAACCCCCTTTGCATCCACTCCTTTCTACTTGGTCCATTCTGATATTTGGGGACCAGTCCTAGTCAATCTAAACTGTGATATCGATATTTTGTTACTTGCATCGATGTTTTTTCACTAACGACTTGGGTCTAATTGTTGAAAAATCATTCTGAAATTTTTACCGTGTTCCGCTTCTATTATTGTAAATCACCACCCGATTTTTTGCTAAAGTTCATTGTTTGCGTTCTGACAATGGTCGTGAATATTCATCTGGACCTTTCCAGTCTTTTCTTGATGATCATGACATTATCCATCAAACTTCTTATCCCGATACACCTCAACAAAGCAGCGAGGGTCCATGGTGAAACAGCGGGGAGACTATACCCTCACGGTCATAGTGTAGCACAACGGTATAATCATATCAATCAATAACGAAAGCATATAAAATAACTGAACAACTGAGAATAAACATCAATCATATAAATAACCAAGTAACCCCATCCACCATTGTCATATACAATGATGATCATGACATGCTATACAAAAGACTGGTAATACATGACAACAGACATCCTGTACAATACATGTATCAAACGTACAAAAAGACCAAAAGTAACTATCCCCATATAGCATCACGAGCCATAACTTGGTCCTGTGCTTCCTTGCTCCTGTTAATCAAGCATCAACATTCGGACGCTTTCCCCTGTCCCTACCCGCATCCATGAAGTCTGACCGGGTGCCTAACAACGGACCGAACAGGGTGTGAGATAACACTCAGTAGTCCACCACCAACGATGTCTATAACAAGTTCAGTCTGTGCATATCAGTTGAAGCAATGTACAAATATAACAGGTGTACAAGTAATAATAGTAGAAGTGATGCTATCCAGTCTATCAAGTCTCGCTATAATCAAGCAACTAAATCATAAATCTCTAAAGCATAGTAAGTATCATCATTGGCCTTTGCCATATAATCATGTGTCAGGCCTACACGGGCCATGGTCCAAGGAGTAGAAATGTCCAAGGTAATCGAGTAAACTAAGTGAAACAAGTAAACAAGATCCAAAGAGTAGAAATGTCAAAGGCATCTTAATGGGCCAAGTAATCCGGATCCAAGAAGTAGAATTGTCCAAGGCATCCTTGCAAGCCAAGTAAATCTAGTTAAACTCGATTCTTGGAGTAGAAATATCAAAGGTATCAAAGTAAGCCATGTAATCAGGATCAAAGGAGTAGAAATGTCCAAGGCATCCCAATGAGTCGCTCAACCAGGATATAAGGAGTAGTAATGTCCAAGGCATTCTAATGAGTCAAGTAAACCAGATCCATTGAGTAGAAATGTCCACAAGACATCCTAGCAAATCAAGTAAATCACGTAATCCGATCCAAGGAGTAGAAATGCCCATGACATCCAAGTAAGCTAATTAAATGAGATCCATGGGGTAGAAATGTCCAAGACATCCTAACCAATTCATTCACCATTTCATAATTCCCTTCAGAATCATATACCAGCCAAGGGATTAAACAATTTATACCTTTCATTTACAAATGACAAGGTGTTTACAATCTTTTGTTGGAGTTGGCGTCCTAGAACCAACTTCTTTGAACTTTATGATAAACTTATATTCATGGTTTTGAATATTACTAAATTTCTTATCACATCATGATTGTTCTTCTGCGCAACATAGCATGTGATAATGTCCCAAGAGTAGCTGTCACACTAAAAGGTCATAGCAGTTCCCTGCTATGATGAGAACCCGGAAGTGCCACGACACTATTTTCGAATAAATGTTCTATGACCGGATGATATCATTTGAAGGGACACAAGTGATACAGACTATCAAGGGTGGAGACTAGGACTTTGAGGCACCTTCTCATGGTGTACGCTTCTGGTAATATCCAGTAGAATATTATGAAAACGGGACTCGACAGTAGAAAATCCACATTTTAAGTATCATTGGATGTTCTTATCTGCGGACGTGTGTAATGATCTTTAGACTTTAAGATTATTATTAATGGATATTATGAGTCCCACATTTTGATGTATTAACGAAAACCGTGACGACATATGCTCGCGGCGAGCTATGATACATTGGGTGCGTCACGAGTAATATTGCATTAATGAATAATGCGAGAAATGATTTATCCTTTCTATTCATTAACAGAAGTAAATATCTCAGGCCCTTTGATGAAAATGATATAGCATAAATAAATCCATGGCCATGGTGTTCGCTAGCCAAGTTCTATTTTCAGAAAGTCAAAGAACGAGTTATCGAGCATATAGGTTGATGAAACTGGAATGTAATTGTGATAAAAGGATTATATTACACGGTAAACGTTCGTATGAGGTGACATGTCGTTGCAGCATTAACTTCTTTCTCTATGGGTGCCTTAGCGTGTTGCTAGACGCTAACTTTGAACTTTAGGCAGGCTCGCCTAATACCACTGAGAAAGAGGCACTAAGTGTATCCGGAATCTCAGTTAAATAATTTATTATTTAACAAGTTGGATAAAACACCCTCCCAGCGTCCATTGGGTGTTAGTCGCCCTACCGACATGAGTGGGGTAGCTTATGAAATCATAAAACATAAGATATAATATAGCTCACAACCACACTATGGACATTAACCTAGTTTGAGGCTCAACTGCAGCTATTGTCTCTCGGATACCCGGCTGCCACTGCTAAGAACTAGATATTCTATAAGCACAGAAGCATTTAAGAAGACTTTCATTAATTATCGTTCATTTCTTATAACATTTCACTTTACGTTAATTAATTCATTAGTCATTAATTAACATTATTCCATTCACATTTCATTACCTTCAAAGTGAAGTCCATGCCCTCCCGACATAATCCAACCGAGTCTGCGGTTTCTCAAGATCTTTTCACCATTCCAACAAACACCAACCCCAAGGGTTAAAACATTTATTAGACATTAACATTATTTCATTTATTCTAGGTACTCTCGGAAACATCCAAGTTACCATAAAAGAGATGCATAACAAAACACAACCAGCTACCTCAAGCAATGGGGAAAGGAATGCAAACAAGCAACCCGACCACCCGACCCTTTAGCAGAATATTAACAAGCATCCCAGCTTTAAGCACAACGACAGGCAAACCTAACTTCAACCCATTCCATCAAACCCCCTGTCGTCCCCGACACTACCATGCATATCACCATGCATCTCGTCGTCACGAGCGTCAACTGCTGCCACAACTTCGGGCCACAACTTCGGGCCTCCCGCCCATATCTCATCAGCCAATTGCCATCCCAAGCTCACACCACATCACATAGTAAGGCTCATGTCCAGAGCAATCACCGAAGGCAACAAACAACAAACATAGTCAACAGAACATCTAAGCCCTAAAAACAAGGCATCCAACCTTCACATGCAACGGGCTCTCTCGCCTCTAAACACTTATCTTTATCAAACAACCGGTTTTATTCCATCTTCATTTAACTAATTCATTTATTACAGGTTACAACTACGGGTAACCTAAGATATCAGCTAACACAAGCTATAGATCATTTAAACATGCTCTCTAGCATAGATTCCAGTTTTAACAAAACTTTGAGAAGAACAATTCCCATTATCATGCTTTTTTATTAATTTTAGCAGGAAACATTCCAACTTCAAGTTCTTTAGCCATTTCCATTAACACATGGAAGAACAATTTAATTACTCACGCATAAGCTTCATTTGATTTTCCATCAAATTATAAGAACTGTTTATAAAGCATGCCTATTTAATCCGTAAGCCAACCAGCAATTTTTAGCTTTACGTTCTTTAACCATTTTTATCAAATTAACATGCTAGACCCAAGCATAACAAACATGTTCAACAAAACATAAACATAGATAGCACACTATCTAACAAAACAAGAGACAATCATTATCACGGTGGAAAAACATACGATCACTACAATCATAAACCAATTCTTTCACTAATCCGGTTAATTCTTTATTAAGGTTAATTCCACCGTCGCCCAAAGGGATAAAACATGATTATTTTACGATTGCACATAAAATAAAAAGGAGAAGCAACAGATCCCCTACCTCAAGGCTTCAACTTTCCTCAAATGAGAATAGAACAACAACACGGATCTCCGGTCACCTCTCTCGCAAGAAGACTACTACCCTCCAAGAACACCGCGCCACAACCACCAAGGGAAGGCCTATGCCGCAACCCTGCCCCTGCCCCATGGTGTAGCCGTGCCAAAAATGACAAAAGCACCGAAACTCTTCCTCTAGAGCCCCTACCATTGGAATTCCTGAGTATTGGGTCCGAAGGTCCGGGCCGTTACAATAATACTTAATTTTGTATTTTTCATTAGTGAGTAATTTTGATTTTATCTTAGTTTTCAATTGGGCTTTGTTTTCCCATGTCCATTTTTAGAATAAAACTTTACATTATTGCACGTTTACATGCATTTTGATCTTGTCGCCTCTCTAACTTAGTGGTTCTGCTCATACATTTGTAGGCATCGGAAGATGCAAAGAAACTCGTTGATGAAGAAAGGTCATATGCCCGTGCAGAAATTGAGAATGCAAGAGCAGCAGTTCAGAGAGTGGAAGAGGCCCTCAAGGAACATGAACAAATGTGCCTGACATCAGGGAAGCAGGTCTGTGGTAGTTTATCAGATATTAGATGTATTAAGGTTTAAGGCTTTCTGTAAAATTTGGTTAGATTGTAGCTCTGTAATATTTTTTTGAAGTAGCTTTTTATTATCCTCTTGTTTGTACTGAAGAGTTGTTGCATAATTTCCTTGGTTAAAAAACAAGTCTCTTTGGTTTGATCATTGCAAAAAATAGATCAAAACAAAAAACATATTTTATATATCAGTGAAGCGTTTTTACATTCACAGATAGGCTGGAGGTGGCTCTTTGCTCCAAGTAACTGCCCAAATGCTGTGATATTCATTGTCCTCTGTCTTGTTATTGAATGACTAATCCACACGAGGTGATGAAAGTGATCACTTTTGGGTTCTGCTTCAATACTTTGGCTTAAGCGCATACTTTAAATTGCCATCCTTATGAAACTCGTGTATATATTCTATTTTGGGATTGCTCAACCTAAGGCCTCAGTGCTTTGGCTTATGCCTTCATGATTATTGCTATTGCTTTCAGCATGATGCGTGTTATAAAATATTGGCTTGGTTGGCTGTTTGAAATGATGAATCTTGCTACGCGTAACTGCTATAATAATTGCAATACTTTATTGCTATTATTTATCAATGTTGAATGCCTGCTGGTTCAGCATTGACTAAATGTTTCTACAGTCGTTGGCACACTCCTGCATGGCCCTGTTTTCATAGAACCTATCAACATATTAGGTAGCTTGTGTAGAACTTTGTTTAGTTTCATTTTTAATTTCTCCAACAAATGTTGTTGGTGTGTGATATTTAGGACTCGGAGCAATTAATGAAGGAGGTTCAAGAGGCTAGAAGGATAAAAATGCTTCATCTTCCTAGCAAGGTATGCCATTTGTCAAATGTTATTATCCGTTTCTTAAGTGGGTTTAAAAAAGAAAGTATGGAAATGGGTTTCTGTTTAAAATATTTTTAGGTATGGGTCTAAAATGTGCTGAAGCCGTCGATACATTGCCCTTTGTTTAAATGCGTCGAGGGCTTAACGCATTTTGGTCAGAAGCAAAACGAAACGTGTTAGAGCACCCGACGCATTTAAAAAAAACCAATTGAAAAAGCAGCTGTAGTAGTTATAAAAATTGAATTTGTTTACATATATTTGAAATGTTCTTTATAAATAAATGGTTAGTTATAAAAAATTATGGTATCAATTAAATCATATGAATAGAAATTAATACTATTAATTATAATTTCATTATTATATTGAAGTTCATTTGCTTGAAATATATTTTTGACATATAATTAGTTGAATAATGTTCGTAGAATAATCAAATTATTATTAATAATATAGAAACATTCAATGAAATCTCAAATTATTTTAAGTCATTGAAAGCATAAAAATTAATGAGTAATAAATTTCATATGTGCCTCCGATGGGGCCCTATCCCACAGTCTGAAGTGTGAATGTCATGCCCGTATTGAGTCTGCTGACCTCCGCGACATGGTGGAGGGGGCTCTTCCTTTTATATAAAAACCTTAGATGTATGTTGCTTCCCTGTCTGTGATTCATCATGAGGAGGTGCCTTGGGATGTCGGGATGCAATGTGGTCCACCCGATCCTTCTCCAATCACGTAAGTGGAAGAACGTGACACCCTATGAGGAATCCACTCGGTTTATGAAAGCTCAGTCACAAATGAAGAAGTGGGAAAAAAAAACTGAATTGAGCTAGCATCTGTTGTACCAGGCAAATACTGTGGAGATCTTGATAAAATATGTGGATCCCATGGGTGCTGGTACACATCATTAGCAGACCGAGGCTCGTATGTTGGGGGGTTCTTCATTTTCCTGTGGAATAGGCGAGGCCTCACGTGCAACATCCGCTGTACCAAACGAATACTGTTGATATCCCGATAAAAGATGTGGATCCCATGATTGGTAGTACACATCATCAACAGGCTCATGCTTGTATGTTGGGGGTTCTTCCTTTGTCGATGGAACAAGCGAGGCCTCACGTGCAGCCCAACATCGTATACGTCGTCTTCGTGGCTCCTCAACCTCAACATATGCCGGAGGGTGTGCGCTTGAGCAAGAACCTCCCCTTTCCCAGGTGGACGGTCAAAGATACTATCATGTACATCAAGAAGCATAGGCAACATGTCTTGCGCTACAAAATGGTATGCTGCCTGACTAAATATGTCATGACCCGACCCTATCGGTCTCGAGCCGCAACTACCCCAAGGCCGCCTCCATAAGCCAGAGGCTGGCGACAAGCGCCGAAGGCGTAACAATCTCGGGGAGGCCTTTGCCTAAGTACCTGTACCCACACACACAACCCACTCCATGCAGGAGCGCAGAGTAAAAAGGAAACCAAAGTACGAACTACAATATCCCAACCAAAAAGCATGCATCGACCTCTAAAAACAGAACAAGTAAAGTGCTGAAAAGTGGACTGACAAGTAAACTGAACAGTAAAGGGCAAAACACGCGCCCAACCAGAAAGGTGCCACAACACGACAACAGGTAAACGAAAGTAAACATCTGGTGAGTCTCACACCTGAAAGTCCTACTACGACCACTGAACGCAGCCTAAGCTCTTGTGTCCTCTACGCTCCTCTGTAGTCTCGATCGACCTGTCCGTCGTCTGCAAGGGCACACCAAGTGCGGGCAAAGCCCAAGCAGGGGTGCGTATAAAGATAATCAGTAGGATGCCCCGAAAGCTCAAGGGAGCAACAAAGGAGGTACTAAAACGGTGAGCAGTAGACAGAACAAAGAACAGTGTAAGAGTACAATAGAGAGAGTGCAACTCAACCCAACAAAAGAAAGGAAGTAGACTCGTCCAATCCAAGAGGAGCTAGACACGAAAAGCACGTGGCATACCCCGTGCGCCTTCGCCCCTCCTAGGAGGAGAGTAACTGAACCCAAGGAATGAGAACAAAAGTAGGGTGTATATATATATATGCTCAACAAGAAACCCGAACGAGTGTGTAAGGAGATCTCTATCTCCAAGCTCATCCCAGGAAAAGTCGCCAACAGTTTTAAGCATATCCATCACTGACGCCCAACTGTCCCGCACGTCGAAACTGTCTCATCGCTAAACCGTACAACCAAGGGTCCCGCTCCGGTAATCACGGAGAAAAGTCACTGACTAGCCTCATAGAAAGGGGTGAGTCTGAAATAAGTAGTCGGGTAACCCACTGCCCAGCCCAGCTGGAGGGTAAAACCTAAGAGGTCGTCGGGTAACCCACTGCCCAGCCCAGCTGGAGGGTAATCCCTAAGGTTAACGGGTAACCCACTGCCCAGCCCCGCTGGAGGGTAAACCCTAAGGTCAACCGGTAACCCACTGCCTAGCCCCGCTGGAGGGTAAACCCTAAGGTCAACGGGTAACCCACTGCCCAGCCCCGCTGGAGGGTAAACCCTAATACGCCGGTGGGTAACCCAATGCCCAGCCCCGTTGGAGGGTAAACCCGGAACTGGTCTGATAACTCCGCACTGCCCGTGCCATCACTGGGTGTTACTAACTTCGCTACCGTGCGTTGGTTCGGAGTGCGTCAAAGGAACCTCCGACCAACGCCCTTTCATGTTTCCACATTTAATGAGATCTCGAATGAGGCTCCGCACGCCCAAACAGATTACACCGTTGCAATCCTCGTGGAAAAACACGCGAGATAGACTATTTACTCGCTTGAAGCGGACTCCCGATGAAAAAGATATTCAACACCGCTTTATGTCCATATGGCGTCTCGTGGGGCCCACACCTCGGTTCCGAAAAAGTTCGGGCGAACTGCGCCATAGCGATGCTTTCGGAAAAACACGCCAAATCGACTATTCATTCGCGCCGAACGGACGTCTGATGAAAAAGTCGTAGTACGCTGCACACAGCTTAAAAGACGGCCCGTGGGGTCCACGCCTCAACTCCGGCTTCAACGCCTGAAACCACCCTGGACTACTTCGTCACGACGCCAGGGTCACAACGCCGATGACGACGCCTAAAACGAACTCCGGATGTGCTCGCGCCATCCGAAACAAGAATCCCGGCGAGGCGCTAAGTAAAACTTAACGGGCGTGTCGCGCCACCGAGCCCCCCCGTCTCGGGAATTAAAAATCCCCGAGTCCATCTCAAAAACCTCCGTCTTGATCCGAGGGTAGCGTCGCCGCAGACGACATGCGAATCCGACACTCGGTTTGCAAGTTAGAGGCGTTTTAACGCCAACGAACGGAGATGGGGTGGGCCGGACCGGTTCGGCCGGTCCAACCCTTTAGACCGGCGGTCCGCGACTCGGCCGCCCGGACCGCCCAGTCCACCGCGGCCCGCGGTTCACTGCGCGGGCCGCATTGCTTTACTCGGACGGGCTTAAGCCGGTCCGGCTCTTTTCCACGGGACCAGCGTTTCGCGGGTCCCGGTCCACATTCGGGGTCACGAAGACCCCGGTCTCCCGCTGCACGCCGACCGACAAAGCCGACCGACCCGCGCCCCTGGCCTCCTTCTTGCACCGTCGACGCCCGCAGCCGCTCGCCCACAGCCGGCTGCGCCACTGCCTGAGGGCGCCGCGCTGCCTGGACTGTCGAGGAGCCCGCGCCGCCGCCGTCGCCCGTCAGACCGCCCTGGAACCGTTGAAAAACAAGAATTTTGGCCGAAAAACTTCCCGGGGTCACCCCGGACACCCCGGGACTCGAAATTTTGATCCGAAAGACTCTTTGGCAAGCTCGGATCGAGCCCTACTCAAATATGGCCTTCGCTTGACAATTAAACAGCATTTCGACGCTATAATTTGAGTTCGATGAAGTTGCGGAAATTTAAAATGAAAGCGCAGCAGTCCTACCTCGTAGGGCGTAGCCCGTCGCTTCACAAACGATCCGCCGGAGCCGCAACCACCTTGGAGAGGTGGGGAGAGGAGTTTGAAGAAAGGTGGATCCTTTGTTGGGAGAGCTTCTGCCAGGGAGAGTGTAAGGGGGAAGAAGGGGGGTTGATGTGTTTAAATAGGGAAAATTAATTAAAATTTAATTAATTTTAAACACCCACCAGTAGGCCCGCACCCGAACTCCCGATGGGGTCAGGGTTATGCCGCTCTTAGGGTAAAATCCACGTTCTGAGCGCAACGGTGGTCTCGAAATTTTAATATGAGCCTCTGTTCAGAAGTTATAAAGTTCACGCCCGAGGTCGCTAAATTACGAAAACGCCCATGGTGGCGTTTTCCACAGAAGGCCCGCGCCCGCGAAAGTTACACCTCTCCTAGTGTAAACGCCACGCTCCGGACTCAACAATGCTTTCCGTTTTCCCATCCGAGCAACCGTTTAGGAGTTATTCTGTTTATTTGGCGTGTCTGGTATGAACGCACTTGAAATTTAATTCCGGCCACACCGGGGCTTGGAATCACATGCCGTCTGAACGCCCTGCTCTGGAATAACATCAAGAAAAAATTTCAAAGTCTTACAGGCTCAAAACCCGGGTTCTTACATCATTCCCTCCTTCAAGTTTTTCGTCCCCGAAAAACAAAACTACAAAAACAACTCGGGATATTGAGCCCGCATCTTGCTCTCCCGTTCCCAGGTGCTCTCCTGCACCCTCCCGTGCTGCCACAACACACGAACCAAAGGAATGGTCCGTCCACGCAGAGTCCGCTCCTGCCGGTCCTCAATCGCCACCGGGTGCTCCGCAAAGGTTGCTCCATCCTCAATGTCCAGCTCTCCCCAGTCGATTACGTGCGTGGGGTCGTGAACGTATTTTCTCAGCTGCGACACGTGGAAGACGTCATGCACCCTCTCCAGCTGTGGGGGTAGAGCAAGACGGTAGGCAACCTCACCAACCCTGCGCGCGATCTCAAAAGGCCCGATGAACCTCGGGGATAGCTTGCCTCCTCGGCCGAACCTCCGTGTTCCATGCCGCGGGGAGACTCTAAAAAAGACATGGTCCCCCTGCTCGAACTCCAAAGGCCTGCGACGACGGTCTGCGTAGGACTTATGTCTGCTCTGAGCCGTCCTCATCCGCTCACGAATGACCTGCACCTTCTCCGTCGTCGCCCGCACCAACTCTGGGCCCACGAGGGAGGTTTCCCCAACCTCCGTCCAGCACAACGGTGACCTGCAGGGTCTCCCGTAGAGGGCCTCAAAAGGTGCCATGCCGATAGTAGAGTGGTAACTGTTGTTATACGCGAACTCCACCAAGGGCAGGTGATCCTCTCAGCTTAGGCCAAAGTCTAACACGCACGCCCTGAGCGTAACCTCCAACACCTGGATGGTGCGCTCGGTTTGCCCGTCCGTCTGGGGGTGAAAAGATGTACTCATCCGTAGCTGAGTCCCGAATGCCTCCTGCAGGCCTCGCCACAATCGCGACGTAAACCGCGCGTCACGGTCGGAGACGATCGTCGAGGGTACTCCATGAAGGCGGATGATCTCCCGAACGTACAGCTGCCCTAGACTCTCCACCGAGCTCTGCTCCCTGATGGCAAGGAAGTGCGCCGACTTTGTGAGTCGGTCCACTATCACCCAAATGGAATCATGACACTTTGCTGTGCGCGGAAGCCCTGTGACGAAGTCTATAGATATACCATCTCACTTCCACTCCGGGATATCAAGGGGCTGCAACAACCCTGCCGGAACCTGATGCTCTACCTTCACCTGCTGACAGGTAAGACACCGAGAAACGAATTCAGCTACGCTCCGCTTCATCCCAGACCACCAAAACTGCCGCTGAAGGTCTCTGTACATCTTCCCCACACTGGGATGTACAGCCAAGGGAGAAGTGTGAAATTCCCGCATCACCTCCTCCCGCATCTCCACTGGTACTACAACTCGCCCCTGGAACAGGATCTCGTGATTCCCTCCTTCAGAATATCCATCGGGTGCGTCGCCCGTGGATATCTGATCACGCAGTACCTTCCTGTCGACATCCCCCAGCTGCGACTCTCTCACACGCTCAAGGAGCGAAGGAGTCAACATCATCGACTGCAGAAAAGCCGTACCCTCCTGCTCCACCAAGGTCAGCTGCAGGGAAGCTAACTGCTCTGAAGCTTCCCGCACTAGACGAGCCTGAGACTTCCTCCTAAGGGAATTTGCTACTACGTTGCCCTTCCCTGCAGAAACTCAAGCCAGCGCCTCTGCCTCAGATTCAGATCCCTCTGAGTGAAGATGTATTTGAGGCTCTGGTGGTCTGAGTAGACCACAAAACGCTCACCCAGAAGGTAGTGTCTCCATAACCTCAAGGCGAAGACCACCGCTGCCAGCTCCAAATCGTGAGTCGCATAATTCTGCTCATGGGGCCTCAACTGCCTCGACCCATATGCAATCATTGCCTGTTGCTGCATCAGCATGCACCCGAGCCCAGCTCCTGAAGCGTCACAATATACCACGAACTCAACGCCCTCCTCTGGCAGCCTCAACAGTGGAGCACTAGTCAGCCTCTGTCTCAACTCCTCGAACGCCTTCCGGCACTGATCAGTCTAGGTGAACGGTCGTCCCTTCCGCGTCAATGCGGTCAAAGGGGCAACAATCCTGGAGAAGTCTTCCACGAACCTTCTGTAGTACCCTGCCAAGCCAAGGAAGCTCCGCACCTCAGACGCATTCTTGGGTGGATCCCAAGCAAGCACTGCCTCTATCTTTGCGGGATCTACGATTAGACCCTGTTCCGAAATGACATGCCCTAGAAAGTGAACCTCATGAATCCAGAACTGACACTTCGAGAGCTTCCCATACAGCTGGTGCTCCCGGGGTAAGTCTAGGACCATCCTCAAATGCTCCGCTTGCTCCTCCTCCGTCGTAGAGTACATGAGTACGTCGTCAATAAAGACAACCACAAATCGGTCCAAGTACGGCTGGAAGATCTGGTTCATCAAAGCCATGAATACGGCGGGGGCATTCGTCACGCCAAAGGGCATCACCAGAAACTCGTAATGCCCATAGCGACAACGGAAAGCGAACTTCGGGATGTCGGCCTCACGAACCCGCAACTGGTGGTAGCCGGATCGAAGATCAATATTGGAGAACCACTTCGCACCTCTCAACTGGTTGAAGAGGTCATCAATCCTCGGCAAAGGGTACTTGTTCTTTATCGTGGCCTGATTCAGGAGACGATAATCCACACAAAGTCGCAGACTCCCATCTGCCTTTTTCACAAACAAAACCGGAGTTGCCCAGGGGGACACACTGGGCCTGATGAATCCCTTCTCATGAAGGTCCTCCAACTGAAGTCGTAGCTCCCGAAGCTCTGTGGGTGCCATCCTATAAGCCGCACATGATATCGGGGCAGTCCCCGGCTGCAAGTCAATGCAGAACTCCATCTCTCGCCTCGGAGGTAGTCCCGTGACATCCTCGGGGAAGACGTCCATACAGTCCTCTACAACGGTAGGGATCCAGGTGCCTGTAGCGTCTGCTGCTCCGAGAGCCATACTCGCCAACTGGTGAGAAAAAGACCGTGGTCTCCTGCTCAGAGTACCCGTCTGCTCTGCCACGAGGTCTCGTTCACCTAGATTGGTGAACCTCGTCCCATCAGAATGGATGCATCTTACTAGTCTACGCCGACAGTCAATCTGGACGTGAACCATGGAAAGCCAATCCATGCCTAAGATGATGTCATAAGGTTCCATCGTGATGACGAGTAGGTCCCACGTGAAACTCTCTTCTCCGAACGACAGTTCGCACTGTCTGCAAACAAAGGTCACTAACGTGGCACTTCCTGTAGGAACCTCGAGGCTAAGCGCAGGTGTCAACGTCTCTACTGGGAGCTCCAACTCCCGTACCAAAAGCAGCGATATAAAAGAGTGGCTGACGCCTGTGTCTACTAGTACCGAAGCAAGCATAGAGTAAACACAAAGCGTAACTCGGACCATCTCATGTGCTGGGGGGTCACGAACACCCATAGCCTAAAGCTGCCCGCGACCCCTACCGCCAGCTCCCTGAGCCTGGCGTGGGCCGCCCAGGGGTGGATGTGTTTAAGTAGGGAAAATTAATTAAAATTTAATTAATTTTAAACACCCACCAGTAGGCCCGTACCCGAACTCTCGACGAGGTCGAGGTTAAGCCGCTCTTAGGGTAAAATCCACGTTCTGAGCGCAACTGTGGTCTCAGAATTTTAATCCGAGCCTTCGTTCCGAAGTTATAAAGTTCACGCCCGATGCCGCTAAATTACGAAAACGTCCCTGGTGGAGGGGTGTTTTCCACAGAAGGGCCGCGCCCGCGAAAGTTACACCCCTCCTAGGGTAAACGACATACTTCAGACTCAACGGTGTCCTCAGTTTTCCAATCCGAGCAACCGTTTAGAAGTTATTCTGTTTATTTGGCGTGTCTGGTGTGAACGCACTTAAAATTTAATTTCGGCCATACCGGGGCTCAGAATCACACGCCGTCTGAACGCCTGCTCTGGAATAATATCAAGAAAATTTCAAAGTCTTACAGGCTCAAAACCCGGGTTCTTACAAAATACCACGCCTTTCTCGGGATCAGATATCCGCATAATATCATGCAGCTGAGTAGTCTGTAAAAAGATACAAGCTGAACTAAAACAAAGTCAACAACAAACATGTTAATGTAAAGTTGTTGACTTACTAGATCGTGGATCCATTTACCGTTTTGCGTAAGATGCAATATAGATTTCAATCTATACTATGGTGAATACTCAACTTTCTCTGACAGATGCTGTCGTATTGTAGGCGGGCCCTCAGTATGAAATGTCACATTCCTGCCCCATATGTCGAAATATTGTGCATGATGCCTTTAGTTGACATCCCGCCTCCTTGTCAGCTTCATGAAATGAAATGTTGATTGCTGACTCGATATTGATGAAATACGCTGGACGTATCCAAACTGACTCATAACTCTATCGGGCCAGTGCCACTCAATAATGTGAAAGCATATGAGAGGCAAAAATAATTACATTAATTAAAATAAACATTTTAAAAAATACCTCTAAATGAAGCTTCGGAAATTCTTCACCCCTTGGAAGTCGTTGCTGGAGAGTCGTCGGCCACTAGAAGTCGTTACCGCTCTCAACACCTTTTCTAGGTCTTCGATCCCGGCCAAAGGCGTTGAGGGCATAAACACATTTCAGATTTGTCAAAAAGTGTTGGCCCCCTCATCGCCTTTCAAACCCATATTATGTTATTTTTTTTAAAACCCATAAAGGATGCCAATAACAAGCTTGTGTCTTTTTTCAAAAATATTTCTTGAGATGATGTTGGTGGTAGTGCTCTCTCTGTCTCTCTTGGTTTGTGTGTGTGTTTGTATGTATGTCTTTGTTGACCACTCATTCATATCCATTTATATGATATCCTTTCTTAAAATTCATATAGAATTGTAATCCTAGAATTTTAAATTATCATAGATTAATTAACTTTTTTTTGACCGGATATAATCATGTGTTTCCCATATCAAGCCATCCCTTTCATTGCGAAAGCTACTCTAATTTTACATGAAACTTATTGTTTTGTTCAATGTTTTACCACAAATCCATTTTGGGCACACGTCATTTGCTCGGTCCTTTGGCGGATCCATCTAGAATTAATGGGATTTCTGAACTGCCAAACATTCTTAGTTAGACACTTGAGTTTTATTGACATTCTATTGAATTTTCCAGACCTGTAAGGCTAATATGATGGTGGCATAAAATCTCTCATGCATTCAGTTTGAATTTGTATTTGAAAATGTTTACTTGTATTTCAGGTTATGGACATGCAACACGAGCTTCATGCATTAAGAAGCCAGTTTGCACGTAAATCCGATCATTCTCTCCAGCTTCAAAAGCAGGTTTTTTACGTATATCTCAAATCACACATGTCAAAATTTGGTACGATTAGGTTTCAAAGCTTGTAAAATGTCATCATTTTTTCTGCCTCTATACTACCTATCTTCTGTTATAAGCCCTCTGTTTAAATATTTTAGAAGAGTTTCTTTTCAATATTGAGAATTTCAGTTTGTAAATCCCTACTGCTAAACTATCATCTTGGTAAATCTACCAAATTCTGTTTTGCCAAATGCAAGAATGTTTGGTTGGGTAGTTGATGACTGAACTTGAGGCCTGGAAGAATGTTTCCTGTAATGTGGTGATTGAAAATTCAATTCTTCATTTGTTTTTCTTTTATTAGCGGCATTCAGTGGAATTGGGGCTGAGGGCACTGTTCCTTTTTACTGATTGTAATGTGTTTTCTTTTTGAGTGCTGAAAAGAAAACCCTGAGGCTGGAGTTGCGTTCCTCTGGTGAAGGTTGCATTTCAGCCCATTCACGGGTCCCAGCCAATTGGGTTACCCCAATCATTTGGTGCATCTGCCCCAGTGTGGTGATCTCCAGTTTAGAAGTGCCCAATAGCCTTACTCTGGTGCCACTGACTAATTGGGACCATCTCAATCCACCAGATGTCCTTGGCCAATTGGATCCACTGGCTTGAGTGAGGTTTTCTATCCCTGTAGTGTTCTTGTTGCATTTGGCCATCGTTCGAGTGAGGTGGGCTTCTGCCTTTTCAGCCCTCCGGCTGGAGTTGCTTTCCTCTGGTGAAGGTTGCATTTCAGCCCATTCACTGTCCAGCCAACTGGGTTACCCCAATCATTTGGTGCATCTGCCCCAGTGAGGTGATCTCCAGTTTAGAAGTGCCCAATAGCCTTACCTTGGTGCCACTGTCTATTTGGGACCATCTCAATCCACCAAATGTGCTTGGCCCATAGTTTTCAATCTCGGATCGCGGTGCGATGTGGCGGGGGTCCTATAGCGGGATAGCGGCGACACGGATCGCGTCGCGGCCACTTTTTTATCTAATCACGGGGCAGTTAAAATAATTTAAATTATAGAATTTTACACACATCTATATGTTGAAAAAATAAACACAAAACATAAAAAGTAAACACACATTCAAATTCATAATATAAAACATTCATAAATTTATAATGCATCAAACACATGTCCCATTCAATTATTTATAAAACAATATCCATGAGAACAACCAAAGTTCAATCTTCTTTATTTTCAAGATCTTCCATTTCTTCTTCACCATCAGTTTCACTATCATCACTTTTATAAATCTCCTCTTCATTTGTTTTTCCATCATCATCATCATCATCATGATATAATTCTTGTTCATCATCGTCTTCTTCTTCTTCAATAACCATCATTGTTTTTCCTTTAGAGCTTGAATTTAATGCATGGGTAGCTCCTCCTCTTGTTTTTCTCCTTGTATAATGAGAAGGTTCACCGACCCTGGTAGCTTCCACAACTAATCCCCAAGTCATGGTGTTATCATCTTCAAACATCAATTCATCTTCAGCGCCATCTTCATTACCATTCATTTGTCCTAAAAACCACGCACCACTATCATCATCAACTTTCTTTAGGACAATGCGATCAATGACATCTCTGGAATCAAACCGGTCCTTCAAAGTTTGGTTGTATTTGATGAACACCAAGTCTTGCAACCTTTGATGCTCTAGCCGACTTCTATTTTTAAAATGAATCCGTTTTATAAAAATTAAAAAAACATTGGTATCACTAATGAAGTTTAAACTTAAATGAAAGCGAGTTGAGTATTGATATTAAGTTACATGCTCAAAGACACTCCAATTCCTCTCACACCCCGACTACATGTCAAGGTCAAAACTTTGATGACAATTGTCATCAAAGATGGTGTTCCTCTTCCATAATTCTTCCACAATTCAGCTGCAATTATTATTTATTTGCATTGTTTTGTAATGATCTAAATTACGGATCATGTAATTAAATAATCAAGACAAGTAAACTCTTACCATGAGCAGTTATACTTCGTTATCTCATGCAACCTTTCCCACCAAAGAGGCCTTGTGCGCTTCTATATGTTGCCATTTCTAAACAAGCTTTGTCTTCCTTCTCTGGGCTTGGAGACAATCCCTCAATACAATCATATAAACCTTTTATCACCTCTGAATCTCTTTCAATACTTGGATTTCCTTAGAATAATTGAGTTTCTTTTATAATGAATAATTAAGACCACATCGGACCATAAGTCCGATGTGGGATACGGACTCCAACACTCCCCCTCAAGCTAGGTGTACCTAGCTTGGACACATAAAGAAAATAGACCAAAGCAGCGACAATATAAAGCTAGGTGTACCATGTAGGTTGAGAAAACCCCCTGCCTCCTTACCTCAAAGTGAGGCGGATGCATTCTTTTATAATGAATGAAAAGGAACACATCGGACCACAAGTCCGATGTGGGATACAGACTCCAACAAGATGATTAAGAGAGCCATCGACATTGACGCACACAGTATAGATCCACCTGCAACCAACAACCTGTTTATCCGAAGGGAGATGGACAAGATCTCAAGTATGATTGGTTTCCAAGCCCTGAAGTTCATCCTACATTGCCTTTAACTAGTCGGGATGGGATTTCGCCTCAGTCACAATGCGCGGTGTCAAGTGAGCAGTCAGGGTTGCAATAGCTCGAGAGGTAGCCACAAATAAGCCCTGATAAGACTGACATGAGCGAGAACCTTTGCGAAGCGCAATAGGCAACTCTAGTGATAAAGGATCTGGAGCAGTTAAGTCATCAGGTGTGGTAACACCATTAGGCCCTGGGATGGTAGGTGTGTTAGGTCGGCGAGTATATACCTGACCAATTCATGGTCACCGACGCACCGTGGCAGGGCACCCCTCCATCTCACATCGGAGATCCGTGCGAAAGGAGGGCTGAATGATTGGTGTCATCATTCCCATCTCTCTTTCGAGCCGCCCACCCGATGATGTTTGTGTGGCGCCCCGCTGCATCACCAAGTGACTGGTCCCACTGCTTTGATAGTCACGTGGTAGGGTATCCATCCATCCCACATTGGAATTCCGTAGGGACGGACGACTGGTTTGATAGGCGCCAACACCGCCATCCCTTTTTGAGGCCGCCCACCCGGCGACGCATGCGTGTTGGCATGCTGCACCGCCTGCCTATTACTCAAAACCATTTTCCTTATCCCACCATGTTGCATGTTGCCCACTGATGATGGCCCGGAGGCCCTTTGTCTCAAAGGTCTTTGATGGCCCGGAGATCCTGTGGTCTGTAGGCTCAATTCTGTGGTTTGAAAGCTCAATTCAGGTGAATAGTACCACTGCTACAATACCTGTTATAGTACTGCTACAGTAGCATCAGAAATTGTCCCCCATCTGGATTTGATACATTTTCTCGTTGTTTTTGTTGAGCAAATAACTTTATTAAACCACAAAGCATAGTTTTAATAGAAAAAATTTTGCAAAAAAATTATATACCCTATTAATATACCTGCAAAAGAACTTTATAAAACTCAAAACATATGTTAAGCTAAGAGAAAATTGTACGTAACATATGGAAAAAACAACAAAATGTCATATCACATATTTGACTTAAAAAAGAGAACATGTGAACATATAAATTAAGTGAACAGAAAAAAAAAATTTTAAAGGGAGATTGAAAAGAGAGAAATTCTATGTGTGTGTAACATATATATATATATATTTATATCAGAATATATTTATCAGAATATATAAATAAATAAATAAATAAATATATATATATATATATTAGTATTAGTAAAATTAAACGTGGAATGAAAGAAGAAATTTTAATATGTTAAATATCAATCCATCAAGGAGTATTATATAATATATATATATATATATATTTATATCAGAATATATTTATCAGAATATATAAATAAATATATAAATAAATATATATATTAGTATAAGTAAAATTAAACGTGGAATGAAAGAAGAAATTTTAATATGTTAGAGAAATATCAATCCATGAAGGATTATTATACCTCAGGCATAGGGGGTTTCAATGGCGTGCACACATTCAAAATGCAAAGACAGCAAAAAAACTGAAATTAAAATACTATACAGTATATCGGTTGTTAATGTTGGAAGCGAAATCTATGACAATTCCCCCATTTTACAAAAGGATAACTCAACCATTGACTTACTCATTTGTAAATACGCATAAATATATAATGTTGTAGGAGAGAGAAACTGTGCTGTAAATATGTTTAGAATTTTGTAACTCAGTGATAAATCTTGAATATTACACATTCAGAATGCAAACTGATGGGTAACTGAATGATTTCTCTTCAAAACTTCACATCCAAAATGGAAATAGATTGGAAAAATAATGGTGAAATGTTATACACAAAAACAATTACCAGCTAATTTACATAAGCAACATATGTGACAAACATCCAAAATGTAAAGAAAGTTTGAAAATTAAAAATACAATCAGGCATAATATATTTATAGTAATATATTTCATTTGCACGGTAGGTTAAACTGATGAGTTTCAAATAGACAACTCACTGATTAATATTGAATCCGTCAAATCCAAAATGAAATGAGTGGTAAAAATTGAATATAAATTTGTATACAATATATTGAATGTATTGAAGGTTGAGGCAAATCTGTGAAAATTCTCCCATTTTACAAAAGGGTAACTTGTTGAGTTTTTTATATTGTGGTTTCATCCCCAAACGGTTCCTTATTCACTGCCTCAACAAGATTCAATACAAATTACAATGGCAAGGTTTCAATCTGATTTTTCCAGTTTCCACCAAATGTAACTGTTAATGGTGAATTCCCCTTACCTCAATGTGAGGTGGGGATACTCTTTTATAGATGAGTAAATCTAAATACAAGGAGGGTAAGTCCGATGTGGGACTCAGAAATACCCATTTAAACTTAAATGGGGTCCAACACTCCCCCTCAAGCTGGACATGCCCAGATTGGATAGAGTCCCACAAAGAAAAAAGAGAACAAGACACAAGACCAGCTCATACTCCCCCTCAAGCTGGGCCATGGAGGCTTTGAATACCCAGCCTGGTAGTGAGAGATTCAAGGCGAGCTCCTGGGAGACCTTTGGTGAAAAGATCGGCAAGCTGATTTGCCGTCGGGATATGGACGAAACTGATATGGTGCTGCTCCAGATGGTGGCGGAGAAAGTGACAGTCCACCTCGATATGCTTTGTCCGTTCATGGAAGACGGGATTCGAGGCAATCTTTGTGGCGACCTGATTGTCACACCAGATATGAGCAGAAGTCGATGTTGGGAAACCGAGCTCATGGAGGAGATGACGAATCCAGAGGATCTCAGTAGTGACTGTGGGCATGGCTCGATACTCGGCCTTGACACTCGATCGGGAGACGACAGTCTGCTTCTTGCTGCGCCAAAAGATGAGATTACCGGCGAATAACACGGCGAAACCCGAAGTAGACTTGAGGGTAGCGAGGCAACTGACATAGTCCGCATCACAGAAGGGCTCAACATTCATGTGAGCATGATGTGAGTACTGAAGGTCACGTGCAGGGTCTTTCTTGATGTATTTAGCAATGCGGAGGACAACATCCCACTGAGATCTGGTGGGATGCTCCATGAACTGACTGACTTTGCCAGCGGCACAGGCAATGTCGGGACGCATCATGGTGAGGTAGTTGAGTTTACCGACCAGGCGTCGATAGCTCTCGGGATGAGGAAATGGTTCCAAGTCGGAATGAAGAGAGCGTTCCCCATGGTCAAGTGGAGTGTCCACTGCGGTGGCTGTGCTCAACCCGGCATCCTGCAAGATATCAAGAGCATACTTGCGCTGACAGAGAGAGATAGTGTCCGCAGTCCAGGAGACCTTGATGCCAAGGAAGTAGGTGAGGGGACCAAGATCTTTGGTGTGAAAGTGCTGGTGAAGATGCGTCTTGAGGCTGGCGATGCCTCTGGAGTCGCTCCCTGTGATGATGATGTCATCAACATATACCACAAGCAAGATACAGCCGTGCGTCGTCGTACGGAAGAAGACTGTGTGATCTTTCATACTCCGAGAGAGGTCAAAGGCTGTGACGACAGTGCTGAAGCGGCCAAACCATGCTCGAGGAGACTGTTTGAGGCCGTAGAGGGAGCGACGGAGACGACAGACATGGTAGTCGGCACCAGAGGCAGAAAAACCAGGGGGCTGCTGCAGGTAGACTTCTTCGTCAAGAAAGCCATGGAGAAAAGCATTCTTAACATCCAGTTGATGAAGCGGCCAGTGATGGTGAGCAGCCAGAGAGATGAATAGGCGAACAGAGGCCATCTTTGCGATTGGAGAGAAGGTCTCAAAGTAGTTGATGCCATATGTTTGAACAAATCCCTTTGCGACAAGCCGGGCTTTGAGGCGGTAAAGTGAGCCATCGGGATTGAGACGGATCGTGAAAATCCATTTACAGCCGACCGCCTGTTTGCCCGCCGGAAGTGGAACAAGATCCCATGTATGGTTGTCATCCAGAGCTTGCAATTCATCCCGCATTGCGGCTAGCCACCCGGGGTGAGATTTGGCTTCACCAACTGTTCGAGAAACCGACACGGTCTCCAGAGCTGACAGACCCCTGTAGGAAGATACAAAGAGAGGAGCAGTCTGACACGAGCGAGTACCTTTCCTGAGCGCAATCGGCAAGTCCTCGGGAGCTGTTACAGGAGCATCAAACGAAGCGGGAACAGTGTTGTCTTCGGCCTGGATGGGGGGTACAACGGAAGGACGACGAGAGTAGGTCTGTCCAAAAAGATGACCGGTCGGAGGAGACACAAGAGGCGGGTGAACCATGAGCGGAAGACAGTCATCGATGGTAGTGTCGGGATGAGGAGAGGGGAAAGTGAATGGAGAGCTCTCGACAAACGATACGTCGACAGAGGTGATATACCGGCGGAGGTCTGGAGAGAAGCATCGGTACCCGCGCTGAGTGCGGGAATATCCGAGAAAAATACATCGAAGGGATTTGGGAGAAAGTTTAGAGAGATTGGGGCGAGTGTCCCGGACATAACAGAGACATCCGAAGACGCGGAATGGAAGAGAGTGTGGAGGAATAGAGGAGAACAGGGTATGAAAAGGAGTCTCCCCCTGAAGGATGGAGGAGGGAAGACGATTGAGAAGGTAAGTAGCAGTGAGGATGACATCCCCCAGAATAGAAGAGGTACCTGGCGGTGGAAGAGGAAGGCACAAGCGGTTTCCAGAATATGCCGGTGTTTCCGCTCGGCCACCCCATTTTGCTGAGGGGTATCAGGACAGGAGGTCTGGTGGATGATGCCGTGGGCCCACAGAAACTGCTGAAAGTGAATGGATAAGTATTCCCGCCCATTGTCAGATCGGAGACATTTCACAGGGATAGAAAACTGTGTCTCGATCTCATGGTAAAAAGTCTGAAAGGTGGAGAGAACCTCTGTCCGATCTCGAAGAAGGTAAAGCCATGTCATACGGGAATAATCATCAATGAAAGAAATGTAATATTTATACCCTGATTGAGTCGTGGTGGCACAGGGACCCCATACATCGGAATGAACCAAATCAAAGGGTTTGGCGGCCCGTGTGTCAACTCGAGGAGAATATGATGTGCGATGGTGTTTCGCAAAAGGACACGACTCACAAGGAAAAGATAAACGGGGACTAATATCGGGATAGAGCTGATGAAGTGCTGAGGCGGAGGGGTGACCCAACCGAGAATGGAGGTCTACGGCACGAGCAGGGACAGACGCACAGGCGATGGAAGTCGGGCCATCGAACATGTACACCCCATCCCGAAGCTGGCCTCTACCAAGTTTTCGGTTCGTCGTCCGCTCCTGAAACAAAACAGAAGACGAGGTAAAGAGAGCATTACAGTTGAGATCCTTGGTTAGCTTGCTGATGGAAAGCAGGTTAAATGGACTGCGGGGTACATGAGCCACCGATGATAGGTGAAGGGAGGAGGTGAGGGAACAGGTACCAAAGCCGGCTATGGGGAGAGTGGACCCATCAGCAACAGTGATGGCTGAGGATCCATTATAGGGACGGTAGTTGGAGAGTATACCTGCATCCTTGGTGAGGTGGTCGGACGCACCTGAGTCAAACATCCATGCAGGGGAACGATGAATGACAAAAGCAGTGGGACCACCAGAATGGGCAAGAGAAGCTGATGAAGAGCCCGACATGGAGGTGGTCCGGTAATCGTGAATCAGCTGGATCTCAGCCAGGGAGAGATCCAAAGACGGGGGAAGAGCAGCAGCAGGTGATGACTCATCGCGGATCGCAGTCTGGCCCTGTCGGGGGTGCGAATCGGGACGACCATGAAGGACCCAGCAGCGGTCGACCAGAAGGCCGAGCTTGCCGCAGTGCTGGGAGAGGGGGCGAGGTCGGCCGTCTCCACAGCCGGAAGGGCGGCCACCACCACGGCCCAGGAGCGCAGTGTGATCAGGGATGGGGACGGGTGGTGCAAGGGCCCGATGAGCCTTCTGCAGGCGATGATAGACCTGCGGGATATCCAGCGTAGACGGGCTGGCTAGCATCTCAGTGGCCGTCGTGGCGTAGTCCGGTGCGAGGCCATTCAGGAGATTGAATAGGCAGAGCTGGTCCCGTTGAGTCTGCGCTTCTGCCGGAGTCTGAGGAATAGGCCAGAGTTCCTGCAGTTCGTCGCGGAGACCCTTCCATTCCATGAAGTAGTTTGGAGAGGTCCGATCCTGCTGGCGAATGTGGGAGAGACGCTGTAGAACGTCTGTGACCCGAGCCAAGTTATTGGTCTCGGAGAACATGACAATCAAGGAATCCCATAGCTCTTTGACAGTGTTGGCAGTCCTGGTGACATCTTTCACTGATCGGTCCATGAAGTTGACCAGTAATGCGAAAATTTTGCTGTCCGCCAGCTGCCAAGAGTCGAATTTGGGTTAAGTGATTGCGGGTGGGGGTTTTCAAGATGAGAATGAAGTCCCATGCCGCAGAGGGACATCCAGACCGTCCTCCGCCAGACGGAGAAGTTTGTGGCATTCAGCCGGTCATCGACAAGCCGGGAGGAGGCCGTGATCAGGGACGGCAGAACTGAGGAAGCGTCCATGGAGGGCGGGCGCTGGACCTGGTTGCCGGGAGTCGCGCGGTGGAAGGGAGGCGGCCTGGAGATGTCGCCGGAGGGAGTAGCGACAGGGGGTCGCGCTCAGGAGGAAACGCCGGGGCGAGTGCTGTTGCCGGGGGAGGGCGCCGCTGGGCGATGGCTGTGCGGGGGCGAGGGCGCAGGCACTGGGCGAGGGCGGTGCGGGGGTGAGGGCGCCGTCGGGGCTAGGGCGCGAGCGCTGGGCGAGGGTGCGGCTGGGGCAGGGGCGGCGCGTGGGCGCCGCGAGGGGTAGGGCGCGGGCGCCGTGCGAGAGCGCCGCTGGGTCGAGGGCGGTGCTGGGCGAGGGCGCGCCGTGGGAGGGCGCCGGAAGCCGGGGCTGGGAGCCACGCCGGGAGAGGGCGTCAGGAGGGGAGCCGCTGGGCGAGGGCGAGGGCGCCGGGGCGAGGCCATGGGCGAGGTGCCGCTGGGCGAGGGGAGCCGCGCCGGGAGAGAGGGCCGCCAGGAGGGGAGCCGCGCCGGGAGAGAGTGCCGCCGGGAGAGAGGGCCGCCAGGAGACTAGGGCAGAGGGCCGTCGGGAGGGACTCCGTGCAGGAGAGGTGGCCGCCGGGAAGGGCAAGGCCAGAGGGGGGAAGAGAGGCGGGGTCGGACAGAACCGGGAATCCGCTGGGAGGGAGGGTCGGGATTAAGATCCCTCTGATATCATGTTAATGGTGAATTTCCCTTACCTCAATATGAGGTGGGGATACTCTTTTATAGATGAGTAAATCTAAATACAAGGAGGGTAAGTCCGATGTGGGACTCAGAAATACCCATTTAAACTTAAATGGGGTCCAACAGTAACACTTAGATCCCTGAAACGACTTCAGCAAGAATCCATAATGATGTAGCTACAGTATTTGGTTCATTACTACTCAAATTGATTCATCAAACACTACTTAAATGGCACAAGGAGATCATGCCATAGCATGAATGAACCCCATTTGAACATCTCTCAGTCATTAACTTGCTGACAAATGGACACTAGTGTAAAAAATAAGCAATTGTGTGCAAAAGAAAAAATATTTACAGAAGAAAAGCATTATCCAGAACATACCTCTGTAACTTTTAGAATCACTAAAAAGTCATGAGATTCACATCCTTCATTTCCTAGACCATCATTTATTCATACAAAAACATATCCAAGATTGCATCTAAAAGAAAATTTTTGTACATGAGTGAGCTTGACGCTAAAAAATGACGGCATATCAAAGAAATGTGACCTATTTGATACATTTGAACAACGATCCTGGATCGAATTGTGATTTGATACTGAAAATCAACCTAGCCAAGACCCACATTCGTCAAGTATACATGAAAACAGTAAGAACTATTTCCGTTTCAATAATATATTTCAACGGATGAATTTGAGTGGCTCTTTTGAAAATACCAGAGAGTTCCTGCTAGAGAATAAGATCAGAAAGATTGAAACTCAAAATTGATTGTACAAGAAAATAGGAAACAGGGAGCATATTGGAAATTACACTTTCATCGGAGTTGTTTGCAGCTTGTTGCTTGCGTTGTTTTTCATTATGTGTCCAAGCTAGGTACACCTAGCTTGAGGGGGAGTGTTGGGGTATGTGTAACTTCCTGCCCCACTTCTCTTTGTAACTTCCCTTTCTTTCTATAAATGAGGGCCCTCTCCTCACCTTGAGTTGGTGGGGGATTTCTGATTTTACATGGTATCAGAGGAGGTTTGATTCAACCTGATCCCTCCCTCATATTTTTTTTTATCACCCTTTAGGGTTTTCCCGTCCGGGGGGGGGGGGTGGCTCCTATCCAAATAGTCGGCCGCCCCCCCTGCTCCTCCCGGTGATCTCCCCTGCCCCACGCGACGCCTCTGCGCGGCTGCCCTCCCTCCCGGCGGCTCTCCCTGGTTCTCCAGCCGCCGGCGCCTCCTCCTGCGGAGCGCTCCCTCCCGGTGACTCTCCCTCCCCGGCGGCTCCATCCCAGCCGGCTCCATGCGCCGGCAGCCTCCCTTCTCCAGCCGGCCTCCAGCACCGACCTCCACCCATGCCGGCGGCTTTGCCCTTCCCTGCGGCCCTCCCTCCTGTGCCTGGCGGCTTTGCCCTTCCCGGCAGCCCTCCCTCCTGTGCCCGGCGGCCCTCCCTCCTGTGCCCGGCGGCCCTGCCCTTCCCGGTGGCCCTCCCTCATGTGACCGGCGACCTCCCTTCTCCAGCTGGTGGCCTCCCTCCTCCTGCTGCCGACCTCTCCTCCTGCCAACACCTCCAGCAACCGACCTCCACCCTTGCCGGCCCCTCCACATCTCCCGACGCCCCTTCCCGCAGCGCCTCCTGCCGGTCCTCCCTCCCGGCGGCTCTCCTGCATGGCGCGGCTCCCCTTCCCGGCGGCCCTCTCCCTCCCTGGTACGCGCCTCCCGTCGCGCCTCCCTCCTCTCGCGCGGCTCCAGCGCGACTCCTTCCTTCGCGCAGCCGCCTCCCGCACGGTGCTCCCGACGCGGCTCCCTCCAGCGCCGGACCTCCCGCCCCGGTTCATCCCGCGCCGGCTTCTCCTCCGGCAGCCCTCCTCCCGTGCTCCGCTCCTCCCGCTGCTCCCGCGCGCTCGCGGCTCTTGGCGGATCTCCCTCCAGTCCGGCGACCGCTCTCCCGACCCTCTCGTCCCGCGGCGCTCCTCCTGTCCTGCGGCCCTCCGCGCACTTCCCAGCCGGCCCTCCGCGCGCCCTCCCGGCCCTTCCCGGATTTTTCAGCCAGATCCTTCTCCCGGCAGCTCTCCCGCGGATTTCCCGGCGACCCTTCCGGCTGGCCGGCTGCGCCTTTCCCGCCTTGTTCTTCCCGGCGGATCTCCCTTCCCCGACTGCTCCCTGCCGGACGACTCCTCGCGCCGGCAGCCTCCCTTCCCCGACTTGCGACTCTTTCCGGCAGCCCGCCTCCTGTGCGAGTCTCCCGCCGGCTCTGTTGACGACCGACCTCCACCCCTGCCGGCCTCCACTCCTGCCGGCTCCTCCAGCAGCTGGCCTCCATTCCTGCCGGCTCCTCCAGCAGCTGGCCTCCATTCCTGTCGGCTCCTCCAGCAGTCGGCCAACAGCCCTGCCGGCCTCCCGTGCCACCTCTGCTCAACTGCTCCCTCCATGCCGACCTCCTCCTGCATCCTGCGGAATCCCCGCCTCCCTGCCCGGTGCCTCCTGCGGAATCCCCGCCTCTCTGCCCGGCATCTCCTGCGGAATCACCGCATCCCTTCGCCGGCCTCCTCCTGCGGATTTCCCGGCGCTTCGACGACCGGCACCCGCCATTGCGGATTTCCTTGGCACTTTGACGACCGGTCCTTCCGAGCGGATTTCTCGGCGCTTTGACGATCGGCCCGACATTACGGTTTACCGGCGCTCTGACGACCGGCCCGTAGTGCGGATTTTCCCGACGCTCTGACGACCGACACCCGCCAGTGTTGATTTCCCGGCGGTCTGTTGTCCGGCCCCGCACTTTTCCGGCGATGACCCATCATTTTCAACGGCATCACATTACAATCTTGAGGGGGAGCGGCATCATCAACGATTTTATTATTTCTGTTTCTTCTGTTTTCGTCTTGTTTTGTCATCAAGCTGGGTATGTCCAGCTTGAGGGGGAGTGTTTGCAGCTTGTTGCTTGCGTTGTTTTTCATTATGTGTCCAAGCTAGGTACACCTAGCTTGAGGGGGAGTGTTGGAGTATGTGTAACTTCCTGCCCCACTTCCTTTGTAACTTACTGCCCCACTTCTTTTGTAACTTCTCTTTGTAACTTCCCTTTCTTTCTATAAATGAGGGCCCTCTCCTCACCTTGAGTTGGTGGGGGATTTCTGATTTTACAGGAGTGATTACCTAATACCAAGGCTTCGGCTTGACTAAAGAATTCTTTGATGAAATTAGAAATTATCTGAATAATAATACACAAAGCGAATGAGAAAGAGGGTTCATAGAACATACATGATTTAATAAGGAGAATGACATATCTAGGTTAACGTGAACTAAAAGGTAAAATGTATTTGACCTTATATATAGATCACTCCCGCATATAGTTGATTGAATGAGAATCAATTTATCTATAGTCAATGAGGTAATCGAGCCGGATCAATGCCTAGAAGGGAGAGAGGTGTATGAAATTTTAAGAAAAGATCAAGTAAAATCAAATGCAGAGAAAACAAATGGAATATGCAACATTACAAGGAAACTAATCGGGTGAAAATTTACCAAAGGTGTTGGACTGGTGAGAAACAGATGGCCTCGAGTGGATATGACATCAACTCTGGAATATTGTGAAATTGATAGCCTCAACTGGAGATGGTGAATCACTGAGGGTTTCGGTGTGAAGATTAAGAGAATATAGATATCATTGATTGGAGATGGAGAAACCGCTTCGTCAATATGTCTGGAGGAATGATTGGAGATGAATAAGGTTCGTGGATATACAAAAATGTTGCGCAACGTGAGAGGAAAATCGATTAGGGTTTGCAATTGATATGTCTAATATTGCGTAGATGGGAGACGGAGATAGGAGGCAGAGGCGGGAGGCCGGACGTGGAGGCTCATACCTGTAGGCAGAGGCAGTGAAGGAGCGGGATGGGGGAAATTGGAACATTTGAAGAAGGGAGGCCGCTGCTGCGATTCCGCGAGGAATGGAAGGACGTATTCGGGAGAAGATGGTGGGGAAAGGAAGGTCGTATGCGGGAGAAGATGCCGTAGGGTTTCACATTGACGTATCGGAGGAGAACGGATTTGGTGGTGGTCGCGGGGAGAGGGAGAGGGAAATTTGTTGAGTAGAAGCTGCGAGGCTGCTGCTGGTGATAGGTTGAGTGGGAGGCCTATGCTGGTGACACGTGTTGCTGGAGGAATGTCAATGAGTATAACTATAGATTTGGCTAGTCAAGCTGGGCACAAAGTTGGCCTTCACTTGTACAGCTAAGCTTGTGACTACGTGATGTAAAATCAATTTACTTGCAAAGAAAGTAAAGTTGTGCTTCTACATTTCTATCTTCTTCTATTTCTTTCCATGCTTGGGTGGCATGGTATATATTATCTATTGTGTAGTTGTTTCCAGTGGAACACCGCCTCATTTTATGGATGCACACCAAAACCTTCTATGTTTTATTAAACGTGCTTAGCTTTTAGATTGTGATTAAGCGAACTACTTTGCGTAATGTTACATGATATTTTCTTGCTTTAATTTTTCTTAAATTATCCTCTTGCAGCTTGCAATGATCAAGAACAGTGATAAAAATTTTCCTCAGTTATACGAGCTAGAAGGTTCTGAAGCATTAGGCTCATTTTTGCGGGTGAAACCTTGCTCTGACAGTGCCCCAGAAGTTCTGAAATGTTTTATCCAGTGGTATCGAGTATCATCTGAGGATGGAAAGAAGGAAGTAATTTCAGGCATGTACTTATTTTGCTCTTCTGACATAGTTTTGAGATTTTGTTAGGTGTTCATTTGAGGGGTGTGTCTTCTGAATTTTCAAAATATTAATATCATTATGTTTTGGGACTCTAGTTTGGTTGAGGACAGTTTTCACTCTATTTTCTTTGCATGATAAAGATTGGGCAGTTGCCTGCTAACAAGAGAGAAAAAAAGGGCAATAAAGACTGCTCTGGCATGGACTAGAATTCTGTGAGATTGAAGTCCAGCCCATTCTCTACGACGATGCTCCTTGCTATCTAATGAGCAAACTAAGCTCCTAAAAATTCTTTATTTGGGCATTATGTTTCTGGCCTGCCATCTATGAGCAAACTAAGCTCTCAAAAATTATCCTTGCTATATGTTTCTTTGTTCCCTCATTTATTTATTTTGAATGTGTGGCTATATTTATTCTCCACACTACGCTTTTATAATTGTGAAGATATAAAATCTGACGCGCCTGCTTCATGATGACTTTCTTTTGATCAAACTTTAAAACAGAGTTCAGTGGAGTATTGCCCCCCCCCCCCCCCCGCCCGCCCGCCCCGCCTTCTTGTCTCCACTTGTGATTCACTTAGTAAGTGATATAAGTTCATAAAATTGTGAGGCAGCCTTCCGAGGGGATGGAAATCTCGTCCACCTTCACGACTTTTCTCTATTTGAGATTAGCAGTAAGGGAATCGCAGTAATTTTTTTGGATTGTGAAAATGTACTGCTTTTTATTAGGGTTTTCATAGTAATTGGTTTATACTTTGATGTCATAAAGTGACATTTCTACTCATATAACCGTTCCTTATGGTAGAATAAAATTTATGAGACAGTATTGAAAATTCCAAAAATGTTGAGGAAAAGATTCCTCAATGCAAATAAAAAGAAATAGGCAGCCTTCCGAGGGGATGGAAATCTCATCCACCTTCACAACTTTTCTGTATTTGAGATTAGCAGTAAGGGAATTGCAGTAATTTTTTTGGATTGTCATATAAAATTACAACATTATTTCCAGTTTATCAATTTAGCACAAAATTCCAGTTTTGGCAATTTGACTTCTGTGCTTGTTTGTTGAATCAATCATGGGCTTCACATTAACAGCTATGATCATCAGCACATGCACCAAGTGGGTGGCAACCTATCAAAATTTTAGCATTATTCTCCCAAAAAGAATAAGTTAACTTGAAAAAAAAAAAATCTTGATCAACGGCTTCTGGGAATTTTTTTGAGTGGCAATGTTGGTGGCTTGTAAGGTTCCTAGGGTAGGTTTGAATTGACAGAGAAAGGGGAATATAACGTGGGAGAAAATTGTGACGAGGATGAATATTCAAAACTATATGGTGCATAGTTGATATTGACTGAATAGGTAGAGTCAAATTTTCAGTGGGATCGTGGTCTCGCTCAAATTTACCCAAGTTTTTAGGGTTAAGCGGTCGCTTGTAGTTTAGTTTGGGTTGTCGAATACTCAGAGACCTAAGAAGTAACCTACAGACACGTACATTCTATGGGTTGTTTTGGCTCTGAAGTGACCAACTTGGTTTGATTTTAGATGAGATTAAGTGAACGCTGAACACTTCAAGGTAAATGTTCGTATTAGCACTTGAAGTGTGTGGCCTTAAATTCAAAAAGGACGAAAGAGTTTAAAGATCTTCAAACAAAATTCTGAATTTAAAGAAGTGATTAGACATTAATGGATTGAGAAATAACATCCAATTCAGCCCTTTGCTACTTCCTTGGATCAACCCATAAGCGGGTTAGCCCTCCATTAATGCTATGGTTTCAATGGAAGCGGGAAGCAGACTCATGAGGGAGGAATTGAAGAAGTAAAAAAAAGACAATGAAATAACGATCACTCCACCGTTGTGTGATAATTTCACAAGGTTTGATGTGAATAAATTCACACCTTGAGCTAGCAGTATTATCGTGATATGGATAAGAACAGAATAAGAGGAGAAAAAGAACTTTTATTACGAAACTAAGATGATTTGGAACAAATTACATGTGAAAGACAAACTTGAGACAACAAAATCGCAGCATAACATTACAATGAAAGAAATCACCAAAGATGATAAACTTCTCCTCCACCACTGCCTTAAATAGACATTTCAAGAGGCTTGGATCGAGCCCCCAATAGTCAAAGTCTTCTCACTTGAGTACGGTAGGCCTAGGGTGGTGAAATGTTTGTGGAATTTAGATTTTTCCACCCTTGACTCGAAATGACATCCAGCTTGCATCCACAAAACAGAGGTGCTTAAATGAGCTTCTAGATGGCCGAATTAGAGTGGGCCATAGAAGAAGAAAATGAAGCTCCGGATGTCCCCTAACTGTCTGGAAAGTTTCAGCCCAAAAGTGTTTATGGTTTACGAGATATGTATAAAATGGTGTGCTGTTTTTCTGGGCCGTAGAATCTGGCCCAGAATTTTATCTCCAACTTGGGTCGCCTGGAACTCTATTAAAACATCCGAATTGGCTCTTGTCACTGTTGGATGAAATGTTCTCCACGATGTCCTCTATCTTCAGTTAAATTTTGAGAATCATTGGTCTTGTATCTTGGCCGCTACAGTCTATTGGGCTGCTGTCCAATTTACTTTTCTCAGAATGTGTTGGCATGAAAGCTCATTTTGGTGGTCTTCCAATGTGAATTTTCAAGTACTCCAAAAATATGAATTGTTCCCAATGTAATGAGAAACCTAAAAATTAATTATGAAAATAAAATCAAGATCATTGAGTATTTTATATGGTGTTTAAAAATGTACTATGTAATAGTGCATTTTAAGGACTTACAATCATAATTTGATATGATGTTTAAAGTGTAAATTGTACTAAAATGGTGTTTATGAATAATAAAGCACATGAATATTATATATATTAACAATGAACATTAGCCTCATTTAGGGGGTAATCAGATCGGAAAACAAATGAATATTCAGAAATCTCAAAATCTCATCATTTTCCATGGTAAAATTGAAATCATAAGACACAAGATGTTGCAACTCTAAAAAATCAATATGAAGAGGCAGGTCTGTTACAAATGTAAGACAACCATACGTAAATTAAAAGCAACAAATAGATTGAATGTCTTTGTATTCCAGAACATGTTCAATTAGGTATCATACAAGTCATCAATGGGGATCTAGATAGTTAATCCATCCATGCAAGAAAGGTTAAAGTATATCAATTAGTAATTGTGTCCATGGAGTAGTTGCACATGTCAAAAACAGTCGCATGAAGTCCGGGAACACAATCATGAAGAGAATTTGTATCAAATTTACATCTACAAGAACCAGTTCTATGTGCAGATTTCACGACACTTATTGAACAAATCTAACATTTAGTCTCAAAATAAGTTGCTCTTTCAGTTTTGAGGCACAACTTCAACCTTGTTCCAGTGGTCACAATCAGTTAGCCAAACCTGACGAACTTAGAAATGCTCCTCATCGCAAAAAACAAAGAAAGAAAAATAGCTACAGCAACAAACAAGCCTTAAATGGGGTCAGCTACAGGGATCAAACATCGCCAATTAGCTCTATTGAAGACCCAATTTTCATTGAAGCCATTTAGAACAAGATCATCTTGAATGGTTTGTTTAAGGGCCCTTTTAGGTCTGCCAATACTTCTTTCAATTAGTGAATTTGTCATTAAACTTACCCTATGAATAGGTGCATCTCTAATTCTTTCTTTCTTTAAAGAAAGAACATGTTCAATTAGCTATATCATGCAAGTCATCAATGGGATCTAGATGGTTAATCCATCCATGCAAGTAAGGTTAAAGTATATCAATTAGTAATTGTGTCCATGGAGTAGTTACACATGTCAAAAAACAGTCGCATGAAGTCTGGAAACTCAAAATAAGTTTCTCTTTCGGTTTTGAGGCACAACTTCAACCCTGCACCAGTGGTCACAATCAGTTTAGGTTTAGTTAAACTTGACAAACGTAGAAACACTCCTTGTCGCAAAAAACAAAGAAAAACAAAAATAACATACAAGCCTTAAATGGGGTCTGTTACATGGATCAAATGTCGCCAATTAGCTCTATTGAAGACCAAATTTTCATTGAAGCCATTTAGAACAAGATTATCTTGAATGGTTTGTTTAAGGGCCCTTTTAGGTTTGTCTTTACTTCTTTCAATAAGTGAATTTGTCATTAAACTTATCCTATTAACAGGTGCATCCCTAAGTCTTTCTTTCTTTCTTTCTTTGAAGAAAGAAAGAAATAACAATAAATAGATATTTGTTGAACGAAGCTGGCACTGACTAGCTAGTGAGTTTGTTATTACAAGCCACTGTCTTAATAAGCCATCCAAAAGAATCACATTAAACATTTGATTCAGTTCTAGAACTATCCTTAAAATTATTGGAATAGAAAATTAAAAATATAGTTGTGACATGTCATTAGGGTATGATTTGAAATGTAATGGATATTCCTTGTTAGGGTGAATCTCTCAGAATTTGTAGAGAAGATCTCTGAAATGTAATGGATATTCCTTGGAACCTATTGGTGACAGAAGTCTGGGCTGTTGTTAAGATATGGGAAACAAAGAAGGGGAATGGGAAGTGGTAGAGGGAAAACACTAGGAGGGAGGGAATGAAAAGGAGGTGGGGGGCAGTTTGCTGTGTCCTGGTGGCTCTGGTGAAGGGGAGCCAAGGGTTAATGGGAGGGAAAGCCCTGAGGATTGGAGCGATAGGAGAATAGATCTGACGTTCAAGTTGGAACCTATTGGTGACAGAAGTCTGGGCAGTTGTTAAGATATGGATAATAAAGAACAGGAATGGGAAGAGGTATAGGGAAAACACGAGGAGAGAGGGAATGAAAAGGAGATTGGGGGCAGTTTTCTGTGACCGGGTGGCTCTGGTGAAGGGGAGCCAAGGGGTTGATGGGAGGGAAAGCCCGAGGATTGGAGCGATAGGAGACAATGGGATCCTGTAATGGGGGGAGGAGGGAGAAGGGGCGAGGTGGAGAAGAAAAATCAAGAGAGGAGAGATAAACCAAGTGTAAAGGAAGAAAGGGCGGAGAGATATCCGGGACTCACCATTAGGGGAAGGCAGTTTGTGGCATGGTGAACTAGTGTGCATGCTTGAGAGGTGGGGTGGAATTGTGGTGAGAAGTACTTTATGCTTCTGTTTAAGGGTGCAAATCATGACTTGTAGGTTTAGTTAGAAGTTTAAAACTTCTAATTTGGGATTCAAAATTAATATTCGGTTTCGCAAACATTTTGGTATAGAGTTAGGGATTCAGATTTTCAAAAGATTTTCAAAAGATTCAACATATAATAATGAAATAGGAAAGATTGTTGTCTCTGCAGATGTGAAAGTTCTAGAACATCCTGATAAGAAAGTTTCACAATCAATTGCCGATGTGAGAAGTGAAGATGAAATGGTTGGAGTCAAACAACATGACAAAGTTCTTAACGAGAATAATAATGTTGAAGTTGTTCAAGATGACGATTTCGACTCACCGATCTCTGGTGATGAGAAACAATTACGTTCATCTCATCTTAGGTTGAGAAAACAAGTAGAGGTCCATAACATCCTTGGTGATCAGGGGCATCAGGTCAAACCAGAAGAACATCGAGATTCACAAGTTCCTTATATTCACAAGTTGATGCTAGAGATGTCGAAGAAGCTTTTGAAACATCAAGAGTAGATTGATGCGATTAATGAAGAGTTGGATCGGATTGAGAAAAATGAGATATGAGAACTTGTACCCAAACTAATAAGTAAGAATGCGATTGGTACAAAGTTGGTGTTCCGAAACAAGTTGAATTAAAAAAGTGAAGTAATAAGAAACAAGGTACGACTTGTTTGTAAAGGGTACTCAGAAGGCCTTGATTTTGAAGAGACCTTTACTCTTGTAGCAAAACTTAAAACTATTAGAATCTTTCTTGTTATCGCTGCACAATCAAGATGTAAGATATTCCAGATGGACGTCAAGTCGACTTTTTTTAATAGAGCGCTCAATGAAGAAGTTTATATTGAACAACCGTGTGACTTTGTGCTTGGTAAAGATTAAAGCTATGTGTGCTAGTTGAAGAGAGCTTTGTATGGGTTGAAGCAAGTTTGGAGAGTTTGATCTTCTGAATTCGATACTTGTTTAAGGAAGTTGGATTTCAAGAAAGGAAGATTTGATAGTAACCTTTATGTATAAGAAAATCAAGAGGTTTTCCTCATTGTGATTGTTTATGTTGACGATATCATATTCGTAGACGATGATGAAGGAATGTGCGGAAAGATTGCTGAGAAGATGAAGAAATTATTTGAAATGTCTATACTAGATGAAATAAATTACTTTATTAGCTCACACATCTCTCAAAAGAGATACAATTTTCTATCTTAAGAGAAGTATGCTGCTAAGATTAAATAGAGCGCTCAATGAAGAAGTTTATATTGAACAACCGTGTGACTTTGTGCTTGGTAAAGATTAAAGCTATGTGTGCTAGTTGAAGAGAGCTTTGTATGGGTTGAAGCAAGTTTCGAGAGTTTGATCTTCTAAATTCGATACTTGTTTAAGGAAGTTGGATTTCAAGAAAGGAAGATTTGATAGTAACCTTTATGTAAAAGAAAATCAAGAGTTCTTCCTCATTGTGATTGTTTATGTTGACGATATCATATTCATTGAGGATGATGAAGGAATGTGCGAAAAGATTGCTGAGAAGATGAAAAAATTATTTGAAATGTCCATGCTAGATGAAATAAATTACTTTATTAGCTCACAAATCTCTCAGAAAAAATACATTTTTCTATCTCAAGAGAAGTATGCTAAGAAACTTTTGAAAAAGTTCGGCATGGGAGAATTAAAGCCCGTTTCCACACCGGTTTCAATGGGAGCATAGTTGTCAAAAGATGGGCAGGGCAGGAGGTTGATCCTAAAGAGTTTAGATAGTTGGTTGAAAGCTTGTTATATCTGAAGACTTCAAGGCCAAATATTGTGTTTGATGTTACCTTGTGTGCCTGATATCAAATTTTTCCGAAGGAATCTCATCTCATGGTAGGAAAACGAATTCTCAGATATATCAAAGACACAGTTGATTTTAGAATTACATATGACAACACAGAAAAGATTGATCTGTTTGGTTACAGAGATGCCAGTTTGGCAGGTTGTGTTGATGATAGAAGATCCACATCTGGTTGAGTTTTTTTCTTGGGGGAAAGATGCGTGAGTGACATATAAAGAAGCAAAATTCAGCAACTCTCAGCATGATTGAAGTTGAGCTACCACTCAAGTTGCAACACAATTGATGTGGACGAAGACGTAGCAGGAAGATTTGTTCATTGATATAAAGTTTCCCCTTCTCTTGGCTTGTGATACTCAAAGTGCTATAAACCTCACTAAGAATCCAGTGCAACATTCTCGATCCAAGCACATTGATATTAAATATCACTTCATCAAAGAGCATATGGAAAAAAATGAACTAAAGTTGGAGTTTGTTCCTACAATGGAGCAAGCTGCTTGTAACTTTTCACGAAACCATTACCGAATGAAACATTTCAGAAATTGAGGTTGATCATGGGTGTACAACATCACTCTAAGGGTAAGGTACGTGATGACCCGCTCCCTCTCTCATCTTGTCTCAAAGGGGAGAAAAGATGTAACATAGATCTATCTATTGGTATGTGTGTTGCTTTTTAAGGAAGAACATGTGTTTAGGGGGAGTTTTTAAAAGGGGTAAGCTGTGATTTCAGCGTGTGAATTGTTTTAACTGTTTGTTTAAGTGGATGCAGGAAGTTGTTTTTGCAGTTTGAAAGTTGTTTTCTGACGACGAAAGTTCAAGACGGAAAAAGATGTTTGAAAAGTTTTTAAGAAAAGTTTCTTAATTCACTGCTTAAGAACATGGCATTGTTGTTTGTTGGAGTCTGCGTCCCACTTCAGACTTGTGGTCTTATGTGGTCTTTATTATTCATTATAAAATAACTTCAAAGTCTCCCTTAGCGAGACATCTTGCTTATTCGGCCCACCTGTTTATCATTCTACATGGTATCAAAGGAGGTTCTCTAAACCCTACCCCTTACTCCCTATATATTTTTTTTTTCTCGGCCGACATTTAAGGATTTTCCCTCGTGGGGGCAGTGGCCCAGGCCATTGACCACCATCACGGCAACGCCGCCCCCTACCATCTTCTGCACTTCTCTGCATGTCGCCCTGTGCGACGGATCTAGCCGCGACGACCCTCCGCCGCCCCCTCCCTCCGCTGTGTCGGCTCATCCCTACTCGGCGACTCCTGTACGAGGCCATCTCTAGTGGCCCGCCTCCCTCCCGACGACATCCTTGCGCACCGCTCTCCCCTTTCCCGACGACCTTCTGCGCTCGCGTCCCTTTCCCGTCGGACCCTGCCGACCGACCTTCTTCTAGCATTCCGCTACGTATTCCCCTCCCTTCGCCCCTCTCGTGCGAGGGCTTCTCCAGCGCGCCTCATCCCTACGCGACAGCCGACGATCTCCACTGTCGCATCCTCCCTGCGCGATGCTCCCGCCCGTCGCACTGTGCCATAGCAATTCAGACGAGTCTTCTCTTGAATTCCGATTCTTAGATCCCTAATTCGAGTAAAATCACCGGACATAGATTATGGTATTCTCATCGGATCTTCTCGAGTGTCGTATCTGACGATCCGCGAGAGACGAGTGCAGATAGAGGAAACGAGCTGCTGAAGTTGAGATCTCTGTGCCTGGCTACAATCTTCGAGCTCTGCTCTTCGTGGGCTCTCTCTCGATGTTCTTCCTCTGGTCCTTTACTCCCTCCCTTGCGACGGCGCCTCGCTGCGCGATACCTTCTTGCGTGACGGCTCCTCTGACGATCGTCCACCTGGTTGATCCGCTTCCTCGCCGACCACTATCACCCTCCCGCGACTAGCCCCCTGTGCGGATTTCCCG
Source organism: Viscum album (assembly GCA_963277665.1). NCBI lineage: Eukaryota > Viridiplantae > Streptophyta > Magnoliopsida > Santalales > Viscaceae > Viscum > Viscum album. The sequence goes on along the minus strand of OY728129.1, from coordinate 1,841,920,051 downwards.
ACGCTCCTTCGATCTGCCCCGCCTGTGCGGCTTTCCAGGCGCTACATAGACCGGCCCGCCTTTGCGGCTTCGCGGGGCTTCATCGACCGCCCCTCCCAGTGCGGCTTTCCCGACGCTCCATCGACCGGCTCTGCCTGTGTAGCTTTTCTGGCGCGATGTCGACCAACCCCGCCTGTTCGGCTATCCCGACGCCTCGTTTGCACATATTTTTTAGCAATATCTTCCATCATCCATCATTTTAATCTCGAGGGGGAGCTGCGATCACTGATGATTTCTTTTTTGTCTCATCTTGCTTTGTAATCAAGCTGGGTATGTCCAGCTTGAAGGGGGGGGGGGAGTGTTGGAGTCTGCGTCCCACATTGGACTTATGGTCTTATGTGGTCTTTACTATTCATTATAAAATATTCTCAAGACCTCCCTTAGAGAGACATCCTCGGTATTCGGTTCACCTCTTTATCATTCTACACAGTTCAATGAATTTTTGTTTCCTAGACACTGAGTTCGCTCACGTAGGCTTAGAATTGTTGGATAAGTGATCCATTGCTTGAGTTACAAAGTTTCAAATGATTTATGTTCCTTGGTTGACAACAAAATCAAAAGGGGGAGATTTTTGAGGCCAAGTGGTTTTGAGGTGTTAAGAAGAAGTCGATTATGAAGGAAAAAGGTTTTCTTAAAGTGTTTTCTTTTGTTGTTCAACATAAAACACTTAACATTGTTGAGAATATAAATCGCTTAACATTGTTGAGTTACAAAAGTGAAAGGACGGAGGGCAATGACTCGAGGATGGCAGACTGATTCCAACGGTTGCAGTGTATCAGTCTAATGTTATCGGACAAAGGTGTGTTTGTGCAACGTTCTGGTCATGAAGTAATAAAGTCGCACAATTCAAAGTTCGAGGCTTAGAAGATGTGGAGTTACAGCGGTGCCAAATGTCATCAGACATTTGTTGTTCAACTTAAAACACTTAACGTTGTTGAGAACATAAATCGCTTAACATTGTTGAGTTACAAAAGTGATTGGACGGAGGGCAACGACTCGAGGATGGCAGACTAATTCCAACGGTTGGAGTGTATCAGTCTAATGTTATCGGACAAAGGTGTGGTTGTGCAACGTTCTGGTCATGAAGTAATAAAGTCACGCAATTCAAAGTTAGAGGCTTAGAAGATGTGGAGTTACGGCGGTGCCAAATGTCATCGAACAGATATTTATGTAGTCTGTCGATCAGTAGAAGTTTGAATAAGTGTTGAACAGAGGTCTCTGAGCAATGTCATCGGACGAAGGCCATCGAACGAACTTTTACAATGTCATCCAAAATTGTTTACCAGATGGACCAATGCTATAAGCTCATCAGACAGAAGGTTGTGTGAAGGTTCATCGGACGGGAAAAACTCAGTCATTGGATTGAGTTAACCGAATGAACCTTGAGCAAAGTCACTAGGTAGAGAAGTTTGTGATGATAACTCAGGATGAAAGTGAGTTTGATGGAGTCCTAACGAAGTCATTAGACAAATGTTTCTGTATGAAGTTCATTCGGCAAAGGTTGCCAAGCGAAGACAACGGTCAAAGGTTTCTGAAGCAAGTCACCGGACGAAGCATCATCAAACGTAGATGTTCCTGTGAAGTTGTGAGGGATAACCGAATGGAGTTTTCACCGGTTGGAAGTGTTGAGAAGTTGTACTTGATGGAAGGTTTGAATATCTTTACAAGGTTTTCGAAAAGTCTTAAATATCACGATGCTGAGCTGGTCGTTTAATGTTTCAATAATCACGAAGATTGTGATTGTCGGCGAGTTTTTAGGATAGTTTGAAGAGTTTGTTGATGTCGTTCATTAAGGAAAGTTCCTAATTTGTAGTATGTTTGAAGGCAGTCAAAGCGTTGAAAGTGTTGAGCGGGCTTTCCGAAATTTGAGTGGGAAAATTCAAATTTGAATTTTCAGAAGTCCATGCTTTCTCCTGGAGTTTCAGAGGATCGAAATTTGAGCAGGAAAATTCAAATTTGAATTTTCAGAAGTCCATGCTTTTTCCTAGAGTTTCAGAGGATGGGTGCCTATATAAAGGGTTAAAGGCATCGTACAAAGTTACACTATTGTTGCGCGGAAGAGAGCGGAAGTGCTGAAGGTTTTGTGGCGCAAGTTTCCAACCGAACTAATCTCTTGGTCGAGGAAGAGATACTAGTCAGAGTTTCCTATCAGTTGGTATCGGGCGAACACTGTGCAGAGAAGTGGTCGGGCGAACACTGTGAAGAGGCGTTGGTCACACGGTTGTCGGACAAAGTCTTTCCATCAAATGGTACCATAAGAACGGTGTGCAGAGGCAATTCGACGTGCAGGTTGAACTGGCGATCAGACGAACAGGTTAAGGGGCCATCGAACGAGCAATGTGAAGAAGCGATCGATAGCAATCGGATGAACAAGGCATCGAATCGAGTTTCATCGGATCGAGTATACCGGACGAAGATGTGATTGGACCAACATTTCATACTGAAGTCCCTGAAGAAGTTCTTGCTCATTGCTGTGCAAGACCATGAAGAACTCGCTAAAAGGGTAAGTGAGAAGAAAGTTCAAGAAGCACAGTGACAACATAATAAAACATGTTGGTGAAGATTCTTATAGTTATTACCAAAACATTGTTGTATCTTTTATCTGTGTGAGGAGCACGTGCACTGTCTGTTGGAGTCTGCATCCCACATCGGACTTGAGGTCCGGTGTGGTCTTTATTATTTGTTATAAATACACCCCAAGGGCACCTTTGGAGAAATATACTTTGGGGGTTCGGTCTCTCATTTTTACTCTCCTACATGGTATTAAAGGGATTTACTCCCGACCCTCCCTCCTGATTTTTTTCCCCCTTCCTTTAGGGTTTCCCCGTTCGGGGGGGCGGCGGCTCCAATCCACATAGCCGCCGCCCCCCCTCTGGCTCTGCCCTACCATCCCGGCAGCCCTCCCTCCCGGCCCTCCCTCCCTCCAGGCGACCCTCCCTCCCGGCGGCCCTCCATCCTCCCGACGGCTTGCCTCCCGCTGCTCCCGGCGCCTCCCGCTGCTCCCGGCGCCTCCCGCTGCTCCAGCGCCTCCCGCGCCTCCCGCGCCTCTCGCGCCTCTCGCTGCTCCCGCGCGCTCGCGGCTCGCGGCTCCCGACGGATCTCCCTTCAGTCCGACGACCCCTCTCTAGCGGCCCTCCTCTGCGCGCTCCCTCCCGGCGGCTCTCCCTCCAGGCGACTCTCCCTCCGGCGGCTCTCCCTACTGGCGCTGCTCTTGGCTCCCGACTCTCCCGGCCCTCCCGTCCCGCGGTGCTCCTCTTGTCCAGCGGCCCTCCGCGCGCCTCCCGGCCGGCCCTCCGCGCGCCCTCCTGGCCCTTCCCGGATTTTTCGGCCAGATCCGGCCGGCTCCGGCCTGATCCGGACCGCTCCGGCCGGCTCCGGCCTGATCCGGACCGCTCCGGTCGGATCCGGTGTTTTCCGGCCAGATCCAGACAGCTCCGGCCGGCTCCGGCCTGATCCAGGCTACTCCGTCCAGATCCGGCGATTTTCGGCCAGATCCGGCCCGATCCGGCGATATCTTGACTGTTCCGGGCAGATCCGGGCAGATCCGGACTGTTCCGGCCAGGTCCGTCCCCGCGCATCTCCGCTGCAATGTCGCCTCCCCAATCTGCTGCTCATCTGCTTCCGCGGCTTCCCGGTCTCCAGCAACCGGCCTCCGCCCGTGCCGGCCGCTCCACGCAGGTGGCCTCCTCTGGTTTCCAGCGCCGCCTCCCGGCCTCCTGCACCCTCGCCGGCCTCCTCCTGCGGCATCCCCGCCTCGTCGGCATCTCCCGGCAACTCCCGGCAGCCGCATCTCTATCCGCCGGCACGCCCATTCGCTGGCGCAGCAGCTCGACCACCTCGGATTTGGGTCTGTTGGCGCCGCCAGATCCCGCAACGCTTTCTGCGGAATCCCCGCCTCCCGTCGCCGGCCCTGCAAGTGCGGTTTTCCCGGTGCTAGTTTGGATTTCCCAGCGTTTCATCGACCGGCCCCACTAGTGCGGCATTCCTGGCACTCCGTCACCCAGCCGATCTGAATGGTCATCTGCTGCGCTCGCACCATCATCCATCATCCCGAGGGGGAGCTTCGATCGTGAGGGGGAGCAGCAACTTTTGCAGCTTTCTTTTTATTTCGTCATGTTTTGTCATCAAGCTGGGTATGTCCAGCTTGAGGGGCAGTGTTAGCGTCTGTTTTATTGTTTTGTTTTCATTATGTGTCCAAGCTAGGTTCACCTAACTTGAGGGAGAGTGTTGGAGTCTGCATCCCACATCGGACTTGAGGTCCGGTGTGGTCTTTATTATTTGTTATAAATACACCCCAAGGGCTCCTTTGGAGAAATATACTTTGGGGGTTCGGTCTCTCATTTTTACTCTCCTACATTGTCAATTGACTAAAGTGTTATGCAAGTGAAACAATATTCCTTGCTTATTGTAACCACCAAAAAGATTATTTTCTGGTGGTTTGTTTGGATTACTTCCAAACTATGCCAAGGATTGGCTACTCTTATTGAGTACTAATTGGAGGTAAATGTTGTTTGTTAAGTAAGAAAACTTGAAAAGAGAGGATTACTGATTCACTCCCTCAACCTCTCAGTGATCACATATATCTTGATTAATCCTTTCACCGGACCTTGCCTAACGTGGCTTGGGTTGCTGGAATTCTATACCCTATTCCTTCGGGTTTCGACAGGGGACCTTGCCATGCATGGCTTGAATTGGTTTGCTTGAATTGGACCGTATGAGGAGTGACTTGGGTCGTGGCAGAGGACCGCCCTAGGGACTGGGTTGTGGTTTGGTGTGACGGATGATCGATAGACCCCCTAGAGTGATTCAGGATTGGATGAGGTCCGTTGGTACGGGTTGGGTGTCAATTTAATGGTACGAGGCCACAGGTGGATTCCGACATGGCGTTGAAGTAGGTATGGTCCGGGTCGGGTTGGCTTGTTGAGCACCCAATGACTCGACGAGTGTGTGTACCTTGTCGACGATGACTCGACGGGCATGTTTTTTGTATTTATTTTTCTTCTGCTCACATATGACGACATATATTAGGGGTGCTTGGTGAGTCTCCGTTGAGTTTTATGCTCACACCCTAAGGGAGCATATCAGAGGATCAGACTAGAGCTGCTCGAGGACTGGCTCGTGGATGGCTGTAGGGCCTGGGTGCGTGTGTTGTTTTTTGGGTTTGTTTTGTATTTTGGATCGGCCTGGTGGGCGATTGGTTGTATGTTTTGTATGACAACATCATTTATTATTGTATATGATTGGTTGATTTATTTTGCGTACTTAGATGTATATGATTTTTGGTTATTTTCGCGTTTTATATTACTTTGATTTTAGAGCATAGTCTCCCCACTGTATGGATTCAGCCCTCGCCACTAATCAGCAGCTTCTGACGTACGGGGAGGCACGCTTGAGCCCATGTGGCGGTCCAACTCAGACGAGTTCTGAGCCGGGGAATTACAATGCTTAGGGAATCCTATCATTTTTTCTTACTTCTTTAGAAGGACATTGAGTCTTTGTAAGGTTTGTGGGTCAACCGTTGTTGTCCTGCTTTGGAAGTGAGATGCTATATTAATGTTTTTCATGACAAAACATTCACATTTTATGAATGGCTGTAATGCCATTTAATTGATCTTGACTACCAATTTGGGCTGCTCGTTTTGGATCATTTGGGAGTTGATCCACGTGGGATGTAGCATAGCTATTAATGGCGCGTGCCATGGCGCGCCATTGCGCCATGGCTAGCGCCAGGGAGTGGTGCGCCGCGTCATGGCTTCGCCATGGCCCATTTAAGATGGCTCACTGTGGCGTGCGCCATATTGCACAATGGCGCGCGCCATGTTGCGCCAATGGCGCGCGCCATTGAGCCTTTTTGATTTTTTTTTGTATTTTTTTAATCTGCCAACTCTTACGCCCCGATTGAAAATACCTCTTTTGAGGTCAAACAACGACCTCCCCTTTCGACTCTACGCAATACTCTTCCCGTGAGCGTAGCGACCCAGCCGGTGTTGGACCACATTGACCGCCATGACCAAACCGAGATCCCTCGACCGCCGTGACCCAGTCAACCATGACTTAGCCGAGGTCCCTCAACCACCGCGACTTAGATACGCAATGTTGTCCAGAGCAGGCGCACCTTCTGTGCGAATCAGTAACTTTTTTTTGTTTTTAATTCAATTTTATTTATGTTGCTCGCCCCTTATTTTTTTTCGAATTACTCCTGTTTTTTTTTTGAGATATATGGTTTTTTACTCCCGTCTTGGTTTTTTGAGATATATGATTTTTAATATATTTCAGGAATTGATATATATGATTTTTTGAGATATATAGTTTTTAATATTTAATTGTAGGTGTCATTGTTGACTTTATTTGTTTTTTGATGTATGGAATATGAATTATTGACATAAATCTTTGTTTTTTATATACAAATTGTATAATTTATTATTTGTTATTGTTGATATATGTATACACCTCTTTTGTGCGCCGCAAGTTAATATTGCCACGCGCCGTGCGCCGCATCGTGCGCTTTTGCGCCGGGGGCTCTTGTCGTCGTTGTGCGCCGTGCGCCGTAAATAACTATGGGATGTAGTGGATGATTCTACGCCGCTCAGAACATGTTTTGGTGTGGGGTGTTATCGATGATTATTTTTCTGATTGAGATACGTGATTTAGTTTTGTGTTGTGATAGAGTTGCTTGATGTTTTAAGCGAGTCATCTATGTTTGAGTACAATGTTTTTTTCTCAGATTGATGAGCAGACTCAACAACAAATGACACTCTTGCGGATTTGTAGCAAGCTTTTGTGCTGAAATCTTATAGGAAATTGGTGAGGTGACTTAACCCAATTATTGTTATTGTGGTCTGGTGATTGCATGGCGTTTTTCAAGAGTTGTGGCTCTGAGGGTTCACGTGTAAACGGTCACACATGGTGGGATGGTATGAGTTTATTGTGGAAGTGGATGTGTATCTCCTATAAATAATTGGTAGCATGGGAGTGTCTACATGAGAAAAGCTTGCAGGGAGTATTTTTTGTCTTGTGTGGTGTTCTTGGGAGTATATTGATATCTGGTGGACAACTTTGGCAAAGTTGCATGTGCTTGATGTAGTGAGATTGCATGGTGTTCCGTTAACTACCATGTTACGTTTCACCTTGGGATTGCAGCAAAGGGTCGTGCTTAAGTATCTCTTTCCACACTGATTGACAGACAGACACAAGGGGCAAATTCAGGCTCAACATTTTTCGTTCTTTACTTGAGAAGCATGTTCAAACGCCCTTTCATGATTTGGTTCGAGATGTTTTCTTTGTGTGGACAAAATGCTTAAAAAGGTGGGGATGGTTTAGTGACCTGTATTTTTGGTTGTGGATGTTTTATTTTCGAGGATGAAATGTTTTAAAGGTGGAGAGAACATAGTATCCCGAGTTTTTTCAGAGAATGACTTAGCTTGTAATTGTAATTTGACATTTGTTTTGATTCCATCCGTGCCATTGATGCTCGTATTTATTAAATTGTGTCTCTTAATGGTTTAATTGTGTATGATGAGTTTGTAAAAGAAATACTGTTATTGGGCTTTCGGGCCTACTAAGGGTAAAACTGTAATTTTTTATTAAATATGGTATCAGATTGAGAAACAAATTTCGCCATTTAAACCGGGACGAGGAATTTTTTTAGGGTGACTTTGGTGTTGATCTGACACTGTTATGTTTGTGCACCGTTGACTATTTTGAAATTAAATAGAATAAAATAAGAAAAACCTAATAAAAACCCTCTCTCTCTATATATATCCTATTATAGATGTGGTTGACAAATCCTAGCCTCTCTTTTATTTTCTTGAGGCAACCACCGAGGAGAGGGAGATCATTGGTACATTAAGACGTGACAGGATGGTCGACAACATAAGTGGTAGTAAGAATCACATCACTCTAGAAGACAATGGCGACTATTCGAAACGAGAGGTGTTGAGCGATCTTTTTAAAGTGACGATTATTGTGGCCAACACCGCTACTCTGTCGTTCTAATGTTATAAATACTAAATGCAAATAGGGACTTACTTTGCGGTTGGTGGAACAATGCATCGTCTTTTTTTTAGCTCATTTCGGGCTAGGGTTTCAGTGTTGCGAAGCTGTGATACTCATTGTATTTGTGCTCTCGAATCATAGTGAAATTCCGCATCTCCGTGGGCGTAGGGATTATTCCCATACCACGTAAATTGTTGTCCCGTGAGATCTTCTCGTTTTTTTCTCATTGTTTTATTTTGTCTTTTCTTCATCTCCAAACCCGTTTAGTCGCTGCGACTCCCGGCGTTTTCGCAACAACTGGTATCATAGGTTAAGTTCAGATTTCTTGAATTGAAGGATGACTATGGAAGAAGGCAAGGTGAAGATTGAGCGTTTCGATGGAACTGACTTCAGCTACTGGAGGATGTAGATCGAAGACTATCTTTATGAGAAGAAATTGCATTTGCCGCTTCTGGGTTTAAAGCCAACGGACATGGAGCAGACGAAGTGGGAGCTTCTGGATCGACAGGTTCTGGGGTGCGATTTACGTTGGTAAAAAACGAGGCGTTCAACATCAATGAGGAGAATACGACAGTTGGGCTGATGAATGTTCTCGCGAATATGTATTAGAAGCCTTTAGCATCAAACAAAGTGTACCTGACAGTTGAGAAGCGACTGTAGCAATTGTGAGTAGTTCTTCGGGGAATACCAAGCTGGTTCTAAAGGATGTGTGGGACCAGATCCTCAGTGAGGATATTAGAAGTGAATCGTGTAGATTTTTTGATTTTTCTTTGAATGTAGAAGAGGAAGATATGTTTAGCAAAACAATCGTAGAGGACGATCAAAGTCAAGTGGGAAGAGCAGAGACAAGACAAAGAGGGTTTGTCCTACCTGTTAGATTTGCAGGAAGAAAGGACACACTGAGAAAGAGTGCTGAGAAAAACGAAAGTCACCTGAAACCAATAGAGTAAACACGGTGGCTGAAGGAACTGATGATGTGTTGCTGCTGAATGTGGATAACCCTATGGAGTCTTGGATTTTAGGCATCTTTCCATTCCACTTCGGAGAATGGTTTTTTGAACAATTTTGTTTCTGAAAATTTTGGCAAGGTAGATCTTGTTGATGATGAACCCTCGCAGATTGTAGGGAAATGGGATGCACAGATCAAGACCAGCAGTGGGAGTTTGCTGGTTCTGGAAAACGTGAGGTATATCCCTGCTTTAAGAAGAAATCTTATTTCTATCGAACAACTTGATGATGCACGTTTTAGTAACACGTTCACTGGTGGTGCGTGTAAGATCACCAAAGGAGCCATGGTCATTGCTCGGGGTGCAAATAATGGTACCCTGTACAACATGACTGAAACTTGCATGGACATGGTTGCATCAATAAATGTTGTCGAAGATTCACAACTATGACACTACAGCCTAGGCTACATGAGTGAGAAAAGGATGAAGGTGTTGACAACAAAATGATTGCTACCAGAGCCGGAGTCAGTAGATGTTGGCCTATGTGAAGATTGTATCTTTAGAAAGTATAAGCTAAGCTCGTGTATTTTGGAAAAGGAGGCAGAACACCGAAGGCTGAGCAGCTAGAATTAGTGCACACCAATTTTTGGGGGCCTGCACCAGTACATTCCCTTAGATGGTCACAATATAATGTGACATTTATCGACGACTCAACAAGCAAGATATGAGTTTACTTTCTGAAAAGAAAATTTGATGTATTTAAGATGTTTTATGTTAATCCCTCTTTTTATTAATATGTGTATTTCCGAGTCCCACATCGGAATACTTCTTTGTATCTTTCGTCGTATCATTCTATAAAAGTAGGCCCCCACCTTACCTTGAGAGTAAGGGGTTTCCTCATTTTACATGGTATCAGAGGGAAATTAATCCCGACCCTCCCTCCCTGCGGATTCCCGGCTCTGTCCGGCCCCGCCTCTCCAGCGGCTTCCTGACTAGGTCCGGCCCCGCCTCTCTCCCCTCCGGCTACCTCCTTCCCGGCGCCCCCCCCCCTCAGCGGCGCCCTCCCCCTGCGCTTCTCGTCGCCCCCATCGGCCCCGGTGCGCCTCTGCGTCGCGCCTCGTCCCGGCGGCTTTACCAGCGCGCGCTCGTCCGACGCGCGATACTCCCGGCGGGTCCGTCCTGCGCGCGACCCCCGTTGCCCCGCTGCGTCCTCTCCCGACGCAGCCCTCCCCGTTTCGCCCGTAGCGCCTCCCTCCCCGACGAGGCTCCTCCGGCGCGCGACTCCTGCGCGGCCCTCCTCTCCGGACAGGGCCCTCCCCGTCGCGCCTCCTTCCTGGTGGGCGATCTCCTCGGCGCACCTCCACCCAGTCGCCGTTCCTCCTGTCGCAGCTCCTTCTTACCAGCGGCCCTCCTCTCCCGCACCTCTCCTGGCGGCCCTCTCTCCAGGTGCGGCTCTCCTCACCCAGCGGCGTCCTCATCCCGCGGTGCCCTCGTCCTGGCACCCTCGGACTCGTCCCGGGGGACCCTCCCGGCAGCGCGCCCTTGTCCCGGTAGCGGGCCCTCGTCCCGGCACCCTAGTCCCGGCGCCCCCGGTTTCGCCCCGGCGGCCTCTCCCGGCAGCGCGCCCTCGTCCCGGCAGCGCGCCCTCGTTCCGGTGGCCCTTCCTGCACACGCACGTCCTGCGCACGATTATCCCGCCGGCCCGCTGCATCAGCTACCCGACGCTTCCATGGCAGACTCCTCGGGACGTGGTCGTGCTTCAAGTCGTCCACGTCCCTTCTGTCAACATTGTGGCACGTTTGGCCATCTGATCGCCCGATGTTGGGACCTGCATGGACGACCCTCTCAGCACCCGCGGCAGGGACAACCCGCGGTCCAGGACGCGTCCTCGACTGTCGCCTCTCTTTTCCCGTCTCTGGCCCTCTCTATGGCCGACCTCAGGCGGCCTCACGATCCTCCGACCTCTGTCCGACCCGGTCCCTCCTCGGCTTCTCTGGCCCTCTCTATGGCCGACCTCAAGTGGCCTCACGATCCTCCGACCTCTGTCCGACCCGGTCCCTCCTCGGCTTCTCTGGCCCGTACTGTTCGCCCCACTGCCTTTGTCAGCCATTGCTCCCCTGCATGGCTGCTGGACTCAGGTGCCTCCGACCACCTTACCAGTGATGCTGGTCTGCTGACGTCTTACTACACTTATGCCGGTTCTTCAGCCATCACCGTCGCTGATGGCTCCACCAAACCCATAACGGGTTTCGGCGCATGCTCCCTGACTCCATCGATACACCTACCCTCTGTGGCACATGTGCCCCGCAGTCCCTTTAATTTGCTTTCCATCAGTAAACTGACTAAGGATTATAACTGTGCGGTCATATTTACCTCTTCTGGTGTTGTGTTTCAGGAGCAGACTACGAACCGGGAACTTGGTCGAGACCGACTTCGAGACGGAGTCTACATGTTCGAGGGACCAGCACCCATTGCTTGCACGTCTACCTCTTCTCGGGCACTTGATCTTCATTCCCGATTAGGACACCCGCCTGCATCCACCATTCATCAGATGTTTCCAGACTTCAGTCGGACTCCTACTTTTCATTGTGAGTCCTGTTCTTTTGCGAAACATCATCGCTCTTCCTACATTCCTCGTACGGATACACGGGCCTCCCACCCCTTTGCTCTGGTTCATTCAGATGTTTGGGGCCCGTGTACCATTTCGAGTCACTTGGGATATAAATACTATATATCTTTCATTGATGACTATTCACGAATGATGTGGCTTTACCTTCTTCCAGAACGCTCCGAAGTGTTTTCCACCTTCCAAACCTTTTTCAATGAAATTAAGAACTGTTTCTCTATCTCTGTCAAATGTCTCCGCTCGGATAATGGGCGCGAGTATCTCTCCACTTCCTTTCGGCAGTTTTTCCAGACGAATGGCATCCTTCATCAGACCTCCTGTCCTGATACACCCCAGCAGAACGGCGTGGCCGAGCGGAAACACAGATATATTCTCGAGACTGCTCGTGCCCTCATCTTCCACCGACAGGTGCCTCTGCTCTTTTGGGGAGATGCCATTCTCACTGCTACATACCTCATCAATCGCCTTCATTCTTCTATCCTTCAGGGGGAGACTCCCTTTCGGGCTCTTTTCCCCACTCTCCCTCTTCATTCCCTCCCTCTTCGAGTGTTTGACTGCTTGTGTTATGTTCGTGACACTCGCCCTGGCCGCACCAAACTCTCTGCCAAATCCCTCCGCTGCATTTTCCTTGGTTATTCCCGCACTCAGCGCGGATACCGCTGCTTCTCCCCGGACCTTCGCCGGTATGTCATCTCAGCGGATGTCTCCTTTGTTGAGAGTTCTCCATTCTCCTTTCCCTCTCCTCCTCCTGGCTCTACTATTGATGGCTGTCTTCCCCTCATCATCCATCCTCTTCCAGAGTTACCTCCTCCTGCCTCTCCTCATCCTGCCCCTGCCATCGATGGTTGTCCTCCTCTCATCATCCATCCTCCATCCTCCATCGGCGTCAACTCCTGTTGACACCCATTTTGGTCAGGTCTACTCCCACCGTCCTTTGACTGTATCCCCCGTTCCGGCCAGTGACACTGATGCTCCCGCTTCGTCCGCTGCTCCTGCTCCGCCACCCGAGGACTTGCCCATTGCCCTACGGAAAGGTACTCGCTCCTGCCAGAGTACTCTTTTGTATCTTCATACAGGGGTCTGTCCGCTCTGGAGACAGTTTCTATACCTCGCACGGTTGGTGAAGCCAAATCTCACCCCGGGTGGCTAGCAGCAATTTGGGATGAATTGCAGGCTCTGGAGGAAAACCATACTTGGGATCTTGTCCCCCTTCTGGCAGGCAAACAGGCAGTGGGCAGCAAATGGATTTACACCGTCAGGCTGAATGCCGATGACACTCTCCATCGCCTCAAAGCCCGCCTTGTGGCCAAAGGCTTTGCACAGATATACGGTGTTGACTACTTTGATACCTTCTCACTGGTTGCCAAGATGGCCTCTGTCCGGTTATTCATCTCTCTCGCCGCCCATCATCAGTGGCCTCTTCATGAATTGGATGTCAAGAATGCCTTCCTCCATGGCTTACTTGAGGAAGAAATCTATCTACAGCAGCCCCCCGGATTTTGTGCCTCCGACACTGAATCTCGAGTCTGCCGTCTACGCCGCTCTCTTTACGGCCTCAAGCAGTCTCCCCGTGCTTGGTTCGGCCGCTTTAGCACGGTCGTTAGCGACTTTGGACTTTCTCGCAGTATGAAGGACCACACTGTTTTCTACAGGACGACCCCACATGGCTGCATCTTATTGGTCGTCTATGTGGATGATATTGTCATCACCAGCAGCGACTCTGTGGGTATCACCCATCTCAAGGCCCATCTTCACCAGCACTTCCACACTAAGGATCTTGGTCCGCTCACATACTTCCTCGTCATCGAGGTTTTCTACTCCTCGGACACCATCTCCCTCTGCCAACGGAAGTATGCATTGGATATATTGCAGGATGCTGGGCTGACTCAGGCCACTGCGGTCGATACTGCTCTTGAGCCTGGAGAACGGTCTCTTTTTGCCTCCTCGGCACTATACCCACATCCCGAGCGATACCGTCGATTGGTGGGCAAACTTAATTATCTCACCATGACTCAACCCGACATTTCCTGTGCGGTAGCCAAAGTGAGCCAATTTATGGAGCATCCGACCACATCTCAGTGGGATGCTGTCATCCGCATCGCCAAGTACATCAAGCGCGATCCTGCTCGTGGTCTTCACTACTCCCAGCATCCTCATCAGTATATTGAGGCCTTTTGCGATGCTGATTACGCTGGCTGCCTTGCCACTCGGAAATCTACCTCTGGGTTTGCTATCTTCTTGGCAGACAACCTCATTTCTTGGCGCAACAACAAACAAACGGTTGTCTCTCGCTCCAGTGCCGAGTCTGAGTACCGTGCCATGACCACCGTCACTACCGAGATCCTTTGGCTTCGGCAACTCCTCCAGGAGCTTGGCTTTCCTCAGCAGACTTCTGCTCACATATGGTGTGACAATCAGGCAACCACTAAAATTGCTTCTAACCCCGTCTTCCATGAACGCACGAAGCATATTGAGGTGGACTGTCACTTTTTTCGCCACCACCTGAAGCACAAACATGTCGGCTTTAGCCACATTCCGACGGCAGACCAGCTTGTTGACATCTTCAACAAAGGCCTCCCCGGTGCTCGCCTTGCCTCGCTCAGTTCCAATCCGGGGATCCACCACATCTGACGCCCAGCTTGAGGGGCAATATGTCTTGGTCTTGTGTGGTGTCATCTTTTTCTTTATTTTTTGTGGGACTCGTTGTCCAAGCTGGGCCTGTCCAGCTTGAGGGGGAGTGTTAAACCCTCTTTTTATTAATATGGGTATTTTCGAGTCCCACATCGGAATACTTCTTTGTATCTTTCGCCGTATCATTCTATAAAAGTAGCCCCCCACCTTACCTTGAGAGTAAGGGGGTTTCCTCATTTTACATTTTAGAAGTGGAAAACCATAGTGGAGAATGAGTCGGGAACAAAGTTGACATATGTGCATATTATTGATGATGCAAGTGATAAACTTGAAGCAGTCCAAACCATGTTTCTTTATTGGCTATGGTGCTGAGAAGTTTAGTTACCGCTTTTGGGATGATCTCAACAAGATGGTCACCAAGAGCCAGAAAGTGGTATTTAATGAAGCTTCCACATACAAGGACCGTCATGCAATTAAAATTGATAATGAGAATAAAGAATCAGAGTGATGTGAACAAGTGGAGTTTGAAGTTGTGCCTAATCATGTGATGCCCTAACCTGTGGAGCCTACTCCTTAAGTGGAGTTGAGAAGATCAACAAGGGATAGAATGTCTGTACAAAGGTATTCACCATCCTTATATTATTTGTTACTGGTTTATGGTGGAGAATCAGAATGTTTTGGAGAAGCAATATAGTTGAAGGAGTCGAGCAAGTGAGAGTTGGCTATGATGGAGGAGGTTTCCTCACTGCATGATAACAACACTTGGGAGTTAACACCTCTGCCACAAGGAAAGAAAACATTGCAGAATAAGTGGGTAAATCGGGTCATGGAAGAACGCGATGGAAAGAGGAGGTACAAAGCAAAACTGGTGGTGAAAAGTCTTCAACAAAAAGAGTGAATTTTACTGAATTTTTTTCACCTGTAGTGAAACTTACTACCATCCGAGTGGTTCTCAACATTATGGCATCGGAAGACCTACATTTTGAGCTGCTTTATGTCAAGACTACTTTCCTTCATGGAGATTTGGAGGGGGACATCTATATGCAACAGCCAGAGGGATATGTTGAGTTGGGAAGGAAGACCTGGTGTGCAAACTCTAGAAGAGCTTATATAGGTTGAAGCAGACACCCATACAGTGGAATAAAAAGTTTGATTCATTTATGACTAAAAATGAATACAAACAGTGTGACATGGATCAATGTTGTTACACCAAGTCTTTTGGTGATAATATATGATACTGCTACTATTTGTGGATGACATGCTCATTGCAGGATCATGTATACAGAGGATTGATGTGCTGAAAGGGCAGCTGGCTGAGTAGTTCGAGATGAAAGATCTTGGAGAAACTGATAGGATTTTGGGGATGAAGATAAAGAGAGATCGCGCAGCTGGAACCTTGATGTTGTCGCAGGCTGACTACATCGGAAAGGTTTTGAGAAGATTCAGTATGCTGGACGCAAAGTCAGTCTCTATTCCCTTGGCATATCATTTCAAATTATCGAAGGAACAATCACCGAAGACAGAAGAAAAAGTTGAGTACATGACAAAGGTTTCTTACGCATCTGCTATTGGAAGCTTGATGTATGTCATGGTCTGTACTTGATCTGACATTGCTCATGCAGTGGGAGTTGTGAGCAGGTACATGTCTAACCCCGGAAAGCAACATTGAGAAGCTGTGAAATGGATATTGAGGTATCTGAAGGGAAACAAAGAAGTATCTCTATGCTTTGGAAAAGGAAAGTCATTGCAGGGATATGTGGATGCCGACCTTGGAGGTGATGTCGATGACAGGAGTACCATGAGTTATGTATACCTGTAGAGGAACTCCAGTAGGCTTGATATTACAATTGCAGAAGGTGGTGACATTATCCACCACAAAAGTAGAATACATTGTTCTAACAGAAGCTAGAAATGAGATGGTTTGGTTGAAGAACCTGTTGGATGAGTTGGGTAGAAAGCGAGAGGAAAATGTATTGCACCGTGACAATCAAAGTGTTATACATCTTGCAAAGAACTCAATACTACTTGCTCGAACGAAGCACATTCAGTTGAAGTACCATTTTATTAGAGGCTTGATTCAAGATGGGTTGTTGACACTGCAGAAGAATCGTGGAACCAACAATCCGGCGGAAATGTTGACAAAGCCGATGACAATACAGAAGTTGAGGCACTGTTGTCTCTATTGGTCTCCACTGATGAATGGATGATGAGAGATAGAATATGGAAGAACACTTTGGGAGCATAAAAGGGAAAACAATTGGTATTTCATGAACCGTTAGCATGAAATTGAAGTTTTGAATTGAATGCACGCATCGATGAGTGAAGAAGAGAAGGAACTCAAATTAAGTAAGTTGTGCAAGTCAGGGGTATCTAAGCAGGTCAGCGTAGCGGATCAAGCTCCAAACGGGAGATTGTCGGATTGGTGTAGCCCGATTCGTTTGGATGATGTTGGACGACCCTCTGCCCTAGTCTCCTGGCCGCCCTCTCTCCCGGCGCGGCTCCCCTCGCTCAGCAGCGCCCTTGCCCGCGACTCGCCCCGGCGCCCTCACCCTTGCCCAACGGCGCCTCGCCCTCGGCCTCGCCCCGGCGCCCTCGCTCTCGCCCAGCGGCTCCCCTCACGGCGCCCTCTCCCGGCGTGGCTCCCGGCCCCGGCTTCCGGCGCCCTCCCACGGCGCGCCCTCGCCCACCACCGCCCTCGCCCACCACCACCCTTGACCCAGCGGGGCCCGCGCCCTAGCTTTCGCGGCGCCCGCGCCCACGCGGCGCCCCTGCCCCAGCCGCACCCTCGCCCAGCGCTCGCGCCCTAGCCCCGGCGGCGCCCTCACCCCCGTATAGCTCTCGCCCAGAGGCGCCCTCCCCCGGTGACACCACTCGCCCCAGCGTTTCCTCCTGAGCGCGACCCCCTGTCGCTTCTCCCTCCGACGACATCTCCAGGCCGCCTCCCTTCCACCGCGTGACTCCCGACAACCAGGTCCAGCGCCCGCCCTCCATGGACGCTTCCTCAGTTCTGCCGTCCCTGATCACGGCCTCCTCCCGGTTTGTCGATGACCGGCTGGATGCCACAAACTTCTCCGTCTGGCGGAAGACGGTCTTGATGTCCCTCCGCGGCATGGGACTTCATTCTCATCTTGAGAAACCCCCACCCGCAATCACTGACCCCAAATTCGACTCTTGGCAATTGGCGGACAACAAAATTTTCGCATTAGTGGTCAACTTCATGGACCGATCAGTGAAAGATGTCACCAGGACTGCCAACACTGTCAAAGAGCTATGAGATTCCTTGATTGTCATGTTCTCCGAGACCAATAACTTGGCTCGGGTCTCAGACGTTCTACAACGTCTCTCCCACATCCGCCAGCAGGATCAGACCTTTCCAAACTACTTTATTGAATGGAAGGGTCTCCGCGACGAACTGCAGGAACTCTGGCCTATTCCTCAGACTCCGGCAGAAGCGCAGACTCAACGGGACCAGCTCTGCCTATTCAATCTCCTGAATGACCTCGCACCAGACTAGGCCACGACGGCCACTGAGATGCTAGCCAGCCCGTCTACGCTGGATATCCCGCAGGTCTATCATCGCCTGCAGAAGGCTCATCGGGCCCTTGCACCACCCGTCCCCATCCCTGATCACACTGCGCTCCTGGGCCGTGGCGGTGGCCGCCCTTCCGGCCCTCGAGGACGCGGCCGTGGAAACGACCGACCTCGCCCCCTCTGCCAGCACTGCGGCAAGCTCGGCCATCTGGTCGACCGCTGCTGGTTCCTTCATGGTCGTCCTGATTCGCACCCCCGACAGGGCCAGACTGCGATCTGCGATGCGTCATCACCTGCTACTGCTCTTGCCCCCGTCTTTGGATCTCTCCCTGGTTGAGATCCAGCTGATTCACGATTACCGGACCACCTCCATGCTGGGCTCTTCATCAGCTTCTCTTGTCCATTCCGGTGTTCCCACTACTTTTGTCAGTCATCGTTCCCCTACATGGATGCTTGACTCAGGTGCGTCCGACCACCTCACCGGGGATGCAGGTATACTCTCCAACTACCGTCCCTATAGTGGATCCTCAGCCATCACTGTTGCTGATGGGTCCACTCTCCCCATACACGGCTTTGGTATCTGTTCCCTCACCTCCTCCCTTCACCTATCCTCGATGGCTCATGTACCCCGCAGTCCATTTAACCTGCTTTCCATCAGCAAGCTGACCAAGGATCTCAACTGTAATGCTCTCTTTACCTCGTCTTCTGTTTTGTTTCAGGAGCGGACGACGAACCGAAAACTTGGTAGAGGCCAGCTTCGGGATGGGGTGTACATGTTCGATGGCCCGACTTCCATCGCCTGTGCGTCTGTCCCTGCTCGTGCCGTAGACCTCCATTCTCGGTTGGGCCACCCCTCCGCCTCAGCACTTCATCAGCTCTATCCCGATATTAGTCCCTGTTTATCTTTTCCTTGTGAGTCGTGTCGTTTTGCGAAACACCATCGCACATCATATTCTCCTCGAGTTGACACACGGGCCGCCAAACTCTTTGATTTGGTTCATTCCGATGTATAGGGTCCCTGTGCCACCTCGAGTCAATCTGGGTATAAATATTACATTTCTTTCATTGATGATTATTCCCGTATGACATGACTTTACCTTCTTTGAGATCGGACAGAGGTTCTCTCCACCTTTCAGACCTTTTACCATGAGATCCAGACACAGTTTTCTATCCCTGTGAAATGTCTCCGATCTGACAATGGGCGGGAATACTTATCCACTCACTTTCAGCAGTTTCTGCGGGCCCACGACATCATCCACCAGACCTCCTTTCCTGATACCCCTCAGCAAAATGGGGTGGCCGAGCGGAAACACCGACATATTCTGGAAACCGCTCGTGCCCTCCTCTTCCACCGCCAGGTACCTCTTCTCTTCTGGGTGGATGCCATCCTCACTGCTACTTAGCTTCTCAATCGTCTTCCCTCCTCCATCCTTCAGGGGGAGACTCCTTTTCATACCCTGTTCCCCTCTATTCTTCCTCACTCCCTTCCACTCCGCGTCTTCAGATGTCTCTGTTATGTCTGGGACACTCGCCCCAATCTCTCCAAACTTTCTCCCAAATCCCTTCGATGTATTTTTCTCGGATATTCCCGCACTCAGCGCGGGTACCGATGCTTCTCTCCAGACCTCCGTCGGTATATCACCTCTGCCGACGTATCGTTTGTCGAGAGCTCTCCTTTCACTCTCCCCTCTCCTCATCCCGACACTACCATCGATGACTGTCTTCCGCTCATGGTTCACCCACCTCTGGTGTCTCCTCTGACCGGTCATCTTTTTGGACAGACCTACTCTCGTCGTCCTTCTGCTGTACCCCCCATCCAGGCGGAAGACAACATTGTTCCCGCTTCGTCCGATGCTTCTGTCACAGCTTCCGAGGACTTGCCGATTGTGCTCAGAAAAGGTACTCGCTCGTGTCAGACTACTCCTCTCTTTGTATCTTCCTACAGGGGTCTGTCAGCTCTGGAGACCGTGTCGGTTCCTCGAACAGTTGGTGAAGCCAAATCTCACCCCGGGTGGCTAGCTGCAATGCGGGATGAATTGCAAGCTCTGGATGACAACCATACATGGGATCTTGTTCAACTTCCGGCGGGCAAACAGGCGGTCGGCTGTAAATGGATTTTCACGATCCGTCTCAATCCTGATGGCTCTTTTTGCCGCCTCAAAGCCCGGCTTGTCGCAAAGGGATTTGCTCAGACATATGGCATCGACTATTTTGAGATCTTCTCTCCAGTTACAAAGATGACCTCTGTTCGCCTATTCATCTCTCTGGCTGCTCACCATCACTGGCTGCTTCATCAACTGAATGTTAACAATGCTTTTCTCCATGGCTTTTTTGATGAAGAAGTTTACCTGCAGCAGCCCCCTGGTTTTGCTGTCTCTGGTGCCGACTCCCATGTCTGCCGTCTCTGTCGCTCCCTCTACGGCCTCAAGCAGTCTCCTCGAGCATGGTTTGGCCGTTTCAGCACTGTCGTCACAGCCTTTGGCCTCTCTCGGAGTATGGAAGATCACACAGTCTTCTTCCGTACGACGACGCACGACTGTATCTTGCTTGTGGTATATGTTGATGACATCATCATCACAGGGAGCGACTCCAGATGCATCGCCAGCCTCAAGACGCATTTTCACCAGCACTTCCACACCAAAGATCTTGGTCCCCTCACCTACTTCCTTGGCATCGAGGTCTCCCGGACTGCGGACACTATCTCTCTGTCAGCGCAAGTATGCTCTTGATATCTTGCAGGATGCCGGGTTGAGCACAGCCAGCGCAGTGGACACTCCACTTGACCCTGGGGAACGCTCCCTTCATTCCGACTCGGAACCGTTTCCTAATACCGAGAGCTATCGACGCCTGGTCGGTAAACTCAACTACCTCACCATGACGCTTCCCGACATTGCCTGTGCCGTTGGCAAAGTCAACCAGTTCATGGCACCGGATCTCAGTGGGATGCTGTCCTCCGCATTGCTAAATACATCAAGAAAGACCCTGCACGTGGCCTTCAGTACTCACATCATGCTCACATGAATGTTGAGCCCTTCTGTGATGCGGACTATGCCAGTTGCCTCGCTACCCGCAAGTCTACTTCGGGTTTCGCCGTGTTCTTCGCCGGTAATCTCATCTCTTGGCGCAGCAAGAAGCAGACTGTCGTCTCCCGATCGAGTGCCGAGGCCGAGTATCGAGCCATGGCCACAATCACTACTGAGATCCTCTGGATTGGTCATCTCCTCCATGAGCTCAGTTTCTCAGCATCGACTCCTGCTCATATCTGGTGTGACAATCAGGCCACCACGAAGATTGCCTCGAATCCCGTCTTCCATGAACGGACAAAGCCTATCGAGGTGGACTGTCACTTTTCTCTGCCACCATCTGGAGCAGCACCATATCAGTTTCGGCCATATCCCGACGGTAGATCAGCTTGCTGATCTTTTCACCAAAGGTCTCCTAGGAGCTCGTCTTGAGTCTCTCACTACCAGACTGGGTATTCACTGCCTCCATGGCCCAGCTTGAGGGGGAGTATGAGATGGTCTTGTGTCTTGTTCTCTTTTTTCTTTGTGGGACTCTATCCAATCTGGGCATGTCCAGCTTGAGGGGGAGTGTTGGACCCCATTTAAGTTTAAATGGGTATTTCTGAGTCCCACATCGGACTTACCCTCCTTGTATTTAGATTTACTCATCTATAAAAGAGTATCCCCACCTCACATTGAGGTAAGGGGAATTCACCATCAACAGCCCCCGACCCAAATTTTGGGAAACTGTATCAACTCTGACCGCCTGTTGTAGAGCTGATCAGTCGACACCGACAGGGCACTGTAGCAGTGCGGATTTTGGCATATTTTTTTTAGCAGCTTGGACTTGGGTGGCCGCAACACTGTAGCAGTGCGGACTTCCACCCACCGTTCACTGTAACACAATGGACTCACTGTGCGGTTGGTGGAATGGCGCATCGTCTTCTTTTTTAACTTATTTCGGGCTAAAGTTTCTGTGTTGTGAACTCTGGTATTCTCTCTGTATTTGTGCTTTCGAATCATAGTGAAGTTTTACGTCTCCGTGAACGTAGAGATTATTCCCGAACCATGTAAATCGTTGTGTCCTATGAGATATTATTCACGTTTTTTACTCGTTTAATTTTTTCTTTTCTTCATCTGCAAACCTATTCTGTCGCTGCGACTCTCGCTGTTTCCGCAACAATTTCATTATAGAATAAGAAAAAATTAAAAGTAGCTTGGAACGACTTTTTAAGAGATGACCTCATACGATAAAATTCATCCATGAAAGACACACAATAATTCAACTGCAATTTACTAGGAATTGGACAAGTCCCGAGACATCTTAATGATCAAGCGCAAAAGGACTCATCACTTATGCTTTCAAGGAATATGAGTAACCCTATAGTGTTTGGCAAGATGACATGTCTCACACGTAATGTGAGGGGCACACCCCACTTTAGTACAATTATGTTGAAGGGCAGAGGCTTGTGGATGAGCGTAGCAACAATGGTGATCCATAATGTGAAAAAAAATCAAAGAGAAAGTAATAGAAGACGGTGCCTTATCCCACATGCACGTGCCATCACAAAATCGACCTCTAGGTGAGAAGGTAACCTAACAATTCTAATATCGAGTAAGCTTGTCGATAAATTATAGGTTAAAATGGCTCCATGGAATATAACCAACAAAGGATAAAGTAATATCAAGTTAAAACACATGTACCAAACCCCGCGATCTCATTAACTTATTGTTTTTTCATTTCATTTTAAAAATAAGAAAAACATTAGATTTAACTTGGAACGACTTTTTAACTGATGAACTAAGACGTGGGAAAAATTATCCATGAAAGACTCATAGTAATACAACTGTAATTTACTAGGGATTGGATAGGGCTTAGACATTTTAATATACAAGTGCAAAGGGACTTATGATGTAGCACAACGGGGATAAACGAGTCCTTACGTGAGGAACTCCGGAGTACATGTAGAACATTCCAAACAGAGAGGACACTCTTAGGGAATTTTATCAATATGGAAAAAGCTTTGTACAATTGGCACTAAACACCCTATTTATAGACCTTAACGCGAAACAAATAAAAGATTAACATGCCTTTAATAATATCCTGCCCGAGGGCAAAGAAGAAATTAAACAAAATAAATAGACTTAAGACTGAAGGTGTTTAGCTGGTTGCAGGAAGATGCCCAAATCTATGATGCATCTGTCTTTCCTACCTGGAAAGGGCTCGACCTCGAGTTCTATCAGATAAAGATCATCGTTTAGGTTGAATGAAAAAGTGTGGTGATGCATGCTCTTTAAGGGAGGGAACTTTGAAGGAAGTTCCCCAGGTGTATGGACGAGGAACCACCGATGCCCGTTCTGTGATGATCACATCCTCCTTTGGGGAGGGCTGGTTCCAATGAAGGTGACAATTCTAGTCCAAGCTCTTGTTTTCAGCAAACACCATCAACTGCCTCAAACTTCGATGTTTCATTATCGCTAGGCTTGGTTGGCTCTTCTAATCAGCATTACTGTCGTTCGGGTGATCGTCTCCTTTTGACCTTTGCTCCGAGCGTGCCTTAATCTTAGGGAGAGGTATACGGAAAATAATAAGCTCGACTTTCGGTAGGAGTCGTGACATTTTTTGAGTCAAGATAATATAACTAACTTTTATTGACGAATCAGGAGCAAAGTGTCTCCAACCATTGGCGTTTGAAAAGTAGCTTCATGAAGAGAATCCAGAACAACTCTGTCCTCATGCATTGGATGTTGCGGAATCGCCGGGAGACACAACGACAGAAACGAGGAAAAACGAAAAGAAAGAAAGCAAAGGACACAACGATTTACGTGGTTCGGGAAAAATCCCTACGTCCACGGGAGGCAGAATTTCACTATGATTCAGGAGCACAAAATTACAGAGAATTTCAGTAGAAACCCTAGCCCGAAAATGAGCTATAAAACAATGGAGAAGACGATCACTGTTTGAAAAAGTGGTCCGCGTCGCCACAGTGAACGACGGCTGGGTTTGTCAAAAGCGCTACAGTAATGTTGACCCCGAAGTCCGCACCGCTACAGTGCCTATCGGTGTCGGTCGGTCAGCTCCGCTACAGTAAAGTTGACCCCGAAGTCCGCACTGCTACAGTGCCTGTCGGTGTCGGTCGGTCCGCACCGATACTGTTGCGGGCCACAAGCATTCGGCCCAACCGGATCGGGCAACACCAATCCAACAATCTCCCACTTGTTGCCTGATCCGCTGCCCTGCTATGCTTCGATGCAACTGATGAAGACAACTTACTTAATCTAAGTTCTTCCTCTTCTTCACTCACCAATGGCGTGCTTCCCATTCACAGATTCATGAAAATACAAACTGTTTTCCTCTTGTGATCCCATCAGGTCCTCCATTCTGCCTCTCTTCCTCCGTTCATTAGTGGAGACCAACAGAGGCACAACAGTGCCTCAACTTCTGTATCACCATCGGCTTTGTCAACATGTTTGCCAGATTGTTGGTTCCACAGATCTTCTGCAATGTCAGCAACCCATCCTGTATCAAACCTCTGATGAAATGGTACTTCAACTGAATGTGCTTCGTCCGGGCATGAAACACTGGGTTCTTGGCAAGATGTATAGCACTTTGACTGTCACAGTGCAATACATTTTCCTCTCGCTTTCTTCCCAATTCATCCAAGAAGTTCTTCAGCCAAACCATCTCTTTCCCAGCTTCTGTTACAGCAATGTTTTTAGCCTCTGCGGTGGATAAAGCCACCACCTTCTGCAATTGTGATATCCAACTTACCGCGGTTCCTCCACAGGTAAAAACATAACCCGTGGTACTCCTCCTGCTGTCGACATCGCCTCCAAGGTCAGCATCCACATACCCCTGCAATGAAATTCCTTTCCCAAAGCACAGAGATACCTCCTTGCTGCCCTTCAAATACCTCAGTATCCACTTCACAGCTTCCCAATGTTGCTTTCCAGGGTTAGCCATATACCTGCTCACAACTCCCACTGCATGAGCAATGTCAGGTCAAGTACAGACCATGACATACATCAGGCTTCCAACAGCTGATGCGTATGAAACTTTTGCCATGTACTCCACCTCTTCTGCCGTCTTCGGTGATTGCTCCTTTGATAGTTTGAAGTGGCTCGCCAGGGGAATAGAGACTGCCTTTGCTTCCAGCATGCTGAATCTTCTCAAAACCTTCCCAATGTAATCAGCCTGTGACAACATTAATGTTCCAGCTGTGCGATCTCTCTTGATCTTCATTCCCAGGATCTTGCCAGCTTCTCCAAGATCCTTCATTTCAAACTCCTCAACCAACTGCCCTTTCAGCTCATTAATCCTCTGCATACATGATCCTGCAATGAGCATGTCATCCACATAGAGAAGCAATATAATGTATTTATCACCGAAAGACTTGATGTAGCAACACTGATCCATGCCACATCGTTTATATTCATTTTTAGACATAAATGAATCAAACTTCTTGTTCCACTACCTCGGTGCCTGCTTCAGTCCATATAAGCTTTTCTGGAGTTTGCACACCAAGTCTTCCTTTCCAGACTCTACATATCCCTCTAGCTGCTGCATGTAGATATCTTCCGGCAAATCTCCATGACGGAAAGCAGTCTTGACATCAAGCTGCTCAAGGTGCAAATCCTCTGACGCCACAATGCTGAGAACCACCCGGATGGTGGTAAGCTTTACTACTGGTGAGAATATTTCCGTGAAGTCCACTCCCTCCTTCTGTTGGAAGCCTTTCACCACCAGCCTTGCCTTGAACTTCCTCTTTCCATCATGCTCTTCCTTCACCCGGTAGACCCACTTGTTCTGCAATGCTTTCTTTTCTGCTGGCAGGGATGTCCACTCCCAAGTGTTGTTGTCATGCAATGAGGAAATCTCCTCCTTCATTGCCAGCTCCCACTTGCTTGACTCCTTCGGCTGCATTGCCTCTTCAAAGCATTCTGGTTCTCCACCGTCAGTCAATAACAGATAATGCAATGATGGTGAATACCTCTGCACAGGCTTTCTCACCCTTGATGATCTCTTCAATTCCACTGGAGTAGTAGGTTCCACCGGTTCGGATCTCTCAAGCTCAGGCACACCTTCAAGCTCCACTTGCTCTTTGCACTCTGATTCAATGTTCCCATTTTCATCTTCAGCTTCATGACGACCTTTGTACATGACACTTTCATTGAATACCACGTTCTGGCTTCTGATGACCATCTTCTTGTGATCATCCCAAAACCGGTAACCAAACTCATCACCACCATAGCCAATAAAGAAACATGGCTTGGACTTAGCATCAAGCTTGTCCCTTGAGTTTGCATTAATGTGTACATAAGCTAAACTGCCAAAGACTCTTAAATATGAGAGTTTTACCTCCTCACCAGACCAGAGCTCCTCGGATAGGCGTTCTCCCATTGGCACAGATGGACTCCTATTGATCAGATACGCTGCCATGTTCACTGCATCAGCCCAGAAGGTTTTGGGCAACCCTGAGTGCAGCCTCATGCTCCTGGCACGTTCATTCAGTGTCCTATTCATCCTCTCTGCCACACCATTCTGTTGTGGTGTTCCTGGGATTGTCTTCTCTTAGCGAATTCCATTTTCAGAACAAAATTCCCTGAACTCCTGACTGCCATACTCTCCACCGTTGTCAGACCTCAAACATTTCAGCTTTGCTCCTGACTCATTCTCCACCATGACTTTCCACTTCTGAAACATCTTGAACACATCAGATTTATTCTTCAGAAAATAAACCCATACCTTCCTCGTTGAGTCATCGATGAATGTCACATAATATTGTGACCCTACGAGGGATGGTACTGGTGCAGGCCCCCAAACATCTGTATGCACCAGGTCCAGCTTTCCAGCCTTCGGTGTTCTGTCTCCTTTTGCAAAGGACACTTTCTTCTGCTTTCCAAAGATGCAATCTTCGCATAAGCCTACTTCCACCGACTTCAGCTCTGGTAGCAACCCTTTTGTTGCCAGCACCTTCATCCCCTTTTCACTCATGTGGCCGAGTCTGTAGTGCCACAGTTGAGAGCCTCCGACAGCTTCCAGTGATGCAGCCATGTCCATGCAAGTTTCTGTCAGGTTGTACAGGGTGCCATTCTTTGCTCCCCGAGCTATGACCGTAGCTCCTCGGGTGATCTTCCATGCACCACCAGTGAATGTGGTACTCAACCCTGCATCATCAAGCTGTCCCATAGAAATGAGATTTCTTCTTAAACCAGGGATGTACCTCACGTTTTCCAGAACCAGCAAGCTCCCACTGTTGGTCTTGATCCGTGCATCTCCTTTACCCACAATCTGCAAGGGCTCGTCATCAGCAAGATGCACCTTGCCAAATTTTCCAGAAACAAAGTTGTTCAGGAAACCCTTCTCCGATGTAGAATGGAAAGACGCCCCAGAGTCTAAAATCCAAGACTCCATCGGGCTGTCCACGCTCAACAGCAACACGTCATCAGTTCCTTCAGCTGCAGTGTTTGCTCCACTGGTTTCATGTCCCTTCCGGTTATCTCTGCACTCCTTCTTGACATGTCCTTTCTTCTCGCATGTCCAGCAGGTAGGACCAGGCCTCTTTGCCTTGTCTCTGCTCTTTCCTTTTGACTTCGATCGCCTTTTCCGATTGTCTCGCTGTGGGTACCTTCCTCTTCCTTCAACGTTCAAAGCAGAACCAGAGAACCTGCCTGATTCTCTTCTTCGAACATCCTCACTAAGGATTAGATCCCTTATATCTTTCAGAGCCATCTTCGTATTCCCCGAAGTGCTGCTCACAGCTGTTACAGTTGCTTCCCAACTTTGGTAACGAAGATAGTAAAACCAGAGCACATACCTCATCCCCAAGATCAATGTCCACTGATGACAGCTGACTTATGATGGTATTGAATTCGTTGATATGATCTGCAACAGGTCTCCCTTCAACCATTTTTAGGTTGAACAATCGTCGTATCAAATGCACCTTGTTTGCCGCAGAAGGCTTCTCGTACATATTTGTGAGGGCTTTCATCAAATCCACCGTCGTCTTCTCCTCTCTGATGTTGAATGCCATGTTTTTGGCCAACGTCAGGCGCACAACACCCAGTACCTGTCGATCCAGTAGCTCCCACTCCGATTTCTCCATGTCCGCCGGCTTCACACCCAGAAGTGGCAAGTGCATCTTTTTCTGATAAAGATAATCCTCGATCTACATCCTCCAGAAACTGAAATCAGTTCCATCGAAGCGATCGATCTTCACTTTGCCTTCATCCAGAGCCATCGTTGGAGAATTCCGAACCTCCCTCTGATACCAGTTGTTGCGGAATCGCCGGGAGACACAACAACAAAAACGAGGAAAAACGAAAAGAAAGAAAGTTAAGGACACAACGATTTACGTGGTTTGGGAAAAATCCCTACGTTCACGGGAGAGACAGAATTTCACTATGATTCAGGAGCACAAAATTACAGAGAATTTCAGTAGAAACCCTAGCCAAAAAATGGGCTATAAAACAATGGAGAAGACGATCACTGTTCGAAAAAGTGGTCCGCGTCGCTACAGTGAACGACGGCTGGCTTTGTCAAAAGCGCTACAGTAAAGTTGACCCCGAAGTCCGCACCGCTACAGTGCCTGTCGGTGTCGGTCGGTCAGCTCCGCTACAGTTGTGGGCCACAAGCATTCGGCCCAACCGGATCGGGCAACACCAATCCAACATTGGATGCATCATTATCTTTGCATTCATGATTTCCTAACCTATCATGCAGGGGATCAGATTTGTTGCCATCTTTGTTGAGGGAGTGCAGACAACAACCCCATCGTAATCAAGGTCAGCAACACCATGGTGGGGTGCACAGGCAGTCAGAACCCGAGGTGGTGGCACAGGCGCAATGTGAAGGTCTCACAATGCCTATAGAAATGCTTCGTGTTGGTGTTGGGATTGGTTTTGCCGTTGGCCGAGTTGCTTCGACATGATTTGCGTGGTCTAATTCATGACAAAAATTCTTTGATTTCATTGTTGCAGGCTATGATAACCGAAGTACAAGATGTGGCTTGGTGCGGCTTGCTAAGGTGCCGCAGGGTCGCACAAACAGAATTTGTTATCAAGCTGCTTGGAGTTGGCAGAGTCGTGATCAGACAACATGCATGGGCATGAGTGAATGTGCGTGGCTGGCCTTGCGCGCCCGGGTCTGGCGTGCGTAGAGCGGCTTGTGCTTGCCCTGGGCCTTGGCGCGTCTCCCCTATTTTCCCATTAGGGATTTTCCTATTTTCTTTATACCTTGCCCTCTTTTTTTTGGTGTTTTATTTTCCTCTTTTTTCTTGTTCAGTTATGGGTCTAACGCGCAGAGTGCTCAACTAGGGGAGTCTGGCGCGCTGGAGCTTGGGCGTGCTTTGAGGTTGGGCGTGCGCTGGAGCTGTGCTCAGGGAAGTGGCGCTTTGAGTGTGACATGTGGGCGCACAGGGAGGTTGGGTGTGCTTGGGGGCTATGCGTGCGCTGGAGTGTTGCGTGTCAGTTGGGTGTGCGTTGAGCGCGACATGTGTCTGCATGGGGTGGTTGGGCGCATGTTTGAGTGTCGCGTGCCGGTTGGGCGCACATTGGAGTGTCGCGCGCTAGTTGAGCGCGCGATGGGGTGTGGTGCGGTGGTGGACGTCGCGCGAAGCTGGAGTAGCGCATGTAGGGGGTGTCGCGCGCAGAGGACTTGCGTGACAGGAGTGTGCTTGGGCGTCAGCCGCGCGCGCTAGGTTCTAGCGAAGTTCTTGTGCTATATCGAGACACATCTCTCCGGCGGGTGATCACCAGAGGAATCTAAGGCGCGTATCCCGGGCTGCAAACTGCTATGAGATTTGCGTAAGCTGTGGGAGTTTCCACATGAGCCAAGCGGAAATCTTGGCCTGAGTCTTGTGATGCTGCTGACAGATATATGAAGGTTTGAGTTTCTTTTTTTCTTGTATTTTTTTTTACGATGTCTGGCCAACTGGGTTGGTGGTGAGGCGGTGCCTGGCGGAGAGACGTTCGACGGATGCTGAACTGGCAGATGTGCCTGAGAAGACGTGGACAAATAGGAGTGTTTGGTGCGGATCCCATGCACAGGTAGGGACGTTGGTACGCGTATGGCAGTCGCACGAGGTGAAGATCGCAGGGATGCCAGATTCTTGGAAGGCTGGAATCGCAAGGGTGCCACCCGGTGGAATTGGAAACGGGTAGGCAAGGTAGACCCAATCCTATAGGGGCGAACGAGGAACAACCTCGTTCTGATACCAACTGATGTAGCCCAGCGAGGATGAACGAGTCCTTACGTGAGGAAGTCGGAAGAAGTATGGATAGAACACCAAAACACAAAGAACACTCTCAGAGAATTTTATCAATATGACAGAAGCTTAATACAATTGACACCGAACATCCTATTTATAGTCCTAAACTCGAAACAAATAAAAGACTAATCCGTCCTTAATAATATCGTAAACCAGAGGGCAAAGCAGAAATTAAACAAAATAAATAAGACTTGAAAAACTAATGGCGCTGCGCTGGCTGCAAGAAGAGGCCCAAATCTGTGCTGTATCAATTTAACACTTATGCGTCCAAGAAATGCAAGTAACCCCATGGTGTTTTAGCATGATGTCAAGACTCACTCAATGTGAGGGGCAAATCCCAACCAATACAAATTTGTTGAAGGATAGAGTGATGTAGCACATCGGGTTAAACCCACAAACGAAAAGAACAGTCTCTGGAATTTTATCAATAGGGCACAAGCTTATTACAAATGACAGCAGACAACCTATTTATAGGTCTAAACCCTAAACAAGTAAAAGATTAATCTGCCCCTAAAATATCCTAAACCTGGGGCGAAACAGAAATTAAACCAAATAATTAAAAGACTTTTAAAGCCTCTTGGGCTCTGCGCTAGCTGCTGGAAGGGGCCCGAGTCGATGCTACATCACAGAGGCTTGTTGGTGAGCATAACAATAGTGGTGATCCATAATGTGAGAAGAAATCAAGGAGAAAATATGGAACGGGCCACATTCCCCATGTACATGCCATTGCAAAATCGACCTCTACTAAAATCACATCTTGTTGATTGCTCTTGAAATATATTGTCCATTGGTGAGAAGATAACCTAACAATTCGAATACCGAGCAAGCTTATTGATAAATAATGGGTTTAAATGGCTCTATGGAATATAAGCAACAGTGGATAAAGTCATATCAAATTAAAAAGACATTTACCAAACCCTGCGATCTCAACTGACGATCCATTAGCTACAATGATTGTAGTACATGAGGGGACTGATGGTAGGACATTAAAATACTTGTGGTACTATTGATGTCATCAAAGTTACTAGTCTGCCAGCCATGTGGTAGGATGTTGCATAAGACGTGTTGTGAGACCCAATATGGGTGACACCAACACATGGGGACATTGAATCCATCTGCATAGGCTAAAAGAGAAGGTAGTCCTCAAAAAGCATGACTACAAGATGCTAGCCCAGAACAGTGGGTACAAAGTCGGGAATGGCAACATGTGCATTACTTGGATGATCAACGGGGGGGAGCCCAATCCGGCCGTCTGTGAAGCTTTTGACAAGCATGGTATGACCTGACGGTCATAATGATGCCACTGGCAGGTATAACGGTCACGAGTCTCTGGTTGCATCACATGGATGACCGCCATTGCAACTGCTACTTGATGCAAGGGTTGCTTTCTTTGATAAACCGGCAAGAGTTGACAAAGGTGTGGTAGACTATGAATGACTCACCTTGCTTTGCTGATCGTAAATTTGTAGAATATGCAGGGCAATGGAATTGACCAACATGTCGATCTTGGTAGTCTCAAACTTGGGGTCCAGACTGTTCAATAGGCAAAAGTGAATCGACTGTTAATGCCAAGCATGCATTTCCCCTAGAGTCTGAGGTACAAGCCGTGGATATAACAACTCATCTGTCAGACTCCCATCTCAAGAAGTATGTAAGAAAGACATGGCCACCCTGAGAGAGGGTGACAGAGACACGGGATTGGTTATTTGTCTCATAAAAGATAATATGAAGGTTTTACTTGAGTTCCTTTACGATAGTGATATTTTTCCCATCATGCTTGATGAATTTATCCGTTGAGTTGAAAAGCATCACAAATGTATTCTTCAGTCTCCCACGGGGTGAAGGTAACAATATTCTTGGGGTTAGGTGAAGGATCAATAAGGTGCGTATATTTATTCATCCCCTTGAGGGAGACAACAACGATATTCTTCCACATCTGAAAGTTAGTAGAATCAATGTGCTTGTCTGCAAGCCTCACAGTAGGGGGGTGGGGGACGCATGCCCTGGCGGTTGATCGGACCAGAGAGGGGGGAGTAGGTGGGTCTGGAGAAAGAGGGGGCAGCAACTAGTGCTTCCGGGCATTGACGATGGTTTATAGGGTTGCTCTTGTAGAATGAGGAAACCCCCTTACTCTCAAGGTAAGGTGGGTACCTACTTTTATAGAATGATACGGCGAAAGATACAAAGGAGTATTCCGATGTGGGACTCGGAAATACCCAAAATAATACAAAAGAGGGTTTAACACTCCCCCTCAAGCTGGACAGACCCAGCTTGGACAACGAGTCCCACAAAAAAGAATAAGATGACACCACACAAGACCAAGACATACTCCCCCTCAAGCTGGGTGTCAGATGTGGTGGATCCCCAGCTTGGAACTGAGCGAGGCAAGGCGAGCACTAGGGAGGCCTTTGGTGAAGATGTCAGCAAGCTGGCCTGCCGTCGGAATGTGGCTAAAGCTGACATGGTTGTGTTCCAGGTGGTGGCGAAGAAAGTGACAGTCCACCTCAATATGCTTCGTGCGTTCATGGAAGACGGGGTTCGAAGCAATTTTAGTGGCTGCCTGATTGTCACACCATATGTGAGCAGAAGTCTGCTGAGCAAAGCCAAGCTCCTGTAGGAGTTGCTGAAGCCAAAGGATCTCGGTCGTGACTGTGGTCATGGCATGGTACTCAGACTCGGCACTGGAGCGAGTGACGACCGTCTGTTTCTTGTTGCGCCAAGAAATGAGGTTGCCTGCCAAGAAAATGGCAAACCCAGAGGTAGATTTCCGAGTGGCAAGACAGCCAGCGTAATCAGCATCGCAAAAGGCCTCAATATGCTGATGAGGATCCTGGGAGTAGTGAAGACCACGGGCAGGATCCCGTTTGATGTACTTGGTGATGCGGATGACAACATCCCACTGAGATGTGGTTGGATGCTCCATAAATTGACTCACTTTGGCTATCGCACAGGAAATGTCGGGTCGAGTCATGGTGAGATAATTGACTTTGCCCACCAATCGACGGTACCGCTCGGGATGTGGGTATAGTTCCGAGGAGGCATAAAGAGACCGTTCGCCAGGCTCTAGAGGAGTATCGACCGCAGTGGTCTGAGTCAGCCCAGCATCCTGCAATATATCCAATGCATACTTCCGTTGGCAGAGGGAGAAGGTGTCCGAGGAGTAGGAAACCTCGATGCCGAGGAAGTATGTGAGAGGACCAAGATCCTTAGTGTGGAAGTGCTGATGGAGATGAGCCTTGAGATGGGTGATACCCACAGAGTCGCTGCCGATGATGACGATATCATCCACATAGACGACCAATAAGATGCAGCCATGTGGAGTCGTCCTGTAGAAGACAGTGTGGTCCTTCAGACTGTGGGAAAGCCCAAAGTCGCTGACGACCGTGCTAAAGCGGCCAAACCAAGCACGGGGAGACTGCTTGAGGCCGTAAAGAGAGCGGCGTAGACGGCAGACACGAGATGTTGTGCCGGCGACACAAAATCCGGGGGGCTGCTGTAGATAGATTTCTTCCTCAAGGAAGCCATGGAGGAATGCATTCTTGACATCCAATTGATGAAGAGGCCACTGATGATGGGCGACGAGAGAGATGAATAGCCGGGCAAAGGCCATCTTGGCAACCGGTGAGAAGGTATCAAAGTAGTCAACACCGTATGTCTGAACAAAGCCTTTGGCCACAAGGCGGGTTTTGAGGTGATGAAGAGTGCCATCGGGATTCAGCCTGACCGTGTAAATCCATTTGCTGCCCACTGCCTGTTTGTCTGCTGGAAGGGGGACAAGATCCGAAGTATGGTTGTCCTCCAGAGCCTGCAACTCATCCCGCATTGCTGCGAGCCACCCGGGGTGAGATTTGGCTTCACCAACCGTGCGAGGTATAGAATCCGTCTCCATAGCGGACAGACCCCTGTATGAAGATGCAAATAGAGGGGTACTCTGGCAGGAGCGAGTACCTTTCCGTAGGGCAATGGGCAAGTCCTCGGGTGGCGGAGCAGGAGCAGCGGGCGAAGCGGGAGCATCAGTGTCACTGGCCGGAATGGGGGATACAGTCGAAGGACGGCGGGAGTAGACCTGACCAAAATGGGTGTCAACAGGGGTTGACGCCGGTGGAGGATGGATGAGGAGAGGAGGACACTCATCGATGACAGGTTCAGGAGGAGGAGAGGTAGGAGGAGGCAAATCCGGAAGAGGATGGATGATGAGGGGAAGACAGTCATCAATGACAGAGTCAGGAGGAGGAGAGGGAAAGGAGAATGGAGAACTCTCCACAAAGGAGACATCCGCGGAGATGACATACCGGCGAAGGTCCGGGGAGAAGCAGCGGTATCCGCGCTGAGTGCGGGAATAACCAAGAAATATGCAGCGGAGAGATTTGGGAGAGAGTTTGGTGCGGGCAGGGCGAGTGTCACGAACATAACACAAGCAGCCAAACACTCGAAGAGGGAGGGAATGAAGAGGGAGAGTGGGGAAAAGAGCCCGAAAGAGAGTCTCCCCCTTAAGGATAGAAGAAGGAAGGCGATTGATGAGGTAGGTAGCAGTGAGAATGACATCTCCCCAAAAGAGCAGAGGCACCTGTCGGTGGAAGATGAGGGCACAGACAGTCTCCAGAATATGTCTGTGTTTCCGCTCGGCCACGCCGTTCTGCTGGGGTGTATCAGGACAGGAGGTCTGATGAAGGATGCCAGTCGTCCGGAGAAACTGCCGAAAGGAAGTGGAGAGATACTCGCGCCCATTATCCGAGCGGAGACATTTGACCGAGATAGAAAAACGGTTCTTAATTTCATGGAAAAAGGTTTGGAAGGTGGAAAACACTTCGGAGCGTTCTCGAAGAAGGTAAACCCACGTCATTCGCAAATAGTCATCAATGAAGGATATATAGTATTTATAGCCCAAGTGACTCGGAATGGTACACGGGCCCCAAACATCGGAATGAACCAGATCAAAGGGGTGGGAGGCCCGTGTATCCGTGCGAGGAATGTAGGAAGAGCGATGATGTTTCGCAAAAGAACATGACTCACAATGAAAAGTAGGAGTCCGACTGAAGTCTGGGAACATCTGATGAATGGTGGATGCAGGCGGGTGTCCTAATCGGGAATGAAGATCAAGTGCCCGAGAAGAGGTAGACGTGCAAGCAATGGGTGTTGGCCCCTCGAACATGTAGACCCTGTCTCGAAGCCGGCCTCGACCAAGTTCCCGGTTCGTAGTCTGCTCCTGAAACACAACACTAGAAGAGGTAAATATGGCCGCACAATTATAATCCTTAGTCAGTTTACTGATGGAAAGTAAATTAAAGGGACTGCGGGGCACATGTGCCACAGAGGGTAGGTGTATCGATGGAGTCAGGGAGCATGCGTCGAAGCCCGCTATGGGGATAGTGGACCCATCAGCGACGGTGATGGCTGAAAAACCGGCATATGGGCAGTAAGACGTCAGCATACCAGCATCACCGGTGAGGTGGTCGGAGGCACCTGAGTCCAGCGGCCATGTAGGGGAGCAATGGCTGATAAGGGCAGTGGGGCGAACAGTACGGGCCAGAGAAGCCGAGGAGGGACTGGGTGGGACAGAGGCCGGAAGAGCGTGAGGCCGCCTAAGGTCGGCCATAGAAAGGGCCAGAGACGGGGAAAGAGAGGCGACAGTCGAGGACACGGCCTGGACCGCGGGCTGTCCCTGCCGCGGGTGCTGAGATGACCGTCCATGTAGGACCCAACATCGGGCGATCAGGTGGCCAAACTTGCCACAATGTTGACAGAAAGGACGTGGACGACTTGAAGCCCGACCACGTCCCGAGGATTTTGCCATGGAAGCGACGGGTAGCTGATGCAGCGGGCTGGTGGGATGATCTGGCGCAGGACGTGCGCGTGCAGGAAGGGCCGCCGGAACGAGGGCGCGCGGCCGGGAGAGGCTGTCGGGGCGAAACTGGGGGTGCCGGGACTAGGGTGCCGGGACGAGGGCGCGCTGGGTGAGGGGAGCCGCGGGGCGAGAGCAGCTGGAGCGCGCGGGAGCAGCGGGAGGCGGGGCGCGGGGAGCCTGCGGGAGGGCGACGCGGGGAGCCGAGACGCCGGGGAGCCGGGAGCCGCGCCAGGGAGGAGGGCCGCCGGAGAGCCGGGAGCCGGGAGCCGCGCCAGGCAGAAGGGCCTCCGGGGAGCCGCGCCAAGCAGGAGGGCGACGCGGGAGCCGGGAGCCGGGAGAGACGCCAGGCAGGAGGCGGGCGCACGGCGGAGGGGCGATCCGCGCAGGATGCGTGCGCACGGCGGGGCTGGCCGGGAGAGGCGCCGCTGGGCGAGGGGAGCCGCGCCGGTGGGGAGAGCCACCGGGAGGGAGAGCCGGGGCGAGGGCGCGACGACGCGAAGGGAGGGCCGCCGTGAGGGAGTGCCGCCGGGAGCCCGGGCGAGGCGCGCCGAGGGCAAGGCGTCGGGGCGAGGGCGCTGCAGCGCGAAGGGAGGGCCGCCGTGAGGGAGTGTCGCCGGGAGGGAGGGCTGCCGGGAGAGTAGGGCAGAGCCAGAGAAGGGGGAGAGAGGCGGGGCCGGTCAGAACCGGGAATCCGCTGGGAGGGAGGGTCGGGATGAAGATCCCTCTGATACCATGTAGAATGAGGAAACCCCCTTACTCTCAAGGTAAGGTGGGTACCTACTTTTATAGAATGATACGGCGAAAGATACAAAGGAGTATTCCGATGTGGGACTCGGAAATACCCAAAATAATACAAAAGTGGGTTTAACAGCTCTGATACCCTGTTAAACAATAGTTATCAGAAAACCATAACCTCTAAGCGAGGTTGGCACCATCTATTTATAGGAAAATAAAATATAGATTCAAACTACTGGGCTACATCTAAATTAATAGATTTGGGCCACATGGGCTAATTCCATACTATTCTAACAGTTATAACAGGGTCCCTTTCAAAAGGCACAATTAATGATTTGAAGGTTTAGTCAAAAGTTGAAAACTTTTAATTGGGATTCAAAACTAATATTAGCGTTCACAAATTTGAATTTGGGTTGATTGGGGGTTTAAGATTTTCTAAAGAATCAATATATAAAATTTTGGGGCTTCAAAGATTTCAAATCATATAAATTTTGGATTTGGGAATAAGTCAGATGTGACAGACGTGTTGTTAGAGTTTGAGGGGAAAATTCTAGCGGGTAAGAGGTGGGAGGAGTGGATGGGAGTTGGTGTAGATGAACGAGAGACCAAAGTTGAGGGAGGTGAGAGGCATACCAAATTCATTGCATAGTTTTGGGAGGTTCTGAGACCTAAACTAGGTGACTTAATACCACAATCATTGCACCCTATTAAATTTCATTGTTTCTTCACCCTTTATTTTTCAAGCAAAATTTAAGTTTGTGTGTTATGCTATTTTGTCTCAGGGGCCACAAAAACAGTTTATTCTCCAGAGCCTTTTGATATTGGGCGGTTCTTGCAAGCTGATGTCATCGTTGGTAGCGAACAGATGAGTTTGATGACAAATGGTCCAATTGATCCAGGTTCTGTGTTGATCCCTGTTATTTACTTTATTTATATCTGCTCTTGTGGTTCTGTCTCATTTTTTTGTTTCTTAGCAATCAGTTGCTTCATTTTTATTTCTGTTTATATTCTATTTTATGCAAGATATATTTGTCTAATTTTACAGTCTTTTGAACCGAGAGAAAAGAATTTTGATGCTAATGGATTTTGCTTTTTCTCTCCTGAATAGCTGCTGGTTTGGGAAGCTATGTTGAGGCTCTTGTAAGGAAACACGACTCAGAATTCAATGTATGTTGATGAACTTGGTAAATTTTATGTAATCCAGATTATGGTTTTGTTTCTATTAGCTCTCAAAGTTTTCATGTTTTTATTTGTTAGGGTAACTATATATTTTGTATTTCGGTGTGTCTAGATTCATTCTGTTTGACTGTCTATCTTACCCCCGTATCCTGTTAGTTTGAATTTTGTATCTCCTGCCTATTCTGAGTTCTATATGTCTTCATTTCATTCTATAAATAAAATGCCACGACCTAATTTAATAGACATGAATTTTTGGCATCTTGTAGAATGATAAAAAGAGAGAAACCCGAATCCCCAAGATTATCTCTAAAGGAGGCCTTGAGGTTCTTTTATAAAAAATACTAAAGATCACACCAGACCTGAAATCCGATGTGGGATGCAAACTTCAACACTCCCTCTCAAGCTAGGTGTACCTAGCTTGAACACATAAAGAAAAGAGACCAAACCAAACCAATGAAAACGAAACAATCAACAGACTGCAAACACTCCCCCTCAAGCTGGACATACCCAGCTTGATTACAAAACAAGGCGAAATAAAAGGAAACAAGTGACGATCGTAGCTCCCCCTCAAGATCGCAGCTCCCCCTCAGGATGATGGATGAATGATGTCGTGGGCGCAGCAGAAGAACCACATAGACCGGGCCGGTTGACGGAGCGCCAGGAAATCCGCACTAGCGGGGCCGGTCAATGGGACGCCGGGAAAGCCACACTAGCACCGGGAAAGCCGCATTTGTGGGGCCGACGACAAGAGGCGGGGATTCCGCAGAATTGTTGCATGATCTGGCGGTGCCAAAGTGCCCGGATCCAAGGCGGTCGATGTGGTGCGCCACGGTGGAGGAGGCGCGAGGGTGTGCCTGCAGACAGGGAGGCGGCTGTCGGGAGTCGTCGGGAAATGCCAGCGACGGGAGGCGGGGATTCCGCAGGAGGTGTCGGCGACGGGAGGTGGGGCTGCCTGGCAGAGGAGCAGCCACTGGAGAGGGGGCGGACAGGAGCCGGCGATGGAAAAGGAGGAGGCCGACATGGAGGTAGCAGGACAACACCGAGGTAAACGCCGGGAGGGAGCCGCTGGAGAGCCGCGTGCGAGAGAAGGTCCCGCTAGCAGGAGCACTGTCGGGGAGAACAACTGGGTGGTGCAGGACCGAAGGGAGCGGACAACGGGAGGCGCGCTGGGCGGAGGAGGCGGGGCAGGCCGCAGGGGAGGGGCACCGTGAGAGTACCTGGAGACCGCCTGGGAAAGAGCTCGGAGGGGGCGGCCGGGCCGAGCGGCGCTTGGGAGGGAGGGGAGGGGAGGGGCGACGACAGAGCTGGCCATGGAGGCCGCCGCCCCCCCTTACGGGGAAAATGTAAGTAAACCCTAGAGCGGAATAAAAAAAAAGATGGGAGGGAGGGGTCGGGTTTTGCAAAACTCCTCTAATACCATGTAGAATGATAAAATGAGGGAAACCCGAATCTCCAAGGTTCTCTCTAAAGGAGGCCTTGAGGTTCTTTTATAACAAATATTGAAGACCACACCAGACCTCAAGTCCGATGTGGGATGCAGACTCCAACACATCTCAATTAAAACATGGTATCAATTTAGGAAAAAATAGAAGTCTCTCCTCTCTCCCCTCTCTGGCCATGCAGTCAGCTGCTCAGGCGCCCAATGTTCAGGTACTCACCTAGACCGTCCCGTGCCCTGGCCTCCACTCTGCTCAGGCGTATCTCCAGGCAATGCACTGGGCCTAGGCACCACTCTGCTTGTCTACCCAGGTGGATCTGGCCCCTCTGCTCAGGCGTATCTACCCCTCTCCAAGCAGTGCACTTAGGCCCCGGCGCCCCTCTGCTCCTCTATACCGGCGCATCTGCCCCCTTTGCCCAAGCACATATGCCGGCACCTATGCACCATTTGATGCCTCTATTGCACCACCATGATACCTTGTGGATGGTTGTCTCTCCAAGTATCCACTTCTGGTTCAAATTTGTATCTGTTGCTTTTCGCCTTCCTACTATGGCCCTCGCTCTATCTTCCACCCCCGAGACGACACCTGTGCTGCTGCCTGAGATAATCACAACATCTATTTCACTCCCTTCGGAATGTGGTGGGTGCTCTTTCAAATGCCCCTCACGGTACTCGTTGGGCTATCGGTGTCATGGACGAATCCGGTACGTCAACCATTGCAGAGGGTGGTTCCCCGTGTTGCTGCAGGTTGTCGCGGACAATACAGAATTCGAACACGCCGCGTACTACTTATTGAGGCTCCACTCTCAATGGTCAGGACGAATGTCAGGGCTTTCACCTTCGTGGGCAGATCATTCCAAACCGTTCAAACCGCACTCGAATCGTCACCCCTCAGTACTCTACTCTAATAGTCGTCAGTACTCTACTCTAATAGGGGGGGACAGTCGTATTCCTTCCGAGCACAGTCGCTGCAATTCCCCTGGCCTCCACTCTGCTCATGCGTATCTCCAGGCAATGCACTGGGCCTAGGCACCACTCTGCTTGTCTACCCAGGTGGATCTGGCCCCTCTGCTCAGGCGTATCTGCCCCTCTCCAAGCAGTGCACTTAGGCCCCGGCGCCCCTCTGCTCCTCTATACCGGCGCATCTGCCCCCTTTGCCCAAGCACATATGCCGGCACCTCTGCACCATTTGATGCCTCTATTGCACCACCATGATACCTTGTGGATGGTTGTCTCTCCAAGTATCCACTTCTGGTTCAAATTTGTATCTGTTGCTTTTCGCCTTCCTACTATGGCCCTCGCTCTATCTTCCACCCCCGAGACGACACCTGTGCTGCTGCCTGAGATAATCACAACATCTACGCGGCTCGTTGATGAACACCTTGATTCCATCAATTTCACCTTGTGGTTGAAGGCGGCAGTTGTCTCTTGGAAAGTGATGAGACGATATTCCCATCTTGTTTCTTCTCCACCGAATCCATAGGAATCTTCGTTGCTTGGGTGCGATAAGATGATAGGATCTTTGTCCACCCAATGTCCAGGCACTCGCCTAGACCGTCCAGCGCCCTGGCCACCGGGGCGCCCAGTTAGCGTCCCTTTGCCCAGGCATATCTCCAGGCAATGCACCAGGCAATGCACCAGGCCTAGGCACTACTCTGCTTCTCTACCCAGGTGGATCTGACCCCTCTGCTGCCACGGATCTGCCCCTCTCCAAAATGTGTCTGTGTTTCCGCTCGACCACGCCATTCTGCTGGGGTGTATCAGGACAGGAGGTCTGATGAAGGATGCCTTTTGTCTGGGGAAATTGCCGAAAGGGAGTGGAGAGATATTCACGCCCATTATCCGAGCGAAGACATTTTATAGAGATGGAAAATTGGTTTTGAATTTCATTGTAAAAGGTTTGGAATGTGGAAAACACTTCGGAGCGTTCTCGAAGGAGGTAAAGCCAAGTCATTCGAGAAAAATCATCAATGAAAGATATATAATATTTATACCCCAAATGACTCGAAATGGTAAAGGACCCCACACGTCTGAATGAACCAGATCAAAAGGGTTTGAGGCCCTTGTATCCACTCGAGGAATGTATGTAGTGCGATGATGTTTCACAAATGTACATGACTCACAATGAAAAAATTATGCTGACTAAAGTTTGGAAAAAACTGATGAATGGTGGAGGCAGGCGGGTGACCTAACCGTGAATGAAGATCCAATGCTCGAGCAGAGGCAGACGGTGCAAGCAATGGGTGGCGGTCCATCGAACATGTAGACCCTGTCCCGAAGCTGGCCTCTACCAAGTTCCCGGTTCGTAGTCCACTCCTGAAATACAACACCAGAGGAGGTAAATATGTCAGCACAGTTATAATCTTGTGTCAGCTTACTGATGGAAATAAGATTAAATGGACTGCGGGGCACATGTGCCACAGATGGTAGGTGAATCGATGGAGTC
The DNA here is from genome assembly GCA_963277665.1 of Viscum album. Taxonomy (NCBI): domain Eukaryota; kingdom Viridiplantae; phylum Streptophyta; class Magnoliopsida; order Santalales; family Viscaceae; genus Viscum; species Viscum album. Next base: position 1,841,878,368 of record OY728129.1, on the reverse strand, counting down.
GGGGAGCATGCGCCGAAGCCCGCAATGGGGATAGTGGAGCCATCAGCGACGGTGATGGCTGATGAACCGGTATAAGGGTAGTAGGAGGTCAACATACCAGCATCATCGGTGAGGTGGTCGGAGGCACCTGAGTCGAGCATCTATACAGGGGAGCGACGACCGACAAAGGCAGCGGAGCGAACAGAATGGGCCAGAGAAGCCGAGGATTACCCGGGTCCTGCGGGGTCCCGAGGATCATGAGTCAGCTGGATGTCGGCCATAGACAGGTCCAGAGATGGCAGAAGAGCGGTGACTGCCGAGGAAGCCTCCTGGATCGCTGTCTGTCCCTGCCTCGGGCGCTGAGATGGACGTCCATGCAGAACCCAACATTGGTCGATCAGGTGGCCAAGCTTGCCACAATGTTGACAGAGAGGACGTGGGCCTTCCACACGGCTACGTCCACGAGGGCCCGAGGAGCATCCACCGCCATGACCGACGAGAGCGGAGTGGTCGATAACCGGGGCGGGAGGGGGAAGAGCCCGCTGGGCCTTGCTCAGCCGATGATAAACCTGTGGGATCTCCAGCGATGAAGGGATGGCGAGCAGCTCGGTTGCCGTGGTGGCAAACTCCGGAGCGAGGCCGCTGAGAAGAGTGAAGATGCAGAGTAGGTCCCGCTGGGTCTAAGCCTCTGTCGGTGTCTGGGGAACGGGCTACAACTCCTGCAATTCATCACGAAGCCCTTTCCATTCCATGAAATATGCGGTGAAGGACTAGTCCTGCTGTCGAATATGGGACAGGCGCTGGAGGATATCGGAAACCCGAGCCAGATTGTTGGTCTCAGAATACATGATGTTCAAGGAGTCCCAGAGTTCCTTGACTGTATTCACCGTGCGGGTGACATCCTTGACCGATTGATCCATTGAATTGACCAGCAGAGCGAAGATTTTGCTATCAACAAGCTTCCATGAATGGTATTTGGGGTCAGTCGAAGCCGGGGGAGGATCCTCAAGGTGATGATCAAGGTTCATCCCGGTCAGGGACATCACCACAGTCTTCCGACAGATGGAGAAATTTGTGGAGTCTAACCGGTCATCGACGAGGCGGGTGGAAGCGGTGATCATCTGAGGCAGATGGGAGGAGTCTGCCGTGGAAGCGTCGGGTAGCGGTCTAAGACGCAGTTGTGGGCAGCGCCAGAATCAGCGGGGGGTCGGGCGTGCTGGGAAGCCGTGTGGAGCCGCGGGATGCAGCGGACAACAGGAGGGGCGCCAGGAGTCGGTGCAAGCTGTGCGCAGGAAGAGCCGAGAGGATGTCGGTTCGCCTAGAGGAAGTCGGTTCGCCTGGAGGGAGCCGTCTGGACCGGTTCGCCTGGACTGGTTCGCTTGGAGGGAGGCGAGGCTTGAAGGGGGAAAAAAATTGCTGAGGCTGGTGTGGATGTCGGGATCACGGGAGGGCGCCGAGAGGGAGCCGTCGGGAAGGGAGCCGTCGTGGAGGACCGTCGGGCGAAGTCGCCAGGGAGCAACGGGACGAGGCCGGCCGAGCGCGCTGGGAGGGCGGGGCCGTCGCGCAGGGAAGCGGCGCAGGGAGGCGTCGCGATGGAGGGCGGGGCCGTCGCGCGGGGAGGTCGGGGCTGTCGCGATGGAGGGCCGCTAGGGGGGGGGGGGAGGCGCCGCGCGCAGAGAAGGGGGGGCCGTTGGAGGCCGGGGCCGGACGGCACAGGGAGGCACAGGGTGCCGGGCAAGAGCGTCGTTGGGGGGCCGCTGGAGGGGCCGCAGAGGGCAGACCGAGGAGGGAGGGGGGTGCCGTGTAGGGCAGACCTAGGAGGGAAGGACGCCACTTAGGGCAGAGCCGGAAAAAAAATAGAGGGAGGGCTCGGGAATCGGTTTCCCTCTGATACCATGTAGATTGAGAAAACCCCCTTACCTTCAAGGTGAGGCAGATACCTTCTTTTATAGATTGAGGAGGAATACACAAAGGAGTATTCCGATGTGGGACTCGGAAATACCCATAATAATAAAAAGAATAAAAAAAGGGGGTTTAACACTCTTCATATTGTTCAATGTCAATGAGTGGTGGTTGATGAAGACCACAAGCTTAATGCATCTTTATATAACCCTCTACTGAAGTTTTTCGATGTTTTCCAAGATCAAATCAAGACAATGTGCGGCACATGAAGTCCAAAATAAGTGTTGTCTCTTTGCCATCAACAACTGAATTGATAATATTAAAATGAAATGGAAGTACTTTTAAATATTAAAAGAATAGTTTTTTATTACTGGCTAACTTGAAATTGCTTCTGTTGTCAGTAACTAACTGCACAACTTTTGATTCTTCAATCTTTTCCACAAAATCATTCAATAACTTAAAAACCGCTTCTTCCGTTTTCATGTAAATTAATTCGTCAACACTTTTTACAAGCATTGAACCGGTTGGACAATTTATCAAGAAATTGATCAAGGTTCTTACTTTCTTGTCCATCCAACCATCAGACATGATTGTGCCATCATAGTTTTCTCGTTCAATTTCGTGGTTCTTCAACAATTTCTTTGTATACTCTAACTCTTTTTTAAGAAGAGGAACCCTACACTCATGATAGCTTGGAACTTTCAAGTGTGGTCCATATTGTCCAATTGATTCCACCATCATCTTAAAGCTTCTCGATTGAACAACATTAAAAGCAAATCCATTTTTGCAAAGAAATCGCTCTATGTATTGCACCGTTCGATCTCTTAATTGCTTGCGACAAGCATCTTTAATGCTTCTTTGCTTTACATCATTGACTACTCTTGTCGGATCTTCCATGAACATTACATCAAGTGGTCCTTTCATATTTTTCACTTTGTTGCCACTTAAAGGACGTGATGTTGCACTTGATGCATAACTCAACGGTATGAATTTTTCAAGCTCTTTCTCCATATCCTCATCAATATCATGAATATCATTCATATATGCTGATTTGTCAGCTTTTTTCTTTGTTTGCGCTAAAAAAAGTTTCTCTTTCACTTTTTGAGGAGTCTTCCTATACTTCTGTACATTTCCCAGTAATCCCATTTGATGTTCTTTGGCTCGAGTAATACCACCATCGATCATCATCATGCAAAAGTCACATGTGACTTTCTTTTTATTGTTGATGTCTCTTAAAGAATTTCACTGCCTTGCAATATCTAAATTTTTTCCTTGAGGCTTCACCAATGGTGGAAAAGACTATACCGTCGTAGCATCGGTTGGTGCAATAGATGGCTGAGAAAATGAAGCCATGGCTGTAGAGAAGGTGGAAATAGTAGAAAGAAGGGTTTAAAAGACTTGTTTGACACAAATAATAGATAAAAGACGAATGTTTGGATCACACCCCAAAAAAGAAAAATACCGATGAAAGGTTATTGTCACTTTGTCACTATTTTTAGTGATTGTCGGTGTCGTCGGAATAGTGAGCAGATCAGTAGATGCTATGCTAAGCACAAATGGGTGACGGGGGAGGGAAGAAAGGAGAAATCCGTTACAGATAGGAGGAAAGAGCGCCTGAAAAAAAAGGGTGTGAGCACAGCAGGTGGAAGGAGGAAGGAGGAGTCGCGCCTAGAAAAAAAATGGTGTGCGCACAACAGTGACAGAAGGAGGATCCGCGCCTGAAAGAAAAGGGGTGGACAACAAGGGGGGTGGCATCGCTGCACCCAAAGAGGAAATAAGAAGGGTTACGAAGGGCAAGGTGGGTTGGACCGCTTACGAGGTAAAAAAAACTGAGATTCTTTGGCGCCAGAAAAAGGCGCATCCGCGCTGTCCGGTGAAATAATAGATGCGATCAAGCCAACATATATAGTATTTGAATAACTGGTGACGAAATATATGCGATCAATCCAAAATTAAATATGATTTATTCAAATAATATTCAATATATATTATTTGAATAACTGGTGACGAAATATATGCGATCAAGCCAACATAAATAATTATTAAACCACATGCGATAATAATATTTATTCAACTTGTTAAATAATAGATAATAATATATTATTTATCTGAGATTCTGGATACACCTAGTGTTTGACCCTCTAGGCCTCTTTCTTAGTGGCATTAGGTGAAGCACCCTAAAGTGCAAGGTTAATGTCTAGCAACACGCTAAGACACCCATAGAGAAAATTAATACAATAACGACATGATAGCTCATACGGATGTTTACTGTGTAATATAATCCATATATCATGATATCTATAATCAAGTTGGTTGCATGCTGGTGTCATTAGCCTATGTGCTCAATGTCACTTTGAATTTTCGGAAATCGAATTTGCTTATATAACATCATGAGTATGGATTTATTTTAGTTTGTAGAAGAGAAAAATGAGAGGAACCCCCCAAGGTGTGTCTCCAAAGGAGCCCTTGGGGTGTATTTATAATGAATATTAAGAACCACACCGGACCTCAAGTCCGATGTGGGATGCAGACTCCAACACTCCACCTCAAGCTAGGTGTACCTAGCTTGGACACATAATGAAAAGAAAACAATAAAACAGACGCTAACACTCCCCCTCAAGCTGGACACGCCCAGCTTGATGAGAAAACAAGACGAAAACAGAAGAAAAGGAAATAAGAAAAAAGTTGTTGATGCCGCTCCCCCTCAAGATGGTAATGTGATGCCGCTGAAAAAGGATGGGTCGTCGCCGGAAAAGTGCGGGGCCGGACAGCAGAGCGCCGAGAAATCCACACTGGCGGGTCGGTCGTCAGAGCGTCGGGAAAATCCGCACTACGGGCCGGTTGTCAGAGCGCCGGGAAATCCGTAATGTCGGGCCGATCATCAAAGCGCCGAGAATGCCGCTCGGGAGGGCCGGTCGTCAAAGTGCCGAGGAAGCCGCAATGGCGGTGCCGGTCGTCGAAGCGCCGGGAAATCCGCAGGAGGAGGCCGGCGTGGAGATGCGGTGATTCCGCAGGATGCCGGGAGGTGGTCGGCATGGAGGGAGCAGTAGAGCAGAGGCGGCACGGGAGGCCGGCAGGGTTGGAAACCGGCTGCTGGAGGAACCGGCAGGGATGGCGGCCGGCTGCCGAAGGGAGGCCGCCGGGCAGAGAGGCGGGCGGGATAGAACCGAAAACTGCAGGAGAGGCGCAGGGAGATGCCGGCAGGGGGAGATCCGCCGGTATCGAGTCGCGCGGGAGGGCGGAAGGAGCCGTCGGACAGCAGCAGACCGTCGAGGAAGGGAGGCCGCTGGGAAGGGAGGCTGCCGGCGCAGGGAGGCCGCCGGAACATCCGCAGGAGGCGGGCGCAGCTGGAGAAGCCAGAGGGAGGCGGGGCCGGTCGTCGCAAGGAGGCGAAGCCGGGAAGCCGTCGGGTAGCCGTAGGAGATGCGGAGATGGCGCGCGTAGGAGGTGCAGGGGCGGGGGAGTTCGCCGGAGGAGCCGCCCGGAAGAACAAGGGCGGAACGCGGCCGGGTGCTGGAGGCCGGCTGCTGGAAGCGGGAGGGTCGCGCTCGGGAAGGGCAGCGAGAGCGGACAGCGGGAGCGCGCAGGGAAGGCGGGGGCCGTAACGCGGGGATGAATGGAGCCGGCGCGATGGAGGGCGCGCGACCGGGAGCCGGCAGGGAAGAGGCGGGCCGTCGGGAGGAGGTGCGCCGGGAGTCGCGGCGACGGGATTCGCGCGCAGGAGGAGCGGGCCGCGCGCAGAGAGGGAGACGGCGCCTGGGTCGGGAGCGGGAGGAGCGCCGGGGCAATTGCGGGAGCCGGAACGGCAGCCGAACCCGTCGCGCACAGGGAGGGGGGACGAGGAGACAGCCGCGCGGGAGGGCCGGCGAGGGTAGGAGCGGCGCTGGAGGGGAGATTCGCCGGAAGGACGCGATCCGGGCAGAACCGGGAGGCCGGCCAGACGAGGCCGTCGCGCGGGGAGAAGCACCGCCGGGAGAAGAGCCGCGCCGGATAGGGGTCGCCGGACTGGAGGGAGATCCGCCGGGGATGGAGGGAGCCGCGCGGATGGAGTCACGGAGGGAGGGGGGGCGGCGGCTATTTGGATTGGAGCCGCCGCCCCCCGGACGGGGAAACCCTAAACAAAGGGAGAAAAAAAAATCAGGAGGGAGGGTCGGGGGTAAATCCCTCTGATACCATGTAGGAGGAGGGAGCCGCCGCCCCCCGGTCGGGGGTCGCCGGTGAGGGCGTCGGGAGCCGCAGGGAGCCGCTGGGAGGGAGCGCCCTGGGAGGGAGAGCCGCCGGGAATGGGCAGGCCGGAGAGGAGCTGGGTGAGAGGGCTGCGCCGGGACAAGAGGGGAGGCCCGCCGGGAATGGCTAGGGCAGTAGGGAGAGAGGCGGGGCCGGGAGGACGCCGAGAATCCGCAAGGGAGGGAGGGTTCGGGATAAAAATCCCTCTGATACCATGTAGAAGAGAAAGATGAGAGGAACCCCCCAAGGTGTGTCTTCAAAGGAGCCCTTGGGGTGTATTTATAATGAATATTAAGAACCACACCGGACCTCAAGTCCGATGTGGGATGCAGACTCCAACATAGTTATATCATTTCCATCAAAGGGCTTAAGATATCAACTTTCATTAACAAACAGAATGGACAAATCCTTTCTCGCATTATTCATTAATGTAATATTACTCGTGACGTACCCAACCTATCCTAGCTCGCCGTGAAAATATGTCGTTACGCTTTTCATCAATACATCAAAGTACACAACTTATAATATTTATTAGTAATAATCTCAAAGTTTAAGGATCAATTCACACGTCCGCGGATAGAAACATCCAATGTCACATATAAATTTGGATTTTCTATTGTCGAGTTTCGTTCTCATAATATCTTACACTGGATATTAACAAAGGCGTACACAATGAGAGGGTGCCTCAAAGTCCTATAAGTCTCCACCTCTGATAGCCTGAATCATTTCTGTCCTTCAAATGATTTAATTCCGGCCATAGAACATATATATTTGAGAATATTGTCATAATACTTCTGAGTTCTCATCATAGTGGATAACCGCTATGACCTTTTAGTGCGACAAGTATTATTAAGACATTATCACATGTTATGTTACGCAGAAAAACAATCATGATATGATAGGGAGTTTATTAATATTTAAAACTATGAATACAGGTTATCATAAATTATACAGAAGTTGGTTCTTGGGCACCAACTCCAACATGTGAGGCTGTACTTCCTGCTACCTGCAATCCTCTTTGCTTTGGTGTGCTGGGGGAAGTATCCTGGGAGAGGAGACGTGCAGAAGGGGTGCTGGCACAACAGCAGCGGAGTGCACAGGACTGGAATGCTGTGATATTTGTAATTTTATTCAGCAATAAAATTGCAAATTCCAAGGGAGTAGGATTTTGCTGAACTACTTTATTTTTGGTGTTCTATCTTCACTTCCATTGGGCCAATGTGACTTCTTCCCCAACGCCATTGACCATACTCACAGACAAACTTTCCTTCCCAATTGGACACCTTGGACAGAATCCTTGTTGGTATGCCCCAAAACACCCCAATAATAACAGAAAATGGGAAGCCTTTTATTTTCAAAATTCAGGCACTTGCACCCCAGCGGTTTTTATCGTTAACCCTCAGTAGTTGCTGATTTATAAATATTGAGACTTCAATTCTCACAAACTGACCCCAGTTTACGGCATTGGCATTATCCCATTCAATTAAACCACGCATAACGTCAGCGATTTGATGAATAACATTTGAGTTCCTACAACCAAATGGGCGCCCCTTAACCCTGACCCAGATTGGGTTTTTTTTTGGAAATCTGAATCAGTTGCACTGCTGTTTGGAGATGTTTTAGTGATAGCAACAAAATGGTTGTCAAAAGACAAAGGTATTTTTGAACGCCTGGAAATAAAGTCTCCGCTTCAACATATATTTCTCATATGGAAGGGAAATCTGTTTATTGAGTGATAAAGACCACCTCTTACTGTAACAATGGAGGCTCTGATTTTTAGAATCAAGTCTGCCAATTACAAAACTAAACAGAGGAGAAACAGAAAACAGAGAAGAAGTACAACGGGAATCCTTTTCCCCCAGGGAAATCCTGCCCCAAGCCGCTGCTGAGCTAACTGAAAGAGAGAAAAAAGGTGCTGCTGTCAGAAGTGGCCCCTCCTTTTATTAACCAAAAAGATTCCCCTCCTCTAACCGCCCCTCCCTGCTAAATTCCTGTAGTACCCCTGCGTGCCTCCTCCCCTAACTGCTCCACCTCAGCTCCCTGTGGCCCATTTCCTCCCTCTCTAACTGCCTGCTCCAGCTCAGCATCACGTGGGCCACTTGCGCCCTCACCTGCTGCCTTGGGCTTCCTTTGCCTGGAGTAGACTATCCAGTCGGCTGGAAGGTCCGGGCCTTTATCATTGAGTTTGCCATCAATATCAGATTCTGAGTTAATTGCAAACGTTTTGTCAATATCCGACAAAGAAAATTTCCCGACTGTTAATAATTTCCTTCTCCATAAACCAGAACACAGATCCAGAAAGCAAGAATCTGTTGAGACAGCCAAGACGGATCAACCTAGAAGATTGAAAGGATCAATCCGCAACCAGAGAACCCTAAAATGGTGAGAAAAACCACACCCACATAACGGTGGAAACCATAGGGAAACCTAGGAAATCCTTTGATGACGGGAGAAACACCCTTTTATGTTTTGTTTATTGTTTAATGATGCCTTTGGAGATTGCTTGGTCTAAAGAATGATAGTTATTTTAGTTTCCTATTATCGCGTCTCGCACATATTACACGTCTCACATCCCATTTATCATCCATTTTGAAGTTTTTTTTGGGGGGGGTTTGTTTGAAGGTAGTGGTTTCTCAGATGAATGGCACTGACCATCCATCAGAGGCTATTCATGTACTTCATGTGGGAAAGATGCGGATGAAGCTTTGCAAGGGAAAGACCATTGTTGCAAAAGAGTACTACTCTACATTGATGCAGGTACCAAGGATCAAGTGGCTGCACCTTTTTGTTTCAGGGTTTACGGTTTTGGTTGTCTGGCTATTTTTGAAGCTAAAAGCTTCTCTTCCTAAAGGTGGAAGTTTCAGGTTGCATTTGGTTTTGGAAAATATTTTATGTTGTGATTTTCAAAAAATATGTTAGATTATGTAAATGAAAAATGTTTTTTTTTTCAATTGGAAATTAAAATTTGAGAGTTATGTATTGGTTGGTGAAGTTGTGCGGAGTGAGAGGGGGCGGGAACGCAGCAGCGCAGGCAGTTTTCTGGCAAGCAAAGGAAGAGCTTTCCTTTGTATTAGCTTTTGAATCAGAGAGAGAGAGGAACGCAGCCATTATGCTTGCGAGGAGGTTCGCTTTTGACTGCAATGTGAGTTTCTTTGGTTTCTGTTTTAGTTTTATTTGTGGGAACATTTGCTGATGCATTGTAGGTTGATTTGAATGTGGCAGATTGTTTTAGCCGGGCCCGATGACAGAACTCTAGAACCCTGAGTGACGTGCAAAGTATTCTTGACATATTTATTTCTTTTTATACCCTTGTGCCTTCGATCTAGTTCCTTCTCATTGCCTGTTTTGATGCGTGGTGGTGTGTTTGGTTTGGTCTTAATGTCTGTTGTAATGTGTGAATTTGTGCGGCGAGCCCTGGTTTTGTTTGGGTTCGCCTGCTCTTCTCAACCTTATTCTCTGTTACTCTGTTATGTGCCGTTCTCATCACAGGGACGTCCTTCACTAATAATCCCAGTTCACTTGTTAACATTGATAACAAGAGGGTAAGAGATGACACACTATACTGGTAAAACGATCTATATTTAGTCGTGTATCAGATCCAATCAAACCACTCCACATCACAAGCAGTAAACCGAGTAAGTTGCCACTGTCAGAGTGGAATCAAGGGACCATCGTTGCTGAAACCGACGTGAGACCGACGTGAGGACGAAGTTGATGGAGGTCAACACTAGAGGGAGCATTGATATCGTAAATGCGATTGAGCATTGTGGAAAAATGCTATAATTGCGTCGAGCGACGAATGTTGTAAATGTGATGGAGCATCGTTGAAGGGTTGTCTTGAGGAAGCCGTAGGTAGGCATGCAAGACGTCCGGGTTGGGTTTGAGTCTTGCGCGCGAGTCTTGTTTGGACGGTCCTTTCCTCACAAGCAACACAAGCTTTAGCATAGTACAGTCCATCTGTGTACCCACTAACATAGAATTGTACAATCATAGGTGATGCGAGTGCATCCCCTCCCTCATCAGATGTAGTTGAGATTATCAGAGGCCTTCAAGCTTCACACGGACAACGGGTGGGGTTCTTAATGGCAGTGGCCTTCGACCTTCTCAAAGGTAATGCATGTGCGGTTGGGCAGGCTCCTCTCTCATGGATGACAGCCTATAGGTTCTCATAGGCGGCACCCATAATAGAAAATCTTCACTCGGACAACGACCTTTGGGCTTCTTCTCTCAGGCTCATTGACGATGTAGGCAACTAGGCAGACTTCTCACAAGTGAGGGTGTGGGGGTGAGTGTGGCCAAGGAGCAATCAGCCACAAAAGGGGAGATACGGGGAGGGTGGAGAGGCGATGTGAGCAAGGAAAATAGGTGGTGGTGAGGTAACCTTGGGAGGGAGGGGATGGTGGGATCGAGGGGATGAGAACGAGGCATGTATGGGAGGGAGGGTGGTGATTGAGGGCCGCTAATGTGACACATGGGTGGGGAGAAGAAAAAGGGTGGGGTGGAATTGAGGCTAACAGACGGATGAGGTAGGGGAGCGGGGTGGAACCATGACGCTGAATGCAACCAACACAAATAGGGCTTGGAACCTATCGTTTGAAGCCGAAAGGAAACACAGGAGAGTAATGACTACCTGAGATCGAAGTGGAGAGGGTCATGGTCACTTGTACTATATAGTATGACCACTTCAACTACATGATAACTTTAATGCATTGGTATGATTACTTGCTTGAACTGTCAAAATCACCTGGGCCCTTTGTATTATCTGCGGAGTATAGAGAGTTACAAAAACTTGGTTATTCAACAAAACTCATAAATTAGTCTTTCTTGGTAACCTCATTTGAACTACATGGTTACTTGTGTGTTTTTGCACCGTAGCTTGTGGATGTCTTTAAAATCACGACAACTTGGCGCAGTATGACCACTTCAACTACATGATAACTTTAATGCATTGGTATGATTACTTGCTTGAACTGTCAAAATCACATGGGCCCTTTGTATTATTTGAGGAGTATAGAGTTGCAAAAACTTGGTTATTCAACAAAACTCATAAATTAGTCTTTCTTGGTAACCTCATTTGAACTACATGGTTACTTGTGTGTTTTTGCACCGTAGCTTGTGGATGTCTTTAAAATCACGACAACTTGGCTTTAAGCGCAAGACAACTTGGTTCTTTTGAAATCTCACCAAGTCTTTCACGATATCCTTAGTTTATTTGAACTGCACAATCACCCATGAGGTTCTTCACGGTAACCTATGATTATCTTCAATTTTTCGCTAAGTAACTCACTGTATGTTGAGTGATGTCATACAGTACAACTAGCCATGGCCTTCTATATATGGTACCCAATGACTACCTTTATGACAACCCACACAAACTCTTGGCTAAATATTTTCCCAAGCCCTTAATTGTTTGTTGTAGACACTTGGGATGTTTTTAGTATACTTCTTGATTTTTCACCCATAGAAAATACATTCAAACTAATCTTAGTTTTCATTTAATACCTCATAGACACTAAACACATTAATCCTATGGTAATAATGATTTGTGAGTATTGATGATCACAAATCATAATAAGTTTGCATGAGAATAAATCACAACTCATAAGTGAAACAATGTATTAGATAAAAAATCATGATCCAAGTTATACATGCTTAATAGTTAGCATTGTTAAAAGAAATGTACTTTTATCTTTCTCCCCCTTTGTGAACATAAAAAATATATACAATTTGTAAAAAGAAAACAAAAGATTTACGAAACACTAGATAATGTAGCACAATTATTTGATCTTTAAGAATACATCAAAGTATATCAAAGCTAAATAGAATCTCAGAGCATACATGTGTGATATCTGAGATGAGATGGTTTAGTGAAAAGTGACAGAGCTAAGTAACAATAGAATTTATCATGACATAGTGTCGATTTCCATGGAAAGATTAATACATGTCACAGAGGCACAGAATGCTTATAAAATAATAATGAGATGAAAAAATAAAACAAAAACATAAACTGAAAAAAATAAAAGGTAGAATCTCTATCCGGTTATTTTCCTTTAGTAGGGGGTGAGCATTGAGAAGTAGCAGAGGAATTATAAAAGTGGGCATAAGTAATGTAAAAGCAGGAGGGTGTGAAGGAAAAATAAAAGAAAAATTACCACTTTAATTTCATTAGCCCCTTAATGGACTAGGATAAAAATATCATGCAATTTTGGAAAATCTCATAACCTTCGACCAATAACCTTTCAAGCTTCACTCTAGTTTCCAAAAATGTTTCTAAAGTCCTTGAAAAATCCAAATTTGAGAACTGCTCTTTAAAGGTCTGGGTGGCCTTAAGAATTCAAAAATCGTGTCTTAGGGTGTTAAACTAGTTTTGCATGCCAGTTCTAGTATATTAAGAGACGTCAATGAGTTTGAAGAATTCTTAGGGAAGATTGGAGAACCCTTGAGAAGTGAGTTGACTTAGTTTGTTAAAGTCTTTGATTCTTGAGATTTTCGTGTTGTATTTAGTATTAACATGCTAATGGATTTGTTTGAGATAGATTGCAGTTGAATATGTTGTGAAGGAATGAGGGGATTCAAGGTAAGTGCAAACCATGCCATGGAAAGACACAGACCACGTTGTGGTTTTGATTGACATGAAGTAGAATTCTTAGTTACATGAAAACCACATTGTATTGTAACATGAAACACACCATGGGTTATGATTGAGAATAACGACTAGTGATGAAAATCGAAAAAACGGCTATGATTCTTACCATGGTTCTTGAAGATGAAAGGTAGAACTCACTGACTTCCATGAGGAAGAAAACTGCATGACTTGTTAGGACCAATAGGGGCCTATATACCCTGAGAGTGGGGGTGAGTCAAGGTATGAATATTCTTTTTCAAATTTCTTCATGCCCCTCTGGATCTTGACATCTTTATTACAAGGGTCAATTTTTTTGCACTTGTGTGTTTATTATGATCATTTATTTTCTTCTTTAACTGATGATGATGCTTTTAATGCGATGCAGGGAAGTAAGCAGGCAGACACATAGATTTTTACTTTGTTCACCCTCACTGGGCTACGTCCAAGTAGCATATGCCGACAAGTTGTCGGTCGTACCAAAGTCCACTATTCTTCACTAGATATGGATACAAAGTTCGGGCACAATCACTCTGTCCCAGACTCACTGCCTTTACAAGGTTTAGAGTCAGCTCACTGCTTTTCCAAGGGTCACTCCCTGTTTCTCTCTCTCTGTCTCACTGCCGGTGGAGAGGATCATCTTCTTCCTCTTCCTTAGCTCACTGCTTTGGAAATGATCCACTCACAGTTTATAGACCTGTAGGTTTCTTCATTTGCATGATAGAATGCATCTTCCTTTGTATGTAGATGCTCCGTTGAAGTCCAACTTTCACCCGTAGAAGAATTTCTCTTTACACCGAAGGTGTCGGGCAAACTTCCAGCTTCCACGCAGCCCGAAAATACGGTCGGGGAATCAACCTTACTTGGCGCGCCAGTCTAACCCGGCGCGCAAGTCTCAGCGCGCAAGTCACAACTAGCGCGCAAGCCCATCTCTGACACTTGCGCGACACAAACTTCTTCAACTCCAAACTTGCACGACGCAACTCCTTTTACGCCCAAATCAATATTGGCGCGCAACAAACAACAATCGTCCTTCTTCAAATCTAGCGCACAAGTCCTACTTGCGCGACACACCACCATTTGCGCGACCACCGCACCTGTGCGACGGGAGCTCTGATTTTTCAAAGTGGTGAACTCCATTAGAAATGAGGAGGGGTGGTCCTGTATTTATAGACAATTTGAGTACCCTGCGCGACGGCGCGCAAGTCTCCATTCGGCGCGCAAGTCTCGGCGCGCAGGTCTCTTCCCCTGCAAGTCACTTGCGCGACCCACTTCCAAACTTGCGCGAACCTCTTTCCTTTGCCGCGCGCAAGTACCTTTGCCAAAACCACTTTTCTCCTTTTATCGATTTTCAGGCCCAAAAATTTGGCAAACACTGGAAAACGGCGCCACCTTGTATCTGTTCTTTTTGCACCGCCTCCAGATCATTCATTTCTTTGTCGACGTTCTTGAATCAAACATGGATCGTTGACCACAACTCTTGAACTCGACATGCCACCATGAAATCCCCTTTGTCAACAAATTTGTATGTCATTGTTTTTCTTTGTCAGCAATCACAACACAGTTGTCCACTTTGTCAATAAACACAATCACCTCAAAAATGCTTCAATGATGCTTTGAGAGATTTTTGCCCAACAGTTCTAAAAACCACGTTGTAGTTCAATCAGGACTGTTGTGGCAAGTTAACACAACCCGATGGAATTTTGGGACACAAAAATGGTCGTGATTTACAAATACTACAAAATTTTCTATCATTAGCGATGAAATCTCATTGCAAACAGTCATTTACGATGGGATTCCATCGCAAATAACCCATTACAGAAAATGACATCATAATAAGTTGTATTTGTGACATACCATTGCTAAAATAATTTTTTTTATGGAGAAATGTGAATTTGTCACAATAAATAAATAAATAAGGTATTTATAACGAAAAGTCTTGTATGTTGCAAAACATATTCTTGATGGTATTAATGTTTCGTTGTAAATAATCTTTCGCGATAGAAATATATATCCATCGCAAAAAAGTAGAAAAAATAAAATATAATATAAAAAATATAAAACCTTTCATAAAAAAAAATAATAACCATTTAACACATTATATGTTTACAAAAAAAATATCATAAAGTCACTAAAGGGAAGTGGGATCAATGTAAGGGTCAGGCGAGAGGAACTCTATCCCTAAACCATGTGTAAGTCGTCACATGTATCCAATCATCTGATCATGTTGCTGATGCTTCTCTTCATGCTCTCTATGCTCTCTATGCATGCATTGTATAATCTCAACCTAAGCTCGTAACCTCTAATCATACTATGCAATAGATGAAGACCTACACGAGCTCCCTTCGAGCTGACTGACGACATCGCGACAGTACCATAATAATTGAGGTGTATGCTTGAATCAATCCGCCATTTCCATGGCGTTCAAAGCTAAAAACGTCACATTAAACAATATATCGGAGCAATCAACTAAGTGTACTTTTGATGTGGGGTGAATTTGTTGTGGTAATATTTACAATTTTACAAAAAACGACGTCGTCTCACCTCGGACAAGTGACCCCCTCCGCTCGGATAGAACCTGACGTCGCCTCCGCCTCTTATGATCGCCGGACCACCGCACAAATGGGTGGGAAATGCCATGGAAGGTGGTGTCGAGATCGAGGTTACCTCCATTTCACCACTACAAGCTTAGAGACTCCATGGATGAGTGTTTGGAGATGGGAGGAGTCTTGTGAAGAGTGGATTGAAGAAGAAGGGGCCCTACATGATAACAGGGAACTCGGTGTAGCCAGTGTGAAATTCGAATGATATTGATGGTTGACATAGATTCGGGTATGACATATACTCGATGACCGTGGTGAACACTCGAGCATTCACAACTGCTACGCCGTAGACTTCACCATTGCGTCGTAGCGATCCTGGAGGCTGAACCGTTGGAGGCGGGTGCACCATGGAACTGTAGTCCCCTGTGTGTGGCTCGAGTTGAGGGAAAAGAGGCTACACCGTAGGGTATTCCGCTATGTTGTGGAGATTCCAAAAAAGACAGATGCGATCGCAGTTCACCATTAAGTCCATGCAAGAAGAAATGCACACGAGGTGGATGATGCACCCTAGGGTTGGCGCTGCACTGTGGTCGTGCAAAATATGGTAGTAAAAGGGGGAAGAATCTTACGACCGTTGGATGGTTGGCTACACTGCAGCCATGCAAAGGAAAATCTAAGTAAAGGAGGTTGCGTTGCAGAGTTCTTATCCACGCCGGAGTGGGTTTTAATGCTCTAATTTTGAGAACCCGATATCTTCAAGATACCCACAAGATACACCCTGAGTCTCAGGGAAAATTAAGGAAACATATTATCAGAGGCTTCATCCCCACACAATGAGGACAAAACGCTCCTTTATCTCTCTCTCTCTCTCTTCCATTATCCATTGTGAACTCTTATACTCATAATTATGAGTAACTAACCTGAAGAATACCCCGAGAAGTAATCCGGTGTTGAACCAGAGTCCATGGTTAAATTATGTTTTAGACACTACCACAAAACATGTTTTTATCAGCGCTAAAAAAATTCTTTATCAGCGCTAAAAAAATGATGATAATAGAGCTGTTATTAAAGGGAGGTCACCTTTATCGGCCCTAAAAGAACGCTGATAAAGGGGGTCCTTTATCAGTGCTTCAATTAGCGCTCATAAAGGAGAACCTTTATCAGTGCTTTTCGAAGCGCTGATAAAGGCTTCCCTGCCTGGGTGTACTGTTTATATAACAGCACACCCAGCAACCTGCAAAAAATAAACACCCAAACAACATACCAAAATAACCAAACCAACAAAAATAACCTGCACAAACTAGCAAAAATCTGCTAAAAAATAACCACCCAAAGTATATACAAAAGAACCACATACACGATGCAAATGATGAAAAAACAAGCAACGCACACAAGGTTTTGACAAACAATGCTATATACATTTAATTGACATCATGGATACCAAAATATTCACTCATGGAATATACCAAAAAAACACATTTATATACATTTTGAATAATGTTTTATAAAATTACATTTATAATTATCCAACAAACAGTTAAAAATATTAATGTTTTCTCTTTTGACATTTGTGGTCCCCTCTAAAAAATGTCCTTTGATGGTAATAGTCACCAAACAAATCATCCCAACTCAAGGAAAAAGTTCCACCTATATAAGAAAATATATATTACATTAGTAATACTATAAAGAAATAAATTAAACATTAATATGAAGAATACATTAAAAAATGTCAATTTTTAATAAAAATGACACATTTGGAGTTATACCGGTCACACCGTGCGTTGTATTGAGGTGATGTTGATTCTTACATGTCACAAATGAATAATGGATCGTTATCCTAAATTATCAAAACAATCTGAATGCATTTTCTCAGTTTTCAATATGTCAGTTGTGTGTTTTTACTAAAATATCATTTCAAATCAAAAACACGTAATTTGAGTCATACCGGTCGCATCGTGTGTCGGTTTGACGAGAGACTGCTTCATACACGTCACAAAGGACTTATGAATTGTTATCCTTAATTTTGAAGACAATCAGAGTGCATTTATTTGGTTTTCAGTGAGTGACACTTTTTGAGCTAAAATGTCAATTTTAAATTGATAGCGGACACTTTTAGTCATACCGGTCACACCATTTGTCGGATTGAGATGGGGTTGATTCCTACATATCACAACTGACTCATGGATCATTGTCTTAAAGTATCAAAGAAATATGAATGTGTTTTCTCGGTTTTTAGTATGTCAATTGTGTTTTTTACTTGAATTAATGTCAATTTTAAATAAGAAGACACATTTAGATTCATACCGGTGACATTGTGCGTCAGATTGAGGTGCGGTTGATTCTTACATGTCACAAATGACTGATAGATCGTTCTCCTAAAGTATCAAGACAATTGGAATGCATTTCCCAGGTTTTTAGTATGTCAGTTGTGTTTTTTTACTAAAATGTCATTTCAAACCGAAAACATACAATTTGAGTCATACTGGTCGCATCGTGCGTCTGTTTGATGTGAGACTGCTTCATACACGTCACAAAGAACTGATGAATTGGTGTCCTTAATTTTGAATACAATCAGAGTGTGTTTTCTTGGTTTTCAGTGAGTGACGTTTTGAGCTAAAATGTCAATTTTAAACTGATAGTGGACACTTTTTGTCATACCGGTCACACCGTTCATCGGATTGAGGTGGGGTTGATTCCTACACATCACAACTAACTCATGGACTACTTTCCTAAAGTATAAAAACAATCCTAATGTATTTGCTCAATTTTCAATATGTCAGTTGTGTTTTTTTAATTGAATTAATCTCAATTTTAAATAAGAAGACCCATTTGGAGTCATACCGGTGATACAACGCGTCATATTAAGGTGCAGTTGATTCCTACACATCATAAATGACTAATAGATCATTTTCCCAAAGTATCAAAACAATTGAAAATCATTTCCTCAGTTTTTAGTATGTTAGTTGTGTTTTTTTACTAAAATGTAATTTCAAACCGAAAACATGCAATTTGAGTCATATCGGTCGCATCGTGTGTCAGTTTGATGTGAGACAACTTCATACACGTCAAAAATAACTGACGAATCATTGTCCTTAATTTTGAAGACAATCAGAGTGTGTTTTCTGGGTTTTCAGTGAGTGACACGTTTTGAGCTAAAATGTCAATTTTAAACTGATAGCAGACACTTTTAGTCATCCCGGTCACACCATTCGTCGGATTGAGGTGGAGTTGATTCATACAAATTACAACTGACTCATGAATCATTTTTATAAAGTATTAAAACAATCCGAATGTGTTTTCTATGTTTTCAGTATATCAGTTCTGTTTTTTTACTTGAATTAATGTTAATTATAAATAATAAGACACATTTGGAGTCATATTGGTGACACCGTGCGTCATATTGAGGTGCAGTTGATTACTACACATTACAAATGACTGATAGATCATTGTACTAAAGTATCAAAACAATCAGAATCAATTTCCTCAGTTTTCAGTATGTCAACTATGTTTTTACTAAAATGTCATTTCAAACCGAAAAAATGCAATTTGAGTCATACCGATCGCATCATGCGCCATTTTGACGTGGGACTGCTTCATACACATTACAAAGGACTTACAAATCACTGTCCTTAATTTGGAAGACAACCAGAGTGTGTTAGCTTGGTTTTCAGTGAGTGACATGTTTTGAGATAAAATGTCAATTTTAAACTCATAACAGATAATTTTAGTCATACTAATCACACGGTGCGTCAGATTGAGGTGAGGTTGATTCCTACACGTCACAACCAACTCATGGATTGTTTTCCTAAAGTATCAAAGCAATCAAAATGCGTTTACTCAGTTTTTAGTATGTCAATTGTGTTTTTTACTTGAATTAATGTCAATTTTAAATAACACTACCACAAATGAGGGTAAGAGAAGTGCTCGGGTTTTATCAGCACTAATCAGAAAGTGCTGATAAAAGGGGGCTTTTATCAGTGCTAAAAAAATCGTTGATAAATCTACCATTTATCAGAGCTAACAAAAAGCGCTGATAAAAATGAGACTTTATTAGCACTAATAACATCGTTGATAAAAGTTTTTAATAGAAAATATTATTAATTTATATAAAAATATTTTAATTATATTCAAAAATAATGTTTATATGTATACATTAAATAAAAAACGCATGTATATTATGTATATTATGTTTATGTTTTATTTAGGTTGATTATGTTTATTAGTTTTAGTTATATCTTTATTATATATTTATTATACTATATGTTTATAATATTATATATAAATACTTTTTAATATATATATACACAATACTTATTATATATATATATATTTAAATAAATTTATGTTTCCAAATGAATGTGTCAATTGATGCGTAATGGACGTTCTTATTCATATTTATTATATATTAATTATACTATATGTTTATAATATTATATATAAATACTTTTTAATATATATATATATACACAAATACTTATTAAATATATATATTTAAATAAATTTATGTTTCCAAATGAATGTGTCAATTGACGCGTAATGGACGTTCATATTCATCTCATGAATATGTTCATTGTTTACCATAATGCTGGCCATATATATTATAGTACTATACTTGGTGCATTCATTCATTTCCTATATATATGAAGCATTATGTTCTAAAAAATACTTAAAATCACGATAAATATATTTAAATAAACAATAAATGTATTTATTATATTTAAAAATATTAATAATTAGTTATATATAATTATATACTTTTTAAATATATTATACATAATTATAATTATATATAACTAATTAAATATAAATATGTTTAAATAATTATAAAATTACAAAATATTTTTTTAAATGATAAATATATATTTATGAATACCTTTTGAATATATTTGTTTATAAATATATGTATTTAATGAATATATACACAGACACAGACATATATATATATATATATTTAAATACTTAAGAAATTAAAATTAAAATTAATATATCAATTTATATATATGTATATATATATATATATTTAATTATAATTGAAATTATAAAATTATATATATATATATATTTAATTGTAATTTATACACATATATAGATATAAATAAATAAATATATATATATATATATATATATTTAATTGTAATTTAAATTATTAAATTATAATAAATATATTAATTATATAAATTTATAAAATTATAAATGTAATAAATATATTGGTTATAATTTTATAATTATGAATAAATGGTATGTTTTATCAGCGCTAATTAAAAAGCACTGATAAAACATACATTTATCAGCGCTTTTTTAGTGCTGATAAATATGGGTCTTTATCAGCGCTAAACTTTTAGCACTGATAAAGAGGACATTTATCAGTGCTTTTCAATTTAGCGCTGATAAAACATACATTTAGCAGTGCTTTTTACTAGCGTTGATAAATATTTCCCTTGATTTTATAAATGAACCCTAACTGCGTCCCCTTACTTCTGCACCCCTCAAGCTCTTACAGAAGCCTAACGTTGTGACGCTCGATCCTCCTCCTCCGCCGTTGAGGCCGTTGACTTGTCCTCCTCCTCCTCCTCCTTTGTGGACTCCTCCTCCTTCTCCTCCATTGCCGCTGCTGCGATCGCATCCTCCTGCTCCTCCACCGCCGTTGCCACCTCCTGCTCCTCTTCCGTCGCCACTGCTGCCTCCTTCTCCTCCTCCGCCACCGCTACCGCCGCTGCCGCCGCTGCCTCTACCGCTGACTCTGCCGCCTCTTCTTCCACTACCACCGCCAGTAAGTTTCATTAATCATAGCTTCTCACAGATGATTGATATTTAAATGCACGATAGTTTGTAGGGATGTTGACATGGAATAATCAACATAGTAGGTCTAGGAATATTCATAATCGATCAAAATTATAGGCATGGTATGTAGATTTTCTCACAGAACCAAGTGACATGTAAGAAATCATTTTTTTAATTTTTTGGTAGGCACATATGAAGAATTTCCTATTTACAATCAGTGTATTTTTTCATGTAGTAGCTTGATTGTTTCACTTAGAGTTACTCTAGCCTCATCATGTAGTAGATTTCCTTTTAGACTTTCGATCACTCCAACTACTTCATCTGGTGGCTTGATTCATTTTCCATTTTTACACATGCATCTCCATGGTATTTACTTCTTGTGGTATCTTACCTTTTCTAATTTTCACATGTGTGACACCTCTATTTTATTTATGCAATGAATTTTGATCTTGTAGTCAATTTTCTAGAGGCATGGTCGATTGAGGGTACCATATTTTCAAATGAATCATTGAATTTTTGTTTGTGTGGGAGCTTAAGGGGTGCTAAATTTCTATACTATACTTGGCACAACAGCTCAAACTCAATGTGAAGTAGTTTGATGCCTTTTCCAATTCCATGGGCATAGTCAGTGTACTGACCGCATGACTATTTCCATGATTATCACTACAAAATTACAAACATAGTAAAACAATCCATTCAACTTACATTTTAAATTTCAATAATTGAATAAAATCATTAAATTAAAAAATGAATTCTAAATGAAAAAATAATATAAAAACATACAATTATGGTAGAATTAATTACAGAATTAATTTCAATAAATTGAATAATTAATTAAAAATAAGAAAAAAATGCTCTTTTAAATGTAAAAAAAACTAAAATCAAGGAAAATTCATCACTTCAACACATGAAACACTATATTTGAAATAATATTCAATGAATAACATATTCAATATCAATTTACAAAAAAATATAGAATTTATCATAATCAAAACCTCAATAAAAAAATAGATGTGTGAAAATGTATTAAATAAATGACACATCAAAGACCCTTAAGGACTTAATTTTTGTGAAAACTCCATTGATTTTTTCCTATAAATGGGGACTTAATATAAAATTTCTATAGGTATATATGAGTTTAGTTTTTTCTCAAAATTATTCCAAAATCCATCTCCAAACATCTCAAACTACATTCCTAAACCCTTAGTGTGACCATAAATCTCTCCAATAAGTACCTTAAGTCCAATCCAAAGGGGTAAATCTAATGAAGAGGTAAAGTTATAACCGAATTCTTTTAAGTTTATTTCTTCTTCCACCTCCTAGTAATCAATTATAAACATACTAATATAATGACATAAGTATCACTACTATACTAAAATATTATTATGTTGATCATACAACCTTTTTTATCCCATTTTCACCCCATGGGAATTGAAAATGCCCCTCGTCCATACATACAAACTACCTCCTCCCCAAAGCGATGTATTTAGTTTTTCATCACCGCATCACATGGATGATTATAAAGATTTATTTAATGAATATATATGATATTTATGAAATAATTATGATTCCATAGAGCTAATATATTATCTACCTTTTTACCCCATAATCCGTTGGAATACGGAAACGTCGTACATGTATACGAGTGGACTACTTCCTCCATAGGAATTGAAAACATCGCTCATGTGTACGTATGGACTACCACCACCATGAAATTATGTATTTAATTTATCATCACCACCTTAAATGGATGGTTTTAAAATACGTTGAATATATAATAATGATATTTATATCATTTTTATGTTTTTGTAGATGAAGGAACAATGACCCTCTTGACCATGGTCAACACACCAATGTTGTTTTGGACTAAACAAACCCAAAAAATTTGGCGTGAAGTTTAGGTCCCCCTAAGGTTGTGAAGTGGTTCGGTTATTTTCTAGAATCCCTTGAGTTGAATTACCCAAAGTGGTCTGGGGTGGTTGTTTATTTTGGAATTTATGCTTGTTGAGTTGGAATGTCTTGAGTCTTTGAGGTAAATTTTATTTTATGTATTCCTTATTGTTTTTTGGTTCCTCTTATTTGAGGGTTTTTTTATAGAGGTTGTGAATATTCTTTAGGGTCTACATATGGATTAGAAGTAGCTATAGAAGAAACCCTCTCATGAATATGGAATACCTCAATTGTGTTGGGAAATAATCCACTCATGAAATTTAAGCCCACATTATCCATGCTCGGTGTGGGAAATATGTAGTATATGAACATTACCTATGTTATAAACGAGAACAAAAAAGGATCAAATATGTTGGGGTTGGAATGAAATATTTTCCAATAGATGAATCCCAAAAAAATGGGAGGTTGGTTAGGGAAAGTCCCTAAAAGAATGACTTGATTTAATGGTATGTATAGTTACTTTAGGGGGTAAGACTGAGGGCATTTGAATTCTAGTAGAATAAAGGAGAGTGTAAAAATTACACCACCGTGAATTGGGAACATCATGTGGAATGTTAGTATAAGTGAGGGTTAAACCTTTAGAGAGGATCATTGTGACAGTGTTAAGCACGGGGAGGGAACCCAATAAAGGGGGATCTAACAAAATGTATTAAGTATGTTTGTGAAGTTAGGACTGAAGTTTGTATAGTTTAATATAATGTATAAAGTGTCTCTCTTGGGATTTATATCTTTGTGAAAATTCCTAAGTGTCTCTTTTAAAATGATTCAAGTGTTTTGAAATGTTTCTTAAAAAATTATTTGTGTTCAACATACCCTTTTTTGGTTTTAAATAGCTTTAAATGGTTTTAAAAAAAGGAATTGGGGTTTTGAGAAAGGTTGTTTCGAACTAATTGGTTTATTTTAAAAAGATTGTGTTATTTTAAAGAGGAATATGTGTAAATGGTTGGTTTTTTAATGGGATTTCAACCGTGATTTTTTAATAGGATTTTAACTATTATTTTTAAAGAGTGCTTTTTTATAAATAATTTTTTTAATGGGATTTCAACCGTGTAAATGGTTTTTCTAAATTAGCTCTTTATATTTTATAAATAGTTTTAAAAAGAGTATTTTATTTTAGCCTTGGTTAATTTTTATATCAACGTTTTGTGTATTTATTTTGTTAAATATTAATATCACCGAATCAAATAGGATGGATATGAATAAAGAATGGATGGATGTCAATCATCTCACAAAAGAGTATGAAGATGGAGTGAAAGAGTTCATAAAGTTTGCAAAAGATTATGCATATGATCCTTCTCAAATCCTTTTTTCGTGTTTATACTGTTGTTATTCAAGAAAAGTTAGTCCATAGGAGTTAGAAGAAAAATTGATTAGTCACAGAATAGATCGAAGTTATAAATGTTGGAATAAACACGGGGAAAAAGTGAATGTAGCTTATGATTGAGATAACACTACTTTTTATGGATCATTTGATATGATTACAAGTGTGGATTAAGAAGAAGACCGTATTGAGGACATGATTACATATGTGCATGATGATTAAGATCATATTAAGTAAATGACAAGGACAATTGAAGATGAACTTCGTGATTGCCCAAAATTGTTTGAGCAGTTAAAAAGTTGTGTAAAGACACCATTATATGATAGTTACACTAAATATACAATATTGTTAGCCATACTAAAGCTGTATAATTTGAAAGAAGGCATTGGATGGAGTGATGCAAGTTTTACGGAATTACTTTCTCTCTTGAATGACATGCTCCCAAAATATAATGAGATCCTGAGCCGAACATACGACGCCAAATGAATGCTATGCTCGAAGGGTGTGATCTATGAAAGAATACGCACATTCCCGAATGATTGTATAATATTTTTCAAGGACCACAAATCATTTAGAGAATTCCCAAAGTGTGGATCTTCTCAATACAAGAAAGATGAATCCATTCCTACGAAAGTTTCATGGTACTTTCCAATCATTCCAAGGTTTAGGCACCTATATGGAAGTGAGGAGACTATAGGGAAATTAACGTGGCACATAGATAGAAGAAATAAATATGGAAAACTACAACACCTGCCAAAATCTCCTTAGTGGAAGAGAATTGATTATGAGTATCCTGACTTTGGAAATGATCCGAAAAACCTTCGTCCTGCATTATCTACAGATAGAGTGAATCCTTTTTATTTTCAAAGCAGCACTCATAGTACATGGCTGGTTATGTTGGTAAATTATAACTTTCCACCATGGTTATGCATGAAACGAAAACACATCATGTTATCTATACTTATATCAGGACCAAAACAACTGGGTAATGATATTGATGTTTATTTGGCTTCATTTATCGAGGATTTGAAATTATTGTGGGATTCGGGTGTTACGATGTATGATGGTTACAGAAATGAGGATTTCACATTGAGAGCCATGTTGTATGGGATGATAAATGAATTTCCTGCTTATAGAAAATTTTCAGAATATATCATTAAATGAACTCTTGGGTGTCCCTTTTGTGAACAAGGTACACAATCAATTAGGTTGAAACATTCATCGAAAAATGTATTGCTAGGACATCGCAGATTTTTACCCTGACGACATAAGTACCGATCTTGGACGACATCATTCGATGGAAGTTTAGAAGAACGTATACCACCATCTCCACTAACAGGTGATCAAATATTTGAGAAAGTTAAAGATGTGGACACTGCTTTTGGTAAACCATTTTTGAAAAACCTTATGAAAACCGATTGGAAAAAGAAATCAGTTTTTTTTGAATTACCATACTGGAATTGTGTGTACGTCAGAAATTTTCTTGATGTTATGCGTGTTCAAAAAAAATGTATGTGATAGTTTCATTGGCATGTTTCTAAATGCACCCATCAAAACAAAGGATGAAATTAAGGCTAGGTTGGACATGGTTGACATGTGAATACGAGAAGAGTTGACACTAGTGAAGGGTGAGAAAAAACATTTCTTCCACCTACTACTTACACTCTTTCCAGGCATGAGAGATATCAGTTTTACAACTTATTGAATGATGTAAAGGTTCCACAGGGGTATTCATTGAATATCAAGAAAATCGTGTCAATGCACGATTTAAAGTTAAAAGGTCTGAAATCACATGACTTCCATGTTTTGATGCAAGATCAAATTCCTATAGCTACATTGATTTTTTCATAAGAATGTATGTCATACATTAACGAAGCTATGTTTCTTATTCAAAGCTATATGTATCAAACTTATAGACCCGAAAAAATTTCCAACTATGGAAAGAGAAATCTTCATCATATTATGTGAATTGGAAATGTTTTTCCCCCCGACATTATTTGATATGATGGTTCATTTGATGGTTCACTTGGTGAGAGAGATTCAGCTATGTGGTCCTATGCACTATAGATTAATATACCCCATTGAGTGGTATATGGATATTTTGAAAGGGTATGTAAAAAATTAAAGTCAGTCAGAGGGTTGTATTGTAGAGTGATATATTGTTGAGGAAGTTGTTGAATTCTATACCGAATACTTGTTCGATGTGTAAATCATTGGTCTAACGAAATCTCATCACACTGGGCGACTTGCGGGTGAAGGAATTTCTGTAAAGGAGGTTGTCACAATCAATATTACAGATCGGGAGCAGACCCACCTTTAGGACCATATTTTCAAAGAGTCAGATGAAAATCCAGACTCAATTTCAGAATGACTTTGATGGCTAGCCGGAGGACCAAGTGTGTACGTATTATCTTACAATGCTTATGTAATTAATGATTATACATTCTATACTAATGAACATGATGAATGCAATACCAAACATAATAGTGGAGTAAAAATTGTGGTTGAAGTGATGCATGTTTCTGGTGCTAAGTAAATAAATCCAATTTATGCGAATATGTAATACTTTTGCATCATCAAAAAAATATGGGAGTTGGATTATATGACATTCCGAGTGCCGATTTTTCAATGCAAGTGGGTTGATAGCAGAAGTGCTATTGAAATAGATGAGTTGGGATTTGTGAAAGTTGATTTTAGTAAGTAAGGGTACAAAGATGAACCATTTATAATGGAATCACAGGAATTATAAGTATTTTATGTTCGAGATCCCACAAACCAAAACTGGTCAATTGTTCTATTATTAACCAAAACCACTGAAGTGTCAGATAAAAATTAAATGGAGGATAACCCTTTCATTAGGACGTCACAATCATTTCGCAGTGGTCCTAGTGTAGATGGTGTTTTGTATGTCAGAGGAGACCATAATAAAGGGATTTGGATTGTCAATAGAGGGGTCAAATCCCTTCAACCTTAAAAAAAGATATTTTAATAACCAGGTTATTTTTTTCTAATATACATCATGTTACTTTATGTTAATATATGTTCACTACTGCTTGTATGTCATCTAAATTAAATATTAAACCACTTTTGAAGATAATGATTTTTTCATGTGATGATGCTCTCAATCCCTAAGAACAACAGGTTTCTCAACCTATTGCTGCTTCTAGTGCAGAGGTACAACCACCATTTTCACATGCTGATGCTATCCCTCTAGAGCTGGAAGAACATATTGATGATGGTGGATATGAGGAAATGAAAGGTGATGAAACATCGGTGGCGCATAAAAAATAGGAGTGTCGTAGTTTGATGGTATTAGAAAAAATCATTAAGGCTAAAGAGAAAGGCATCAAATATGAGATTGTATGGAATAAACAGGGCCAACATGTTAACCCCAACAAGGCCATGTTCAGTAGTTACATTGAAATCGTCACTCAAAAACGCGTGCTGATTGATGTAACTTTATGGAACCATATTGTGGATGATATTAAGACACTTATGTGGGGAGATATTACAGTAATATTATGATATCATTTTTTTAATTTACTAAAAATTAAATAAAGAAACATTGACTTACACTTCATCATCTCTTGCAGAGTTTATTTCTAGTAGATGACTCACACAAAGACTATGTCTTAAGGGTTACTGGAAGGATTCATAGGGGTTTTCGCACATTTTTAATGAAATATCATCTTAAAGATGCTGAAGGGAAAATAAAACTGCACCCACTCTTCTTTATGCATACCAGATAACCCAAGCATCGTGGGATGCGTTTACTGGCCGTTGTGTGAAGCAGTCTTTTCAAGTACATTGTGTCTAGTAAAATGTTGTTTGACAGTATGTGTATTCATCACTTTGATTGAAAGTGTTTTATTTATGAAACAATAACTGAGTGCTGGAAATAAACAACAAGCATCAAAACCAGCGTACCCCCACCGTAAAGCAAGGATGGGGTACGCATCACTTGAAAAAATTTGGTACATATTTTAAATATACCATAATACTTTTATGTGACATAAAAAAACACAATAACTATGTTGTTTTGTTTATATACATCTTGAAGAGTCCAAATCCAAATCCACTTCCATCCCATGCCATGTGCTATGGAAGGAGGAGCGTGTAACTAAATATGGAAAACAAATATATGAAAACACACAAAAAGTGAGGGAAACATGTGTAAGTATGACATAATAAAAATTTGTTTTTCTTTAAATCTATATTTCATAAAAATGATTAATATTTTCATATATTTTCTATCTTACATAGTCAAAAGAATCAACAACAACCACACCGAATGCAGACATACTTTCAGTGTCCTTGAAGTAGCTAGAAAAGTATGGCCGCGTTATAGGTGTGGGTTTTGGGGTGATACCCTGAACATATTTTGAGAAAAAAAAACAAGAGGAGGATCAAACTGAGGAAATGAAAAAATGAGAGAAATATTAGCTATGTTTGAAGAAGAATTATAATACCATAGAGAGATGATAGAAGCTTTGACAGGGGGAGGAAAATAGAAGAAACAACTCAAGAACAACCCACGCGTGAAGATCCCTCCCCAACCCCCACCAATTTTGAGGCAAGCCATTCCCCTCAAAAAAAAATTCTTAACTGAGGTAGTCAATTTTCTAATAATTGTTTCTAGGAAATGTGAATCAGATAGATACTACACAATGATACCTTTCCTGTATTGATATTCTATAGGGTAAAAATGACTGTGATTTATATCTATCAACACCCACCCATAGCCTTGTAGTGAGAGCTACAATGTTCAATATCTAGAACGACATGCTACACAACAGACCACTTCTGATATGTCATGTCAGAGCATCAATTACTATAGCCCTAGAGCTGAGCACCGAGCTACCTATTCCAATTAATGATACAGATATTCATATAGTTGAACAATCTCTTTGAACATTTATCGCATGCCCGTCACATCTAGTAAAAAAACATGTCGACAATAAGGTATTAATTTCCAATTTAATTTTCAAGCTAAAACTTAAACATTTAATGAAAGAAGGTATGAACCAATGCATGTTATTACAAACAGATGAAGGGAAGGGGGTGAAATGAAAGACCGGTTCAAAACCATCTCAAGGATCAACCAACCGATCAAAAAGATATACCAAAAGCACCCAAACCCCCCGTTATATATCCACATTTATTATCATTGAAGGCTCATGTGGATACAGAGTTAAAAGACGGGGTTACTCACATAATTTATTTTGAAGAAAATATTTATGGAGGGGATTCAAGGAAAGTGAAAACCATGCCATGGAAAGAAACAGACCACGTTGTGGTTTTGATTGACATGAAGTAGAATTCTCAGTCACATGAAAACCACATTGTATTGTGACATGAAATACACCATGGTTTATGATTGAGAATAATGACTTATGATGAAAATCGAAAAAACAGGTATGATTCTTACCATGGTTCTTGAAGATGAAAGGTAGAACTCACTGACTTCCACGAGGAAGAAAACTACATGATGGTTCTAGAAACCACGTTGTAGTTCAATCAGGACTGTTTCAGCAAGTTAACACAACCCGATGGAATTTTGGGACACAAAAATGGTTGTGATTTACAAATACTACAAAATTTTCCATCATTAGAAATGGAATCTCATCGCAAATAGTCATTTGCAATAAGATTCTATCACAAATAACCCATTGCAGAAAATGGCGTCATAATAAGTTGTATTTGTGACATACCATTGCTAAAATAATTTTTTATGGCGAAATGTGAATTTGTCATAATAAATAAATAAATAAGGTATTTATAACGAAAATTCTTGTAGTTGCAAAAACTATTCATGAAGGTATTAATGTTTCGTTGTAAATAATCTTTCATGATAAAAATATATATCCATCGCAAAAAAGTAGAAAAAATAAAATATAATATAAAAAATATAAAACATTTCATACAAAAAATAATAACCATTTAACACATTATATGTTTATAAAAAAATATCATAAAGTCACTAAAGGGAAGTGAGATCAATTTAAAGGTCAGGCGAGAGGAACTCTATCCCTAAACCATGTGTAAGTCGTCACATGTATCCAATCATCTACTCATGCAACTGATGCTGCTCTTCATGCTCTCTATACTCTCTATGCATGCATTGTATAATCTCAACCTAAGCTCATAACCTCTAATCATACTCCACAATAGATGGAGACTCTACACGAGCTCCCTTCGAGCTGACTGGCGACATCGTGACAGTACCATAATAATTGAGGTGTATGTGGGAATCAATCCGCTATTTCCATGGTGTTCAAAGATAAAAATGTCGCATCAAACAATATATCAGAGCACTCACTTTCGATGTGGGATGAATTTGTTGTGGTAATATTTAAAATTTTAAAAAAGCAACGTTGTCTCGCCGGGGTTTTTTTTAATACGTTTTTTTTTAAAATTTTTTATTTTTATTTTTATTTTTATTTTTTTTGTTTATATATATATATATAAATATATATATATATATATATATATATATAAACAAAACAAAATTTTTCAGCAGAATATCTCTGCTACTAAATATCCAGCGGTACTGACATTACAGCAGTCTGGATTCTGACAGAAACCCTCACCCAGACCTCCCTTTTATAAGATGGCTTGCCCTAGAAATTATTCTGCATTTTCGATGTGGGATTCAGGTTCTCCCTTTCCTGCACAGTACATTCTGTATTTCCGATGTGGGATTCTGTTTCAAGTGCATGACTTTGAAAGACAATAAAATATAAACTATATAAACCAATATAAATGAAATTTTAAATATTGATTAAACATATAAGAAATTGTTGAAAACAAAAAGAATTTCCTTAAAAATGAAGATAAAAAATAATTTATAAGCTTTCAAAACCGCCTACTTGAAATTTAAAAATGTTTCAAGTACGTGAATTTGAAAGACTATAAAATATAAAATATAAAACGAATATAATTGAAACTTTAAAGATTGATTAAAGATATAATAAATAGTTGAAAACAAAAGGAATTTCCAAAAAAATGTTAATGAAAAGTAATTTATAATCTTTCAAAACCGCTTACTTGAAATTTAAAAATGTTTCAATCATGTGAATTTGAACGACTATAAAATATAAACTATTGAACGAATATAATTGAAACTTTACACATTGATTAAACATATAAGAAATAGTTGAAAACAAAAAGAATTTCATAAAAAATGTTGATGAAAAATAATTTATAAGCTCTCAAAACCGCCTACTTGAAACTAAAAAACGCTTCAAATACGTAAATTTGAACGACTATAATTACATAAGTAATAATTAATAAGAAATAAGAAATAATTAATAATTAATAATTATAATGAATAATAATAATTACTAATTACTAGTTAATTAGCAATATAATTATTAATTATATTACTAATTAACTAAATAATTATTATATATGTGATAATTAATAAGTAATAAGTAATAAGTATTAATTAATAATTATAATGAATAATAATAATAATTAATATTTATATTACTAATTAATAATTAATAATTAATAATTACTAATTACTAATTAATTAGTTATAATTATTAATTATATTACTAATTAAATATAAAATAATTATATATGTAATAATTAATAAGTAATAAGTAATAATTATTAATTAATAATTATAATGAATAATAATAATTAATATTTATATTACTAATTAACTAATTAATAATTACTAATAACTAATTATTAATTAATTAGTTATAATTATTAATTATATTACTAATTAACTAAATAATTATTATATATCTAATAAGTAATAAGTAATAATTATTAATTAATAATTATAATGAATAATAATAATAATTAATATTTATATTACTAATTAATAATTAACTAATTAATAATTAATAATTACTAATTACTAATTAATTAGTTATAATTATTAATTATATTACTAATTAACTATATAATTATTATATATCTAATAAGTAATAAGTAATAAGTTATAATTATTAATTAATAATTATAATGAATAATAATATTACTAATTAACTAATTAATTTTGACATAATTAATTATTAATAATTACTAATTAGTTATTATAGTGAATAATTATAATTAATAATTATATTACTAATTAACTAATTTACTATTATCTAATTAAGAATTATATTACTAATTAACTAATTAATTATTATATAATTAATAGTTATATTAATAATTAACTTAATAGTTATTATATAAGTAATAAGTAATAATTAATAATTATAATGAATAATTATAATTAATATTTATAATACTAATTAACTAATTAATTATTATATAATTAATAGTTACGTACTTGAAACATTTTTAAGTTTCAAATAGGTGGTTTTGAAAGATTATAAATTATTTATCATCAACAATTTTGATGAAATTCTTTTTGTTTTTAACTATTTATTATATGTTTAATCAATGTTTTAGGTTTCATTTATATTGGTCTTATATTTTTTGTTTTATGGTCTTTGATAGTAATGTACTTGAAACATTTTTAAGTTTCAAGTTGGTGGTTTTGGAAGATTATAAATTATTTATCATCAACAATTTTGATGAAATTCTTTTTGTTTTCAACTATTTCTTATATTTTTAATTAATAATTATTACTTATTACTTATTACTTATTAGATATATAATAATTATTTAGTTAATTAGTAATATAATTAATAATTATAACTAATTAATTAGTAATTAGTAATTATTAATTATTAATTAGTTAATTAGTAATATAAATATTAATTATGATTATTCAATATAATTATTAATTAATAATTATTACTTATTAATTATTAATTATTACATATATAATTATTTTATATTTAATTAGTAATATAATTAATAATTATAACTAATTAATTAGTAATTAGTAATTAGTAATTAGTAATTATTAATTATTAATTATTAATTAGTAATATAAATATTTATTATTATTATTATTCATTATAATTATTAATTAATCATTATTACTTATTACTTATTAATTATCACATATATAATAATTATTTAGTTAATTGGTAATTAGTAATTAGTAATTTTTAATTATTTAATTAGTAATATAATTATTAATTATTATTATTAATTATAATTATTAATTAATAATTATTTCTTATTACTTATTAATTATTACTTATGTAATTATAGTCGTTTAAATTTACGTATTTGAAGCGTTTTTAAGTTTCAAGTAGGCGGTTTTGAGAGCTTATAAATTATTTTCCATCAACATTTTTTATGAAATTCTTTTTGTTTTCAACTATTTCTTATATATTTAATCAATGTGTAAAGTTTCAATTATATTCATTCTATAGTTTATATTTTATAGTTGTTCAAATTCACGTGATTGAAACATTTTTAAATTTCAAGTAAGCGGTTTTGAAAGCTTATAAATTACTTTTCATTAACATTTTTTTAGAAATTCCTTTTGTTTTCGACTATTTCATATATCTTTAATCAATCTTTAAAGTTTCAATTATATTCGTTTTATATTTTATATTTTATAGTCTTTGAAATTCACGTACTTGAACCATTTTTAAATTTCAAGTAGGCGGTTTTGAAAGCTTATAAATTATTTTTCATCATCAATTTTAAGGAAATTCGTTTTGTTTTCAATAATTTCTTATATGTTTAATCAATATTTAAAATTTCATTTATATTGGTCTTATAGTTTATATTTTATCATCTTTCAAAGTCACGCACTCGAAACAGAATCCCACATTGCAAATACAGAATGTACTGCGCAGGAAAGGGAGAACCTGAATCCCACATCGAAAATGCAGAATGATTTCCAGGACAAACCATCTTATAAAAGAGAGGTCTGGGTGAGAGTTTCTGTCAGAATCTAGACTGCTGTAATGGCAGTACCACTGGATATTTAGTAGCAGAAAAATTCTGCTGAAATTTTTTGTTTTGTTTATATATATATATATATATATATATATATATATATATATAAACAAAACAAAATAAAAAAAAAATTAAAAAAAAAATTAGGGGAAAGGCGGCATCGCGCATGCCGCCTTTCGCGTAAAGGCCAAAGGCGGCATCCGAGATGCCGCCTTTGAGAGGCATTTTGAAAAATATTTTTAACCTGACCGTTTTTTTTAAAATATTTTTTTTAAAAAATGTATTTAAAAGAAAACTCTCGTCTCGCCTCAGACAAGTGACCCCCTCCGCTCGGATAGAACCTGACGTCACCTCTGCCTCTTATGATCACCGGACCACTGTACAAATGGGTGGGAAATGCCATGGAAGGTGGTGCCGAGATCGAGGTTACCTCCATTTCGCCATTGCAAGCTTAGAGACTCCATGGATGAGATTTTTTTTAAAATACGTTTTTCTAAAAAAAAATTTCTGAAAAACTGCCTAGGTCAGTTTTTTTTTTAAAATACGCTACAAAGGCGGCATCGCAGATGCCGCCTTTTCTCCCCCGCGCCGCCTTTGGCCCGGATCGATGACATGGCAAAGGCGGCCGGGGGGAGGCCGCCTTTCGCCTCAGGGTAAGGCGAAAGGCGGCATCGCGGAAGCCACCTTTGGCCATACGCAGAGGCGAAAGGCGGCTTCCGCGATGCCGCCTTCGCCTGAACTCCTTATAAAAGGGCGGCCACCCCCTCCCCTCTCCTCACTTGCTCATTGCATTCCTCACTTCCTCCTCACTTTATCTCTCCGAATTTCTCTCTCTCTCTAAAAAATTCCTTTGTTGTGCGAGTTTTTATGAAGATTCATTTAGAGGTATGTTTCTTTATTTAATTTAATGTTTTTATTTAATTAATTTAATTTTGTTTAGTTTTAAATGTTTCATTTGTTAAGTAGTTTAGGTAGTTCTTAATATTTGGTTATTTAGTTTTTGTAATTAGTTATATATAGTTTTAAATAATTACTGTTAGGTAGTATAGATTAAGTATAGATTAACTTAAGATTAATTATTTAGAAATTTTGGTAGCTTAAAGATTATGTGGTTATCTACGCAATTAAATTCCTGTCTGGATACAAACAAGTGGATGTGGCTCTGGCACAGATGTACATAGGGGTAAAACCCGAAAACACCGCTTCGAGCTAGAATCGAACGGGAACTGGTGCACGATAACGGGCCTTGCTGCATCCTGGTTTGACACTCCCGGGGAATATGCTTAAGATGATTCATATTTTCTTTATAAACTACTAAAATTTCTAAGAGAAGAAAAAGAATATCAGTATATTTATCAATGATAAATGATAAATATAATGTTATAGAATCAAATAAGGACATAAGAATTAACGAATTAAAGTTATTATTAGTTAATTATAAAATAATAGAATAATTAACGATTAGTTGTTATTAGTTAATTTTAGAATAATTAATAAATAACATAGGATTAAAACATGGATTCATATAATGATTAGCTAACGATACTAATGATCAGTATATTTATCAATGATAAATGATAAATATAATGTTATAGAATCAAATAAGGACATAAGAATTAAAAAATTAAAGTTATTATTAGTTAATTATAGAATAATAGAATAATTAATGATTAGTTATTATTAGTTAATTTTAGAATAATTAATAAATAACATAGGATTAAAACATGAATTCATATAATGATTAGCCAACGATACTAATGAACATATAAAGTGAAATGAAGAAGAACAAACAAACTAAATAAAAAGGCGATCTAAAATTACATTCTAATAAATATCATATGGTCAAACATCAGTAGATTAGTTTATGGTATAGAAAGGCGCAATAAAATTACATTATAATAAACATCATATCGTCAAACATAATTGTTAATATTTTGTTACACTATCATAATTTTGATGAAAGAAACATTTTTGACGTAGAGAGCCATGTTTGCCTGTGTGTACTGTTATGGGGAGATTATTCAAACTGAGCAATGAGCTTCTTACAGTACACAACCAATTACGGTGGTTAGTACAGTTGATTGTGTTACCATAAGTGACCTTCAAGAGAGAATTCGTGTTTCCTTAAATCTGGGACCTGATCAAGAGATAATGTCTATGAGCTATAGACATTTGCAATTTCCAACAACACTGTGGCATATAGCTTGTCCATTGGTTGCTGATGCGCAGTGGGTCCAAGAAATTAATTTATTTTCTCAACGGTTAGATGGTACCATGATGGAGTTATACGTTGTTGTTGCTACTGTACAACAACAACGTCCACTTGTACAAAGATGTAGAAATACAAGAGTGGTTGAAGACAGTCTACCCCATGACATTGAGCCTATTCCAAATGATGCAGCAGAAGAGGACAACCTAGATGATCTCTCGGATATACATGTCAATCCGACTTCTGATGAGGAGTTTCGTAATGATGGATCAGATGGCGACAACAGTGCTGATGAGGAGGGACCAATAGAAGATAGAGAGGAGGTTTTGAGAAATGCAATTGTTGTACATCAACCTCGGTCAATAAATCATCCACCACTATTTTCATCTTGGTCAGAAGCAATGACACGCGTGCCTGAATTCGATAATACTGTTCTCACACCGACAACTGAGTTCCCTGGAGTTGTACCAGATAGGTTTAGTGAGGTGGACAAAACCTTATATATTGGAAGGAATTTTCCCAGTAAAGATGCCTTAAAAAGCACGTTAAAGAGATTTCATATTGAGAGAAACTTCAACTATGTAGTTCATGAATCATGCCGTAGTAAATATGTTATATGGTGCGTGAAGTATGGGGATGATTGTAGATTTCGCTTAAGGGCTATTCTAGACATTACATTTGGAGGTTGGAGAATCTCAAGGATTGAGGCGGCTCATACTTGCGTTCAGCCAAGTCTCACACAAGATCATACTTCATTGGATGCAGAATTTGTGTCATCTATTGTTGTTGAGATGATTAGGACATGTCAAGATGTTCCAATATCCCTTGTGCAAGAGAAGATTCTACAGACATTCGGTTATAAGATTTCCTATAATAAGGCATGGATGGCGAAACAGAAGGAAATTATGAAGGTATATGGTGATTCGGATGACTCATATCGAGTATTGCCTCACTTTCTAGCCATACTAAGGCATCATAACCAAGTTGTCTTCCATCTGGATACAAAAAAACATGTGTCTCCTGATAATCGACTTGATCCATCTCGTGTTCAATTTCATCGGTTGTTCTGGGCATTCCTTCTTTGTATCTCCGCATTTCATTTTTGCAAACAATTTATTCAGATTGATGGAACATTTCTGTATGGAAAATACAAGGGCGCATTGTTGATTGCGGCAACCCAAGATGGAAACCGTTCACCTCTTCCACTTTCCTTTGCCATTGTAGAGAAAGAAAACTATGAATCATGGAGTTGGTTTCTGGCATGTATCAACAACCATTTCACCAACATTCAGGGAGTTTGTTTGATATCTGATCACCATCGAGCAATTAATGAGGCAATCAATGCAGATCCTGATATATGGAGATACCCAAATGCACATCATCAGTTCTGCATTAGACACATTTCTAGCAATGTGCATAAAAAATTCCACAACGAACCGATGAAGAAGGCAATCACGAGGCTTGGTACGTATTTTATTCGTTCTGTTTTACTGTTTCAATATAAATATAAAATAAATTTATGTGAAATATTATCTACGTTTTGTAGCATATGAGTCAGACCAATGATGATTTGAAGAACGTTTTGAACAAATTCGTCAGGCTAATCAAGAAGTTTATGATTATATGATGCGGATTCCAAAAGAGAAATGGACATTGGCATACGACGGGGGAAAGAGGTACGGACACATGACGACAAACATTGTGGAGTGCATCAATGGTATCTTCAAAGGACTTCGCAAGCTACCTATAACCACCTTAGTTCAGGAGACATTATATCGACGCGTGAAGTACTTTGTGGTAGAAAAAAACTAGCATCAGACGGAATACATCAAGGGCTAAGATATGGAAGACACTTTCAACGAGAGATTGAAAAAAATATTGAAGAAGCTTCTAGTTATCACGTCTGTCTCTTTCGAAGAGAAGACTCCCGATTTGAAGTTCAAGAGCGTTCAGACCCCATCACAAATCACGTCGGTGAAAAAATGGTGGTATTACTGGAAACAAGGAAATGCCAATGTGGAAAATTTCAGGCCTTACGGTTTCCATGTACACACGCCATCACAGCATGTGCCTCTGTGAACATCTCATGGAAAGCATATGTTGATCCAGTGTACTGGATGGATATCATTGCCAACTGTTATGCTGCACCATGGACACCTATTGGGGAGTATCGTTATTTACCAATGCCTTAAGGCTAGCCAATAGTGATACCTGACATGAATCGGTTACGTCCTCGTGGGAGACCAAAGGAGAGTAGGATGCGTAATGAGATGGACTGGCCTCAAGAACAAGGACAGAGTTTGCGATGCACAATATGTCATAAAGAAGGTCATAACTGGAAGCGATGCCCTAACGTTGTTGGGTCGACTTCACAGTCTCATTCATAATGATGTATTGTCTTCATTGTGACATTCCCATATTGTAAACTAAATTTTGTTATCTCTTCTTTATTCCTTGGTTTTCTAAACCCCAAACATCTAAGATAAGTTTTCACATTAATATTCATGCTTTCAAGAAATAACTATAAATATGAGATAATAAAATTTATTTCAAAACTCTGAAAGCAGAAAACATAACCCATATTGAAAAGTGTATGTCAGTTAACCCATTAACATGTTTCCTGGACGTTAATATTAAAAATTTTAACCCTAAACCCTCCAACCTAAACCCCAATCTAAACATGCAGGATATTTTAGCAAACTGTTCTATAACAAATTTATAGTATCATAATAATTAGCATAAGATATTGAATATATACAATTAGATAAATTCTAAAAACATCATTACAAATTGACATGGTTTATCTTAATCCAATCCATAAGTAGTTAATCACAAAGCTCCCCCAAAATATGTGTAACCAAATTCAAGACTCAATATTTTAGATAACATAACTTATTTCATATTTATATTCATGCTTTCAAGAAATAACTTTAAATATGAGATAATAGAATTTATTTCAAAACTCTGAAAGCGGAACACTTAACCCATATTAAAAAGTGTATGTTAGTTAACCCATTTACATGTTTCCTGGACGTTAATATTAAAAATTTTAACCCTAAACCCTCCAACCTAAACCCCAATCTAAACATGCAGGATATTTTAGCAAACTGTTCTATAACAAATTTATAGTATCATAATAATTATCATAATATATTGAATACATACAATTATATAAATTCTAAAAACATCATTACTAATTGACATGGTTTATCTTAATCCAATCCATAAGTAGTTAATCACAAAGCTCCCCCAAAATATGTGTAACCAAATTCAAGACTCAATATTTTAGATAACATAACTTATTCCATATTAATATTCATGATTTCAAGAAATAACTTTAAATATGAGATAATAGAATTTATTTCAAAACTCTGAAAGCGGAACACTTAACCCATATTGAAAAGTAAATGTCAGTTAACCCATTTACATGTTTCCTGGACGTTAATATTAAAAATTTTAACCCTAAACCCTCCAACCAAAACCCCAATGCAAATATGCAGGATATTTTAGCAAACTGTTCTATAACAAATTTATAGTATCATAATAATTAGCATAAGATATTGAATACATACAATTAGATAAATTCTAAAAACATCGTAATGTTATATTTAAATTTTACAC
This sequence comes from Viscum album, assembly GCA_963277665.1. Lineage (NCBI taxonomy): Eukaryota > Viridiplantae > Streptophyta > Magnoliopsida > Santalales > Viscaceae > Viscum > Viscum album. The sequence goes on along the minus strand of OY728129.1, from coordinate 1,841,838,385 downwards.
TTACAACTCATTTTCTTTGTTTATATGCAGATGGATGATACCATACTACTCACTCAGCAGCCTACCCATATTTCCCAGGCTGTGTTAGAGGGTCATCTAGATCGATTTGTGAAGGTGCGTCGAGCGCACCATTTTCATCACATGGAGCCTCCACATGCCATTAGACCTTACTCGCACTGTGCTGGCTTCTATGGCCTTGCCGTATCAGATTTCACATTTGTAGATCATTACCTACTTGCTGCCCTCGTTCAGAGATGGAGACCAGAGACACACACATTCCACTTGCCTGAGGGAGAGATGACCATCACCCTCGAGGATGTCGCAGTGCTTCTCGGTCTGCCTATCCAGGGGAGACCTGTTATTGGACCCACTCGTGCAGCTTGGCCAGACCTTGCTCAACGCTTGTTAGGCGTTGATATTTTGTCCAACCGTAGGGCTACAGATGGATCGTCCATATCTATGCGTTGGTTGGAGTCGCAGATTCCACATTTACAGGATGCTAATGATGAGAATACCGTCATGCGTTACGCCCGTGTATATATCTTACGACTCATTGGTGGGACCATGTGTACTGATCACTCGGGGATGCATGTGCATATGATGTATCTACCCCTACTAGAGGACTTTTATTGGGCTGGGACGTACAGTTGGGGATCAGCCTGCTTGGCATACACGTACAGATCATTATGCAGACTATCCCATAGGGACCGTACAGGTCTTGGAGGATGCGTCATCCTTATTCAGATGTGGGCATGAGAGCGCATCCTAGCATTCCGCCCTGACCTTGCTGGTCCACCGGTCGAGATGGAGGTGCTGCATGACGCTCCGCGTGGACGATGGTATGATAAGTCATTTCTATTGGTTTTTGATTATACTATGAGTTATTGACTATAATTTCTCATTATTTTTCATTATCGTTGTATTTTACAGGTGGTGTCAGCGACACAATTTTGACGTGGTTCCGAGACAACATTTGGGCGTATATCGGCTACAGTTGGACTGTCTCTTACCTGATCAGGTATGTATATACAATCTATCACTATCTAACATTTTTAATAATAACATCAATTTTGGTTTTTAGTTGGGTGTTTTTTTGACAAAATCACTTGTAATTTCAGATTTCATGGCTTCCATACTGGAGTATTATGGACCAGTTGCCAGCATACTGCACTGTTGGTCTTGAGGATGCTATGGCTATAGTGCCCCTCATCCACTTTCATATTATTGAGTGGCAGCAGCCTGACAGGGTCATGCGCCAATTTTTTCGTACTCAGCCGATTCCATTACCATCTAGACAGACAGACAAGCTTCATGGGATGAAGCTGACAGGGAGGCAGGATGATGACTGGTCCCAAGTACATGCGAGTTTTATCGACTACTAGCATAGACATGCAGAGTTACGTATTCAGGGTGTTCCTACAAATCGATTCTCTCTTTCAGAGAAGGTTGACTATGCGCCATGGTATAGACTGAAGTCTATATTGTATCTTACCCAAGCTGGCATAGAGATGCAGAGGATGGTAAGTTAATAAATTCCTATTAGTTTGTTTATTGAATTATTTTCTAATTCCATTTGAATCTACTTACAGGGAAGTCACACAGAGCAGCTTGTTCGCATGAGTGATGAAGAGGAGGAGGGGGTCTTTAGCCGGGCAGCCGTCCATGCTACAGCGCTGGAGGTGAGGGCATCTTTTCATGCACTTTTCGAGAGCATCTTCACGCGTCTGGCTCGGAGACAGGAGGTTCCTGCCCCAGAGGAACATCCTGCAGCTGCTGCTGGTGCTGAGGAGCCACGACCACGGCGACGTAGACAGCGTCGTGCTGCACGTGAGGACTCGCCTATTCCACAGGCAGAGGTCGGGCCTCTAGTAGTCCAGGATCAGCCTATTCAGGATGTGCCTCAGGTGGCATGGGATCCGTCTTTCCTGACAGGATATCCGCAGTTCTCTCCATCTTGGGTTCCAGATCCTTCACAACCTTGGATTCTAGAGCCGTCGTCGTCTTGGGGTATAGCTCCATCACAGGCTTCGTTCCCCTCTGCGATGGAGGCAGGTCCTTCTACCACCCTAGTGGGAGAAGGATCCGAATGGCAGTACGAGATGCAGTTGAAAACTCCTCTCACTGACACACAGATGGAGGATGCGACGGTCGACGTTTTAGTGCCCGAGGATCAGCCTTCTCCAGGTCATCAGACTCCACTGCGCACTCGACGCGGACATCCTATTCGCAGACCACCATGTGGGACAGAATCTCCTCGCCACAGACATATGCATTGATTGTACATTATTGTTTACATGTTTTATGTGTACTGAAATCAAAATACTATTTTTACTTGTTGGTCAGAGTGGAATCTCAGGAGGGGGTAAATTAGGTTTTATTTATATATATTTATATAACCATACGAACATAATAATAAAACATTAATAATTACAAATTACCTAATTAATAATTCTATTACCAATTAACTATTTAATTAGTATATAATTAATATTTATATTATGAAATAACTAATTAATTAGTATATAATTTGTAATTTGGTAATTAGTGTTTATTAATCATTAATTATATAATAACTAATTAGTTAATTAGTAATAAAATTATCAATTATATAATACTTAATTATTACATATATAATAAATATTTAGTTAATTAGAAATATAATTAATAATTATAACTAATTAATTAGTAATTGGTAATTATTAATTAGTTAATAAGTAATATAAATATTTATTATAATTATTCATTATAAGAGGGTTTGCCCTAAAAATCATTCTGCATTTTCGATGTGGGATTAAGGTTCTACCTTTACTGCGTAGTACATTCTGCATTTCCGATGTGGGATTCTGTTTCAAGTACGTGACTTTGAAATACAATAAAATATAAACTATAAGGCCAATATAAATAAAATTTTAAACATTGATTAAACATATAATAAATAGTTGAAAACAAAAATAATTTCCTCAAAAATTTTGATGAAAAATAATCTATAACCTTTCAAAACCGCCTACTTGAAACTTAAAGATGTTTCAAATAAGTGAATTTGAAAGACTGTAAAATATAAACTATAAAACGAATATAATTGAAAATTTAAACATTGATTAAACATATAATAAATAGTTGAAAAAAAAATAAATTTCCAAAAAAATGTTGATGAAAAGTAATTTATAAGCTTTCAAAACCGCATACTTGAAACTTAAAATTTTTCAAGTACGTGACTTTGAAAAACCATAAAACATAAAATAGAAGACCAATATAAATGAAACGTTAAACATTGATTAAACATATAAGAAATAGTTGAAAACAAAAGCAATTTCCAAAAAAAATGTTCATGAAAAATAATTTATAAGCTTTCAAAACCGCCTACTTGAAACTTAAAAATGTTTCAAGTACGTGACTTTGAAAGATTATAATTATATTACTAATTACTAATTATAATGAATAATTATAATAAATATTTATATTACTAATTAACTAATTAATAATTAAAAATTACTAATTAATTAGTTATAATTATTAATTGTATTTCTAATTAACTAAATATTTATTATATATGTAATAATTATATTACTAATTAATTATTATATAATTAATGATAATATTACTAATTAACTAATTAATTATAACATATTTAATTATTAATAATTACTAATTAATAATTAAAAATTATAATGAATAAATGTAATTAAAAATGATATTACTAATTTACTAATTAATTGTTATATAATTAATAATTATATAACTAATGAACTAACTAACTATTATATAATTAATTATTAATAATTAATAATTAATAATTATAATGACTAATTATAATTAATATTTATATTACTAATTAACTAATTAATAATTACTAATAATTAGTAAGTGGTTTTGAAAGATTATAAATTATTTTTTATCATCATTTTTTATGATTTTTTTTTGTTTTCAACTATTTTTTTATATGTTTAATCCATGTTTTAAGTTTCATTTATATTGGTCTTCTATTTTATGTTTTATGGTTTTTCAAAGTCACGTACTTGAAAAATTTTAAGTTTTAAGTATGCGGTTTTGAAAGCTTATAAATTACTTTTCATCAACATTTTTTTGGAAATTTATTTTTTTTCAACTATTTATTATATGTTTAATCAATGTTTAAAGTTTCAATTATATTCATTTTATAGTTTATATTTTATAGTCTTTCGAATTCACTTATTTGAAACATTTTTAAGTTTCAAGTAGGCGGTTTTGAAAGGTTATAGATTATTTTTCATCAACATTTTTGAGGAAATTCTTTTTGTTTTCAACTATTTATTATATGTTTAATCAATTTTTAAAATTTCATTTATATTGGCCTTATAGTTTATATTTTATTGTATTTCAAAGTCACGTACTTGTAACAGAATCCCACGTCGGAAATGCAGAATGTACTGTGCAGTAAAGGTAGAACCTTAATCCCACATCGAAAATGCAGAATGATTTTCAGGGAAAACCCTCTTATAAAAGGGAGGCCTGGGTAAGAGTTTCTGTCAGAATCCAGACTGCTGTAATGGCTGTAGCGCTGGATCTTTAATAGTAGAGAAATTTTGCTGATTTTTTTTGTTTTGTTTATACATATATATATATATATAAACAAAAAAAAACAAAACAAAAAAAATAATAATAAAAATAATTTTTTTTAAAAAAAAAGATTTTTTTAGGAGAAAGGCGGCATCGCGGATGCCGCCTTGCCCCCTAAATGCAAAGGCGGCATCCGGGATTCCGCCTTTGAGGTGCATTTTTAAATTTTTTTTTGCTGTAAGCATTTTCTGGATTTTTTTTTTTAAAAACGTAAAAAAAAAATCCCCATGGATGAGTGTTTGGAGATGGGAGGAGTCTTTTGAAGAGTGGATTGAAGAAGAAGGGGCCCTACATGATAACAGGGAACTTGGTCTAGCCAGTGTGAAAGCCGAATGATAATGATGGTTGACACAGATTCAGGTACGACATATACTTGATGACCATGGTGAACACTTGAACATTCACAACTGCTACGCTGTAGACTTTTCCATTGCGTCATAGCGATCCTGGAGGCCGAACCATTGGAGGAGGGTGAACCATGGAACCGTAGTCCCCTTTGTGTGGCCCGAGTTGAGGGAAAATAGGCTACGCCGTATGGTATTCGGCTATGTCGTGGAGATTCCAGAAAAGACAGATGCGACCATGGTTCGCCATGAAGTCCATGCAAGAAGAAATACACACGAGGTGGATGATGCACCCTAGGGTTAGAGCTGCACTCTGGTCATGCAAAATATGGCAGTAAAAGGGGGAAGAATCTTACGACTGTTGGATGGTTGGCTACACTGTAGCCATGAAAAGGAAAATCTAAGTAAAGGAGGCTGCGTCGCAGAGTTATTATCCACACTGCAGTGGGTTTTAACGCTCTAATTTCGAGAACCCGATATCTTCAATATACCCACAGGATACACCCTGAGTCTCAGGGAAAATTAAGGAAACATATTCTCAGTGGCTTCGTACCCACACAATGAGGTCAAAACACTCCTTTTCCTCTCTCTCTCTATCTCTCTTCCATTATCCATTGTGAACTCTTATACTCATAGTTTTTAGTAACTAACCTGAAGAATACCCCGGGAAGTAATTCGGTTTTGAACCAGAGTCCGTGGTTAAATTCTGCTATAGATACTACCACAAAACAAGTTTTTATCAATGTTAAAAAAAGTCTTTATCAGCGCTAAAAAGGCTGATAATAAATCTGCTATTAAAGGGGGGTCACCTTTATCAGTGTTAAAAAAACACTGATAAAGAGGGTTCTTTATCAGTGCTTTTCAGAACACTGATAAAGGCTTCCCTGCATGGGTGTGATGTTTATATAACAACACACCCAACAACTTGAAAAAAATAAACAACATCCAAACATCCAAACATCCAAAAAAAATAACCAAACCAACAAAAATAACCTGCACAAATCAGCAAAAATCTGCTAAAAATAACCACCCATAATATATATAAAAAACCACATACACGATGCAAATGATGAAAAAATAAGCAGCGCACACAAAGATTTGATAAAAAATGCTATATACATTTAATTAAAATCATGAATACAAAAATATTCACTCATGGTATATACCAAAAAAACACTTCTATATACATTTTGAATAATGTTTTATAAAATTACATTTATAATTATCCAACAAACAGTTAAAAACATTAATGTTTTCTCTTTTAACGTTTGTGGTCCCCTCTAAAAAATGTCCTCTGATGGTAATAGTTTCCAAACAAATAATCCCAACTCAAGAAAAAATTTCCACCTATATAAGAAAACAAATATTATGTTAGTAATACTATTAAAGAAATAAATTAAACATTAATATGAAGAATACATTAAAAAAATGCCACTTTTTAATAAAAGTGACACATTTGGAGTTATTCCGGTCACACCGTGCATCGTATTGAGGTGGGGTTGATTCTTACATCTCACAAATGAATAATGGATCATTTTCCTAAATTATAAAAACAATCTGAATGCATTTTCTCAATTTTCAGTATGCCAGTTGTGTTTTTTTACAAAAATAACATTTCAAATAAAAAACACGCAATTTGAGTCATATCGATCGTATCATGTGTCAGTTTGACGGGAGACTACTTCATACACATCAAAAATGACTTACGAATTGTTATCCTTAATTTTGAAAACAATCATAGTGTGTTTGTTTGGTTTTTAGTGAGTGACCAATTTTGAGCTAAAATGTCAATTTTAAATTGATAGCGGACACTTTTAGTCATACCGGTCACACCGTTCATCAGATTGAGGTGAGGTTGATTCCTACATATCAAAACTGACTCATGGATCGTTGTCTTAAAGTATCAAAGAAATCTGAATGTGTTTTCTCAGTTTTTATTATGTCATTTGTGTTTTTTTACTTGAATTAATGTCAATTTTAAATAAGAAGACACATTTGGAGTCATAACGGTGACATCATACGATAGATTGAGGTACGATTGATTCTTACACCTCAAAAATGACTGATAGATTGTTCTTTTAAAGTATCAAAACATTTGGAATGCATTTCCTCAATTTTTAGTATGTCAGTTGTGTTTTTTTACTAAAATGCACTACTACAAACACGACCTTTATCAGCACTAAAAATGGCCTTTATCAGCACTAGAAAAAGTACTGATAAAGCCAGCGTAGATAGAGGGGGGGGGGGGGGGGGGTCCCATTTATCAGTGCTCCGAAAAGCGCTGATATAGGACCCCTTTATCAGCGCTAAAAAAAAGCGCTGATAAAAGTACCCCTTTATCAGCGCTTCTTTTAGCGCTGATAAAGGGGTCCTATATCAGCGCTTCCTTTATCAGCGCTTTCGTTTTAGCGCTGATAAAGGACCATTTTATCAGTGCTTTTAAAAAAGCGCTGATAAAAGTTAAAAAAATTAAAAAAAATTAAAAAAATTTAAAAAAAATTTAAAAAAAATTAAAAAATACTGCGAATCGGGGGGGCTTTTATAGCGCTTGAGCCCCCCCTTTTACAGCACTTTTCTGCCCTTGTACATCGCCCCACACACCCCCTCTACCCTTTAACAGCGCTTGCTGCTATATTCCCCCATGCGCGCGCGCCCCTGTCTCCACCAGGATTTGAACTCGAGACCTCCCCCTACGCGCCTAAGCCTTTACCACTACTCTATTTTGATTTGTCTTCCAATTCATGATATCTCTCTATATATATATATTTAGTTATATTTATTCGTATACTAATATATATTTATATTAATATATATATATAGTTATATTATAATATATATATATAGTTATATTATAATATATATATATATAGTTATATTAATATATATATATAGTAATATTAATATATATATATAGTAATATTAATATATATATAGTAATATTAATATATATATATATATATAGTGATATTAATATATATCTATATCTATATATATATATATATTTAGTTATATTTATTTGCATAGTAATATATATTTATATTAATATATATATAGTTATATTAATATATATATGGTTATATGAATATATATATATAGTTATATTAATATATATATAGTGATATTAATATATATATTTATAGTAATACTAATATATATATATGTAGTTATATTAATATATATATAGTTATTAGATTAATATATATATATAGTTAGATTAATATATATATATATAGTTAGATTAATATATATATATAGTTAGATTAATATATAGGTATATAAATATTCATATATTGGTATTTTAAATAAAATGGATCTTAGTTATTATTTAGATAAAGCTAATATATTTTATATGTAAATATGTTTAATTATTTATTTAAAAAATTTAATTTTTAGGTGCGAATATATAAAAAATATGTACATATAGTTATATATTTGATTATAAATAGCAGTGCATTATAAAAAAGGATAAAATTTCAAAGAAATAATATCAATATGAATGTAATACCTTGGAATAAAGTCAGTCCCCGCCAAAAAAAGCCAATAATACCCCCTTAAATAAGTTTGAAAATCCACAAAATGTTAAAAAATCTGGGTACCCTGACAAAAAACTCAGTTTTGGAGGCCTTATGGGCCTCTTTTGGCCTCGAAAACCGCTTTACTGGGGTCCCTCCAGTCACAGCGACGTAGAGCTCGTCGCAGGCTTCGATTTGATATGTGGTAGAGCTCAAACAGACACCCGGATCAAAAGTTATGGCCGTTTGAAGTTTGAGTTGCGTTTTCAACATATTTTGGATCTTTTTTTATTTTTTTTTTAATTTTTTAGTTTTCAAATTGTTATTAAATGACTATTAATTCATAATGATTATCAAATTATTAATTAAAAATATTTTTTTAATTTTTTAAGAAGCCATTTTCACTAAATATCTTATATATTAAGTATAATAAGTGTAAATGTACATTTATATTTATCTGAAATATATTTAAAAATTATATATTATATTTATATAACAATATAACTATATTTATATATTAATATATTAATATATTTTTATTTTTTTTAAAGCCGACCCTTTATCAGCGCTTTTAAAAAAAGCGTTGATAAAGGCCCCCCCTTTATCAGCGCTACTAAACAAGCACTGATAAAGGGGGGCCCTTTATTAGCGCTAAAAAAAGCACTGATAAAGGGGGGGCGCTGTGAAAAACTGTTTTTGTGGTAGTGATATCATTTCAAACCGAAAACATGCAATTTGAGTCATACCAGTCGCATCGTACATCGGTTTGATTTGAGACGGCTTTATACACATCACAAAGAACTGACGAATTTCTGTCCTTAATTCTGAAGATAATCAGAGTACGTTTTCTTGGTTTTCATTGAGTGAACCTTTTTGAGCTAAAATGTCAATTTTAAACTGATAGTGAACACTTATTGTCATACCGGTCACACCGTTCATTGGATTGAGGTGGGGTTTGTAACGAACCAAAGTTTCATTAATGGAAATCCCTCTTGATCTAATTAAATGTCTCTTTATGTTTATATAAAATGTCAACTTATTTGGTTTTATGATAATAATTTTGACTGTTGCTAATATAGCCGTTGAACTGTGATCACAGGATTAGTATAAATATAAGACTTTAACAAATCCAATTTACTCAGACAAAAGAAGCGATGGCCTCATCCAGTAGAATTGCCCCATACGAAGCCCATTTGTCGGAGCTCGGAAAAGAGGTGGCATCTTTGGGCTTCGCTCTTGACCAATCCCAAGCTGAGATTCATCATGTCAAGCTCGAACGTGACCATCTACAGGAAAAGTGGAAGTTGATTGAAATTACCACTCGAGCGATGTTATCCGAGCCACCCCAAGAGTCTGTCACCATCGCACACCTTACCCTTAGGTCTTATGCGGCTGTTTTAAGGGGTTATGTAACAAATAAGTAGTACTATGTTCATGTACATTATTTTTGTATATAATAATGAATATAACTTCTAGTCATTTTTGATACATTGTAAATAGTTTTTAAAGTACAAATGGTGTTTTTAGTTATTATTTAATTAAGAAATCTATTTTATTAAATTAAGGGATTTTTGAATTAAATAACATTTTAATAAAATAATAATATTATTAAATTAATTTTTATTAAATATAAATGATCTTATAATTTTATGAATGCAGTTATAATTTTTATTAAGGTTTGAAATCCATTTCTGTCGAAACCCGTGAATTTTCGATAAATGTCAGTTTTTATTTTAAAAGTGAAAATTAACATATTTAGAAAATTATTTAGATAAAATAAATGTTATTTCTAGAATCAAGACGTCGAAATTATCCAACGGTGAATTTTTCATAATTTTCTGAGACAGTCAAATTTTTGGGTAAAAATTAAATACCGTTTAAATATATAATGTGTTTTATGACATCATAATGACCCAATAGTGATGTAATAAAATAATATAAGCTTTATGTTCGGCCAATATATGTTTTCCCATTAAAAAAATGTGATTTTGGATTTGTTTGACTTACTTTTCAAAGCATTAATGGACCCCTCAAGACTTATTCAATACCTTGCATTTTTAAATTAATTTCCATGGGAGTGTGACTCATCTCCACATAAGAAACCCTAATATTTTAAGAAGTTCGGACTTTGGCCTTATAAAATATTGTTTTCCTCTTCCCTTTTCCGAAATACATGGGCAAAAACCATGTGATGGTTTGTGGTTTGGATTAATTTAATGTAAGGGGACCCAAACCTAAATAATAAAGAATTCCCTCACCTTTCCTATATAAACCCACCCAAGCTCCCACTTCCTCCTCACTCAAAGCCTTTGGATTTCGTCCAACCTCTTCCCAACTCTCTCTATAATCCTCCCATGGTTCCCCAAGCTCCCAAGAAGCCTCTCACAAGCCTCTCTCTAGCCTTTGGAATCACACTTCCAAGTAAGGGTTTTTTCTTCCTTTCTCATTTTTGTCAATTTTATTTAAGTTGTATTGCCCTTTTAGTTTCAATTATGAATGTTGGGATATGGTTTCGCACCTCCCCCATACTGCCCTCTTATTGTTTGAATGATGGGAGACCCATTTCTCTCTCATTAAATGCCTCCCATGTACACCCGTTACTATGCCGAAATTCTGAAAGGAACTTCTCTCTCTTCATTTACATTCAAGCAATAATTTTGTATCATGAATCTAAATTCTATTACAATTGTTGGGACATGTATATATATGACCTCCTTACTATCCATTACATGTAAATATGATGAGGAACCCATTTCTCTCGTATCAACCATTTTTTATGAATTCTTATGTCACGCCGTTACGTTGCCGAAATCGCACCGATTTTTTAAGCCAATGCCATTGTGTAGTGGATACCATGCCCATTTCTCCACCAAGGGTATCCAACTTTATGCACCTTTAATTATTGATTACAAATTTTCATGTATGAATTCCACATTCCTTTATCGTGGAATAAATGATTATGTTTTATGAATCCATGTTTTATGATCCATGTGGCACACTTATGCATGAAATGAAATGTTTAAGAAGGGTGTGCCCTTATAGCGCTCCAATGCATTGGGTAAAGTATAGTATCATGATACGTCATTTGAAATGAGTGTTGAATCATGCTAATTCAAGTGCAACGAGGGTTTACTCGTGCTTTATGTACAATGAGGATTTACTCATGCTCCATGTGCAATGAGCCTTGGCTCATGCTAATTCCATGATAAGTGTTGTTGCCACATTTCCATGTTATGATTATCACGCGTTATCATGCCTTTATGTTCATGTTTCTTTTATGCTCTATTGATATGCCTATTGTCTAACATGTATTGTACTCCTCATGTTATTCCATGTTTACTCCCTTACTGGACTTTATAGATAACTCTTTTCTTATGCATGTCCTCAGGTTATCCCATGCAATGCTAAGTACGAGGGAATGCAATGGTCATGTAAAGGATGTTTTCAATAAAGATGTTGTATTTCATGTTTCAAGTTTTTATGTAATGATCCTAAGCCCCAAAGACACTAAACCTATCGATCTTCTTCGTTGTATCAAGTGAATTTTTATGTAATAAATCATGTTTAAGTCTGTAATAAAAGCAGGGTTGTCATAGTTGGTATCAGAGGATAGGTTTAGTTATTTTTGGGATTAGGAAACCCTAGTAAAGCCTTAGATACAAGACTAAGTATAATAAAATCATCCCTAAGTTTTGGTAAGTACTGAGTAAGTGGTTTATCAAACAAATACATCCCTGTCTGGATACGAGCAGGTAGAGGCGGCTCTGACACAGATGTATCCTAGGGGTAAAACCCGAAAACACCGCTTTGAGCTAGACTCGAACGGGAACTGGTGAACGACAACAAGCCTTGCTTCACTCTTGGTTACGACACTCCCGGTGGATATGTTTTGATAAATTCAAAAGCTTAGTATGAACCCTTATTAAAGGAATTAAAAAATGCCCCTACAAATATATGTTAAAAAGTAGATCATGAAAAGCCGAGATTCAAGTCTATAGACTCATGAGTTAAGGAAATAAAAGTTTATTTATAAGTCATCAACTTTTTTCTTTGGATTACCCTTTATGTGTTACCCCTAACTTTCCTTTTATTCCAGCCAATGGCCGATAATAGGAGGACTCGGGCTAACAACCGTTGTGAAGATCAGTGTGATGACTGTACTAATGAGATGCCCAATCCAATGAGAGAGGGAATCGCGAACTTTGTCACGCTTCTCTCTCAGCTAACTCAAGTTTTGAATAGAAACACGGGTCAAGAGGAAAGTCCAAACCCCCCTAAGAAGGAACAAGTTTCTATCAAGAGCTTCATGAGGCAAAGGCCTCCTACTTTTAGTGGATCATCCGATCCCACGATCGCTGAACAATGGATCAACTCGATTGAAAAGATCTTCTCCATCCTTCAATGTTCTAAACAAGAGAAGGTTCTCCTGGATTATTATCATATAGAGGGAGAAGCTGATCAATGGTGGATGTTGATCAAAAATACGAGGCCTGAGGAGGAGATCGAGGCATTGGAATGGAAGGATTTCCGGAATATGTTTTTCGATAAATATTTTCCGCGCATCCTATGGCTTAATATGGAAAGAGACTTCCTTTCCCTCAAGCAAAAAGATGAATAATCTGTTGGAGCGTATGAGGAAAACTTCACAAGGCTTGCACGTTACGCTTCTGGCTTTGTCGTTACCCCCGAATGCAAAGCTGACCGCTTCTTTGGTGGGCTGAAGCCTAGCCTGCGAAAATCATTAGCGATCCGTGACTTCGACAGCTATGTGGAGATTGTCCGATGTTCCCTCAAGGTCGAATGGAGATCGGGGAATCACAGGGGTATCATGGGGACAAGAACCGTATGGTGGAATTCAATGCTGGCGTTCCTATGGATAAATCTAACGGTTCTAAGAAGATCCAGCACCCCACTTGCCAAAAGTGCGGAAAGAAGCACCCTGGAAATTGCCTTAAGGGGACGAGGAAATGCTTCAGGTGTGGAAGGGAAGGGCACCTAGCTGTTAATTGTCGGAAAGAAAGACCCGTGGCTACGACAGAGGAGAGGAACGCTCCATTCGAACCTCAACGCGTTGTTCAATGCTACAAATGAAAAGAACCAAGTCATTTTTCAAATCAGTGCCCTAATATAAGGGTTTTCGGAGACAACCAACAACCTCCAAGGCAACAAGGAAGAGATTTTTCCATCACTTCTTCCGAAGTGAACCCCGATAATGAAGTGGTGACAGGTACGCTAGTTATTCATTCAAGAATAGCGAACATACTTTTTGATTCAGGTTCTACGCATTCTTTTATATCTCGAAAGTTTAGTAGAACAATCCCAGCACTACCACAAATCATGGAAGTAAAGATGTCGGTGAGTACAGAAAATGGGGAAATCATTGCATCCCATGAATATAAGTCCTCCCTTGTTATAGTCTGTGGATTGAATTTCCCGGCGAACCTCATCATACTCGCACTAGTGGAATTTGATGCAATTCTTGGCATGGATTGAATTTCCTTATATAGAGCCAACATAAATTGTCGGGAGAGGGAAATCACACTCCATATGGAGAATCAACCCCTGATTCTTTACAAGTGTAAGGAGGAAGATGAATCTCCTTTAGCTCCATCATCTCAAGCGTGGATATTACTGCCATATGAGAACGCGTATCTGACTCAGATGATTGAGTCCAAGGAAGAAACCATCCTTGAAGAAATGCCTATTGTGAGGGAATTCACTGAAGTGTTTCCCGAGGAACTCCCTGGTCTTCCTCCTAGAAGAGATGTTGAGTTCTCAATTGAACTTATACCCAGGGCATTACCAATATCCAAGACTCCATATAGAATGACTATTGTTGAGCTTGAAGAGATGAAGAAACAACTACAAGAGAATCTGGATAAAGGGTTTATATGCCCAAGTGCTTCACCATGGGGTGCACTAGTCCTCTTCGTCAAGAAGAAGGATGGGTAAATGCGGCTTTGCATCGATTATCGTGAACTTAACAAAATCACGATAAAGAACAAGTATCCTCTCCCAAGAATCGATGCTTTTTTGATCAGCTGCGTGGAGCACAATAATTCTCCAAGGTGGATTTGTGGTTGGGATATTATCAAGTAAGGGTGAAGAAGGAAGATGTCCCTAAGACTGATTTTCGTACAAGATACGGGCACTATGAATTCATAGTAATGCCTTTCAGACTAACCAATGCTCCAACAATATTCATGGACTTGATGAATAGAGTCTTTAGAGATTACCTTGACAAATTTGTGGTAGTCTTTATAGATGATATTCTAATATACTCCAAAACCAAGGAGTATCATGAGGAGCATTTAAAAACTGTACTAGAGACTTTGCGCAAGGAGAAGCTCTATGCAAAGTACAACAAGTGTGATTTCTGGTTGAAGGAGGTCTCATTATTGGCCCATATCATCATAAGCAATGGGATATCTGTAGACCCCTCCAAAACAGATGTAATTGAGGGATGGCTAAGGCCAACATCAGTAACGGATATCCGTAGCTTCTTGGGGTTAGCTGGATATTATCGACGATTTGTGAGAAATTTCTCACGATTTTCCAACCCTCTTACCAAGATAACTCAAAAGGGAGTAAAGTTTTCTTGGAGTGGTGAATGCGAAGAAAGCTTCAAGG
Source organism: Viscum album (assembly GCA_963277665.1). Taxonomy (NCBI): domain Eukaryota; kingdom Viridiplantae; phylum Streptophyta; class Magnoliopsida; order Santalales; family Viscaceae; genus Viscum; species Viscum album. The sequence goes on along the minus strand of OY728129.1, from coordinate 1,841,823,303 downwards.
AGTTGAAAAGGAGGCTTATCATTGCACCCGTGCTCACTTTACCCACAAGTGGGGAACTTTTTGTGGTATTCAGTGATGCTTCGAAGAAGGGCTTAGGCTGTGTGCTGATGCAGAATGATAAAGTGATATCCTATGCCTCAAGGCAGTTGAAAATCCATGAGCAAAACTATCCAACACATGATCTGGAGTTGGCGGATGTGATCTTTGCCTTAAAAATCTGGCGTCATTATCTCTATAGAGAGAAATGTGAGATATATACTGACCAAAAGAGTCTTAAATATATATTCACACAGAAATAGATTAATATACACCAGAGAAGATGGATAGATATCATCAAAGATTATGACTGTTCAATACATTACCACCCTAGGAAAGCGAACAAGGTGGCAGATGCCCTAAGTAGAAAGGACCCAGCGATTCTGTCAATGATGAGAATTGAGAAGGATCCAATCTTATTAGACTTGATGAAGATGGACATGGGAATCATAGAGAAGGAAACATCATCAATCCTTTCACAAATTATTGCTCAACCGTCTCTTTTGGAGAGGTTAAAGGATGCTCAAAAGGATGATGTGGGAATTCAAGAAAAAGTGGAAGCTATCAAAAAGGGGAAATCCTCGGAGTTTAATGTTAATGAAGAAGGAATTGTGCGGTTTGGGAAAAGAATATGTGTTCCATTAAATCCAGAGCTGAAGAAGGAACTTTTGGATGATGCACATAGTTCAAATTTCTCTATTCACCCAGGGAGCACAAAGATGTATCGAGATCTCTGAGAAAACTTTTGGTGGGATAATATGAAGAAGGAGATCGCTGAATATACATCAAAGTGCCTGGTGTGTCAGCAAGTGAAGGAAGAGAGGCAGAAGTCTAAGGGGATGATGCAATCATTTCCCATACCAGAATGGAAATGGGAGAACATCACCATGGACTTTGTCACCGGACTTCCAAGGACATCCAAAGGAAACAATGCAATCTGGGTTGTTGTGGATCGTCTTACAAAGATTGCACACTTCATTGCTATTCGGGAGGATTTCTCTTTGGATCAACTGGCACAAATATATATCAGGGAAGTGGTAAGGTTGCATGGAGTACCACTATCTATTGTGTCTGAACGAGATCCAAGATTCACATCAATGTTTTGGAAGAGTCTTCAACATGTTCTGAATACTGAACTGAACTTCAGTACAGCCTATCATCCTCAAACTGATGGCCAATTAGAGCGGACTATCCAAACACTTGAGGACATGTTGAGATCATGATCAATGGACTTTAAAGGAGGACGAGATCAATATATTCCTCTGGTTGAGTTCTCTTATAACAATAGTTTCCACTCAAGCATCCAAATGGAACCATATGAATCCCTATATGGGAAAAGGTGCAAAACACCGACATGTTGGGATGAGGTCGGTGAACGTAAGTTGCTTCGACCAGAAATGGTCGAGGAAATAGTGGAGAATGTGAAAACCATTCAGCATCATATCAAGGCAGCCCAGAGTTGACAGAAGAGTTATGTAGATAATCATCGACGAGACCTTGAGTTTAAAGTTGGAGACATGGTTTTTCTACGCATATCTCCATGGAATATGGTCATGAGGTTTGGAAAGAAAGGGAAGTTAAGTCCAAGGTACATCGGCCCCTTCGAGATTCTTGATCGTGTCGGGGCTGTGGCATATCGACTAGCACTTCCACCTACTATGGCCAAAGTACATGATGTATTTCATGTATCCCTCTTAAGGAAGTACATACCGGACCCTTCACATGTACTCTCTTCTGAGGTGGTACAATTGGAAGATGATCTTTCTTATGAGGGGCAACCAGTGAAGATCTTAGATCGTAGAGAAAAAGTTCTACGAAATAAGACAACGCCCCTCATCAAGGTGTTGTGGACAAACCACAAGTTTGAAGAAGCGACTTGGGAATCGGAGGAAATGATGATTCTGAGTTTCCCACATTTGTTTTAGTGTGGGAAAAAAAATTTCAAGGGAGAAATTTCTTAAGGGGGGAATATTGTAACGACCCAAAGTTTCATTAATGGAAATCCATCTTGATCTAATTAAATGTCTCTTTATGTTTATATAAAATGTCAACTTATTTGGTTTTATTATAAGAATTTTGACCGTTGCTAATATAGCCGTTGAATTGTGATCACATGATTAGTATAAATATAGGACTTTAACAAATCCAATTTACTGAGACAAAAGAAGCAATGACCTCATCTAGTAGAATTGCCCCATACGAAGCCCATTTGTCGGAGCTCGGAAAAGAGGTGGAATCTTTGGGCTTCTCTCTTGACCAAGCCCAATCTGAGCTTCATCATGTCAAGCTCGAACGTGACCGTCTACGGGAAAAGTGGAAGTTGATTGAAATTACCACTCGAGCGATGTTATCCGAGCCACCCCAAGAGTCTGTCACCATCGCACACCTTACCCTTAGGTCTTATGCAGCTGTTTTAAGGGGTTATGTAACAAATAAGTAGTACTATGTTCATGTACATTATTTTTGTATATAATAATGAATATAACTTCTAGTCATTTTTGATACATTGTAAATAGTTCTTAAAGTACAAATGGTGTTTTTAGTTATTATTTAATTGAGAAATATATTTTATTAAATTAAGGGATTTTTGAATTAAATTATATTTTAATAAAATAATATTATTATTAAATTAATTTTTATTAAATATAAATGATCTTATAATTTTATTAATGCAGTTATAATTTTTATTAAGGTTTGAAAGCCATTTCTGTCAAAACCTGTGAATTTTTGATAAATGTAAGTTTTTATTTTAAAAGTGAAAATGAAAATATTTAGAAAATTATTTAGATAAAATAAATGTTATTTCTGGAATCAGGACGTCGAAATTATCCAATGGTGAATTTTTCATAATTTTCTGAGACAGTCAAATTTTTGGGTAAAAATTAAATACCGTTTAAATATATATTGTGTTTTATGACATCATAATGAACCAATAGTGATGTAATAAAATAATATAATCTTTATGTTCGGCCAATATATGTTTTACCATTAAAATAATGTGATTTTGGGTTTGTTTGAATTACTTTTCAAAGCATTAATGGACCCCTCAAGACTTATTCAACACCATGCCTTTTTAAATTAATTTCCATGGGAGAAAGACTCACCTCCACATAAGCAACCCTAATATTTTAAGAAGCTAAGACTTTGGCCTTATAAGATATTTTTTTCCTCTTCCCTTTTCCAAAAACCATGGGCAAAAACCATGGGATGGTTTGTGGTTTGGATTAATTTAATGTAAGGGAACCCAAACCTAAATAATAAAGAATTCCCTCACCTTTCTTATATAAACCCACCCAAGATCCCACTTCCTCCACACTCAAAGCATTTTGAGTTCGTCCAACCTCTGCCAAACTCTCTCTAGAATCCTCCCAAGGTTCCCCAAGCTCCCAAGAAGCCTCTCACAAGCCTCTCTCTAGCCTTTGGAAGAACACTTCCAAGTAAGGGTTTTTTCTTCCTTTCTCATTTTTGTCAATTTTCTTTAAGTTTTATTGTCCTTTTAGTTTCAATTACGAATGTTGGGGTATGGTTTCGCACCTCCCCCATACTGACCTATTATTGTTTTAATGATGTGATACCCATTTCTCTCTCATTAAATGCCTCCCATGTACACCCGTTACTATGCCGAAATTCCGAAAGGAACTTCTCTCTCTTCATTTACATTCAAGCAATAATTTTGTATCATGAATCTAAATTCCATTAAAATTGCTGGGAAATGTATCTATATGACCTCATTACTGTCCATTACATGTAAATATGATGAGGAACCCCTTTATCTCTCATCAACCATTTTTTATGAATTCTTATGTCACGTCGTTACGCTGCCGAAATCGCACCGATTTTCTAAGCCAATGCCATTATGTAGTGGATACCATGCCCATTTCTCCATCAAGGGTATCCACCTTTATGCACCTTTACTTATTGATTACAAAGTTTCATGTATGAATTCCACGTTCCTTTATCATGGAATAAATGATTATGTTTTATGAATCCATGTTTTATGATCCATGTGGCACACTTATGCATGAAATGAAATGTTTAAGAAGGGTGCGCCCTTATAGCGCTCCAATGCATTGGGTAAAGTATAATATCATGATACGTCATGTGCAATGAGTGTTGACTCATGCTAATTCAAGTGCAACGAGGGTTTACTCATGCTTTATATGCAATGGGGATTTACTCATGCTCCATGTGCAATGAGCCTTGGCTCATGCTAATTCCATGATAAGTGTTGTTGCTACATTTCCATGTTATGATTATTATGCGTTATCATGCATTTATGTTCATGTTTCTTTTATGATCTATTGATATGCCTATTTTCTAACATGTATTGTACTCCTCATGTTATTCCATGTTTACTCCCTTACTAGGCTTTATAGCTAACCCTTTTCTTATGCATGTCCTCAGGTTATTCCATGCAATTCTAAGTACAAGGGAATATAGTGGTCATGTAAAGGAAGTTTTCAATAAAGATGTTGTATTTCATGTTTCAAGTTTTTATGTAATGATCCTAAGCCCCAAAGACACTAAACCTCTTGATCTTCTTTGTTGTATCAAGTGAAGTTTTATGTAATAAATCATGTTTAAGTCTGTAATAAAAGTAGGGTTGTCATAGGGTTGATTCCTACACATCACAACCGACTCATGGAATGTTGTCCTAAAGTATAAAAACAATATGAATAAATTTTCTCAATTTTCAGTATGTCACTTGTGTTTTTTAATTGAATTAATCCCAATTTTAAATAAGAAGACACATTTGGAGTCATACCGGTGACACCGTGCGTCAGATTATGGTGAGGTTGATTCCTACATGTCACAAATGACTGATATATCATTTTCCTCAAGTATCAAAACAATTGGAATGCATTTCCTCAGTTTTTAGTATGCCAGTTGTGTTTTTTTACTAAAATGTCATTTCAAATCGAAAACATGCAATTTGAGTCATACCGGTCGCATCGTGCATCGGTTTGACATGAAACTGCTTTATACACGTCAAAAATACCTGACAAATCATTGTCCTTAATTTTGAAGACAATCAGAGTGTGTTTTCTTGGTTTTCAGTGAGTGACACGTTTTGAGCTAAAATGTCAATTTTAAACTGATAGCGGACACTTTTAGTCATCTCGGTCACAAAATTCATCGGATTGAGGTGGGGTTGGTTCATACACATCACAACTGACTCATAGATCATTATCCTAAAGTATTAAAATAATCCGAATGTTTTTGCTCAGTTTTTAGTATGTAAGTTGTGTTTTTTTACTTGAATTAATGTTAATTTTAAATAAGAAGACACATTTGGAGTCATACCGGTGACACCGTGCGTCAGATTAGGTGCATTTGATTACTACACATTAAAAATGAATGATAGATCATTTTACTAAAGTATCAAAACAATCAGAATCAATTTGCTCAGTTTTTAGTATGTTAGTTGTGTTTTTTACTAAAATGTCATTTCAAACCGAAAACAAGAAATTTGAGTCATACCGGTCACATCATGCGTCAGTTTGACATGAGACTACTTCATACACATCATAAAGGACTTAAAAATCATTTTCCTTAATTTGAAAGACAATTAGAGAATGTTATATTGGTTTTCAGTGAGTGACATGTTTTGAGCTAAAATGTCAATTTTAAACTCATAATGGACACTTTTAGGCATACTGATCACATGGTGCGTCGGATTGCGGTGAGGTTGATTCCTACACGTCACAACCGACTCATGGATTTTTGTCCTAAAGTATCAAAGCAATCAGAATGCACTTACTCAGTTTTTAGTATGTCAGTTGTGTTTTTTTACTTGAATTAATGTCAATTTTAAATAACACTACCACAAATGAGGGTAAGAGAAGTGCTCGGGTTTTATCAACACTAATCAAAAAGTGCTGATAAAAGGAGGTATTTTATCAGTGCTAAAAAAAGAACTAATAAATCTACCATTTATCAGTGCTAACAAAAAGCATTGATAAAAATGAGACTTTATCAGCACTAATAATAACACTAATAAAAGTGTTTAATAGAAAATATTATTAATTTATATAAAAATATTTTAATTATATTCAAAAATAATTTTTATATGTATACATTAAATAAAAAAAACATTTTTATTATGTTTATTTTGTTTATGTTTTATTTATGTTTATTATGTTTATTAGTTTTAGTTATATCTTTATTATATATTTATTATACTATATGTTTATAATATTATATATAAATACTTTTTAATATATATATATATACACAATACTTATTATATATTTATATATATATAAATTTATGTTTCCAAATGAATGTGTCAATTGATGTGTAATGGATGTTCATATTCATCTTTATTATATATTTATTATACTATATGTTTATAATATTATATACAAATACTTTTTAATATATATATACACAAATACTTATTAAATATATATATATTTAAATAAATTTATGTTTCCAAATGAATGTGTCAATTGATGCGTAATGGACATTCATATTCATCTCATGAATATGTTCATTTTTTACCCTAATGTTGGCCATATATATTATAGTACTATACTTGGTGCATTCATTCATTTCCAATATATATGAAGCTTTATGTTCTCATAAATACTTAAAATCACGATAAATATATTTAAATAAAAAGTAAATGTATTTATTATATTTAAAAATATAAATATTTAGTTATATATAATTATATAATTTTTAAATATATTATACATAATTATAAATATATACAACTAATTAAATATAAATATGTTTAAATAATTATAAAATTACAAAATATTTTTTTAAATGATAAATAAATATTTATGAATACCTTTTGAATATATTTATTTATAAATATATGTCTTTAATGAATATATACACAAACACAGACACAGATATATATATTTAAATTCTTAAGAAATTAAACTTAAAATTAATATATCAATTTATATATATGTATATATATATATATTTATATATATATATATATTTAATTATAATTTAAATTATAAAATTATACATATATATTTAATTATAATTTATACATAGACACACACAAATATATATATATATATATAATTATAATTCAAATTGTTAAATTATAATAAATATATTAATTATATATATTTATAAAATTATAAATGTAATAAATATATTGGTTATAATTTTATAATTATGAATAAATGGTATGTTTTATTAGCTCTAATTAAAAAGCACTGATAAAACATACATTTATCAGCACTTTTTTAGCACTGATAAAGATGAGTCTTTATCAGTGATTTTTTAGCGATGATAAAGACTCATCTTTATCAGTGTTAAAAAAAGCGCTAATAAAAGTATGTTTTATCAGTGATTTTCAATTTAGCGCTGATAAAACATACATTTAGCAGCGCTTTTTACTAGCGCTGATAAATGTTTCCCTTGATTTTATAAATGAACCCTAACTGCATCCCCTTACTTCCACACCCCTCAAGCTCTCATAGAATCCTAACGCTATGCCGCCCGATCCTCCTCCTCCTCCTCCGTTGCCGCTGCTGCGAACACGTCCACCTGATCCTCCACCACTGTTTCCACCTCCCGCTCCTCCTCCACTGCCACTGCCACCTTCTTCTCCTCCTCCGCCACCGCTGCTGCCGTTGTTGCCGCCGCCGCTGCCTCCGTCACTACCTCTGCCACTGACTCCGCCGCCTCTTCCGTCGTTGTTGCTGCTAGTAAGCTTCATTAACCATAGCTTCTCACAGACGATTGATATTTAAATGTACGATAGTTTTTAGGGATACGGACATAGAATAATCAACATAGTAGGTCTAGGAATATTCATAATCAATCAAAATTATAGGCATGGTATGTATATTTTCTCATAGAACCAAGGGACATGTAAGCAATCATTTTTTTTAATTTTTTGGTAGGCACATATGTATAATTTCCTATTTACAATCAATTTATTCTTTCATGTAGTAGCTTGATTGTTTTACTTAGAGTTACTCTAGCCTCATCATGTAGTAAATTTCCTTTTGGAATTTCGGTCACTCCAGCTACTTCATGTGGTGGCTTGATTCTTTTTCCATTTTTACGCATGCATACCCATGGTATTTACTTCTTGTGGTATCTCACTTTTACAAATTTTCACATGTGTGACACCTCTATTTTATTTATGCAACAACTTTGAATTTTGAGCTTGTAGTCGATTTTCTAGAGGCGTGGTTGATTGAGGGTACCATATTTTCAAATGAATCTTTGATTTTTTGTTCTTGTGGGAGCTTAAAGAGTGCTAAATTTCTATACTATACTTAGAACAGTAGCTCGAACTCAATGCGAAGTAGTTTGATGCCTTTTCCAATTTTGTGGTCATAGTCAGTGTACGGACCGCATGACTATTTCCATGATTATCACCACAAAATTGCATACATAGTAAAACAATCCATTCAACTTACATTTTAAATTTAAATAATTGAATAAAATCATTAAATTAAAGAATGAATTCTAAATGAAAAAATAATATAAAAACATACAATTAAGGTAGAATTAATTCCAAAATTAATTTCAATAAATTTAATAATTAATTAAAAATAAGAAAATGATGCTCTTTTAAATGTAAAAAAAATTAAACTCAAGTAAAATTCATCACTTCAACACATGAAACACTATATTTGAAAGAATATTCAATGAATAACATATTCAATATCAAATTACAAAAAAATATATAATTTCTCATGATCAAAACATTTCAATAATCAAAACCTCAATAAAAAATAGTTGTGGAAAAATCTATTAAATAAATGACACATCAAAGACCCTTAAGGACTTAATTTTTGTGAAAACTCCATTGATTTTTTTCCTATAAATGGGGACTTAATATAACCTTTCTATAGGTATATATGAGTTTAGTTTTTTCTCAAAATTATTCCCAAATCCATCTCTAAACATCTCAAACCACATTCCTAAACCCTTAGTGTGACCATAAAACTATTATATAAGTTCCTTAAGTCAAATCCAAAGGGGTAAATCTAATGAAGAGGTAAAGTTATAACTGAATTCTTTCAAGTTTCTTTCTTCTTCTACCTCATAGAAATCAATTATAAACATACTAATATAATGAAATAAGTATCACTACTATACTAAAATATTATTATTTTGACCATACAATATTTTTTATCCCATTTTGATCCCATGATAATTGAAAACGTCCCTCGTGCATACATACAAACTACCTCATCCACAAAGCGATGTATTTAGTTTTTCATCACTGCATCACATGGAAGATTATAAAGATTTATTTAATTAATATATATGATATTTATGAAATAATTATGATTCTATAGAGATAATATATCATCTACCTTCTTACCCCATAATCTATTGGAATATAGAAACGTCGCACATGCATACGAGTGGACTACTTCCTCCATGGGAATTGAAAACATCGCTCATGTGTACATGTGGACTACCACCACCATGAAATGATGTATTTCATTTATCATCACCACCTTAAATGGATGGTTTGAAAATATGTTGAATATATAATAATGATATTTATATCATTTTAATGTTTTTGTAGATGAAGGAACAATGACCCTCTTGACCATGGTCAACACACCAATGTTATTTTAGACTGAACAAACCCAAAACATTCGGCGTGAATTAAAGGTACTCCTAAGGTTGTGAAGTGGTTTGGTCATTTTATAGAATCCCTTGAGTTGAATTACCCAAAGTGGTCTGGGGTGGTTGTTTATTTTGGAATCCGTGCTTATTGAGTTGGAATGTCTTGAGGCTTTGAGGTAAATTTTATTTTAGGTATTATTTGTTGTTTTTTGGTTCCTCTTACATGAGGGTTTGTTTATATAAGTTGTGAATAATATTTAGGGTCTACATATGGATTATAAGGATCCATAGAAGAAACCATCTCATGAATATGAAATACCTAAATCATGTTGGGAAATAATCCACTAATGAAATTTAAGCCCACATTATCCATGCTCAGTGTGGGAAATAGGTAGTATATGAACATTACCTATGTTATAAAAGAGAACACAAAAGGATAAAATATGTTGGGGGTTGTAAGGACATATTTTCCAATAGAGGAATCTTAAAAAATTGGGAGGTTGGTTAGGGAAAGTCCCTACAAGAATGAATTGATTTACTGGTATGTATAGTTACTTAAGGGGGTAAGGCTGAGGGAATTTGAATTCTAGTAGAATAAAGGAGAGTGGAAAAATTACACCATTGTGAATTGGGAACATCATGTGGAATGTTAGTATAAGTGAGGGTTAAAACTTTATAGAGGATCATTGTGAGAGTGTTAATAACTGGGAGGGAACCAAATAAAGGGGGATCTAACAAAATGTATCAAGTATGATTGGGAAGTTAGGATTGAAGTTTGTATAGTTTAACATAATGTAAAAAGTGTCTCTCTTGGGATTTATGTATTTTTGAAAATGCCTAAGTGGTTCTTTTAAAATGATTTAAGTGTTTTGAAATGTTTCTTAAAAAATTATATGTGTTCAACATACCCTTTTTTGGTTTTAAATATATTTAAATGGTTTAAAAAAGGAATTGGGGTTTTGAGAAAGGTTGTTTCAAACTAATTGGTTTATTTTAAATGAAATTCATTTTAAAGAGGAATATGAATAAATGGTTGTTTTTTAATGGGATTTCAACTATGATTTTTAATGGTATTTTAACTGTTATTTTCAAAGAGTGTGATTTTTTTATAAATAGTTTTTAATGGGATTTCAACTATGTAAATGGTTTGTCTAAATTAGATCTTTTTTATTTTATAAATAGTTTTAAAAAGAGTGTGTTATTTTAGCCTTGGTTAATTTTTATATCAATGTTTTATGTAATTATTTTGTTAAATATTAATATCACCGAATCAAATAGGATGGATATTAATAAATAATGGATGGATGCTAATCGTTTGACAAAAGAGTATGAAGATGGAGTGAAAAAGTTCATCAAGTTTTCAAAAGATCATGCATATGATCCTTCTCAAATCCTTTTTTTGTGTTTACACTATTTTTATTCAAGACAAGTTAGTTCAGAAGAGTTGAAAGAACAATTGATCAGTCACAAAATAGATCAAAGTTATAAATATTGGAATAAACAGGGGGAAAAAGTGAATGTAGCTTGTGACTTGGATAAAATTGTGTTTTATGGATCATTTGATATGATTACAAGTGTGGATAATGAATAAGACCATATCGAGGATGTGATTACAGATGTTCATGATGATGAAGATCATATTAAGGAAATAATAAGGACAGTTGAAGATGAACTTTGAGATTGCCCAAAACTGTTTGAGAAGTTAAAGATTTGTGTAAAGACACCATTGTATGATAGTTACACTAAATATACAACATTATCATCCATACTGAAGCTGTATAATTTGAAATCATGCAATGGATGGAGTGAAACCAGTTTTACGGAATTTATTTCTCTCTTGAATGAAATTCTCCCAAAAGATAATGAGCTCCCGAGCCGAACATACAATGCCAAAAGAATGCTACACTCGATGGGTGTGATATCTAAAAGAATACGCATATGACCGAATGACTATATACTATTTTTAAGGACTATAAATCACTTAGAGAATGCCCAAAGTGTGGCTCTTCTCGATAAAAGAAAGATTAATCTGGTCCTATGAAAGTTTCATGGTACTTTCCAATCATTCCAAGGTTTAGGCGCCTATACGGAAGTGAGGAGACAACATGGAAATTCGCATGACACACAAATAGAAGAAATAAATATAGAAAATTATGACACCCACCAAACTATCCTTAGTGGAAAATAATTGATCATGAGTATCCTAACTTTATAAACGAGCCGATAAACCTTTGTCTTGCATTATCTACAGATGGAGTGAATCCTTTTTGATTTTTAAAGCAGTACTCACAGTACATGGCCGGTTATGTTGGTAAATTATAACTTTCCACCATGGTTATGTATGAAATGAAAAAACATCATGTTATCTATACTTATATCAGGACCAAAACAATTGGGTAATGGTATTGATGTTTATTTGGCTCCATTTATCGAGGATTTTAAATTATTGTGGAATTCAGATGTTATGATGTATGATGGTTATATAAATGAAGATTTCACGTTGAGAGACATGTTGTACGGGATGATAAATTACTTTCTTTCTTATGAAATTTTTTCTGTATATAGCATTAAAGGAACTCTTGGGTGTCCCTTCTATGAACAAGGTACACAATCAATTAGGTTGAAACATTCATCGAAAACTATGTTTCTAGGAAATCGTAGATTTCTACCCTGACGACATAAGAACCAATCTTGTATGACATCATTCGATGGAAGTTTAGAGGAATGTAAACCACCATCTCCACTAATAGGTGATAAACTGTTTGATAAAGTTAAAGATATGGACACTGCTTTTGGTAAACCATTTTAGAAAAACCTTATGAAAATCGGTTGGAAAAAGAAATTAGTTTTTTTTGAATTACCATACTGGAATTTTGTGTACGTCATACATTTTATTGATGTTATGCATGTTGAAAAAAAAAATATGTGATAGTGTCATCGACATGTTACTAAATGCACCCATCAAAACAAAGGATGAAATTAAGGATAGGTTGGACATGGTTGGCATGTGAATACGAGAAGAGTTGGCACTAGTGAAGGTTGAAAAAAAAATATTTCTTCCACCTACTGCTTACACTCTTTCTATGCAGGAGAGATATCAGTTTTGAAACTTCTTGAATGACATAAAGGTTGTAGAGGGGTATTCATTGAATGTTAAGAACACTGTGTCAATGCACGATTTAAAGTTAAAAGTTCTGAAATCACATGACTGCCATGTTTTGATGCAAGATCAAATTCATATAACTTTATGTTGATTTTTTCCCAAGAATGTCTGTCATAAATTAATGAAGAAATATTTCTTATTCAATGATATATGTATCAAAGTTATAGACCCAAAAAAATTTCTAACTATGGAAAGATAAATTGTCATCATATTATGTGAATTGAAAATGTTTTTCCCACTGACATTCTTTGATATGATGGTTTATTTGATGGTTCACTTGTTGAGGAAGCTATTGAATTATATACCGAATACCTGTTCGGTGTGTAAAGCATTGGTATAACAAAATCTCATCACACTGGGTGACTTGCGGGTGAAGGAATTTCTGGAGAAAAGGTTGTCACAATCAATATTACAGATTGGGAGTAGGCCCACCTTTACATTTTTCATAACAGTTTAGATATTGACCCATATATTGAAACCCACAAAGAAATTATTAGGTATTCGAATCCATCAAGGGATGAAAAATGGATATCAAATAAACATAATTAACAGTTTATAGGATGGTTTCGGGATCACATTTTTAAAGATTCAGATGAAAATCTAAACTCAATTTCAGAATGACTTCAATGGATAGATAGAGGACCAAGTGTGTATGTATTATCTTACAATTCTTACGTAATTAATGATTATACATTCTATAATAATGAACATGATGAAGGTAGTACCAAACATAATAGTGTAGTTACAATTGTGGCTGAAGTGATGCATGTTTCTATTGCTACGGACATAAATCCAATTTATGCGAATATTTCATACTTCGACATCATCAAAAAAATATGGGAGTTGGATTATATGAAATTCTGAGTGCCGATTTTTCAATGCAAGTGGGTTGATAATAGAAGTGCTATTTAAATAGATGAGTTGGTATTTGTGAAAGTTGATTTCAGTAAGGAAGGGTAAAAAGAAGAACCATTTATAATGGAATCACATGCAGTATAAGTATTTTATGTTCCAGATCCCGCAAATCAAAACTGGTCAATTATTCTATTATCAACCAAAACTACTGAAGAGTCAGATGAAAATTCAACAGAGGATAACCATTTCATTAGGATTTCACAATCATTTCATAGCGGTCCCAGTGTAGATGACATTTTTTATGTCATAAGAGACCACAATGAAGGGATTTGGATTGTCGATAGAGGGGTCAAATACCTTCAACCTTAAAAAAAGAGATTTCAATAATCAGGTTATTTTTTCTAATATACTTTGTGTTACTTTATGTTAATATCTGTTCACTACTGCTTTTATGTCATCTAAATTAAATGTTAAACCAATTTTGAAGATAATGACTTCTACATGTGATAATGCTCCCAATCCCCAAGAACAACAGGTTTCTCAACCTGTTGATGCTCGCAGTGCAGAAGAACAACAAGTTTCTCAACCTATTGCTGCTCCCAGTGCAGAGGTACAACCACTATTTTCACATGCCGATGCTATCCCTCTAGAGTTGTAGGAACATATTGATGGTGGTGGATCTGAGGAAATGAAAGGTGAAGAAACACCGACAACGCATAACAAACAGGGGCGCCGTAATTTGATGGTATTAGAAAAAATCATTAAGCCTAAAGAGAAAGGCATTAAATATGAGATTGGATGGAATAAGTAGGGCCAACATGTTAACCCCAATAAGGCCATGTTCATTAGTTACATTAGAATCATCACTTAGTAATGCGTGATGATTGATGTATCTTCATGGAACCATATTGTGGCTGAGATTAAGACACTGATGTGGGGGGATATTATGGTAACATTATGATATCATTTTTTTAATTTACTAAAAATTAAATAATGAAACATTGACTTATACTTTATCATCTCTTGGAGAGTGCATTTCTAGTAGATGAATCGCACAAAGAATATGTCTTAAGGGTTGATGGAAGGATTCACAAGGTTTTTTTGCAGATTTTTAATTAAATATCATCTTAAAGATACTGAAGGGAAAATAAAACCGCACCCACCTCTTCTTTATGCACACCTGATAACCCAAGCATCGTGGGATGCGTTTATTGGCTGTTGTGTGAAGCAATATTTTTGGGTACATTGTGTCTGGTAAAACATTATTTGACAGTACGTGTATTCATCACTTTGATTGATAGTGTTTTATTTATGAAGCAATAACTGAGTGTTGAAAATAAAAAATGAGCATCAAAACCAGTGTACCCCTACCGTAAAGCAAGGATGAGGTACACATCACTTGAAAAAATTTTGGTACATATTTTAAATCCACCATAATACTTTTATGTGACATAAAACAACCCAATAAATATGTTCTTTTGTTTATATACAGCTTGAAGAGTCCAAATCCAAATCCACTTCCATCCCACGCCATGTGCTATGGAAGGAGGCACATGTAACTAAGTATGGAAAACTAATAGTTGAAAACACACAAAAAGTGAGGGAAACTTGTGTAAGCATGACATAATAAAAATTTGTTTTACTTAAAATCACTATTACATAACAATGATTACATATTTTCATATATTTTATATCTTACATAGTCACAAGAATCAACAACACCCACATCGGATGAAGACATACTTTCAGTGGCCTTGAAGTAGCCAGAAAAGTATGGTCGCGTCAGAGGTGCAAGTTTTGGAGAAACATCCCAAACATATTTTGAGAAAAAAACAAGAGGAGGATCAAACTGAGGAAATGAAAAAGATGAGAGAAATATTAGCTATGTTTAAAGAAGAATTACAATACTAGAGAGTGATGATAGAAAGTTTTATGGGGAAGGAAAAGAGAAGAAAAAAATCAAGAACAACCCACGTGTGAAGATCCTGCCCCACCCCCACCAGTTTTGATGCAAGTTATTCCCCTTAAAAATAATTATTAACTGAGGTATTCAATTTTATAATAATTGTTTCTATGAAATGTGAATCAGATATACACTACACACTGATACATTTCCTGTATTGATATTCTACAGGGTGAAAATGATTGTGATTTATATCTATCAACACCCACCCATATCCTTGTAGCAAGAGATACAATGTTCAATATCTAGAATGACGTGCTACACAACAGACCACTTCCTATAGGTCATGTCAGAGTGTCAATTACTGTAGCCCTAGATCTGAGCACCGAGATACATGTTCCAATTAATAATGCAGATATTCATATGGATGAACAAGCTTTTTGAACATTTATCGCATGGCCGTCACATCTGGTAAAAAAACATGTCGATAATGAGGTATTCATTTCCAATTTAATTTTCAAGCTAAACCTTAAACATTTAATGAAAAAAGGTATGAACTGATGCATGTTATTAAAAATAGACAAAGGGAATGGGTGAAATGAAAGACCAGTTCAAAACCATCTCAAGGATCAACCAACCAATCAAAGTGATATACCCAAATCACCTTAAACCCCTATTCTATATCCACATTTATTATCATTTAAGGATCATGTGGATACGTAGTTAAAATATGGTGGTACTCACGTAATTTATTTTTAAGAAAATATGTATGGAGGGGAAGATTCAAACTTCATTGGTGTTGAGAGTGCAACTGAAATCCTCGAATATGAATGGTTAGGCAACTCAGTTGTAAATGTTTATATGAGGTATGTTTTCATGATTTTATTTTCCAAAAGATGATATACTATGATAATTATGACTAAATACATTTCATATATTTCTCAGGTGTATATATGAAAAATAATTGAAGGGATTTCCCCATGAAAAAAAATTTGGACTCGTTACTCCTTACGTCACCTCTACAACACTAACAGATATAAAATCCAAGAAAGAGGGTAAAATAGTGGCAGACCTGCTCAAATTGTTTAACAGAAAAATTTTCGGATGATAGACTCTTCTCAATACCAACAATGCAGGGGTAAAATAATACATTTTAATCATATCAAATATATTTTAATTTCTTTCATTACTTATTAATTTTTGTGTTTTTAGGAAGCATTGGATGCTCATTGTAATTATTTTGGATACTCAAAAGATTTATTTCTTGGATTCAATGCATGGATATCCAATAAACTGACAAAAAATGATGGCATTTTTCAATTTGTAATACATTACATCCAACATTTTAGAACTAAACATCTAATTATATAATTTATATTATCTTTTAATGAGGATTTTGTTATGATAGGGTGGTGTAAGACTATTATCTACACCATGGAATGAGTCCAGGGGAAAAGGACAAGAAATATGAAAATTACTATGAATGGATAAAAATAATTGTATATATAATAATATTTCACTATCCAAACACATATAAAAAATTACTTATTTTTCTCAATGTTTCTGCAGTGACCGAAACAAACAAACGATAAATATTATGGTTATTATGTTTGTAAATTTATGAAAGAGATCATATTCCATGAACAAAACAACATCCCTGAAGATGTATGTTTTAAGATAATTACTATTTAATTTAAAATAATTATTAATCATTTGTGTATTTATATTTTTTCAGTACTACCATGACTGCCGGAAATAGTCACATTCACAATATGATATAGATATTCTTAGAAACGAATGGGTAGTATACCTAATGGAAGAATGTACAAAAATAGATTGAAGATGGTAAACTTATCAAATAATTTCAACTTTAATAATCTTTTCTACCTTCTCTTTCTGTTTTTTTGATGGTAATGTTGTGATTTGTACAGGCTAAACACCCTGATGAAAATCATGGCCGTTGGTGGTTCTTGTTTTTTCACTAAATGAATTGCATGTTGGTTGGATTTTGAAAAGAAATTAGTGGTCCTCATTTATAGGGTATGTGTGTTTTTGATAGAACAAAATAGATAATGAGTATCCAGAAGGGGTTTCCCCATCCCTTGAGTTTTTTTGTGATATCTTGAGACATAACGAGCATAGGATCTTACTCCACTATTCTCATTTTCGACAACAAGAAGTGTTTTTCTCCAAAAAACATCGATTCAATCTACAATATTGGTAGTTCCCCTCTTTAGTCGATTCCGTGAAGAAATAACTACCACATATTCATTCAGAGGTCCTAAATATATGACAGATAGTTCTTCATTGGGATGACTAAAGCTATGATGTAGAAGGAGGATGTTATCCCGTGTAAAATGTATAGGGATCAAAGGTTTTTTCATAATCCTTCTAAACTAGGTAGATTGAGCACATTGACCAGGTCATGTCTCTTTTTTAGGTTTTAGAGGTAAGGGTGCATTGATTTTCAAGCAAAAAAATTTACCTAATTTTTTTTCTGATACTTTAGAACAAAAATCCATGATTCATTTGTGATGTGTAGGAATCAACCACACCTCAATCTAATGCACAATGTCACCGGTATGACTCTAAATGTGTCTTTATTTAAAATTGTCATTAATTCAAGTAAAAAAACCCAACTGATATACTAAAAACTAAGAAAATGCATTCCGATTGTTTTGATACTTTAGGAAAACGATATATCAATAATTTATGATGTATAGAAATCAACCAAACCTCAATCCAATGCACGGTGTCACTGGTATGACTCCAAATGTGTCTTGTTATTTAAAATTGACATTAATTCAAGTAAAAAAACACAACTAACCTATTGAAAACCAAGAAAATGCATTCAGATTATTTTGATACTTTAGGAAAACAATCCATGAGTCAGTTGTGATGTGTAAGAATCAAACTCACCTCAATCCGACATGTCGTGTGACCAGTATGACTAAAAGTGTCCATTATGAGTTTAAAATTGACATTTTAGTTCAAAACACGTCACTCACTGAAAACAAAGAAAACACACTCTGATTGTTTTCCAAATTAAGGAAAGTGATTCGTAAGTCCTTTTGTGACGTGTATGAAGTAGTCTTACATCAAATCAACACACGATGCGACTAGTATGACTCAAATTTCTTGTTTTCGGTTTGAAATGACATTTTAGTAAAAAAACACAACTACATACTGAAAACCGAGGAAATGAATTCTGATTATTTTGATACTTTAGTACAATGATCTATTAGTCATTTTTGACATTTAGGAATCAACCACACCTCAATCTGACACACGGTGTCACTAGTATGACTCCAAACGTGTCTTGTTATTTAAAATTGGCATTAATTCAAGTAAAAAAAACACAAATGACATACTGAAAACTGAGAAAACACATTCATATTGTTTTTATACCTTAGGAAAATGATCCATGAGTCAGTTTTGATGTATAGGAATCAACTACACCTCAATCTGACGAATGGTGTGACCAGTATGACTAAAAGTGTCCGATATCAGTTTAAAATCAACATTTTAGCTCAAAACGTGTCACTCACTGAAAACCATGAAAACACACTCTGATTGTATTCAAAATTAAGAATAGAAATTTTTAAGTCCTTTGTTATGTGTATGAAGTAGTCTCCCTTCAAAACAATTCATAATGTGACTTGTATGACTCAAATTTCATGTTTTCAGTTTGAAATGATATTTTAGTAAGAAAACACAACTGACATACTAAAAAATGAGAAAACACATTCAGATTATTTTGATAATTTATGACAGTGATTAGTTATTAATTTGTAGCATGTAGGAATCAAACCCACCTCAATATGACACATGGTGTGACCGGTATAACTCCAAATGTGTCATTTTTATTAAAAATTGACATTTTTTAATGTATTCTTCATATTAATGTTTAATTTATTTCTTTATAGTATTACTAATGTAATATTTGTTTTCTTATATAGTTGGAACATTTAATTGATTTGAGATGATTTTTTCAGTGACTGTTACCATTAGAGGACATTTTTTAGAGGGGACCATAGACGTCAAAAGAGAAAACATTAAATTTTTTAACTGTTTGTTGGATAATTGTAAATGTAATTTTATAAAACATTGTTCAAAATGTATATAAAATTGTTTTTTTGGTATATACTATGAGTGACTATTTTTGTATTCATGATTTCAATTAAATGTATATATAATTTTTTTCCAAACCTCAGTGTGCACTACTTGTTTTTTCATCATTTTCATCATGTATGTGGTTCTTTTGTATATACTATGGGTGGTTATTTTTGAGCAGGTTTTTGATGGTTTGTGCAGATTATTTTTGCTGGTTTGGTTATTTTGGTCTACCGTTTGGGTGCTGTTTATTTTTTGTAGGTTTCTGGGTGTGTTGTTATATAAAAAACACACCCAAATAGAGAATCCTTTATCAACTCTAATTGAAGCGCTGATAAATGGGGACTTTACCAGTGCTTCAAATAGAACTGATAAAGGGGGTCCTTTATTAGCTCTTTTTTTGTACTGATAAAGGGGACCCCACCTTTAATAATGGATCTATTATCAGTGATTTTTTATCATTGATAAAGTCCTTTTTAGTGCTAATAAAATCCTATTTTATAGTAGTGTAACAAGACACATTTGGAGTCATACCGATGACACCGTGCGTCAGATTGAGGTGTGGTTGATTCATACACATCATAAATGATTGATAGATCGTTTTCATAAAGTATCAAAACAATCATAATTCATTTCCTCAGTTCTCAATATGTCAGTTGTGTTTTTTACTTGAATTAATGTCAATTTTAAATAAATACACATTTAGAGTCATATCGGTGACACTGTGTGTTAGATTGAGGTGCAGTTGATTCCTACATCTCACAAATGACTCATGGATTATTATCTTAAAGTATTAGAACAAATTTTAAGTACATTTTTCTGCCTGAAAATCAATGCACCCATGCCTCTAAAACCTAAAATAGAGACCTGACCTGGTCAATGTGCTTAATCTACCTAGTTTAGAAGGATTATGGAAAAACCTTTGATCCCTATATGGTTGACACAGAATAACATCCTCCTTCTACAGTATAGCTTTAGTCATCCCGGTGAAGAACCATCTATCATATATTCAGGACCTTAGAATGAATATATGACCATTGGTTTTTAACTGGATCGGCTAAAGAGGGGAACTTCCAATGTTGTAGATTGAATCAATGCTTTTGGAGAAAAACACTTCTTGTTGTTGAAAATGAGAATAATGGAGTAAGTTTCTCGACCGTTATGTCTTAAGACATCACAAAAAAACTCAAGGGATGGGGAAACCCCTTCTGGATACTCGTTATCTATTGTGGTCTATCAATAACACACATACCCTGTAAACAAGGACCACCAATTTCTTTTCAAAATACAACCAACATGCAATTAATTTAGTGCACAAACAAGGACCACCAACAACCATTATTTTCAGTAGGGAATTTAGCCCATAAAAATCTCAACATTACCATCAAACAAATAGAAAGATAAGGCATACAAGGTTATTAAAGTTGAAATTATTTGATAAGTTTACCATCTTCATGCTATTTTTGTACATTCTTCTATCAGGTATGATGCTCGTTCGTTTCTAAGCATATCTACATCGTCTTGCGAATATGATTATTTTCAGTAGTCATGGTAGTAATGAAAAAATATAAATACACAAAGGGTTAATAAATATTTTAAATGAAATAGAAATTATCTTCAAAAATACCTCTTTAAGTATGCTATTTTTTTTCATGGAATATGATCTCTCTCATAAATTTACAAACATAATAACCATAGTCTTTTCTATTTGTTTGTTTCAGACACTGTAGAAACATTGATAAAAATAAGTAATTTTTTATATGTATTTGTATAGTGAAATATTATTATATATACCCTAATACTTATCCAGTCATAGTACTTATGAGGTTACATTTCCTTTTCCCCTGGCCTCATTCCATGATATAGAAGATATTCATGAACCACCCTATCTTAATAGAATCCTCATTAAAAGGTAATATAAATTATATAACTGGATGGTTAGTTCTAAAATGTTGGATGTATTTTATTAAAAATTGATAAACACCATCATGTGTGGTAATTTTGTTGGATATCCATTCATTGAATCCATAAAATAAATCTTTGGAGTATCCAAATTGACTGTAATGAGCATCCAATGCTGCCTAAAAACACAAAAAGGAATAAATAATGAAAGAAATTAAAATATATTTTATATGACTAAATTGTAAAGTTTTACCCCTGAATTGTTGGTATTAATAAGAGACTGTCATCCATAATTTTTCTATTAAATTATTTGAGTAGGCCTGCCACAATTTCACCTTCTTTCTTGGAAGTTATGTCTTTTTGTTCTGAAGAGGTGATGTGAGGACTAACGAGTTCAAATTTATATTCATGGAAAAATCCCTTCAATTGTTTTTCATATATACACTTGTGAAAAATATGAAATGTCTTTATTCATAATTAACACAGTATATCAGCTTTTGGAAAATAAAATCATGAAAACATACCTCCTGTATACATTTACAACTGAGCCACTTAAACATTCATAGTCGAGGATTTCAGTTTCACTCTCAACACCAATGAAGTATGGATCTCCCCCTCCATACATATTTGATTCAAAATCAATTATGTGAGTACCACTATCTTTCAACTTTGTATCCACATGAGTCTTCAATGATAATAAATGTGGATATAGAACCGAGGGGGGGGGGGGGGGTTAAGGTGCTTTGGGTAGATTGTTTTGATCGGTTGGTTGATCCTTGATATGGTTTTGAACTGGTATTTTATTTCACCCCTTAACTTTGTCTATTTGTAATAACATGCATTGTTTCAGAACTTTTTCCATTAAATGTTTAATGTTTAGCTTGAAAATTAAATTGGAAATGAATACCTCATTGTCGACATGTTTTTTTACAAGATGTGACGACCATGTGATGAATGTTCTAAGAGCTTGTTTGACCGTATGAATATACACATCATCAATTAGAACATTAGCTCAGTTTTCAGCCTAGGGATACAGTAATTGCCACTCTAACATTAACTATTAGAAGTGTTCTGTTCTGTAGTATTTTGTTCTAGATATTGAACACTATATCCCTCGCTACAAGGCGATGGGTGGGTGTTGATAGATATAAATCACAGTCATTTTCACCCTGTAGAATATTAATACAGGAAAGGTATTAGTGTCTAGTGTCTATCTAATTCACATTTGATAGAAACAATTATTAGAAAATTGACTACCTCAGTTAAGAATTGTTTTTGATGGGAATGGATCACCACAAAACTGGTGGGGGTGGGGTGGGATCTTCACACATGGGTTGTTCTTGAATTGTTTCTTCTCTTTTACTCTCTCCCATCAAACTTTCTATCATCTATCTTTTCCATTGGAATTGTTCTTCAAGTATAGATAATATTTCTCTCATCTTTTTCATTTCTTCACTTTGATTATCCACTTGTTTTTTTTCTCAAAATATGTTTGGGTTGTCACCCCAAAACCCGTACCTCTAACGCGACCATAATTTTATGGCTGCTTTAAGGCCACTAAAAGTATGTCTGTATCTGGTGTGGGTGTTGTTGATTCTTGTGACTATATCAGATAGAAAATATAGTAAAATAAGTGATCATTTATATGTAATATCAATTTAAAGTAAAACAAATTTTTATTATGTTATACTTACAAATGTTTTCCACAATTTTTATGTGTTTTTATCTATTAGTTTCCCATATTTAGTTACACATGCCTCCTTCCATAGAACATGGTGTGGGATGGAAGTGGATTTGGATTTGAACTCTTCAAGATGTATATAAACAAAATAGCATAGTTATTGTGTTGTTTTATGTCTCATAAAAGTATTATGGTAGATTTAAAACATGTACCAATTTTTTTTCAAGTGATGCGTACCCCATCCTTGATTTACGGTAGGGGTATGCTGGTTTTGATGCCCGTTTTTTATTTTCAGCACTTAGTTGCTATTTCATAAATAAAATACTATCAATAAAAGTGATGAATACATGTAATATCAAACAATGTATTACCAGACACAATGTACCTGAAAATACTACTTCGCACGACGACCAGTAAATGTATCCCATGATACTTGAGTTATTAGGTGTGCATAAATAAGAGGCAGGTGCGATTTTATTTCCCCTTCAGCATCTTTAAGACGATATTTTGTTAAAAGTGTGCGAAAACCCCTATGAATCCTTCCAGCAACCCTTAAGACACAATATTTGTGCGAATCATATAATATAAATGCACTCTGCAAGAGATTATGAAGTGTAAGTCAATGTTTCATTATTTATTTTTTAGTAAATTAAAAAAATGATATCATAATGTTACGATAATATCTCCCCACATCAGGGTATTAATATCAGCCACAACATGGGGCCATGAAGTTACATCAATCACAACGCATTTCCAAGTGACGATTCCAATGTAACTATTGAACATGGCCTTGTTGGGGTTAACATGTTGGCCCAAATTATTCCATTCAATCTTGTATTTGATGCCTTTATCTTTAGCCTTAATGATTTTTCCTAATACTGTCAAACTACGAAGTTCCTATTTTTTCTACGCCGCCAGTGTTTTTTCACCTTTCATTTCCTCAGACCCACCATCATCAATATGTTCCTCCGAATCTGGATAGATAGCATCGACATGTGCAGATGGTGGTTGTACCTCTACACTAGGAGTGGCAACAAGTTGAGAAACCTATTGTTTCAATGCACTGATAGCAGCAGTGGGTTAAGAGACCTATTTTACCTTGGAATTGGGAGTATCATCATGTAAATAAGTCATTATATAGATAAATGGTTTAACATTTAATTTAGATAAAATAAAATAATCAACAAAAAATATTAACATAAGCCAATAGGTTGAGAAACCTGTTGTTCGTCTGCACTGCGAGCAGCAGCAGGTTGAGAAACCTGTTGTGCCTAGGGATTGGGTGCATAATCATGTGTAGAATTCATTATCTGAAAAAGTGGTTTAACATTTAATTTAGATAACATAAAAGCTGTAGTGAACAAATATTAAGATAAAGTAACACGATGTATATTAGAAAAAAATATAACAAGATTATTGAACTTTGTTTTTTTAAAGGTTGAAGGGATTTTACCCCTTTATCAACTATCCAAATCCCTTCATTATGGTATCCTATGACATAAAAATCGCCATCTACACTGGGACCACTGTGAAATTATTGTGATTTCCTAATGAAATGGTCATCCTCTGTTGAATTTTCATATGACTCTTCAGTGGTTTTGGTCGATAACAGAACAATTGACCAGCTTTGGTTTGTGGGATCTGGAACATAAAATACTTGTAGTGCCTATGATTCCATTATAAAAATTTGTTCTTTGTACTCTTCCTTACTGAAATCAACTTTCAAAAATCCCAACTCATCTATTTTAATATCACTTCTGTTATTAACGCACTTACATTAAAAAATCAACACTCGAAATGTCGTATAATCCAACTCCCATACATTTTTGATGATGCCAAAGTATGACATATTCACGTAAATTGGATTTATATACTTAGCACTAGAAAAATGCATCTCTTCAGCCACAAGTGTAACTCTACTATTTTGTATGGTACTGCCTTCATCATGTTTATTAGTATAGAATGTATAACCATTAATTACATAATTATTGTAAGATAATACAGACACACTTGGTCCTCTGACTAGCCATCAAATTCATCCTGAAATTGAGTCTAGATTTTCATCTAACTCCTTAAACTTTGGTCCTGAACCCATCCTTTAAACTATTGATTATGTTTATTTGATATCCATTTTCATCCCTTGATGGATTTGAATTCCTAATAATTTCTTTGTGGGTTTCAACATATGGGTCAATGTCCAAACTGTTATAAAAAATGTAAAGGTGGGCCTGCTCTCAATCTGTAATATTGATTATAACAACCTCCTTTCCAGAAATTCCTTCACCTGCAAGTCACCGAGTGTGATGAGATTTTGTTAGACCAATGATTTGCACACCAGATAGATATTCGGTACAGAATTAAATTATTTCCTCAACAATATATCTCTCTACAATAAAACCCTCTGGACGAATTCAATTTTTGACATACCCTTTCAAAATATTAGTATACCGTTCAATGGGGTACATCCATCTATAGTGCATAAGACCACATAATTGAATCTCTCTCATCAAGTGAACCATCAAATGAACCATAATATCAAAGAATGTCGGTGGGAAAACCATTTTAAATTCACATAATATGACGATAATTTATCTTTCCACAATCAAAAATTTTGCTGGGTCTATAACTTTGCTACATATAGATTTGAAGAAGAAACATAGCTTCATTAATGTATGACAAAGATTCTTTGAAAAAATGCAACATAAATACATAGAAATTAGATATTTCATCAAAACATGACATTCATGTGATTTTAGACGTTTTAACTTTAAATCGTGCATTGATATGATGTTCTTGATATTCGATGAATACCCCTCTGGAACCTTTACATCATTCAAGAAGTTGTGAAACTGATATCTCTCCTGCCTAGAAAGAGTGTAAGCAGCAGGAGGAAAAAATTTTCATTTTTCACCCTTCACTAGTTCCAACTCTTCTCGTATTCCCATGTCAACCATGTCCAACCTAGCCTTAATTATATATTTTTTTCCGGGTGCATTTAGCAACGTACCAATGACACTATCACATACATTTTTTTCAACATGTATAACATTAAGAAAATTTCTGACGTACAAAAAATTCTAGTATGGTAATTCAAAAAAATTTATTTCTTTTTCCAAATGGTTTTTATAAGGTTTTTCGAATATGGTTTACCAAAAGCAGTGTTCACATATTTAACTTTCTCAAACAGTTTATCACTTGTTAGTGGAGATGGGTTTGTATATTCTTTTGAAATTACATCGAATGATGTCGTCCAATATTGGTACTTATGTCATCGAGGTAGAAATCTGCGATGTACTAGAAACATAGTTTTTGATGAATGTTTCAACTTAATTGATTACGTACCTTGTTCACAGATGGGACACCCAAGAGTTCCTTTAATTATATATCCTAACAAATTTCCATATGTAGGAAAGTCATTTATCGTCCCATACAACATGGAACTCAATGTGAAATCTTCATTTTTGTAAGCATCATATATCGTAACACCTGAATCCCACAATAATTTCCAATTCTCAATCAATGGATCCAAATAAACATCAATATAATTACCCAGTTGTTTTGGTACTTATATAAGCATAGATAACATGATGTGTTTTAGTTTCATGCATAACCACGGTGGCAAGTTATAACTTACCAACATAACTGACCATGTACTATGAGTGCTGGTTTGAAAACCAAAAGGATTCAATCCATCTGTAGATAACACAAGACGAAGGTTTCTCATCTCATTTTCAAAGTTAGGATACTCATGACCAATTCTATTCCACTAAGGAGAGTCTTTTGGGTGTCGTAGTTTTCCATCTTTATTTCTTCTGTCTGTATGCCACGTCAATTTCCCTGCAGTCTCCTCACTTCCATATAGGAACCTAAACCTTGGAATGATTAGAAAGTAAAATGAAACTTTCATAGGACGAGATTCATCTTTCTTGTATCGATAAACACCACACTTTGGACATTCTCTAAGTGATTTTTGGTCCTTGCGAAACATTATACAATCATTAGGGCAGCATGTATTCTTCTATAGATCATACCCATCGAGTGTAGCATTCGTTTGGCGTTATATGTTCATCTTGGGAGATCATTATTTTCTAAGAGTATGTCATTAAAGAGATAAAGTAATTCCCTAAAACTGACGTCACTCCATCCGTTGACAGCTTTCAAATTATACATCTTCAGTATGGTTGACAATGCTATATATTTAGTGCAACCATTATACAATGACGTCTTTTCACAACTCTTTAACTGCTCAAACAATTTTGGGTAATAAAAAAGTTCATCTTAAACTGTCCTAGTATTTTTTTAATATGATCTTCATCATCATTTACATCTGTAATCACATCCTCAATATGGTCTTCTTCATTTTCTGCACTTGTAATCATATCAAATAATCCATAAAATGCAGTGTTATCCCAATCACTAGCCTAAATGGCCCGAAGGCCTTCATTTTTTATTGATTTTTGATAAACCACCTTTCAAGGGATGAGGGGGAACCCTTACAAGGCCCGTAGGCTCAGAGATTACATGGCCCGTAGGCTTAGGAGATTACATGAACCAAAGGTCTTAGGGAATTCAACCAGACTATCTACAAGGAACTGCCCCTCCCCAGCATCTGCATCCTGATAGTAGATCTCCACCTTTGCATGACCGTCTAGCTAGGCTTCCTGTGCAAGCACAGACTGGTACCGATGGCATAGCCATACCCTCTTATTCTGAGAATACATTTGGCTCTGCTCTGGTGAGTGCACTTGCTCTGAATCCTCTTCTGGGGCTGATCCTTTTTTGTAGTGTGTCTGGGGCTTGCATTCATGTGGCCCGAAGGCCTTGGGGTGGCCCTGAGGCCTTAAGGCAGCCCGAAGGCCTTGAGAATCAACTGGCCTGAAGGCCTTGGGTGGCCCGAAAGCCTTGCAGGACTCGAGGACTAAACCGGTGGCCCGAAGGCCCAGATGGATGAATAGTACCGACTACTACAGTACCAAACAGTTCCTGCTACAGTACTGCTACAGTAACCCAGAAATATGCCTCCACCCGGATTTGATCTTGGGTCTCTTGGACGCACCTAGCGTGTCCTCACCAATTGGGCTGAGGCTCATGTGCTCCCAATCACTAGCTACATTCACCTTTTCCCCATGTTTATTCCAACATTTATAACTTCGATCTATTTCATGATAGATCAGGCGTTCTTTCAACTCCTCTGTACTAACTTGTATTGAATAACAATAATGTAAACACGAATAAAGGATTTGAGAAGGATCATATGTATGATATTTTGCAAACTTGAAAAACTCTTTCACTCTATCTTTATACTCTTTTGTTAGACGATTGAAATCCATCCATTATTTATTCATATCCATCCTATTTGATTCACCGATATTAATATTTAACAAAATAAATACAAAAAACATTAATATAAAAATTAACCAAGTCTAAAATAACACAATATTTTTATAACTATTTATAAAATAACAAAGTGCTAATTTAGAAAAACCATTTACACAGTTGAAATACCATTAAAAAACTATTTATAAAAAAGCACATTCTTTGAAAATAACAGTTAAAATCCCATTAAAAAAATCATAATTTAAATCCCATTAAAAAACCAACAATTTACACATATTCCTCTTTAAAATAACACAATATTTGTAAAATAGACCAATTAGTTCCAAACATGCTTTCTCAAAACCCCAATTTCATTTTTTAAACCATTTTAAATCTATTTAAAACCAAAAAAGGGTATGTTGAACACATATAATCTTTTAAGAAACATTTCAAAACACTTGAATCATTTTAAAAGATCCACTTAGGCATTTTCACAAAGTCATAAATCTCAAGAGAGACACTTTATAAATTATGTTAAAATATACAAACTTTAGTCCTAACTTCACAACCATACTTGATAAATTATGTTAGATCCCCCTTTATTGGGTTCCCTCCCCATGCTTAACACTCTCACAATGATCCTCTCTAAAGGTTTAACCCTCACTTATACTAACATGCCACATGGTGTTCCCAATTCACGATGGAATAATTTTTACACTCTCCTTTATTATACTATAATTAAAATTCCCTTGAACTTACCCCCTCAAGTAACTATACATACTAGTAAATCAAGTCATTATTGTAGGGCCTTTCCCTAACCAACCTCCCAATTTTTTTGGGATTCCTCTATTGGACAATATGTCATTCCAACCCCAACACATTTGATCCTTTTGTGTGCTCTTATATAACATAGGTAATGTTCATATACTACCTATTTACCACACCGAGCATGGATAATGTGGGCTTAAATTTCATTAGTGGATTATTTTACAACATAACTGAGGCATTCCATATTTATGAGAGGGTTTCTTCTACAGCTCCTTCTAATCTATATGTAGACCCTAGGTACCCTTACAAAACTCCAATGAAACCCTTAAATGTCATTTTTTATTCATGGATAACCCATGTGAAGTATTTGTAATTAGATTCCACCCTTATGTAGTTCCTACCATATCCTTATGCAGTGAATATAACCTTGGGTCACAAAAATTGAAGGAAAGGGGTGATCTATGACATCACACCATGAGGGCACCATCTCATTGTGAACCCTAAAAGATAAAAAATAATGAGTAATAAAATACTAAAGAATATTAAAAACCTATATAAACAAACCCTCATGTAAGAGGAACCAAAAAACATCAAGGAATACATAAAATAAAATTTACCAGCCACAAGACATTCCAACTCAACAAGCATAGATTCCAAAATAAACAACCACCCCAAACCACTTTGGGTAATTTAAATCAACAGATTCTAGAAAATAACCTAACCACAACACAAACTTAGGAGGACCTTAATCACCATGGAAGGAAGGATGTAAATTTAAGAAACCCTAAAGAAAAGGATGATCTAAATTCACCACCCCATATGAAGTGTAGGTAAATCCCACAAACCAAATAGATATACCTATTCATGAAAATAATTCACCATAGGGGATGTTTCTTCATATCTTCTCAAGACCTTTCTGAGAGGAGAAAATACCACATAGTAAATATGAATTTATCCTATTCATGTTTCACAAGCTAAAACAAAGAATCTTAATGCACACCAAGTAAATAAATCAAATACACAAAATTTATTGAGCCCAAAACATATAAAAAATTCTTTAAATATGTTCACTCTTATTTAAAAAACACCCCTTCTATAAAAGTTCCATGTTAATTATTTTTGAATAAACACTCTTTGAAAAAAATCTAACCCCTTTTAAAAATTCTTCACTAAAATTTGAACACTCACAAAAATTAATTTCCTTAAGATTGCTACATTTAAAAGGAGTCTAAGGAATCTTTTCACCCAAAGCACACAATTGATTTGAAAATATTTCATTTTACTTAAAAAATAAAAACCCACTTTAACTTCTAATTATTTTAATAAATTTAAATCATTTCAAAAACATTTCTATTAATTCCAATTTCTTTTTAAATTTCTATAATTAAATTAAATTTTTTTTATAAACTTTAAGATAGTCAAAATTTCTCTTACAGAGAAACCATTATGACTAGTTTTAAAAACCAAGAAACAATAAAAAAAATTATTCAAAAAAATCTCCCGATTCAAAATGAAGAGGAAGACCACCATTTTAAAATATTTTATGAACACTAAAATCAACTTTTTCATCCAAAAAATAATGTTTTATATAACATAAAACCAAATTTTCAAAACACAGGACCATACAACAAGGCCCAAATAATTAATTTAAATGTCACCCAACAATGTAAAACCACCATAAAACTCCCTTAATCGACCACACACCAATGGTAGGAACTGTCAAGATTAATGAAAAATGCAAGGGATCCAAAACTAAAAATCTAGGGGGAAGAATAATTGTGAATGGTTTGACAACATGGGTTATATAACCATGCACTAACCATGAAAAAACCATTAAAATGGATATGGAACCAACTTCATAGGGTCTACATAGTTTTATAGACCATGCGAGTTAACCCTAAAACTTGGGATCTTTTCTTATTTTCACCCCGAAAGATCAAAGTGACCCCAAAATCACCTATACACTCAATATGGATCAAAATACCACAATATCACATCACAAAACATTGATAATAAATATGAAAAAAATATAGAACAACCAAACCAAGAGAATAACCAAAAAATTATGCCTATTATTATTTCATGAAGAAGAAGAAGAAATGAAGTTACTCTAGAAGGGAGAGTACCCTTACTTGCAGCAATAGTGGCAGAAGAGGCGGAGGAGTTAGCGACAGAGGCAGCAGCTGCGACAACAAAGATAGTGGCGGTGGTAGTGGAAGAGGAGGAGGAGAAGGAGGCGACAATGGTGGCAGAGGAGGAGTAGGAGGTGGCAACAACGGTGGAGGAGTAGGAGGACACATTCACAATAGCAGTGATGAAGGAGGAGAAGGAGGAGGAGTCCACAAAGGAGGAGGAGGAGGATGAGTCGACGACTGCGGTGGTGATGATGGCGGAGGAGGAAGCAACGAAGAAGGAGGGAGACCAGGTGACACTGGGTTAGGCTTTCTCAAGAGCTTGAGGGGTGCAGAAGGAAGGGGACACAATTAGGGTTCATTTATAAAATCAGGGGAAACATTTATCAGTGCTAGTAAAAAGCGCCGATAAATGTATGTTTTATCAGCCCTTTTTAATTAGCGTTGATAAAACGTACAATTTATTCATAATTATAAATTATAACCAATATATTTATTACATTTATAATTTTATAAATATATATAGTTAATATATTTATTATAATTTAATAATTATTTAAATATATCTGTATTAATTATATTTTTTTTATAATTTCATGATATATTTAAATAAATATATATTTATATTTAAATAATTAAATAATTATAATAAATATATTTATAATAAATATATTTATTATAATTTTATAATTTAAATTATAATTAAATAAATATAAATATATATATATTTAAATACTACTAAAACTACAATAAATTGATATATTAATTTTAATTTTAATTTCATAAGTATTTAAATATATATATATGTCTTTGTTTGTGCATATATTCATTAAAGACATCTATTTATAAATAAATATATTCAAAAGGTATTCATAAATATATATTTATCATTTTTTTAATTTTATAATTATTTAAACATATTTATATTTATTTAGTTATATATAATTATAATTATATATAATATATTTAA
Organism: Viscum album; assembly: GCA_963277665.1. Classification (NCBI taxonomy): domain Eukaryota; kingdom Viridiplantae; phylum Streptophyta; class Magnoliopsida; order Santalales; family Viscaceae; genus Viscum; species Viscum album. Next base: position 1,841,790,894 of record OY728129.1, on the reverse strand, counting down.
AAAGTATATAATTATATATATATTTATATTTTTAAATATAATAAATACATTCATTGTTTATTTAAATATATTTATCAAGATTTTAAGTATTTATGAGAACATAAAGCTTCATATATATAAGAAATGAATGAATACACCAAGTATAGTACTACAATATATATGTCCAACATTAGGGTAAATAATGAACATATTCATGAGATGAATATGAATATCCATTACACATCAATTGACACATTCATTTGGAAACATAAATTTATTTAAATATATATATATTTAACAAGTATTTGTATGTATATATATATTAAAAAGTATTTATATATAATACTATAAACATATAGTATAATAAATATTTAATAAATATATAACTAAAACTAATAAACATAATAAACATAAATAAAACATAAATATAATAAACATAATAAACATGTGTTTTTTATTTAATGTATACATATAAAAATTATTTTTGAATATAATTAAAATATTTTTATATAAATTAATAATATTTTCTATTAAAAACTTTTATTAGTGCTATTATTAGGGCTGTTAAAGTCTCAATTTTATCAGTGCTTTTTGTTAGCATTCATAAAGGGTAGATTTATCAGTTATTTTTTCTAGCACTAATAAAATCTCCCCCTTTATCAGCGCTAATAAAACCCGAGCGCTTCCCTTGCCCACATTTGTGGTAGTGAGATTAATCCTAGGATGATTTGTGGTGGGTGTAATCCTTGATTATTTCATCTAAATGTTAACTTCTTATTCTATAACCATTCTCCCTCAATTGAGGAGATGGATGTGTAGTGTTCTTGGAGATTATTGAGTGCATTGTACATTCATAATAAGGGTAGAATACGACATTCATACATATGATGGAGTATACTCATTAAGTAGTTTTAAAATAGTAAATTGAAGGTTCTCTATGGATGAATCTCTCGAGATAATTTCCTTTCTTCTCTAACACCATTCACTATGCTTTTAATGGCATATACATGATATATATAGTTTTTCATTTCATCCTCTTTCTCCCATCTTTTCCTTTTCTTTTATAAAATAATAAAAATCCCAAAAAGTCAATAAGTGAACTATGAATCAATGAGTGATCAAATATTAATCTCCTCAAGTGAGATGACCCTAGTCAGCCACTGTGTTGTACTGGGAAATAAATTATAGATTTTTCACCTCCCTACGATAGGCGTGTCAGTTGGAAAGATGATGAATTCTTCTGAAAAATATTTCCTATCCTGTAGGAGCTCAAGCCATCCCAAGCCTGGGATGGGATGTAGTCAGGTCGATGGAAAAAGTAAGACTGATTGAAAACTGGATCATAAGATCTCTCTATCTATGGTTTTATTTCTAATATTTTTCAAAAATTGATGAAAATGATCACACATACAAATATCCCATGCCTCCTAGATGGAGACTCTCATGCTACCATTGAATAAAGACCATAAACCCTACAAATAATTAATAATAGAAAGTTAATAATTAAATAAATGTCAAATAAAATATATTATTTATTTATATACCATCTAGTGACCTCAAATGAGGTGTTGAACATGATGGGAACCTGTCCCACAACAACCATGACAAAAAAAAAACAATTCCGTATAATCACACCTACCTTCCCAACTACTATATGCAGAAACAATATGAAAATATGAATATATAATTAGACAATTAATATATAAAAAATTAAATAAAATTTATTAAAATAAAAAATTGAACATACCTATGTAAGCATGAATCGAAATCAAGAGATGAACATCACTCAAGAAAATGGACTACAATCATCAATCTGGCTAGGTTGCAGCCCCCCAATCAATAGTATATCGGAATATTCCTACGGGTTGGATGATGGGTCATTAGGATGATCATCGAGAAACACATCATTAGTGAGGGAATGAAACAACTTGTCTTCATCTTCTCCAGCCATCTGAAACACAAAAATAATATTTCCCACAAATAATATTTAGTATATATATTAAATATAAAAAATAATAAATATTTATTAAAAAATATTATATATTGATTAGAACTATAAGTAGAATGAAATACATAATTCTTTATCTTCATCTTCATATTCATCAGTACTAATGTACTCGTATACATCAACATCATCAATTTCCATACAAGCTTCAATTTCATTATCCCTTGTTATTTCTAATTCATTAGTTACATCATCAACATCATTGCCCCTTAATTATCGTGTTTTGTCATCGATATCTATATAATTTTGAGTAAGATTTGTTTTTGGCGATGTTTCTTGAAAAATTCCAATATTTTTCACTCCCATGAAACATCTTTTATTTTCTATAAATTGATTTTCATGATATTTCATTTTTATTACACTCCATTAGTCAGTTAAATCTCTCAAAGCAACATTATAATTTTCATAATAAACTTGATGTGTTTGATGTGTCAACATAAATGGTTCATTTGATCCAAGAAGACTTTTATATTTAATATCAACGATTCCATGTCATAGATAAACATGCAACCCTCAATCAGCATCAAGCTAATGACATTTAAATATTGTTATGTAATTATGTCTAAGATAACATAACTCAATTTTTTATCCAACATGCCATAAAAGTCAACTTCACTTTCTTTTTAATGAGATCCTTTTAAACAACCACTACCATTCATTGATTTTTTTGATTCATCATTTGCGTGTGTATGAAATTGAAATCCACTAAAAACATATGCATTATAATATTTGACCAATTTGGATGGTGGGTCACTCAATGCATGTAACCATCTATCGATTTTATTTCCATGTTGCGCTACTAGAAAAAATAAAAAATAATATATAAAATAAAAAATTGATTACAAAATGTTCAACTGTAAATAATTTAACATTCCATTCTTTGAAACCAATTGAAAAAATTACATTACCGACATTCTTCAAGAGTAGATGGTGTAATTTGACTATTTTTTTTTGATATGATCATTATAATATCTACAACACAATTAACATCAAATTAATTTTAAAAAATATTTTAAAAAATACGTAAAAGTAACACTTCGTTCACAAATCATGTCATTTATTTACAATTAAGTAGAACATATGTATGATCTCTGTGTTGTTCATAATATGAAATCCATCATTCATGATCACCACCAAAAACCAAGGTCGGTCTATCTAAATATTGATAATTGATAGTCCATGAAATCAATAACATTTTCCCCATTTTGACATATTTGATTACATTTTAAAGATATTCATATTGAAAATAGTAAGAATAGAAATTTGAAATTTCCTCTTATAAGCACACTTATTAAATTGACCCTTCAACCGATTATTTGTTATGTACCTTCATAGATTTTTTCATGCATCTCTCATATGAGTGTATCTATCAGAATTATACCATCTCTTCATATTTGGATTCACATGAAAAATGTAATATCAAACATTCCATTGAATCAAAAAAGAAAGACATAAATATTTTCTTCATCAAATTTACATAAAATTAGAACAATATCTTTTTACAACATACTCAGTGCATCATAAACTATTGTTTCCTCATAATTGTCTTAGAGAAATATGATATTTCAGTTAACACATCCCAAATCGAACAATTCAACAACCCTCTAAGGACAATAGACAACAATCTTTCCATTATGACATGATAGTCATGAATTTTTAATCTAATTATATGAATATTTCTAACACAATGAGACAAAATAGAGGCATAACAATCCAGTAACCTCAAATTTACAACCCACTGATAGAATAATAAACAAATTTATTTATAAAGTGCATAAGTTTCTTTTTGGTTTGTTAATTTTTTTGACATATTATTTTCAAGTAACTCAAGTTTGGGGCGCCTGGAAAATTTTGAAAGATATAAATGTGCATTTACAGTATATTTAATCTTTACAGGTGTGTATAACATAGTATAAAATGTGTTATCAAAACATTTCTTCTCAATATGCATGACATTTAAATGTGATGGACCAACAAATCAGACCAATGTGGCAGACCCCAAAAAATACTTTGCTCTAAGAAATTGTGATCTCTCCTAAAGCCAATTTTTTTTTCAGTTTATAGTTATTCCAAAGGTAATATAAGGTAATTAAGTGACAATAGATTTTACTTGAATACCCAAGAGCACCACTGGAGGCCCATCTCTTTCAATTATACCTTTTATAAAATCAGTTTCATTTTTTTGAAAATGATGATCTCTAGGAAGAGATCTTCGATGATAGTAAAATAATAATAATATTTTCTTATATTGATAAGAATAAATCCTTTGTTTTCACTCATTCAATAGGATCATGATTTTGTACTAGGTTGTAAGAACCCAATTCTTATTCTTGAGGTACGGGTTTCTTATTTTCCTTCTTCCTTAAGTTTTTTTGAGAAAATAAGGAAAATGGGGAAAAATCCTAAATTTTGTGGGTACACGCCGTGTACTTTTCCACACGCCGTGTACTTTGGACGTGTGGGATGAGTACACAGGGCGTGTAGGCCTGTCGGCGATGAAGTGTGTAAAAACTGACTACACGCCGTGTACTGAGTATTTACACGTTGTGTAATTAGTTGGTAGGTGAATAGTAAGGCGACCTCTAGTGGAGTGACAATACACGCTGTGTATTCAGAAATACACACCGTGTAATCATGTCGACAGATGAATAGTGTGGCGGTGAAAAGTATCCACCATAGGAATAGTTAAATGATGAAAAGTACAAGTCGTGTACTTGAGAGTACACGCCGTATAGTTTTTTTTCCACTTAAAATGGATAGTAGCCTCCTCATTCAGCAGAGGAGGTAATGGATGCATTTGGAGCATCAAGAGGAGAGACCGAAGCTTGGAGGAGCTCCCGATCACACGCCAGTAATCCGTTTCTTCCGCCGTTGATCTTGTTTGAACCGTGCGGGTAAGACCTTCCTTCTCCTTGAGCCGTTCTTTCCAATTCCTTCACAAGGGGAATTTATTTGGGTTTGAATGGGTTATCTTTTTTCCCATATCTATGTCGTTCTCGGACGTTTTAGAAGGCGCCTTTCACGTATATTGATCAGAGGAGATCAAGGTAGGTGGTTTGATGCTTAATTCTAACTGTCATGTTGTTTTTGTGTACCATTGCGTTACGTGCCCATGATTGGGGTGTTTTATAACTGAGGCCTTGATTAATTAAATACCTATAATTGCGTAGGTAATTTAATGAGTATGTACAACTGCTATTTGGGATCATTTCTTGGATCCAGGGCCACCCCATGGGTGCGTTTCTCTTTTTTTTCCATTTTTCCAGGATACCTATGGGTATACCGTGATTTTAGCATGCTTTGAATTTCTTTGAGAGGAATTATATATAAATTTCTTGCTTATGTGTTGAGCTCAGCCCGATTACTTTCTTATCCTGAGGTCAGTGTTTCATTTAGCCTGTGGGAAACTTTTCTCATGCCTGTGGGCAGTAGTTTCTATTCCTGTGGGCGAAACCTCGTACGCCTGTGAGAAATATTCGTTATGCCTGTGGGTAGTCACCTGTGGGTTTCGATTCTGATTACCTGAGGGTAAGGATTTTCATGTCTGCAGAAAACGTTTACTTTGTATATTCACTATGGTGATTTATTATGTTTACCTACCAAGCGAAAGCACATGCTTGGGATTTGATAAATAATTAATAAAATGGAAATTTAATTGGTAGAGATAGTTACTTTTGAGTACTACCTATTTTACTGCATTTTATTACTGCACACTATCGTTGCGCATTTTCACTGATAGTTGGGCACAGGCCTTTGATGGTTGCCTACTGGGATTTATTTCTCACACCCTGTTTGGGTCATGTCTTGGACCAAACAGATTATATTGTTATAGGTGTAGATAGGTGAAAGATTCCCTATATAGGTACTTGATTGTTGCAGAGGAGTGGGAGAGCATGGGACCGATCTTAGACTTGCAATGCTGCAGAGTTCCTGCTGCACTGTTTTGTTTTACTTTTCTGTACTTGTACTTGTACTGGATTATTCTAGATTGCAGTGTATCCTATTTTGACTGCTTTCTTAGACTTAGAGACATAATGCATCATCATATAGATATGACTGTTGTTATCTTTTACTTCTTTACTGTTATCCATTTTAGTTAGGTATTGTTTACTACTTCCGCTTTTGTATGTTTATATCTATTTTCACTTATATACACTTTGAAAAGTGAGGGAATAGTTTCACCACCATCATACCTAGGTCTTCACTGCTAGTCGGCAGTCTTTGGAATTTGGGGAAATGCGTTTGAGGTCATGTGACCGACCGGGTTTAGGGCACCCGTTGAGTGACACCCAGATCCAGGACGTTACAAAGTGGTATCAGAGGATGTTCTTTTATCTTGAATTACTATTTGGAGCCTATATCTAGGAATAGGATGGAATAGGTACTTGGAAATAAGCTATTCCTGGGAGTAGCTATCCCATGTACAGGGAAGAGCCAATTTACCTCGTGTTGCAATTTTTCCGATTTTGTAATTTTACAGTTGATTTGATTTTCACCGTTGGGTGACACACTTGTGGTGTGATGTTATATTTTTATATTTGGGTTTTATTTAGTTGTAACCCTATGAGACGAGGGTATGCCAACTCATGCATCATTTAGGCACATTCTAGAATCACATTCCATGCATAGTTTCCATGCCATGTAGGTGCATTAGAAATTTCTTGTTGTTGTGATAGAAAAAAAATGCATGCTGTTGTGATAGGTACCTTGTTAGATACGCCTACTAATGATAGGGTATTTTTACATGTTATGGTTGAGTTTATGGATGCTAAAACTTGGTTCTTGAGAAGTATGGGCTCTCTTGGACCGAAGTTTAGCGGATCATGATACAACTTTTTGTTGCGTTTTGTACCATAATGTGAAGGGTCAGGTGATAAACTTTGGTTTGCAGGGAGTATGGCCCCCCCACGGATCGGAATTTGGAATACTGACGCTTGAAATTAAAGAAAAGGGGCTCTGGAGTAGTTTCTGAGGTGTACTGTCTGGAAACCCAGACAACACAACTTGTGGTTTTATGAACACACGCCATGTACTCTTCTGTTCGAGAAGAAATGAAATTTTTTTAAGTACACACCATGTACTATAAGTACACGCTGTGTAGTCTTTAACCATGTCATAGGCCGTGTGGGCAGAGACACAGGATATGGAATGTCTTGTGGGAACACACCGTGTACACTTTGAACACGCCGTGTAGTGTCAATCGAGTAGCCGTCCGTGTCACTAACAACACGGGTCGGTTGGGGCTCCGTAGTATATGCTGTGTCTGTTTGGAACACGCCGTGTAGAGTAACCTGGGAACACAGGCCGTGTCACTAACAACACAGGCCGGTGAAGCTTGATTAGTACACGCCGTGTACCTATGGGACATGCTGTGTAGTCTTGGCCAGTGAAAGACTGTGTGGTTTTGGCCGTGTGGTCGGGGAGACAGGGTGGTGTACACGTCGTGTATGGGTGTAACAATCCATGTACCTAGGGTTGAGACATGCCCAGGCTGACATCAAAACATGACTATGTAAGAACTTAAGGGTACACACCGTGTGGACTTTATACACACCGTGTAGTCTCTTTTTTCCAGTTTTTGTGTTTTCTTCCCTTTTGCGTTGGCACACTTAAATGGAAAAAAGAAAACTTGATAGTAAATTAAACTAAGGCATGTGTTTGACCTTGTAGAGTCATGCCGCTGAGACGACTACAATTTGTTCACCAGGAAAGTGGCGACGAGTATACTCTAGAGATGGTAGGCCATGGGCTACCGGTGGACCCTCCAACAGTGCCAGATGCGGCGCCAGCCGTTATACTGGATGATTGCATAGATGTGAAGTTCCGTGAAGGCTTCATGCGGTTCATGCAGACCTTCTAGGGAGCACCGCAGGCTGCCACATCTATGGCCAAGCTGACACGTATATTCCAACAGCATCATCCGCCTACATTTTCAGGGGATGGTGTACTACAGGCTGCGGAGTCTTGGTTGGGTTCTATGCAGACTATTTTCGAGCATTTAGAGATGCCTCCTGGGTGGAGGGTCAAGCTCTCTACATACATGCTGCATGATTCCGCCAAGAGATGGTGGGATGTTACCACCCAGACCGACCATCACCGGGACATGGTGTGGGAAGATTTCTAGATAGTCTTCTATGACGTTTTCTTTCCAGAGACACTGAGGGAAGATAGAGCTCTAGAGTTCATGAATCTGCAGTAGGGTTCCATGTCAGTGATGGACTATTCTTCCCGTTTCACCGAGCTACAATGTTTTTCACCTATACTGGTGGGTGAAGAGATGTTGAGGGCTAGAAACTTTGAGGATGGTCTTCAATATGACATCCGTGCGCTGGTGAATGTTTTCAGGTTGCCTATAGTGCATGCTATTGTGAACCAGGCACTGATTATTGAGCGTAACCTGCGGGAATCTAGTGGTGCAGGCCAGGGCGATTCGACACCAATTTCTGGTACTATTTCTACCGATAAGAGGAAGAGACAGTTGGATTTTTCTCACGGTGGAAGTAATAGCCAAAAGATTTCTTCAGGTGGCCAGGTCATGTGCTACCAATGTGGTAGAGAGGGGTACAAGAGACCTCAGTGTCCACGTGACCCAGTGGAGTGCCGAGCTTGTGGCAGGATAGGTCATCTCCAACGTTTTTGCAGGGCGTTTTCACTAGTGGCTAGTGAGAGGGGTTCTGTGCAGACTCTGCGTGCGGGGGTAGGGCCAACAACTTCTTACCAGTCAAGGAATTGGGATACGTCAGGACGTTCAAGCCGAGGTGGTGGTCATGGCCGTGGTATCCATACACCAGGATCTCAAAGACAGTAGGGCGGGTCAGCTCAGGGTATCCAGGCTGTGTCGTAGGGTCGTGGCACTGTGCAGGCATATGCATTGCAACATACCCAACAAGAGAAGGATCACAGACCTTCCACTATCAGAGGTACTATTCTTGTAGCTTCTATTTTATCTTCTGTACTTTTCGATACAGGTGCTACACATATCTTTATATATGTACCCATTGTGGAGAGCCTTGGGCTCTATGTTTCTTCTTCTTCTGATATTATGATGCTAGACACTCCATTGGGGACTAGAACAGCTGGTGTGCGTCAGTGCAGGGAGTGACCCCTAGAGGTTGGTGGGTGTCACCTTCTGTGGGACCTCTATGTCTTAGAGATGACGAGCTATGATGTCATTCTCAGGATGGATTGGTTGACACCCTTTCGAGCCTTTTTTTATTTCTATCACAGGGTGAGTTTCACATCACTAGAGGGAGGAGAGTTTCTATACAAGGGCGAATGGGATGTCCAGGTGAGCCGAGATGGACACGAGCATCATGGGCGAGGTGGTGTGACAACCCATATTATGAGTTTATATCTAGATGAATAGGTAACTTGTTTGAAGGATTTCCCTCCAGTGGTTGATCTTTTCAGGTATGTCTTCCCGGACAACTTTTCAGGTCTACCTCCAGAGCGAGAGGTGGATTTCTCTATTGAGCTTGTTCCAGGAGTGACACCAGTGTCCATTAATACTTATAGGATGGATACGCGAGAATTGAAGGAGCTCAAGATGCAGTTGGAGGAGTTACAGGAAAAGGGTTTTATCCAACCCAGTACTTTTCCTTAGGGTTCACCTGTCCTGTTTGCTAAGAAGGTAGATAGTACCCTCAGACTTTGTGTGGATTATCGGAAGTTGAACCAGTTGACGGTCAAGAATCGATATCCCTTGCCAAGGATTGATGATATTTTTGATCAACTTCGAGGAGCACGAGTGTTCTAGAAGATCGACTTGAGATTCAGATATCATCAGTTGCACATTAGACCATCAGACATACCGCTCACAGCTTTTCGGAGCAGATATAGTCTATATGATTACTTGGTTATGCCGTTCGGACTCACGAACACACCAACAGTTTTCATGGATCTGATGAATCGTGTGTTCCATCCATATCTGGATTATTTTTTGGTAGTCTTCATGGACAATATCTTGGTGTACACTCACACTCGACACGACCAAGCTACCCATCTTGAGATCGTACTGAGTACACTGAGAGAGAATCAACTTTATGCTAAGCTCTCAAAGTGACACTTTTGGATAGACCAGATACACTTCCTGGGTCATATTATCTTAGAGGAAGGAGTTGCAGTAGACCCAGAGAAAGTGAGAGGATTAGTTTCCTGGGAGTAGCCTAAGAATGTGTTCGAAATATGAATTTTATTGGGGATGTCTGGTTACTACAGATGCTTTATACAGGACTTCTCCCGCTTAGCAGCTCCGTTGACAGGTTTGACTAAGAAGGGTGTGAAGTTCGTTTGGTCAGAATCTTATGAGAGAGACAGCCTTTCAAGAGCTGTAGGGAAGGTTGACATCATCACCAGTCCTGATACTTCCAGAGAAATGTAAGAGCTCTACAGTTTATTGTGATGCGTCAGTTATTGGGCTGGGAGTAGTGTTGATGTAGGGTGATCAAGTAGTTGCGTACAGGTCTCGGTAGTTGAGGCCACATGAGAGGAATTACCCGATGCATGATCTTGAGTTAGCTGCAGTTGTTCATGCGTTATGCTGTTGGAGACATTATCTATTGGGAGAACATTTTTTGGTGTTCACGGACCACAAAAGTCTCAAATATATCTTCACCCAGCATGACCTAAATTTGAGATAGTGAAGGTGGGTTTAATACCTTCAGTACTTCGACTTTGAGCTTGCCTATATACCTGGTAAGGGCAACGCAGTTGCTGATGCACTGAGTAGGAGGACTCAGATACAGGCAGTGCAGGAGGCCAATGGTGAGTGGCAGCTTATGGCTTTGTTCTCTGAGATGCATTTAGAGATGCACGATAGTCAGGGGAAAACCTATCTTTCTTCCTTAGCTGTGACTTCTACCCTCCTATATAGAGTGAGGATGAGACAGCTATTGGATTCATAAGGCCTAGTTCTACGGGAATCGGTGGCACATGAGGACCCTTCTTCTGGTTGGACAATAGGCGATGGTGAGGTACTGTGTATCCATTGACGAGTGTGGGTTCCAGGGGATATACGTGAAGAGTTGATACAGGAGTTTCATGATTCATCTTGGTCAGTGTATCCCAGAGTTACCAAAATGTACCGTGGCTTGAGATTTCAGTATTGGTGGTCGGGTATGAAATGAGAGGTAGTTGGTTTTGTTGTGAGATGTTCCACCTGTCAGCAGGTGAAGGCAGAGCATCAGAGGCCAACTATACTGTTATAGAAGTTACCCATTCTGGAGTGGAAATGGGATGATGTCGCGATGGACTTCGTGAATGGGTTGCTGAGGTCACCTCGAGGCAGTGATGCTATATGGGTTATTGAGGACAGACTTACGAAGGTAGCTCACTTTTTTCCAATCAAGGAGACCTTTAGTGTTGACGAGCTCGGAAAGTTGTATATCTGAGAGGTAGTACGCCATTATGGGGTCCCTCGTTCTATCATTTTAGATAGGGACACCCATTTTATGTCTCTTTTTTGGTAGAGTTTTCAGAGGGCACTGGGTACACAGGTGCTTCTGATCACAACTTACCACCCTCAGACCAATGGCCGGTCAAAGCGTAAGATACAGGTGCTTGAGGACCTGCTGCACGCATGCGTCCTAGACTTTGGGGGATCTTGGGATAAGCACATACCCCTGGTCAAGTTTTCCTACAATAATAGTTTTTAGACAACTATTGAGATGTCACCTTACGAGGCATTATATGTTAGGCCATTCCGATCACCCTTGTGCTGGTTGGAGGCAGGTGAGACAACTTTACTAGGACCACATCTCATGCAGGAGACTTCATAACATGTCCAATTAATACAGAATCGGATGGCTATGAAACAGTCTCATCAGAAATCTTACACTGATCGCCGTAGACGACCCTTGGAGTTCATGGTCGGGGATCAGGTTTTCTTGCGTGTTTCACCGAGGTTGGGATACATGCAGATTAGGAGACAAGGTAAACTTTCACTGAGGTATGTGGGGCCATTTGAGATTCTGGAGAGAGTCGGGCCAGTTTCCTATCAATTGCAGTTACCACCGAAGTACCAGGACATGCACGAAGTCTTCCAAATATCTTAGCTGCACCGTTATCACTCAGACCCGTCTCACGTCATTCATCCTGGGGAGGTTGAACTTCAGGCCGGTGCATCCTTTGAGGAGCATCCGATTCATATTGTTGATAAGAGCACGAAGGTTCTCCAAGGGTGGTCAGTTCCTCTCGTACGGGTGCTATGGCAGCATGTCCGAGTGCAGGACGAAACTTGGGAGCAGGAGACCGACATACGTTCTCAGTGGCCAGAGTTGTTCTCAGCTTTATCTTCACTACCCTTGGAAGGGAAATTCGGGGACGAATTGCTTTAAGGGGGGAAGTTTGTAAGAACCTGGCTCTTATTCTTGAGGTATGACTTTATTCTTTTCCTTCTTCCTTAAGTGTTTTTGAGAAAATAAGTAAAATGGGGAAAAACCCAAATTTTATGGGTACATGCCGTGTACTTTTCCACACGCCGTGTACTTTGGTCGTGTGGGATGGGTACACAGGGTGTGTAGGCCTGTCGGTGGTGAAGGGTGTAAATAATGACTACACACCGTGTACTGAGTATTTACACGCTGTGTAATCAATCAGTAGGTGAATAATAAGGTGGCTGCCAGCGGAGTGACAATACACGCTGTGTATTCAAAAATACACGTCGTGTAATCATGTCGATAGATGAACAATGTGGCAGTGAAAAGTAGTCTCTAGAGGAACAGTTAAATGATGAAAAGTACACACCGTGTACTTGAGAGTACACACCATGTAGTTTGTTTTTTTCCTCTTAAAATGGACAGTAGCCTCCTAATTCGGAAGAGAAGGCAGTGGACGCATTTGGAGCATTGGGAGGAGAGGCCGGATCTTGGAGGAGCTCCTGATCGCATGCCGGGAATCCGTTTCTTCCGCCGTCTATCTTGTTTGAACCATGTGGGTAATACCTTCCTTCTCCTTGATCCATTCTTACCAATTATTTCCCGAGGGGAAGTTATTTGGGTTTGTATGGGTTATTGTTTTTCCCCGATCTACGCCGTTCTCGGACGTTTCAGAAGGCGTTGTTCACATATATTGATCAGAGGAGATCAAGGTAGGTGGTCTGATGTTTAATTCCAACTTTCATGTTGTTTTTGTGTACCATTGTGTTATGCGCCCATGATTGGGGTGTTGTATGGCTGAGGCCTTGATTAATTAAATACCTAGAATTGCATAGGTAATTTAATGAGTATGTACAACTACTATTTGGGACCATTGCTTGGATCCAGGGCCACCCCGTGGGTGAATTTCCCTTTTTTAGCCATTTGGAAAGGATACCCGTGTGTATACCATGATTTTAGCATGCTTTGAATTTCCTTGAGAGTAATTGTATATAAATTGCTTGCTTATGTGTTGGGATCAGCCCGGTTACTTGCTTAACCTGAGGGCAGTGTTTTGTTTAGCCTGTGGGCAACTTTTCTCATGCCTATGGGCAGTATTTTCTGTGCTTGTGGGCGACACCTCGTATGACTGTGGGAAATATTCATTATGCATGTGGGCATTCACCTGCGGGTTTTGATTCTGATTACCTGAGGGTAAGGATTTTCATGTCTGAGGACAACGTTTACTTTGTATATTCACTGTGGTGATTTATTATGTGTACCTTCCAAGCGAAAGCACTAGCTTGGGATTTGATAAATAATTAATAAAATGGAAATGTAATTGGTAGAGATAGTTACTTTTGAGTACTACCTATTTTACTACATTTCATTACTGCACACCATCGTTGCACATTTTCACTGACGGTTGGGCACGGGCCTTTGGTGGTTGCCTACTAGGATTTATTTCTCACACCCTGTTTGGGTCATGTCTTGGGCCCAAACAGATTATATTGCTGCAGGTGTAGATAGAGGCAAGAGTCCCTATACATGTACTTGATTGTTGCAGAGGAGTGGGAGAGCATGGGACCGAGCTTAGACTTGCAATGCTGCAGAGTTCCTGCTGCACTGTTTTGTTTTACTTTGCTGTACTTGTACTTGTACTGGATTATTCTAGATTGCAGTGTATCCTGTTTTGACTGCTTTCTTAGACTTAGAGACATAATGCATCATCATATAGATATGAATGTTGTTATATTTTACTTATTTACTGTTATCCATTTCAGTTGGGTATTGTTTACTGCTTCTGCTTTTGTATGTTTATATCTATTTCCACTATGCTACACTTTGAAAAATGAGGGCATAATTTCCCCACTATCAGACCTAGGTCCTTGCTACTAGTCGGAAGCCTCTGGCATTTGGGGAAATGCGCTTGAGGTCATGTGACCAACCGGGTTCGAGGCACCCGTTGAGTGGCACCCGGATCCAGGACATTATATATGTGTACTCCATATGAATAATATAAAATATGATAGAAATTAACCAACTCTACAAATCAATGAAACTTATGTTATGAAACTACATCATATATGGTTACACCATCACTCCATAATAAAATTAACTCATCAACCAGTGACTTGAAATAAACATCAATATTCTTCTTTGAATATTTTGGAATTTATAACACCAAGTAGATATGTTGTTCCTTCATCAATATTCAAGGAGGTGAGTTTCAAAGAGTTACAAAAATAGGATAATAAGAATATTGATTTTTTTAAGCACCAAATGGATAGAAACCATTGGTAGAAAGACCCAAATACATTTTTTAAGGTTCCAAAGAAGAATATGGATGAACCTAAAAAAATTGTTTCCATGAATCAACATCACAAGTATGATTTAAGCTTTTAATGAAAAAAATATTGGATCTATGCATGTCATCAATGCAACTATTTTGTGAGATATAAATATATGATGTAATCTAGGTGTAATTGGAAAATACCTTAACTAGTTAACATGAATAAATCCAGACTATCCTTTTTGTATATATTTATAACTTGACTGTCCACATGTTGGAAAATTAAAAAATGACTCATATTCACTATAATATAAGATAAAATCATGTGAACATGCATGTATCTTACGATAACTAAGACCTAAATTATGGAATAACTTTTTGATTTCCTAGAAATTTACAACCAACATATTTCCATCAAGTAATAATTATTTTACCAAAGAAAATATTTGATTGAAGAAACTATTTGAAATTCAAAAATTTGATTTAATAGCCATAAATTTTGTAACAACTTCAAATTTACTTATCTTTTATTCGGGATATAAGGCTTCCTCAAAAGATTTCAACAACTCGTAAAATTAAAATGGTTCCAATTCAGGACTCTGATGATCATTTTGTGTCTCTGTTTTTAGAAAATAAGGGATAACAACCTCATGTAATGAATTTTTAAATCGTGATGGATTTGGAATAAAAAAATGTGGATCTTCTTTTGAATTGCGTTCACCATCACTACTAGAAAGAGGGTCTATTTCCATTGGAAAAAATTATGGTAGTAGGCCTTGAGATTGTGGTTGTAGCCTATGTCCATGGTCCATGTAGACTATGGTCCATATTTTTGTTGTCATAGGGTCTAGTATACACTTAAAGGTTGTGACTGTGGCTGTAGGGGCTTAAATACCATGGTCCACATGGGCTGTGGCCATAGGCTACCCTGCGACCACTGTTTAGTTGAATGTGGCTATATGTACAGGGCCACAAGGTAATTTTCATGGAGTTCATATTGATACAAAAAAAAAATATTTTTTAAAACCAAACCATAATAGATAAACCCCAACTATATCAAACATTTCAAATTTATTGAGATTGCATTTCTTACATGGGCACTTAATTGTCCCTTTTGATGAAAATTCTGAATTTGATAACTAAAATGATATAAATGTTTCAACACCCTCAATATAGATAAGATTTATACCATAATAATTTGAATTTCTATGATAATTTATCCAATCATGATCTCATAATAAAAACTGGTGATTATATCCCAAGTACATAGCTTTCTAAAAAAATAACAGTAATTAGTTTATCATATAAAATGTTAAAAAATTATTATGAAATTTATTTTCACTAAATGACCAGTGAAGTATTTTTTTATTATATGTTATAAAATATTGCTTCTTAAATATTATTATTTATTTAAAAATTTAAAAATATTAGTTTTTTGGCAGCAAGATTTTTTCTCGCGCATGGGTGGGTGGCTTACCACACACATGGGGGGGGGGGGGGGTCAACGAATGAAGATGATTCATGACGGGTATAAGAAGATGACGACCAATCATAAAATAAAACTCACCACCAGCTATGAAACATTTAATATGCAGTTTATAGTTTTCTTTGAGCCTTTTGGGCCACCAAAAAAATAGACATGAGGTTTGACCTACTTGTGTTTCGGGGTGTGTGTTTTTTTACTAATTTAGACTAATATATTCTAATTTATAATAATTCATACAAAATTATTCTTATTTATACTAATATATTCATTATTTTATAACAATTTATACTAATCGAGAATAATTTATAACAATTAATACTAATTTAGAATAATTTATAATAACTTATAATATTTTCTAATATTTTATATTAATTTATAATAATTTATACTAATAATGGACCTTTAACCCAACTTGTTTTGATACTAATATATACTAATAAAATCATTATTTTATACTAATTTATTCTAATTTGTATTAAATTATATTAATTTATACTAATTTATATACAAATTTGTACTAATTTACAATTAATTTTATACAAATTAATTTTATACATTTTTTTAAAATCTTATTTTTTTATTAAATGAAATAAATTTAATTTAATTTTATAGATTTATACTAATTTATAATAATCTATAATAATTTATAATAACTTATAATAATTTATACTTACACTAATTTACAATAATTTATACTTATTTAGAGTAATTTATAATAATTTATATTAGTTTATACTAATTTATTCACTATTCATTATTTTATATTATTTTATACTAATTTATTCATTGTTCAGTATCTTATGACTAATAACATATTCATTATTTTATATTTTTTATTACTTTACTAATTTATACTATTATTTATATTAATTATTTGATTTTTTTCTAATTATAACTAACATATGATATTTTAGATTAGTTTTAATAAATTATAATTTTATTACCTTTTCCTACTTGTAACTAACATTTATTAATTTAGATTAATTTTTTTATCACTAAACTAAATTTCAATAATTTATTATAAATTATTATATACTCTAATATTAAAATTTTTAAATTAAAATTTATATTAATAATATTATTAATTAAATAAAAAATTTAGAAAACAATAAAAAAAGCGACATTCAGATATAAGTAAACCTTAATCAATTAAATGAAAAAAAAAATTTATAATTAAAAAAACAATTAATTACAAAAAAATTATACCAATTAAAAAGAAATTTAAAATAAAACTGTTAAATATTTTTTTGACAGTAAAGTGTAGATCTACACCCAGAAACCTTCAAACTAGAGTTTGAATCCCAAATAACATATTTATAATCCAAAAATTTCAAACTAATGTCTAGATTATGAATAAAAATATTTTAAAGGGAAAAGGAGGAGATTCACATGAGAAATGAGGGGATTGTGTGTTTGCTCATGAAAAATAAAGGGTGGGGAGTGCATTGTATTATATTTGATTTTTTTAGCAATGAAAAATTATGTCGTAAAAAACCCATCATTCAAACTATTTGTGAAAAATAATTTATTTAGGAATAATACTTTATTTTTGATGAGTATTTGTGATGGTTAGGACATCCATCATAAAAAGTTACAACCACAAATATTTTTACCGCTTATCCAAAATTTTATTTTCAATGGACTCTATCCGTCACAAATAATCATTTGATAGATTATTTGCAATAAAATTTAAATTCTATTAAAAATAGTATTTTACATGGTACTATTTTTATTTTTTTTGTTTTTTTCACAAATTGTGCTAATTGAAGAAATTATTTATGATAAAAAATAAATTATACTGAAAATAGTCCCTAAAAAAGAAATATTTGTGATAGAATCAATATTTCATCAAAGTAGTTGCTTTGAGCAACAACATTTGTGATGGAATCCAAATTCCTTCACAAATATTTCTTACCTGAAGAGGTTATTTGTGAAAGAAATCTCCACTCCATCATAAATAACTTCTTCCCACTACTTCTCCAGCATTGGAACCAAAACAATTTGTGATATACTTCTATTTCATCACTAATAACTATCACTAAAACACTTTTATTATGGTCTAAAAATTCCATAGTAAAAAACTCCTTCTGAGAAACTATTTACGATAGACTTCTTGCCTATCAAAAATGAACGGTCACTAAATCTTAACTTTCCTATAGTGAAACCACATCATGGTCAAGAGATGAAATGTATATGGTTTTAAAAAAACGATCATAGCCTGTGAGTGTGGTTGTTGTAGGAGGATGCTAAAGTCATTATCTACTACATTGAGAAACCATGTCATGGTCAAGATACGAAACATCTGTGATTTGAAGAAAATTATCATATCCCATGAGAATGGTTATTAGAGAAGTATGATAGTCACTTTCCAATACAAGGATAAACCATGTTGTGGTTTCATTGATCACATCGTAGTTTAGAGAAAAAATGATTGTGGTTTGGTGATTGTGGTCCTTGATGGAGCTATTGGAGTTATGTTGAAAAAAATAAATTTTGGTTTAGAACGAAACACATCATGGTTTCGATAAAAAATATAAAGATTCAAAAGGAAATGGATTTTTGATTTTAAGGATGTTTGGAATTTTAACTAAAGTTTTTAGATCTTTGTTTGATCGAGAAAAACCACCCTGTGATTTTGGTTACTATATCGTGGTTTGTTTAACTATATATAAAAATAGAGTTTAACTTAGAGAACATGAAAAATAGTCACCCATTATTTACATATATATTTCCTAGTAGATAAGGATAGACTTTGAGAGAATAGCATGGTTCACACTTCTTCATCAAATTGAAAACACTCATAGAAGATGGAAGAAAATAAAAATTTCTTGATTATTCTCATTATTGATCTTTCTTCATGTTGTATTGTATTTTTTCAAATTAAAATGTCTAGTTGACATGATTGGATTTTAGGAGACATCCAATAAATATTCTATGGATATATTCTTTCTCTATTAATTCCTTGATGATAATAATACAAATTCCATGAGTTGTGGGATATCACCCACTGATCACTAAGGTTTAACTACTCTTAAAGAGTTGGAATATCTTGTAAAAACAATATTATTTGTGTTCTATTATTTCTTTTTTTATCTATCTTTGGGTTTTTGATAGGACTTGTTGAATATCCTATACATCAACTGACAATGAGAGTAAAGTGTATATGCTATAAATTTTTTATGAGCATTGATTATCCCCCTAGTGCTCCCCATTCTCACCTGGGAACATTACATGGTATCAGAGTATATGGATATGGAGGATATTTATTTTTGTTTTTGTTAATCATACATTTTTAAATTGTGAGTTTTTAATCATCAAGAGTAATAATTCTATGAGCAACAAGGGCATTCCCAAGTTTGACAGAAAGATATTTCATCTATGGAAAGAGAAGATGATTCAATACTTTCTCTCATTGGGATAAAATGTGCTTGACATTATGATGAATGGATTTAATCTCCTTGGAGATGGAGTGAATTATAATTTTAATGATTGAAATAATATTAAAGGTAATGTAAGAGCACACAATGTGTTTCTTTTATCACTCTTAGATAAGGATCTTACAAAGGTGATGGGTTTAAAAGTATCCAATGATATATGGAATAAATTACACACAGTTTATAAGAGAGATATGAAGGTGAGAGAGTCTAGAATTTAAAATTATCATGATAAATTTAATGATATAAGGATTACTGAAGATTAATAAGTGGTTACTTTTTTTATGTAGGTGAATAATATTGTTAGATCTATTCATAGCTATAGAGAAACTCTTAAAGATTCAATCATAGTGAATAAATATATGAGAATCCTATAAAAAAAATTTGATGAGAAAATCCCCGCAATTATGGATCAATATTTAGATGACTCCACAATTGATAAACACAATAATATCTTTATTATACATGAGATAAGAAGATGTCCCATATTGAAGAAAAAAGAAACAATGGAAAAGAATACTACTTTTAAAGTCTTTAAAGGCTTGAATATTAATGGAAGAAAGAAGGATTATAATGAAAAAAATCATGTTTGATAAAGATGACATGAATTACAATGAGTTTACTTTATATCTCTTAAAAATATTTTATAAAGGAAAATGTAAGTGAAAAGTTAAAAATTATTTTAAATATTTTAATTATTGGATAACTAGACTTTTTCTACTAATTTCCTTTAGAATAATCGTAATGAGGATTATCATCCCAAAAGACTATCAAAGAAGAATAAAATGGTTGAGAGTGATCACCGTGGAAGGA
Source organism: Viscum album (assembly GCA_963277665.1). Taxonomy (NCBI): domain Eukaryota; kingdom Viridiplantae; phylum Streptophyta; class Magnoliopsida; order Santalales; family Viscaceae; genus Viscum; species Viscum album. Next base: position 1,841,770,532 of record OY728129.1, on the reverse strand, counting down.
ATTTATCTAATGGAAAGGGATATATCACTTCATTAAAAAAATAGGAATTTACTTTCTAAACATGAAGCGACATATTATGATGGATAAAGTGAATAGGAAGTGAAATAGTCAAAGGATAAAGGTGTTAAAGTTTTTATGGCGCAGTCCAAACACTTTGATGAATCCTCTAATGAAGAAGAAGGTGGAGAAGAGTATGATGATGAATAAGAAACATAGACAAAGTATAATCTGATAATTGATCTCATAGTTTTCTTTAAAAAGATTGAAAAACATGATAAGGAAATTCATCTTTGAAGAAAACCATTGGCACACCAAATTTCAAAATGGTTTCCTAGAAATAAGGTGAAATCTCAAGGAATATTAATGATATCAACATCATTTTTTTTGAATACAATAACCATTTGGTTACAATACAAGTGGATGTACACTCACTTGAATCAAAGATACATAAAGTTGAAAATTATCTTAAGAAAATTAAATTTGACATTGAGAATTTAGTTAAAGAAGAAAATACACTAAGAAACTTTATGAGTGTTATAAGAATCAGAAACCATTTTAAACACAAAATTTTGTAAAGAAATCAAATTTAACCTTGAAAATAAGTGGAAGGAAACAATTTTTTCTCTTATAAAATGTGTCTTTGGAATTTATATATCAAGTTATTTTTATAAAAAACATAATTAAGGTGTTGTGTGGAATAAAAAGGAGCTGAAGACTCATCTTAAGTGAAAAATAATTGATAAGAAGTTATAAATCATTGATAATAAAGTTGAGAAAAATCAATAAAGTTCACAACTAGTGAATGGGAAATAAGAAGATTTTGAAACACTAAATTCACAGACTATGAATAGTTTTAGATATGAATGAAGATGTTGGTATTGTGGTATTTATGGAAATAAGGTGTATTTTTTTGGTATAATACATCTTTCTCTTAATTACCAAGAAGATTTGATTTTAGGGGTTGATAATATGAAAATATAAGAATTAAACCGACACAAAAACCCAAATAAGAATTTAAAGTGAAAAAAATCTTGAGTGAACTTAAAGAGACATGTTAAATATGTGAACAAAAATGGCACATTTCCAATGATTATATCATGATTATACTAGAGAAGTTGAGGCAAAGAGTTAACTCTAAATCTCATAATAAGAGAGTGATCAAGAGAAAATGATGGTATTTGAGGTTTCTTACAAAGCATCGAAGAATGATAGGTCTTTTTTCTTCGATAATGGTTTCTCATTACATATGTTTGAAAATATATTTTTTGAAATATATTTAAAAAAATGATGGAGGTAGGATTGGAAACACTTAAATGCGTGAGAATAAAATAACTTTAAATAATGTTCTCTTCATTATTAGGTTGAGATATAATTTATTTAGTGTATCTCAATTGTGTGACATTGGGAAACAAGTAATATTTTAGAAATATGAATGTATAATTAGAATATTAAAGGATGAAATAATTATATTGAGAGGATGATGAATAAGTAATAATTTATTTCAAACCATAGATGATAAAAATTATTACTACTTGAGTATGAAAGAGAAGAATTTTTTTTCATTTAGGACTTTCTTATTTGGCACAAAATAACATGAAGAGACTTTTATATTATTATGACATAAGAAAAACTCTAAAGATAAACCAGGAAATAAGAAACTCTTATGATTTTTTAAAAGGTAAGATAGTTAAAAAGTCACAAACTGATGGAGATTCAAACAAGTAGGTTAATTGAACTCATACATTAAGATATATGTGGTTCAATGAGTTTTAAATCATCCAATGAAGATAAGTAATTCTTAAATTTTGTTTATAATTATGCTCTTATAACTTATATTTCATTAATATAAACTAAATCATAGGATTTTGATAGGTTTAAGAGTTATGAACAAGTTCTGAAGAAGCAAAGGAAAGTTATAAAAATATGTCAATATGAAGATGGATCCAAATATATAAATTATAATTTTGAAGAATATCATGAGAATCATGGAATAATTCCTAAGTATAGGTATATATACACACCACAATAAAATGGAGTAGTATAGAAAAAATAGAAGTTTGGTTGACATGGGAAAAACCATGTTATCAGAGCATGAAAGTTCAAAGTATTTTTGGATGAAGGCCTCAACTATGTCTGTCTTATTTAAAAAGAAATGTTTTATTTGAAAAAATTTAGTTATCATGATGATTATATGCTGAAAGTGGATAATTTTCAATACATTTTAAAGAGTTTTCATGCGATTAATTATTCATAAAAGTAAAATTTAACAAATTTTAAAATTTAAACTTCATTTCTCATCATATATACAATTGTTGTTTAAAATGTATCAATCTCATCCCATTTAAAAATAAAATTTTGGAGAAATATCTATTAATTATTTTAATTATAAATTTCAAGATCATTCTACTCAATTTTTGGGGAAGATTGTTTTCTTTTGGATCAATAGATGATTCATAAAGGAAGATAGACATATCAGGCCTTGAATGCATATTTTATTGGGAAAATCTAACTGGACCATAGGCCATTAAAATAGATACAATGACCAAAATAAATTTAAAAATAATCATAAATCTAATATATAGATATAGAACATTATGGAGAACATTTAATTTAATTGTGAACTAAGCTAATTTGGATATTTGGAAGGTGATTCGAGTTTCCCTAGTTGAAGTTTAATTATAGGAAAAATTTCATTGCCCAAAAATTCATCCCACCATTTTAGGTATAAGAATCTAATAGATAATCCAATTATGATGAAATTTTACCATATTTTAGAAGAAAACATAGGGAAAATTCTTTTCTTCTATGAAACATTTGAATTCTCTCACCCTGAAGGAATTTATGATGCATCAATTAGGATAGTGAAAGAAATAATACATCCTTGGGAATGATGGAAATTCAAATTTTGAGAGGGCTATTTTGGGATATACCTAACACTGAGAGAGGGGGGGGGGTGAATCAGTTTGGGATATCCCTATCGCATGCAATAATAGAAATCAGTGTAAATATTCACATGATATTTTTACAAGGTTCACCACTCAATAAGAGTAGCTACGTCCTTACCATGCATGGATATGAACAGTGAATGGATTATCCACTATGATGTGATATGCTATTACAATAGAGTGTCTAGGAAAGCAATCCTCTAACTAGTGTGAGTCCCTACACTTTAGAAGGGGATGAGAAACAATCCTCTTCCCTGGACTGGTGATGGCCTAGTCCAACTTGCAGCCTCTAGCTGGTTCTTTATACTGCCTACAGAGACTGTCTTCTTCCTTCTTGATAAGGTAGGTTCTTCTCTTGGTTTTCTTTAATGATCTTTACTTGATTACTTTCAAAGCAGTAAGCAATAAATTCTTCCTTCTTTCTTTATCTTCTTCTCTAGTGCATCACCAACTGCACTAGACTTCTTCTTTATTATTTTTAGTGAAAAAACCAACTGCACTAACACTTCTTCTATCTTATTGGAAATAATCACATACAACAATGTGATTATTCAGGCTATGAAGATCAATTCACTTGGCATCATTTGAATCAAATTTCCCTGAATAAATTTCAATCTTCATTTGGGCATAATCTATTCTTCTTCTTATTTTCTTTATCTTTAACATAGTATAACAAGGAATAGTACTACAATGTCTTAATATCTTTCTTAAATTCTCAATACCAATACATGAGTGTATTAGTATAATTCCTTCTTCCTTTGTGTAGATATGAGTTTAGTTGCACCTCTGTCTCCTCATCACACAAGCAACAACACCCCTGCAAACAGTGTATATAAATCATGCAACCAAATAGTGTTCACCTTTGTGAAAGGAGATGACTCTATGGGTCTTCTTATTCATGCTGAGGACACATGATTCTTCTTCATAGAACCAAGGATGGTTTGTGGATCTGTCCTTGCAAAGCACTACAAGGGTGAGTATTCACTGGTTGTGTACTCATGGGATCTCCTTCAAATAACACAGTAGGGGTTTGAGAAAACCAGTCATTTGTTTGTGGTTTCTTCTTCGCATAGAGGGTGCGGTTCTCCTTCGTTGAAAGACACTTCAAGAGTGCATAACACTTGTTAAAGGCCTACAGTACCCTCAATTTTTTTGCTTACCCTTCTAGGTGGCTTGCGTGTAAAATTCAAACCTTGCGTGTAAAAACACCTTTGGCATGAAATTGTTTTCCGCACAACTCTGTTTTTTCGCACAACACTTCCTTTTTCACGCATCACTTTTTTTCCGCGCAGAACTTCCTTTTTCGCACATCACTTTCTTTTTCACGCAACACTTCTTCTTTTCACGCACTACTCAATACTTCAATTTTTTTCATGCATCAGAGCTCTGAATTTGTCTAAGTGTCGAGGCTACTTAAATGAGAGGGGGTCACCTCGTATTTATAGGCCTTTTTTAACCTGTGCGAAAAACACTAATCTATGCATAAAAACCTCATCATGTGCATAAAAACTCTTTCGCGTAACACCATATTTCATGAAATGATCCAATTTTTCACGCACCTCATGCCTTTTCCAATTTTTGAGCTTTTGATCTCGAAACACCTCTTGCACAAAAAAAATTCATTCCTCTATTTCACGCACCACACCAATATTTCACGCACCCCACTAATATTTCGTGCACCGCTTTATTTTTCGCGCACCTTCCTTTTCCAAAAACAACTCTCTGCATTTTCCGATTTTCAGGCCCTAAAATTTGGTAAACACTGGAAAACAACGCCGCCTTAAACTGTTCTTTTGTGTCGCCTCCAGATTGTCTGTTCCTTTGTCATTTTTCTCTTCACTGCTTCCCATAACCATTATTCAGCTTTCATCATGAACTCCACTATTGTGATACATATCCTTTGATAGACCAGATTTAGCATCGTTAGAGTTACAATGGGAAGTACTAAAACTTCCCTATCTTCCATTAGCACCATTCCTTCCAATCAAAACTGTATATGAATGACATCATCATTTCTCCCCCTTTCCTTCATAATTCTTGCATCACAAGTTCTCCTAAATTATGATATTTTTGAAATACATATCAGCAAAGCACCGTCTGGTTTTACTTTATAGAGAATTTCCCAAGTATGAAATTCAATGCTATAATTTCATAACAATTCTCCAGGAATCCTCACTTTAGACGATCTCCATTAACTTTGGATTCCTTCTTCATATCCTTCTTCATTTTGACTGACATCGACAACTGTTGACAACAAATACAATCTTCATACACAAAGTGGTCCCAAAAAATTTCCATCCACTTTTCACCACCATTTGGCTTACCCTAATCAATTTCATGAATTCAAAATAGTGTGATTGAACTAAGAATCCAAAAATTTATATTTAAGATGGATTTTGGGGGAGGAAATGGAATTATTTTTTTGATTATTCTTCATGTAATGTTATGATGTATTTTTCTTTACTTAAGCACATTATTCATTTGAGAAGTATTAAGAGGAATTAAAAAAGCAGGATAAGTAATCTAAAATCAAGAGGGTGTAAATGAAAAATAAAATAAAATTTATAACTCTTCAATTTCATTATCCTATTAATGTACTAGGATAAAACTATCATGAAATTTTGTAAAATATTAAAACCTTCAACCAATAACCTTTCAATATTAACTCTAGTTTCGAAAAATGTTTCTAAATTACTTACTTATTCTAAATTTAAGACATGTTCTTTAAAGGTTCATATGACCTTAAGAATTTAGAATTATTGTATTAAGGTGTTAAATTAGTTTTTCATGTCTGTTCTTGTATATTAAGAGACATCAATGAGTTTGAAGAGTTATTAAGAAATATTGAAGAACCCTTGAGAAGTCAGTTGACTTAATTTCTTGTACTTTTGATTCTTGTGGTATTAAACTATTTTTTTTGTATTTATTATTAACATGTTAATGGATTTTTTTGAGATGGATTGGAATTGAATATGTTTTAAATGAATGATGCAATTAAAGGTAAGTGAAAAACATTCCATGGAAAGACATAAGACACATCGTGTTTTTGATTAACATGAAATAGAATTATCACTCACATGAAATCCACATCATATTTTGATACATAATATTTCATGGTCTATTTCCAACAACTATATGTGGAAAAAACACGCAAATATGAACAAATAATTAGACAATTAATATGTAAAAAATTAAATAAAATTGATTAAAATAAAAAATTGAACATACTTATGCAAGAATGGATCGAAATCAAGAGATGAACATCGCTTGAGAAAAGGGACTACAATCATCAATCTGGCTAGGTTGTAGCCCCCCAATCAATAGTATAATGGGAGCTTCCTGTGGGTTGGATGATGGGTCATCAGGCTGATCATTGAGAATCACATCATTAGTGATGGAATGAAACAACTTATCTTCATCTTCTCCAACCACCTGAAACACAAAAATAATGTTTCCCACAAATAATTTTTAGTACATATATTAAATATAAAAATAATAAATATTTATTAAAAAAATATTATATATTGATTATAACTATAAGTAGAATAAAATACATCATCCTTTATCTACATCTTTATGTTCATAAATACCAATTTCCTCATCTACATCAACATCATCAATTTCCATACGAGCTTCAATTTCATAATCCCTTGTAATTTCTAATTCATTAGTTACATCATCAATATCATTGCCTCTTAACTAAGGTGTTTCGTCATCAATATCTGTATCATTTTGAGTAAGATTTTTATTTGGCGATGTTTCTTGAAAAAGTTCAATATTTTTCACTCCCACAAAACCAATTTCATTTTCTATAAATTGGTTTTCATGATATTTCATTTTTATTACACTCCACCAGTCAGTTAAATCTCTCAAAACAAAATAATAATTTTCATAACAAACTTGATGTGTTTGATGTGTCAACATAAATGGTTCATTTGATCCAAGAAGACTTTTATATTTAATATCAATGATTCTAGGTCATAGATAAACATGAAACCCTCAATCAGTATCACGCTAATGACATTTAAATATTGTTATGTAATTACGTATTAGATAACATAACTCAATTTTTTATCTAGCATGCCATAAAATTAAACCTAACTTTCTTTTTAATGATATCCTTTTAAACAAACACTACCATTCATTGATTTTTTTGATTCACCATTTGTGTGTGTATGAAATTGAAATCCATTAACCACATATGAATTATAATATTTGACCAATTTGGATGGTGGGTTACTCAATGCACATAACCGTCTATCGATTTGATTTCCATGTTGTGCTACTAGAAAAAATAAAAAATAAAAAATAATATATAAAATAAAAAAATGATTTCAAATGTTTAATTATAAATAATTTAACTTTACAGTATTTGAAACCAATAGAAAAAAATTACATTATCGATATTCTTCAAGAGTAGCTAGTGTAATTTGTGTGATTTTTTTGATATGATCATTATAAGATCCATAACACAATTAATATCAATTTAATTATAAAAAATATTTAAAAAAATAGGTAAAAGTAACACTTAGTTCACAAATCATGTCATTTCTTCACAATTAAGTAGAACATACGTATGAGCTCTGTGTTGTTCATAATATAAAATCCATCATTCATGATCACCACCAAAACCAAGCTCAGGCTATTTAAATATTGATAATCTATGGTCCACGAAATCAACAACATTTTCTTCATTGTGACCTATTTGATTACATTTTTAAGGATATTCATATTGAAAATAATAAGAATAGAAATTTGAAATTTCCTCTTATAAGTACACTTATGCAATTGACCCTTCAACAGATTCTTTGTTATAGACCTTCATAGAGTTTTTCATGCATCTCTCATATGAGTGTATCCATAAAAATTATACCATCCCTTCATATTTTGATTCACATGAAAAATGTAATATCAAACGTTCCATTGAATCAAAAAAGGAAGACCTAAATATTTTCTTCTTCAAATTTACATAAAATTAGAAAAATATCTTTTTACAACATACTCAGTGCATCATAAACTATTGTTCTCTCACAATTGTCTGAGAGAAATATGATATTTCTATCAACACATCCCAAATAGAACAATTCAACAACCCTCTAAGGCAAATAGACAATAATATTTCCATTATGACATGATAATCATGAATTTTTAATCTAATTATATGACCATTTATAACACAATGAGACAAATTGGAGGCATAACAATCTATTAACCTCAAATATACAACCCACTGATAGAATAATAAACAAATTTATTTATAAAGTGCATAAGTTTATTTTCGGTTTGTTAACTTTTTTGACATGTAATTTTCAAGTAACTCAAGTTTGGGATGCCTGGAAAATTTTGAAAGATCTAAACATGCATTTATAGTATATTTAATCTTTAAAGGTGTGTCTAACATAGTGTAAAATGTGTTATCAAAATAGTTCTTCTCAATATACATGACATTTAACATGCAATGGACCAAAAAATCAGACCAATGTGGTCGACCCCCAAAAATACTTCGCTCTAAGAAATTGTGATCTCTCCCAAAACCACCTATTTTTTGTCAGTTTATAGTTAGTAAAAAGGTAATAAAAGGTAATGAAGTGACAATATATTTTACTTGAATACCTAAGAGCACCACCGGAGGCCCATCTCCTTCAATTATACCTTTTATAAAATTAGTTTCATTTTTTTGAAAATGATGATCTCTAGGAAGAAATCTTCGATGATAGTCAAAAAAATAATATTTTATTCTACTAATAAGAATAAATACTTTGTTGTCACTCATTCAACAAGAACATGATTTTGGACTATGTGTACTCCTTATCCATAATATACAATATGCTAGAAATTCACTAACTCTACAAATCAATGAAAGTTATGTTATGAAACTAAATCATATATGGTTACACCAATAATCCATAATAAAATTAACTCATCAACCAATGACTTCAAATAATCATCAATATTATTCTTTGAATATTATGGAATTTATAACACCAAGTAGATATATTGTTCCTTCATCAATATTCAAGGAGGTAAGTTGCAAAGTGTTATGAAAATAGGATAATAAGAATATTGACTTTTGTAAGCACCAAATGGATAGAAACTGTTGGTATAAATACCTAACCACATTTTATGAGGTCCCAAAGAAGAAGATGGATGAACCTAAAAAAAGTGTTTCCATGAATCAACATCACAAGTATGATTTAAGCTTTTATTGACAAAAATATTAGATCTATACATGTCATCAATGCAACTATGTTGTGAGATATAAATATATGATGTAGTATAGGTTTAATTGGAAAATACCTTAACTAGTTAACATGAATAAATCCAGACTATCCTTTTTTATATCTTTCTAACTTGATTGTCCACATGTTGTAAAATTAAAAAATGACTCATATTTACTATAATATAAGATGAAATCACATGAACATGCATGTATCTTACGATAACCAAGACCTAAATTATGGATCAACTTCTTTCTTTCCCAGAAATTTATAACCAATATATTTCTATCAAGTAATAATGATTTAACCAAAGAAAATATTTCATCGAAGAAACTATTTGAAATTCCAAAATTTAATTTAATAGCCATAAATATTTTAAAAACTTCAAATTTACTTATCTTTCATTTAGGATATAAGGTTTCGTCAACATATTTCAACAAATCATAAAATTAGAATGGTTCCGATTAATAATTATGATGATCATTTTGTGTTCCTATTTATAGAAAATATGGGATCACAACCTCATGTAATGATTTTTTAAATCACGATGGACCTAGAATAAAATTTTTTGGATCTTCTTCTGAATTGCGTTAACCATCACTACTTGAAAGAGGGCCTATTTAACCAGAAAGTCAGTCAGAGGATAGCCTCCAACCATTTATTAAAATAAAATAAAAGTTCAAGGACAAGAACACAAGTTCAAAATACAACAACTAGAAATCATAAGAACCATACCCGTCACCACCTCCATGGTAGAATGCCTATTTCAATGGGAAAAAATTGTGGTAGTAGGCCTTGGGATTTTGGTTGTAGCCTATGTCCATGGTCTATGTAGACCATGGGCCATATTTCCATTGGAATAAGGTCTAGAATACACCTAAAGGTTGTGACTGTGGTTGTAGGGGCTTAAAACCATGGTACACATGGGTTGTGGCCATAAGATACCCTATAACCAAGGTTTAGTTGAATGTGGCTATATGTACTGCGCCAGAAGGTAATTTTCAAGGAGTTTATATTGATACAAAAAAACACAATCTTTTTGAAAAAAAAACATAATAGATAAACCCCAACTATATCAAAAATTTCAAATTTATTGAGATTACATTTCTTACATGGACACTTAATTGTCTCTTTTGAAGAAAATACTGAATTTGACAACGAAAATGATATAAATGTTTCGACACCCTCAATATAGATAGGTTTTATACCATAATCATTTGAATTTATATGATAATTTATCCAATCACAATCTCAAAATAAAAAATGGTGTTTATTTCCTAAGTCCATAGTTTTTTTTAAAAATAACCTTAATTAGTTTATCATATAAAATATTAAAAAATTATTATAAAATTTATTTTCACTAAATGGCAAGTTAATTATTTTTTTATTATATGTTATAAAATATTTCTTCTTAAATATTATTAATTATTTAAAAATTAAAAAATATTAGTTTTTTGGGGGCAATATTTTTTCTCGCACGTGGGTGGGTGGCTGACATCACACGTGGGGGATGGGGGAGGGGGTCAACACATGAAGCTGATGCATGATGGGTACATGAAGATGAAGACCAATCATAAAATACAACTCACCACTAGCTATGAAACATTTAATATGTAGTTTATAGTCTACTTTGAGCCTTTTGGGCCACCAAAAAAATAGAGATGAGGTTTGACCTACTTGTGTATCAGGGTGTGTGTGAATTTTACTAATTTAGACTAATATATGCTAATTTATAATAATTCATACAATCTTATTCTAATTTATACTAATATATTCATTATTTTATAACAATTTATACCAATTTAGACTAATTTATAATAATTAATAATAATTTATACTAATTTATAATAATTTATAATAACTTATAATATTTTATAATATTTTATATTAATTTATAATAATTTAGACTAATAATGGACCTTGAACCCAACTTGTTTCGATACTTATATATACTAATAAAATCATTATTTTATACTAATTTATTCTAATTTTTATTAAATTATATTAATTTATACTAATTTATATACAAATTTATATTAATTTACAGTAAATTTTATACAAATTTATTTTATACCTTTTTAAAATCTTATTTTTTATTAAATGAAATAAATTTACTATTTTTTATCAATTTATACTAATTTATAATAATCTATAATAATTTATAATAACTTATACTAATTTAGACTTACACTATTTATAATAATTAATACTAATTTATAATAATTTATACTGATTTAGAGTAATTTATAATAATTTATATTAGTTTATACTACTGTATTAACTATTCATTATTTTATATTATTTTATACACTATCTTGTGACTACTAACATATTCATTATTTTATATTTTTTTATTACTTTACTAATTCATACAATTATTTATATTAATTATTTGAATTCTTTTCTAATTATAACTAATATATGATATTTTAGATTAATTTTAATAAATTATAATTTTATTACTTTTTACTACTTGTAACTAACATTTATTATTTTATATTAATTTTTTTATCACTAAAATAAATTTCAATAATTTATTATAAATTATTATCTACTATAATATTAAAGTTTTTAAATTTCAATTTATATTTATAATATTATTAATAAAATAAAAAAATTAGAAAAAAATTAAAAAAGTGACATTCAGATATAAGTAAACCTTAATCAATTATTTGAATAAAAAAATTTTATAATTAAAAAAATAATTAATTACAAAAAAATTATACCAATTATAAATAAATTTAAAAGAAAACCTTTAAACATTTTTTTGATAGTGAAGTGTAGATCTGCACCTAGAAACCTTCAAAATAGAGTTTGAATCTGAAATAATAGATTTATATTCCAAAACTTTCAAACTAAATTCTAGATTATAAATAAAAATATTTTAAAGGGAAAAGGAGGAGATTCACATTAGAAATGAGGGGATTGTGTGTTTTCTCATAAAAAATGAAGGGTGGGGAGTGTGTTGGATTATAGTCGATTTTTTAGCAATGAACAATTATGTCGTAAAAAACCCATCATTCAAACTATTTGTGACAAAAAATTTATTTACGAAGAATACTTTATTTGTGATGAGTATTTGTGATGGTTAGGACATCCATCACAAAAAGTTTCAGCCAAAAATATTTTCCCACTTATCCAAAATATTATTTTTAATGGACTCTATTCGTTACAAATAATTAGTTGATAGATTATTTTCAATGAAATTTAAATTCCATTAAAAATAGTTCTTTAAATGGTACTATTTGTGTTTTTTTTTGTTTTTTTCACAAATGGTGATAAGTGAAGAAATTATTTACGATAAAAAATAAATTATATTGAAAATAGTCCCTGAACAAAAGCAATATTTGTAATAGAATCAATATTTCATCATAAGTAGTTTCTTTGAGCAACACCATTTATGATGGAATCCAAATTCCTTCACAAATAGTTCTTACCCAAAGAGGTTATTTGTGACATAAATCTCCACTCCATCATAAATATCTTATTCCGGCTACTTTTCCAACATTGGTGCCAAAACAATTTGTGATATACTTCTATTTCATCAGTAATAACTATCACGAAAACACTTTTATTATGGACTAAAATTTCCATAGTAAAAAAATCCTTCTGAGAAACTATTTATGATGGACTTGTTTCCTATCACAAATGAACCATCACTAAAGCTTAACTTTCCTATAGTGAAACCACATCATGGTCAAGAGATGAAATGTCTATGGTTTGAAAAAAATGATCATATCTTTTGAGTGTGGTTGTTGGAGGAGTATGCTAAAGTCATTATCCACCACATTGAGAAACCATGTCATGGTTAACATATGAAACATTTGTGATTTGAAAAAAATTAACATATCCCATGAGCATGACTATTGGAGAAGTATTCTAAATTCACTTTCCACTACATGGATTAACCATGTTATGGTTTCATTGATCACTTAGTAGTTTAGAGAAAAAATGATTGTGGTTTGGTGATCGTGGTCCTTGATAGAGATGTTGGAGTTATGGTGAAAAAAATACATTTTGGTTTAGAGGAAAAAACACCATGGTTTCAGTAAAAAATATAAATATTCAAAAGGAAGTGGCTTTTGGATTTTAAGGATATTTGGGATTTTAACTAAAGTTTTTAGATCTTTTATTGATTGAGAAAAACCATCCCATGATTTTGGTTACTATATCGTGTCTTGTTTAACTATATATAAAAAAATATTTTCACTTAGAGAACATGAAAAATAGTCACCCATTATTTACATATAGATTTCCTGGTAGATAAGGGATAGACTTTGAGATAAGAACATGGTTCACACTTCTTCAGTGAATTGAAAACACTCATAGAGGATGGAAGAAAATAAAACTTTCTTGATTATTCTCATTATTGATCTTTCTTCATGTGGTATTGATTTTTTCATATTGAAATGTCCAGAGGAAATTATTTTATTTTAAGAGTCATCCTATAACTATTCTAAGGATATATTCTTTCTCTATTAATTCCTTGATGATAATAAGACAAAGTCCATGAGTTCTGGGATGTCACCCAGTGATCACTAAAGATTAACTACTCTTAAAGAGTTAGTGTATCTTGTAAAAACATTATTATTTATGTGTTATTATTTATTTTTTATCTATATTTTGGTTTTTGATAGGTCTTTTTGAAGATCCTACGCACCAACTGACAATGAGAGTAAAGTGTATATGCTATAATTATTTTATGAGCATTGATTATCCCCTAGTGCTCCTCATTCTCACCTAGGAACATCACATGATATCAAAGTATATGGATATTTAGGATGTTTTTTTTTGTTTTTTTTGATCATATAATTTTCAATTGTGAGTTTTTAATCATCAAGAGTAATAATTCTATCAACAACAAGGGCATTCCCAAGTTTGAAAGAAAGATATTTCATCTATGGAAAGAGCGGATGATTCAATACTTTCACTCATTGGGATAAAATATGATTGATATTAAGATGAATGGATTTAATCTCCTTATATATTAAGTGACTTATAATTTGAATGATTGAAAGAATATTAAAGATTATGTAATATCACACAATGTGTTGATTTCATCACTCTCAGAGAAGGATATTACAATGGTGATGGGTTCAAAAGTATCCAATGCTATATAGAATAAATTACATAGAGTTTATAAGATAGATATGAAGGTGAGAGAGTCTATAATTTAAGATTATCGTGATAAATTTAAAGATATAAGGATGACTAAAGATGAATTAGTGATGAATTTTTCATGTAGGTGAATAATATTATTAGATCTATTCATAGCTATAGAGAAACTCTTAAGTATTCAATCATAGTGAATAAATAAATGAAAATACTATATAAAATATTTGATGAGAAAATCCCAAAAATTGTGGATCAATATTTATATGACTCCACAATAGATAAACAAAATAATATATTGATTATTCATGAGATAAGAAGATGCCCCGTATTGAATAAAAACAAAATAGTGGAAAAGAATATTAATTTTAAAGTATTTAAAGGATTGAATATTAATGGAAAAAAATAAAGATCATGATGAAAAATCAATTTTTGATGAAGATGACATGAATTACAATGATTTTATGTCATATCTCATAATAATATTTTATAAAGGAAAATGAAAGTACAAGGTTAAAATTTATTTTAAATGTTTTAATTATTGAATAACTAGACTTTTTCTACTAATTTACTTTAGAACAATCATAATGAGGATTATCATCCCAAAATACTATCAAAGAAGAATAACATGGTGGAGATTTATCACTGTAGAAGGAATTTATCTAATGGGAAGGCATATATCACTTCATTAAAAAAATAGGAATTTACTTTCTAAACCTGAAGTGTCATCTTATGATGGAGAAAGTGAATAGGAAGTGAAATTATCAAAGGATGAAGGTGTTAAAGTTTTTATGGTGAAATCCAAACACTTTGATGAATCCTTTAGTGAAGAAGAAGGTGGAGAAGAGTATGATGAGGAATAAGAAATATAGACAAAGTATAATCTGTGAATTGATCTCATAGTTTTCTTTAAAAAGATTGCAAAACTTGATAAGGAAATACATCATTGAAGAAAACCAACGAAACACCAAATTTCAAAATAGATTCCTAGAACTAAGGTGAATTATCAAGGAATATTAATGATATCAACATCATTATTGTTGAATACGATAACCATTTTGGTTACAATACAGGTGGACATACACTCACTTGAAGCAGAGATACATAAAGTTGAAAATAATCTTAAGAAAATTCAGTTTGACTTTTATAATTTAGTTAAATCAAAAAATACACTAAGAAAATTTATTAGTGTCATAAAAATCATAAAACACTCTAAACACACATTTTTTTTGAATAAATCAAATTTAACCTTGAAAATAAGTGGAAGGAAATAATTGTTTCTCTTATAAAATGTGTCTTAGGAATTTCTATATCAAGTTCTTGTGATGAAAATCATAATTATGGTGTTGTGTAGAAGAAAAAAGATTTTAATACTCATATTAAGTGAAACATAATTGATACTAAATTATAAATCATTAATAATAAAGTTGGGAAAAATCAACAGAGTTCACAACTGGTGAAATGGAAATAAGCAGATTTTGAAAAACCAAATTCACACCCTATGAATAGTTTTAGATATGAAGGAAGATGTTGGTGTTGTGGTGTGTATGGATACAAGGTGTATGTTTTTTGGTATAATATATATTTCTCTTAATTACCAAGAAACTTTGATTTTTGGGGTTGATAATATGAAAATAAAATAATTAAACCAACACAAAAACCCAAATAATAATTTAAAGTGAAAATCATATTGAGTGAACATAAAGAGACTTGTGAAAGATGTGAAAAAAATGGAACATTTACAATGATTATATCATGATTTTACTAGAGAAGTTTAGGCAATTAGTTAACTCTAAATCTCATAATAAGAGAGCGATCGAGAGAAAATAATGGTATTTGAGGTTTCTTACAAAGCATCTAAGAATTAGAGGCCTTTGTTCTTCGATAATGGTTTCTCATTGCATATGTTTGGAAATAATGTTTTTTAAATATATTTAAAAATATGATGGAGGTAGGATTGGAAACACTTAAATTAGTGAGAATAAAATAACTTTAAATAATGTTCTCTTCATTATTAGGTTGAGATATAATTTATTAAGTGTATCTCAATTATGTGACAATGGGAAACAAGTGATATTTTAGAAATATGAATTTATCATTATAATATTTATGGATGATATAATTATATTGAGAGGATGATGAATAAGTAAGAATTTATTTCAAACCATAGATGATAAAAATTATTACTACTTGAGTATGAAAGAGGAGAATAAATTTTTTCCATTTAAGATATGGTTACTTGGCCCAAAAGAACATGAAGATACTTTTCTATTATTATGATATAAGAAAAATTATAAATATCAACCAGGAAAGAAGAAACTCTTATGATTTTTTTAAAAGGTAAGATAGTTAAAAAGTCACAAACTGATGGAGATCCAAACAAAGAGGTTACTTGAACTCATACATTAAGATATATGTGGTTCAATGAGTTTTAAATCATCTAATTAAGATAATCAATTATTAATTTTTTTTATAATTATATTCTTATAACTTATATTTCGTTAATAGAAACTAAATCATATAATTTTAATAGGTTTAAGAGTTATGAACAAGATCTGGAGAAGCAAACAAGGAAAGTTATCAAAATATTTCAATCTAAAGATGTATCCAAATATGTAAATCATAATTTTGAAGCATATCATGAGAATCATGGAATAATTCATGACTATAGCTCTATATACACAACTCTATAAAATGGTGTATTAGAGAAAAAATAGAAGTTTGGTTGACATGGGAATAACCATGTTATCAGAGCATGAAACTTCAAAGTATTTTTGGAGGAAATCCTCAACTATGTCTTTCTTAATTCAAAAGAAATGTTTTATTTGAAAAAAATTAGTTATCATGATGATTAGATGTCGAAAGTGAATAATTTTCAATACATTTTTAAGAGTTTTCATGTGATTCATTATTCATAAAAGTAAAATTTAACAAATTTTAAAATTTAAACATCATTTCTCATCATATGTACAATTCTTGTTTAAAATGTATCAATCTCATCCCATTTAAAAATAACATTTTGGAGAATTATCTACTAATTATTTTAATTATAAATTTTAGGATCATTCTACTCATTTTTTGGGGAATATTTTTTTCTTTTGGATCAATAGATGATTCACAAAGGAAGATGGACATATCAGGCCTTAAATGCAGATTTTATTGGGAAAATCTAATTGGACTCTCGGCCATTAAAATAGATACAATGACCAAAATACATTTCCAAATAATCATAAATTTAATATATAGATATAGAACATTATGGAAAACATTTCATTCAATTGCGACCTAAGATAATTTGAATATTTGGAAGGTGATTCAAGTTTCCCGAGTTGAAGTTTAAATTATGGGATAGATTTCATTTCCAAAAATTCATCCCACCATTTAATGTATAATAAGCAAATAGATAATCCAATTTTGATGAAATTTTACCATTTTTTAGAAGATAACAATGGAAAAATTATCTTCTTCTATGAAGAATATGAATTCTCTCACCTTGAAGGAATTTCTGGTGTATCAATTAGGATAGTGAAAGAAATCATACAGCCTTGGGAATGATGGAAATTAAAATTCCCATCCACTTTTCACCACCATTTGGATTACCCTAATCAATTGAATGAATTCAAAATAGCGTGATTGAACTAAAAATCCAAAAAAATTTATTTAAGAAGGATTTTGGGGGATGTAAATGGAAGTCTTTTTTTTCTCATTCTTCATGTAATTTTATGATGACATTTTCTTACTTTAAGTGAATTCTTCATTTGAGAAGTATTTGGAGGAAATATAAAAGCGGGAATAAGTAATCTAAAATTTGGAGGGTGTAAAGGAAAAATAAAACAAAATTTATTACTCTTCAATTTCATTATCCTATTAATGTATTAGGATAGAAATATCATGAGATTTTTTAAAATATTAGAACCTTCAATGAATAACCTTTGAATATTGACTCTAGTTTTCAAAAATGTTTCTATATTACTTACAAATTCTAAATTTGAGACATGTTCTTTAAAAGTTCATATGAACTTAAGAGTTCATAATTCTTTTATTAAGGTGTTAAAATAGTTTTTCATTCCTGTTCTTGTATATTAAGATACATTAATGAGTTTAAAGAGTTATTTGGGAAGATTGAAGAACCCTTGAGAATTCAGTTGACTTAATTTCTTGAACTTTTTATTCTTATAGTATTAACCTATTTTCTGTTGTATTTATTATTAACATGTTAATGTATTTTTTTGATATGGATTGGAATTGAATATGTTTTAAATAAATTATGGAATTCAAGGAAACTAAAAACCATTCCATGGAAAGACATAGAACACATCGTGGTTTTGATTGACATGAAATAGAATTCTCACTCACATGAAATCCACATTATATTGTGATATAAAATATTTCATGGTTTATGATTAAGAAAAAAGGATTATGATTAAGATTGAAAAAACCACTATGGTTCTTACCATGGTTCTTGAAGATGAAAGGAAAAACTCACTATATTCCATGAAAAAGAAAACTACATGATGGTTATGGAAACCACACTGTAGTTCAATCAGAATAGTTGTGGAATGTTATCATAGTTTGATGGAATTTTAGGACACAAAAATGGTTGTGGTTTAAAAATACTAGAAATATTTCCATCATTTGTTATGGAATCCCATCACAAATAGATATTTTCAATGGGATTCCATAAAAAATAACTCATTTTAGAAAATGGATTCATAATAAGTTGTATTTGTGATATACAGTTGATAAAATAATTTTTTTTGCGATGGAATGTGGATTCATCACAAAAAAATAAAATAAAGTATGTATTTGTGATGAAAATACCTTTTCATTGCAAAAAAGTATTTATGAATATTTTAAATTTTCATCTCAAATAATCTTTCATGATAGAAATATATATCCATTATAAAAATTAGAAAAATAAAATAAATTTTAAAAAATATAAAACCTTCCATATAATATATAATAACCACTCAAAACATTATATATTTATTAAAAAAATATCATAAAGTCGCTAAGGGGGAGGGTGATCAATTGAAGGGTTAGGTAGAGGGAACACTATACCTAAACCATGCACAAGTCATCACATATACCCCATCATCTTCTCATGTTTTTGATGTTACTGCTCTTACTGCTACCACTACTCTTCTCTCTCTCTCTCTACATGCATTATATAATCTCATCTTGATCTCACAACCTCTCCTCATAATCTAAAATAGATGAATACAATACACAAAATATATTTGATTATACCGATGACATCGTGAAAATAACATAATAACTAACAATCATCGATCATAAACCAATATTGATCACCACACCTTTCTCGATACCATGCATAGTCACTCGTATCCAAGTTGCCTCATCGAAACCTGACTCACATGAGGCCTCACCCTCAGTCTCAACCTAACTCTCTCACATTTGAGAAGTCATGACCTCATACATCTCATTCAAATTTAATTATAAATTAAAATATTAGAAAAATTAATTTAAGATAATTTTGAAAACAAAAAAAAATAATATCCATAATCCAATGCTGGTTATCACCAATAATCTCTCCTATAGTAGGATCAGTGTAAATACACTTAAAAATATTAAACTATGTAATAGTGTGATCAGTAATGACCTATGTAAATATAATAATTTTACATTAAAACTATATATAAATTAATGAAAAATATTACTTACCATATGTTATCGATAAATACTAAACATATGACTCCTAAATCTCTGTGTGACCTCCCATATTCCTCAATTTTTTTGATGATGGATCAAATTAATACAAGAAAATTTTGTAAATTTTTAATGAATTTAAAGTGTTTTTATGATATTTTCTAAGTTTCATATTATTTTATTATTTTATGGGGAATATTAATTTTAAATATTAATTTTTGAAAATAAAATAGAAATCATTGTTTAAAATTGTTTTTGATTATATCGAATTTTATTAAGTAAAATTTGAATGTTTTTAGGTAAAAAGCTGGCTCAAAACTACCCAAGTACAACCATGAAGGCTCATACATGGGCTAACCAGGAACCATCAAAAGCAGGAATGGGTCAACACACAAGAGATCTAGTGGTACGCAAAGTGTACCGCATGTAGAGCATGTGTAGAAGTTGGGATAAATCTTCCTGGGCCATGCATGTCGGCATAGACCATGTATTATGTGGGGTGTATGAGGGCACTGATCCCCCACTTCCATGACATTTTTAGCTGAAGATGTCACATAAAAAATTATATGGGATCACTCTACTGAGTTTACTTCTTATGCGGGATAAGTTTATCGTGGTACTGTTCACAATTTCACAAAAGTGACGTCGTCTCACCTCAGACACGCGACCCCCTCCACCCAAATAGAACCTGATGGAGCCTCTTCCGCTTATACTCACCAATCCACATTAATAATGGATGATAAACACCATGGAAGCATCTACCTATCTTTATCTTACCTCCATTTCACTACTGCAAGTTTAAATACTTCATGGATGACTCTATGGAGATCTAACAACTTCTATAAAGACCATATTGAAGAAGAAGGGGCCCTTCATGATAACAAGGAAATCGGTCTAGCCACTGTGAAGGATGGATGATGATGATGGTTGACATGGATTAGGCTATTCCATAGACTTGTGACTATGGTGAAAAAATAGAACTCATCACCACTAGAGCATTCAAAACCACTATGCCATAGGGTTTACCATTGCATCGTAGTGATACTGGTGGAAGAAACATAGGAGGAGATTTCACTGTGGAACTGACCTACTATACCATGGTCCCATATTTCCTAAGTTGAGGGGAAATATGTTATACTGTAGGGTATTTTACTAAGTCATGGAGATGATAAAAATGACAGTAGGGAGGAAATAAGAAAGGAAGAGAGTTGTGACAACAATTCACTAGCTATGTTGTAGCCATGAATCTATAAAATAAGAAATACACTTGAGGTGGATGATGCACCATAGGGTTGGAACTACACTATGGGGATTCCAAATATGGTAGTAAAGAAGAAATAATTGGGAATAATTTTGCGTCCATGAGATGGTTGGCTACACTATAGTCATGCAAAGAAAAATCTAAGTAAAAGAGGCTATGCCATAGAGTTCTTGTCTATACCATAGTGGGGTTTTTTCACAATAATTTAGAGAATTATGGATCTTTAGAATAACCATAGGATACACCCTAAGTCTTAGAAAAAAATAAGGAAACATATGCTTGGAGTCCTCATACACACACAGGGAGTTAAAAACACTCCTTAAAACAATGATGGAAAATTGAACAATTTAAAGTGTGATAAAAAAATACAAAGAAAGGAAAGATGGAGTAGAGACAAGAGAATTTGAAAGAGAGAAGATACTGGAACTCAAATAAAGATAGATGGGATGATTTTTTCATATAAATATACAAGTGTTGCGCCACATTGGGGAGCTCAACCAGGGGAAGAGTAGGCTACCATTTTTAGTTTGTTTTACTATAGGTTTTAGTTTATTTATCTTTTTTGCGTGTAACCCATTTTGTATATTTTTAATTAAAGTGTTTTCTTCCATTATTTCTCTTTCTCTATCCTCTCTCTCCCTCTACTCCATTTTCCACTATGAATTCTTATACTCATGATTACAAGTAACTGACTTGAGGAATATCTTAGGGGAGTAATCTAGTGTTGAACTAGAGTCCATGTTTAAATTCAACTTTAGGTCAATCCAAGGTTTATTTTATTGTGGGTGTAATATTTATCACAACCTTCTAAAGGTTAAATTATTATTCTAAAACCATCCTCCCTTGATCGAGGAGGTGGATGTGTAGTGTTCTTGGTGATTTTTGAGTTCACTATACATTTACAATTGGGGTAAAAGAATGTGTTCACACATATAATGAAGTGTTTAAATTAAGTAGATTTAAAATAGGATAATGAAGGTTCTCAATGGATGAATCAACCAAGAGAATTTTCTTTATGATCTAACTCCATTCATTCTATTTTTCATGGAATATACATGATAGGTGTAGTTTTTCATTACATTCTCTTTCTCCCCATCATTTCCTTTATTTTCATAAAATAATAAAAAAAAGAAATTAATTGAACTAGCAATAAATGAGTGATTGAATATGAAGTTCCTCAAGGAAGATGACCCTACTCATCAACTATACTGCACTAAGAAATAAAATACAGTTTTTTCACCTCCCTACGACAAGCATGTCAGTTAACCAGATGATGAATTCCTCTAAAAATACTTTCCTATCAAGTAGAAGCACAATCCATCCCAATCCTTGGTTGGGATTTAGTCTGGTCGATGAAAAAAGTAAAATTGATAAAAAACTGTATCAAAAACTCTCCCCATGGATCACTTTCTAGGATTTTGTAAAAACTGATGAAAACACTCACATATACAAATCTCATATGGCTCCTAGATAGAGGCTTACAATCTATCATCAACTGGAGACCATAAACCCTACAAATAATTAATAATAAAAATTTAATAATTAAATAAACTTCAAATAAAATATATTATTTATTTACATACCATCTAGTGACCTAAAATGAAATTTCAAACATGATGGGAACTTGATCCCACAATAACCATGACCAAAAAAAATAATTCCATTTAATCACACCCACCTGACCAATAACTATATACAAAAAACTATACGAATAAGAAAAAATAATTAGATAATTAATATATAAAAAATCAATGAAAATTGAATAAAATACACAATTAAAAAATCTTTTAAATTGTGGATCAAAATCAAGAGATTGAAATCACTTGGGAATAGGGTCTAGAATTATCAATCTAGATAGGCTACTATCCCTAGTTGATAGTGTAGTGGTAGAATCCTACAGTTTGGATGATGGGTCATCAAGCTGATCACTAAGAAGTACACCACCACTGAGGGAATAAAACAACTCATCATAATCTTCTATAGCCATATAAAACACAAAAGTAATATTTCCCACAAATAATTGTTAGTACATATATTAAATATAAAAAACTAATAAATATTTATTAAAAACAAATATTATATATTGATTATGACTATAAGTAGAATGAAATACATTATTATCTATCTTCATATTCATATTCATCGGTTCCAATGTATTCATCTTCCTCCTCAACACCATCAATTTCCACATAATATTCAATTTCACTATTCCTTTTTATTTCAAATTCATTAGTTATATCATCAATATCATTGGCCCTTAACTGTGATGTTTCATCATCAATATCTATATCACTTTGAGTAAGATATGTATTTGTAAATCATTCTTAAAAAAATTCTCACTTTCACATAACCACTTTTATTTTCCATAAATTTATTTTCATGATATTTCATTTTTATTATACTCCAACAGTCAAATAAATGTCTCAAAGTAGAATAATAATATTTATAATAAACTTGATATGCTTTATTTGGAAACATAAATGGTTCATTTTATCCAATAATAATTTTATATTTAATGTCAACAATTATCTATAATGGAAGAATGAAAAACCCTCAATCAATATCAAACTAATGAAATTTAAATATTGTATTTAATTATGTCCTATATAACATAACTCAATTTTTTTTATCCAGCATGCCATAAAATTCAGCCTCAATTTCTTTGTGATGAGA
Source organism: Viscum album (assembly GCA_963277665.1). NCBI lineage: Eukaryota > Viridiplantae > Streptophyta > Magnoliopsida > Santalales > Viscaceae > Viscum > Viscum album. Next base: position 1,841,746,653 of record OY728129.1, on the reverse strand, counting down.
TCCTTTAAATGACCACTATTTATCATTTATTTTTTTTGATTCACCATTTATGCGTGTATGAAATTGAAATCCATTAACCACATACATATTATAAAATTTTACCAATTTTCATGGTGGGTTACTCAGTGCACAATCGACTATCAATTTAATTTCCATGTTATGATACTTGAAAAAATAAAAAATAAAAAATAATATATAAAATAACAAATTGATTTCAAATTCTCAACTGTAAAAAATTTAACCTTCCAATCTTTGAAACCAATAGGAAAAATTATGTTGTTGACATTCTTCAAGAGTAGATGGTGTAATTTGTGTGATTTTTTTATATGACTGTCATATGATCTATAAAACAATTAATATCAATTTAATTTTAAAAAATATTTAAAAAAAATTAGTATTAGTAGAACTTAGTGCAAAAATCATTTCATTTATTCACAATTGAGCAGAACATATGCATGAGCTCTGTGTTGTTCATAATCTGAAATCCATTTTTCATGATAACAACCCAAACCAAGCTTAGGATAACTAAATATTGATAATAAATAGTCTATGGAATCATTAAAATTTTACCCATTTCAACCCATTTGATTATGTTTTGAAGGATATTCAAATAAAAAATAATAATAATTGAAATTTGAAATTTCTTATGACAAGTACGCTTATGAAATTGACCCTTCATCTGATGCTTTGTTATGTACCTTCTTAGATTTTTTCATGCATATCTCATATGAGTATATCCATTAGTATTGTACCAACCCTCCAAATTTGTCTTCATATGAAAAATGTAATATCAAACGTTCTATTAAATCAAAGAGGACTAATAAAGTTATTTTTTCAAACTTATATAAAATTAGAATAATATATTTTTACAGAATACTTAGTGTATTATAGTATGTTTTTTCCTCATAAATTTCTCAGAAAAAATATGATATTTCAATCAAAACATCCCAAATCAAAGAATTCAACAACCCTCTAAGTCCAATAGACAATAACCTTTTCATTATAACATTAGAATCATGAATTTTTAATCCAATAATATGACCATTTCTAACACAATGAGAAAAACATGAGGTATAACCATCTGTTAACCACAAATCTATAATCTACTGATAGAATGATAAAAAAACTTTGTTATAAAGTATATAAGTTGATTTTTGGTTTATTAATTTTTTTGTTATTTCATTTTGAAATAAATCAAGTTCAGGATGCCTATAAATTGTGGAAAGATAACCATGCCTTTATTGTATCTTTAGTCTTTCCATGTGTGTCTGAAATAGTATAAAATATATTATCAAAATATTTCTTCTCAATATGCAAGAAATTTTACATGTGATGGACCAAAAAACTAGAACAATATGACAGACCCCTAAAAATACTTCATTTTATCCAATTTTGATCTATTCGAAAGCCACATATTTTTTATTGGTTTATAGTTGATCTAAAGGTAATAGGAGGTAATGAATCAATAATGTATTTTTCCTAAATACTTGATAGAACCACTGTAGGTGAATCTATTTCAATTATAACTTTTGTAAAATTATTTCCATTTCTTCAAAAAGGATAATCTCCAGGAATATATCTTTGATGATAGTCAAAAAAATGATGTTTTCTTCCATTAACAAGAATAAATATTTTTTTGTCACAAATGCATTACAAACATTATTTTAGACCATATATACTCCATCTAGATAACATACTATATGCTGGAAAGTCCCTGACTATCCACATTAATGAAACTTTCATTGTAAAATTCTGTTATGAAATTAAATCATATGTGGTTACACAATCACCCCATAATAAAAATAAATAATCAACTAGTTACCTCCAATAAACTTCAATACCCTTCTCTGAATGTACTTGAATTTATAAAATCAAATAGATATATGGTTACTTCATCAACATTAAAGGAGGAAAGTTGCATAGAGTTATGAAAATAGGCCAATAAGAATATTGTAATCCTTAAGAACCAAATGGATAGAAACTTTTTGCAGAAAAACCTAACTTCATTTTATGAGGTTTTAAAGAATAAGACAGACGAACCTAAAAAAGTGTTTCCAGGAATCACCATCACAAGGATGATTTAATCCTTTAATGATTTTTTAGATCTATTCCATGTCATCAATGTTGCTGTGTTGTGAGATGTAAACATATTCTGTAATCTGAGTATAATTAGAAAATACCTCAATAGGTTAACATGAATAAAAACAATTTTTTTATTTTTATACATATTTATACCTAAAAAATCCACACATTATAAAATTAACAAACAAATCATATTAACCAAAATATAATATGCAATCATTTGAACATGCACGGATCTTTTGATAACTAAGACCCAAATTATGGACCAACTGTTTTGATTTTCTAGAAATTTAAAACCAACATATTTCCATCAGAAAACAATGATTTATCTAAATAAAATATTTTATTAAATAAAATATTTGAAATTACAAAATATTATTTAATAGCCAAAAAGTTTAAATCAAATTAAAATCTTCTTATCTTGCACCTGGGATACAAGGCTTCCTCAACATAATTAAAAAACTCATAAAATTGAAATAGTTCTAATTCGGGATCCATATTATCATTTTGAGTTTCTATTTCTTAAAAAGAAGGGACAATAACCTCATGTAATATTTTTTTAAATTACGATGGATCTAGAATGAAAAAACTTGTATCTTATTTTGAATTATGTTCACCATCACTACTAGAAAATGGGCCTATTTCCATGTTAAAAAACCATGGAAGTATGCCTTGGGATTATGGTTGTAGCCTATGGCAATGGTCCACATGGGATGTAGATCCTATTACCATTAACATAAGGTCAAGCTTACACCTAAAAATTGTGACTGTGGTTGTAAGTGATCAATACCACGATCCACGTGTACTATGTTCATAGGGTATCAACAACCATAGTCTACAAGAACCATGGTCATATAATTTGAAAACTTAAATACAACTAAGTGATTTTATCCTTGGACCTCTTCCATACTTCTTATAAGACTTTACGACTAGTCTACGATAAAATATATGTATACATATATACATGTGTATATATATATGCATATATAATTACATATAATTTTAATTATTATACTTAAAAAAAATTGATGGTGGGTCTGGGAACCAATGGCCATGGTCCATGTGGACAATGGCCATAAATGGGACCAATAGCCACAGTCAACGTAGACCATGGATATAGGCCTTTTGATCGACACCTTCAGTCATGATCCACTTGAATCTTGTCCATTGATCTCATTTATAACCACAGTCCATGTGAACCATGCTCACAGGCCTTTCCCATGCCACTGGGAGTTTCTCGCACTCTCTTATCACCATGGACCCTATAGTTTGTGGTTGTAGGCTATTATGAGTAGGCCTACAACCATGGTCCATGTTGGACTGTGTCCATAGGCTACCCTATGACCATGATTTATTTTATTGTGGATACAAGTTTGTGGACATAGGGTAATTTTTAGTGAGTTATTATTGATAAAAAAACAAATTTTTTTGAAAACCAAACATAATAGATTAACCCAACATTATCAAAAATTTCAAATCTATTAAGATCACATTTCTTACATGGAAACTTAATTTCCATTATGAACTAAATTCTAAATTTGACGATGCAAATGATATAAACATTTCAACACCCTCAATGAAGATAGGATTTAAACAAGAATCATTTTAATTTCTATGATGATTTATTCAATCACAATCTCATAATAAAAACTTTTTCTTATTTCCTAGTCCTAGAGTTTTCTAAAAAATTAACAGTAATTAGTTTATCATATAAAATGATAAAAATTATTATGAAAATTATTTTCAATAAATGAACATTTAATTATTTTTTATAATATATGTTATAAAATATTGATGCTTAAATATTATTATATATTTACAAATGTACAAATATTAGTTTTTTTGGGTGATATTTTTCTCTCATGCGTGTGTGGTTGGTTGGATGACGTCACACGTGGGGGGGGGGGACATGAAGATGAAACACAACGAGCATGGGTAGATGATAACCAATCATAAAATATGACTCAACACTAGTTGTGTAACATTTAATATGTAGTTTGTAATCCCCTTTGGGCCTTTTGGGCCACCAAAAAATTAGATATGAGGCTTGACCCAATTGAGTATTAAGGTGTGTTTCTATTTTCACTAACTTATATTAATTTATAATAATTTATACTAATATATTTATTATTTTATAATAATTTATACTAATTTATAATATTTTTTTGTTAAATTATACTAAACTATACTAATTTATTTACTAATTTATATTAATTTATACGAATTTATAATAAATTTTATACAAATTTATTTTATACCTTTTATTAAAATATTAATATTTATTTTATTATTGTAATAATTTTTTAACCATTTCATACTAATTTATAATAATTTATACTAATTTAGAATAATTTAGAATAATTTATAAAAATTTATACAAATTTATAATAATTTATACTATTTTATAATAATTTATATTAATTTATACAAATTTATACTAATAAAGGAGCTTGACACAAAATTGTTTCGATACTAATTTATACTAATAAATTCATTATTTTATACTATTTTATACAAAATTTTATTAAATTATACTAATTTATATACTAATTTATATTAAACTACAATAACTTATTTTCTAATTTATTTTATACTTTTTATTAAAATATTATCATTCTTTTATTAAATGAAATTAATTTATTTTTTACCAATTTATACTAATTTATAATAATTGATATTAATTTATAACAAATTATTCTAATTAGAATAAATTAGACTAATTTACAATAATTTATAATAATTTATACCAATTTATAATAATTTATACTAATTTAGAATAATTTATAATAATTTATTAACTATTCATTACTTTATATTATTTCATAATAATTTAATCATTACCCAAAAAGTTAAAACCATGGTCGAAACCATGGTCCCAAAAAATTTATCAAATAAAAGAAAGTACACACAAGGAAAAGGAGAAAAGGTATAACAATAAAAAGTGACACAAGAATCATCACTAAAGAAAAAGTCCGCATCTCTTGAGGCGACCACCCATTCCTCAGGATCCACCTCTACTCCTCGGGTGCCTTCCTCTTTTCCATTGCTTAGGATCCTGCCAATCACTAGTCTACTCATCCAAACTTGATGATTCTTCATTCTTCACCTAAGACTCATTATCTTGCTCACCAATGAGAACATTGTCTGTACCCAAATCAACACCAGCCTGTAGGTTGCAGAATTATTCACGAAACACCTCTTTACTTTGCGATCTATTTAATATGTCCTTCATAATTTAATCATTATTCATTATCTTTTGACAACTAACATATTCAATATTTTATATTATTTTTTTATTACTTTACTAATTAATACTATTATTTATATTAATTATTTGTAATTATATTTTATCCCTAATTATAACTAATGTAACGCCCCGACCCCAGAAGCCCAGAGTCGGTGCATTATTACATATCATTGGAATGATCATAAAAGATCAAGTCTCGAAAGACCAATTAGTTTAGTATCCTTGGAAGTACTAGATACATTCATAAGGTTTACATTACATCATAAAATGGAAAACTACAACAACATTGTTTCCATAGACAACACTGAGATCCCATAGACTATCCCTGAAGGTCAGTCATAATATACTTCTTTGCATCCTGGAAAAAATAAAACATAGAAAGGGGTGAGCTCAGATGCTCAGTAAGGATAACATTATATTGGAAACTTTCATAAATAAGCATAAACATTTAAGGCAATGTATAACTAAAACAAAATCCTTTTAAACTTGAACTTCAGCATAATATGGAAAAAATAAAATGAAATAATTCCATTTACTTATTCACATGGATATTATACTAGTCGAATAATCACATGAAATATCAATAACCACTTTCATAATGATGTAATGCATAATTCCAGACTATCATAACCACATAGTCAAGGCCTTGTGCCAAGACTACAAATAAGATTTTGTCAAGGCCTTGTGCCAAGACACTAATTTGTCTCATGAGACCTACCGATGCATCGAGGAGCTATAACGAGATCCACCCGTCACTTACTAAGTCCAATGCATTCCTCATATGAAAATTTTGAAACATAACATAAACATTCATATTAAATCTAGCATACGAAATCTAAATAATTTTTCCACAAACCATGAATGGTATAAAAATAGCACATCCACAGTCAAACATAACTCATTCGATACAATATGGAAGATTGTCTTGTATCAGATTAACCTCAATTGAGAATAATGAATTATATTGACATAGATGAAAATAATCATCAAAACTATTAGAGAGAAATATCCCCCTTTTTCTTGAAATCATTTAAAAGTCACACTATTTGTCAAGAAGCCATTTAAAAATAGATTTTTGAATCAAAGTGTCCCATACCACTTTTAAACTTTTAAAAGGAATTTTAATTTTAAAACTTTAATGTCCATATAAATAAATCCTTAAAACCATTTTTAAAACATGGACATTAATGAGAAATATTTAGAATAATACATATTTAAAACAATTAAAATGATATTTTAGTTAGAGTTTCTAACCAAAAGAGAGACACTTGAATAAAAATAATTGAGGTAATAAAAACATTGGAATATGATGAGAATAAATGTATTCATGATATACTATGTCAAAGTACATTATATACACCATATAAAAGTGATTTGGTGTATAAAAACAAAGAAGTCTCAATGGAATGTAAATTGAGATGAAATATCTTATAAAGACCGTATCCTTAGGTTAAGGATAAATCAAAGACATAATTATGTGTGAAAAATATAAATACACTCAATATTATTGTATATTTAGTGTAAATCAATCAGAGGACATTCACACATATTCTTGTAAAAACAACACCATTGAATTGGATATTTGACTCAACAAATAGAGATTGAGTTAAAATTACTCTTGTCAAGTTCATGTCGATGACTTGAGAATTTATCAATGGAGTTATTATGTGTATCAAATGTATATCCACAGAAAGGAAAGTGGAAATTATGACGTAATCAAATGAAGAGTGATTCCACACATAATCTTGGAGTAAAATAATCAATGAAGTATGCGTAAAGCCGAATGAGTGGAAATTGAAATTTCAAATTCCCTTATCGATTTGGTAACTTACGAAACATACACCCATGAAAGAAGGATAATACAATGATGATGTAAATATCCATAAATTAAAGTATATTACACAATTAATACAATCATGGGAAGTACACACACCACATGCAATAAATAAGTGGTGAACAATGGAAATCTTACGGAATTAAAAGTGAGATAAGAAACCCCTTACTTTGTACTTTTTTCTTGGTCGAGAGTAGTTTAACCTCCTATATAATGGTGAAATAATTTTTATTTAATTATAAAAGAATCATATACATTAATATGATATCATATATGATCTTTTAATATTTATTTGTTGATAATATCTTAGTATTATCGTCGTTTCGGGTGTTGATGGATTCATTATCCTTTATATTCTTTGTTATGTGAACCATATATGTTATGGATGAGATGTATCTTATTCATATCTAGAATTATATCATGTCTCTAAACATTATTTTTAATCATCAAATGAAATTTAGTCTTGAATGGATATGATGGGGAATGAATCTCATCGCGTTCGTGGAGACGGTAATCCGTACGTACGCACGAGCGACAATATCATTATTTTGATATTAAAATAATATATAATTGGATGGTATATCATATATACAGAATCATTATCATGTTATATTTATTATTTACATGAATTTCACATCATTATTATACCCATCAAAATAATAATATATTGAATAACAATTACACCACGACGTGGAGACGGTAGGCCGTACGTACACACGTATGGTGACATGTCTTTCAAAAGATGGATAGAATACTGAATATGGTTGTACCATATTTATAATAACAACAAAATATATATAAGATACTTTAGTTATTATTTTAAAATGGAAATAACAAAGAAAGAAGAAGTGGAAGAAGAAAGGAACTTGAAAGAGGGTGGTGAAATCATTACTCTTCTTCGGGTTCTTCCTTTTGATTTGATCAAAAGAGATCCTTAAGTTGGCTTTATGACCAAATGAGGGCCTCTAGGATGAATTGAGGGATGTTTATAGGATATTTGGGCAGGGTTTGGATGAGCCAAAGGGCTTTGAAGGTGTGAATTTTAGAGAAGGGGAAGTTCCCTTTTATAAGAGGGGTGAGGGGCACCTTAGGAAAAAATTAAAATATTATTTTATAATAAAATCATTTTTCGTTTATAATGGCTCCAAAGTGGATTATTTGAAGGCTAAGGTGGGTATGTCTCGAAAACCACTAAACCAATTGATTTTATATAGGTTTGGGTCACTATATTATCTTTAACTTTTAGATTTAACTCTTAGTTAAATAGTTTGACATTTACCATGTCTCTTTGTATTTTTATATTATATGGTTAATAAACTTACTATATACTTTCAAGATAACCCCAAGTGGTTCATTAATGATACAACTATCATTATATAAGTCCTTTTACCTAACCTTAAATTTTTAGAAATAGAATATCAATTAATAATATAATATTTGTTTTAAAAACTCTTTTATGTCAATTTTGACACTATTTGGTTTTTTGTTTTTTCTAAATTCATAAAAGAATTATTAATTCAAAAAAAATTCATATATCCAACCCTAATATGTCATATTAACCCAGAAAATTAGCATAATTAATAAAAAGTCTCAAATTACATTTATTTGGATATTTATAATATCAATTAGTTTAATATTTCATTAATTAGGTAATTACTGCATCATCATTGTGTCATTAATAAATTAAATTATTTAATGTATAAAAAATATAAATAAAATACCATTATGTAGGAAATCTTTTTGGATTTAGAATGAATATTTATAATCTAATTTATCTTATGTATAACCCTATATTAAAAATGTTTTAGTTATTAAACATTGATTTTAACTCTTCTAACTCTTCTTTGAATTAAATAATAATAAATGTCCTAATCTAATCCAAGTGGACCAAATAGGTTTCTATTTTATTACTAAGGTTGTTTTTGGTCGAAATATACTTATCCAATAGAATTAGGACATGTGTTAGGATAATAATAATATCGTTTTTACCCTTAATTACCCTATTTACATTTAACCGTGGTAAATAAAAGTAAAAAGTTACTATTCACAAAAAATTATTTTTATCTTATTGAACCACATTTTACTCCTTGATATTAACCGTGTCTCTATGATTTTTGAAATTCCACTCACAGAAGTGGTAAAATTAAGTTTTATGTGAATTTGAAAATTCTCCTAGGAGATGAGTAAAAGACGGTGAAAAGTTCAATAAAATTTTTATATATCTAAAATTATTATAAACTGAATCCAATAAATTACATTGAACTTATATAGGTATTATGTATCTATTTTGACCTAAAATAAATTTAAATAAAATAAATAATTATTTAAATAAAAATTTGGTTTTAAACTATAACTCAGTGTTTTTCACTATTCATCAAAAATTGAAAGTTTTCAGAAAAATACCAAAAAATCACCCTAAGCTAATTTCAATATTCCAAATCCAAAAATGAAGTCCATTTTGAAAGATAATATTTATAAAATTTCAAAAAGTGGGTATTACTATTCATAACGGCTAGTTTGATTTGTTGTGGTGTGTATTAGAACTCGAAGTTGCGTACAACACACACTACTGTATTATTCAAAGAGAAGCGTACCGTGGAATCTTGGGGTGTTACAACTAATATTTGTTATTTTAGATTAATTTTAATAATTTATAATTTTATTAATTTTTTCTACTTGTAAATAACATTTATTACATTAGATTAATTTTTTATCACTAAACTAAATTTATGTAATTTATTATAAATTATTACAAATTATTATATACTATAATATTGAAATTTTATAATTTATAATTTTTAATAATAATACTATTAATTAACTAAAAAATTAAAAAATAAATTAAAAAACGACTTTAGATATCGGTAAACCATAATAAATTAAATTAACAAACAAATTATATAAATTAAAAAAAATCAATTAAAAAAAATTAATAACAAATACAAAAAATTAAAACATACATTTAAATTTTTTTGATAGTGAAGTGTAGAACTACAACCTAAAAACCTTCAAACTGGATTCTGAAACCCAAATAACATATTTATAATCCAACACTTTCAAACTAGATCTTAGATTATAAATAAAAATATTTTTAAGGGGAAAGGGAGGAGAGTCACATGAGAAATGAGGGGATTTGGTGATTGCTCACATTGAATGAGGGTGTGGGGGGATTGTATTTATAATTTTTTTTTTTGCGATGGAAAATTAATTTACAAAAAAACCATCATTTAAACTATTTGTGATGAATAATTTATTTTCGATGAGTATTTGTGATGGATATGCCATCTGTCACAAAAAGTTGCAGCCAAATATATTTTTACCTCTTATCTAAAATGCATTTACAACAAACTCTATCCTTCAGAAATAATCATCTGATAGATTATTTTCAATAGAATTTAAATTCCATCACAAATAGTCCTTTACACGGTACTATTCGTAACAAAATTTTGATTTTTCCACAAATGGTTCTAAGAGAAGAAACTATTTATGATGAAAAATAAATTCTATTTCAAATAGTCCCTGAGTGAAAGTATTATTTATAACAGAATCAATATTTCAATGCATGTAGTTTCATTGTGTAACACCATTTATAACAGAATCGAAATTCTATTATAAATAGTTCTTACTCAAAGATATAAATCTCAACTCTATCATAAATAACTTATTCCTGATACTGTGTGCACATTTGTGCCAAAAAAATTTGCGACATACTTATTTTTCATCATTAATAACCATCATGAAAACACTATTTATTATTGGCTAAAAATTTCATAGTAAAAAACTCCCTCCAAGAAAATATTTGAGACAAACATTTTTTTCACCAAAATAACTCATCGCTAAAGCTTAACTATCCTATAGTGAAACCACATTATAGTCAATAGATGATATGTCCATGGTTTGAAAAAAAAAACGATCAGAGCTTTTGAGTGTGGTTACTAGAGAAGAATGCTAAAGTAATTATCCACTACATCGAGAAACCACATCAAAGAGATGAAATATCTAAGGTTTAAAGAAAAAGGCTCATAGCCTATGAACATGACTATTGGAGAAGGATGCTGAAGTCACTCTCTACTACATAGAGAAACCATGTTGTGGTTTCATTAATCACATTGCAGTTTGGAGAAAAAATTCTCATGGGTTGGTGATCACAGTTCTTGATAGAGCTATTGAAGTTATAGATAAAAAACTACATTTTAGTTTAAAGGGAAAAACATCATGGTTTCAGTAAAAGTTTTGAAGATTAAAAAGTGTAAGGTCCTGGACCTGGGTTCCACCCAAAGGTGCCCCGAACCCGGTTGGTCACATAACCTCAAGCGCATTCCCCCAAATTCCAGAGGCTGTTGAATAGCAGTGAGGGCTAAAGTAATACATTGGGGAAACTATACCCTCATTAGTAGGGTATACATAGTATAATCTAAATATAAAACAAAAGTGGAAGCAGTAATACCACAAAAGTAAACAGTGGAAGACTGAAAGTAAATCCAACAAAAGCCACAATATATATATATATATATATATATATATATATATATATACGATGCCTGGAATATGAATCTAAGAAAACAACCAAATGAGTCACAATGCTGGAAAGCAATACAGAAAACAAAGTACAAAATAAACAAATAAACTCCAACAAAATCGCAAGCCTCAGCTTGGTCCCATGCTCTCTAGCTCCAATAGAAATCAAGTACCTGATGAAGAAGGGCTCTTTCCGTTATCTATACCTGTAATCATATAATCTTTTTGGGTCCAAAAGCATGACCCAAATAGGGTGTGAGACAAATCCTAGTAGGAAACCACCAAAATATATGTTCCAAACTATCAGTGAATGTATATAGCAGTTAATATGTAAGAATGAAGCAATAAACTAAGAAATACTCAAAAGTAAACAATCCTACAGTTTTCAATTACATTCATTTAACATTTATTATTCATCCTTTGAATCATGTAACCCTGAGATCTAGCCTAAGATTTTCATCCCCTGTGTAAAGTAACCAAAATAGACGTCTCATAAGACCATATAAACAATCATGTAAGACCGAATCTAAGCCTATGCTTTGCCTTGGAAGACACGTCATAATCATTCAACTATTCACAAATAACCCTTTGGAAAATCTCTCACAGTTTAACCCCCTTAGTCCCATGTAGCATTAATTCAATAAATAATGACCCTATGGAAAATCTCTCATGGTCTAACCCCTTTGGTCAAAGTTCTACACCAAGGCTCTCACAGTCCTATGTAATTAATCTAGAATCCCCCTTAGTCTTCCTGGTCCAAGACTCTCATGGTCCTTTGGAAAAGAAATATCATGCATATCATATCAAAGCAAATAATCTGGAAGCCCCCTCAGTTTTTCTGGTCCAAGGCTCTCACAGTCCATCAGAAAAATAGTGTGCATATTATATCAAAGAATCCCATGTAATCTGAAACTACTACATGGATAAAAATTCACAATGCATATCACAAGAATTTCATAATATCAATAAAACTCCATCCTAATCAACAAGGCATGGAAACAAGGTATGCCTCATAGGAAACCTAGAACAAATGGGCATAAATATTCAATCAAGGGAAACACACCCATGGGGTATCCCATAAACAAGGTATCTAACCTTACACATAAGCAATAATCCTTTATCAATCAATCAAATCATAACAAGTAATAAACATGGTTTAATTCCAAATCACGCAATACCCCGAATGTGGGTATATGACACTTTTATCATATATAATCCAAGACAAACAAAAAAGGCACAAGATCACCTACCTTGACGTCGTACAATTGATATAATTGAAAGTCAGCACTTGAATCGACCTAGAACGGCGTAGATCTACAAAAAGGTGAAAAACACTCAACCCTTGATAACTCAATCGAGAGGAGGAATCAGGAAGAAAGGATCAGTAGGATTCAAGAACTCACTGGTGGGATTCCAACACATTTGATGATGTCTCAATCAAATCTTGTATGGAGAATCAGAGGTTTGGTGTTCATTCGTCACTCCAAAGCACTCCTGTATGAACCACAACCAGAAGAAGACGTTTCCATATATGAGACGTGACCCTGCTCCGATTTATCAAATAAAAGAAAATTACATAGCATGTTCATTAAAACTACATGCCATGTAGTCGCCTTAACCGGCCCCTGACTTAAGTGATCTTCCAGGTCACAACATGTCCATGTACTCGGCCGTTACAGGGTCAAAACACGACTGTACACAAAAAGCTAGGTACGTGACATGTACTTAGAAGTACACAATGTGTACTTAGAAAATCTTATTTTCTTCTTTTTTTCTAAAAAACAACCCAAAAAAAATATCCATACTAGAAATGAAGATCCGAGTTCTTACAAAATTTCCCTTTAAAGAAATTTTTCCCTAAATTTCCCTTTTAAGGGCGGTGAAGAAGAATTTGCGAATAACTCTGTCCACTGCGATCGCACATCGGCCTCCCTCTCCCAAGTCTAGTCCTGAACTCGTCCGTGCTACTATAGCACCCATACTAGAGGAACATACGATCCATGGAGAACCTTCATACTGCTATCCAAAATCCAAACAGGGTGATCCTTGAAGGATGCATCCACCTCCAACTCGACCTCCTTGGGTTGAAAAACATGATACGGGTCAGAAAAGTAATGTTGTAGCTGAGAAACATGAAATACTTCATGCATATCCTGGTAACTCTGAGGTAACTACAAATGGTAGGAAATCATCCCGACTCTCTCTAAAACCTCAAACGGGCCGACGTATCTCGGTGAAATATCCCCTGGTATCCCAATCCTTCTATGTCCTAACCTTGGTGTGACACGCAGGAAAACCTGATGTCCTACCTCAAACTAAAGAGGCCATCTCTATCGATCAACATAAGATTTATGGCGATACTGTGCAGTATCCATCCTATTCCAAATCAACTCCACCTACTCAGTGGTCTCCTAGACAAGATGATGTCCCAACATAACTGCCTCTCCTACCTCCAGCCAACATAGGGGTGATCGACATGGCCTACTATACAAAGCCTCATAAGGTGCCATCTGAATCTTCTCTTGAAAACTATTGATGTAGGAAAACTTCACCAGGGGTATGTTTATCTCCCAAGAGCCCTCAAAATATATGATGTATACTCGAAACATGTCCTCCAAAACCTGAATTGTGCGCTTAGATTGACCATCTTTCTAGGGATGGTAAGATGTACTCAGAAGTACCTATATACCCAAAGCACTCTATAGTCACTGCCAGACACGAGAAGTAAATTGGGCATCCCTATCTGAAATGATAGAGTGCAGTACCCCATGAAAACATACTATCTCTCAGATGTAAAATTTTCCAAGATCATCAACACCAAAGGTTTCCTTGATTGTAAGGAAATGTGTAACGTTTGTGAGTCTGTCAACAACAACCCATACAACATCATTTCCTTGAGGCGACCTTGGTAAACCAGTCATAAAATCCATCATGACATCATTCCACTTCCACTCGGGAATGGGTAACTATTGTAATATCCCATCTGGTCACTGATGCTCCACTTTCACCTGCTAACAGGTAGAACATATCATAATAAAACTAGCTACATCCCTATTCATGCCTGGCCACCAATACTGACGATGTAGATCTTGATACATCTTGGTGACACTAGGATGAACTACCCATACTGAGGCATGAAAATATCGCAATAACTTCTTGCGTATGTCTTCTAACACCCATAAATGCCCATGAAAATGAAAAACCTCAACCTCACCTATGGTCCACCCAAGAGTAGGGTCCTCGCCTGACACACTCTCCCACAGGACTAGGCCTTTAGAATATGATAGCTTCCTCATTCAAACCCGATATATTAAATTAGAGGTAATAGAAGAAATAAATTTCTACCCCTGTTTGTCGTTCACATCCAAATTTATCTTAGAGAACAGAGCCATAAACTTCCACTCACTGCTGGTCTCCTGAACTGCCTGTATCTAAGTCCTCCTGCTCAACGCATCAGCTACTACGTTGCCTTTCCCAAACATATAGGCAAGATCAAATTCAAAGGACTAAAGGTACTCAACCCACCTTCTCTATCTCAAATTTAGATCTCATTGAGTAAAGATATACTTGATGTTTTTTTGGTCCGTGTAAACCACAAAATGCTCTCCCAAAAGATAATGTCTCCAACAACGCAAGGCATGAAAAAATGCAGCCAACTAGAGATCGTGCATCAAGTGGTTCCTCTCATGTGGCCTCAACTGCTGAGACCCATACACAATGAATCCTTCCCCTATATAAGTACTGCTACCCGCCCGATACCTGATGCATTGCAGTAAACAGTGTAACTCTTACCCGGTTCTGAAAAAATCAGTATCGGTGCTGAAGTCAATCTCCCTTTCATCTCTTGAAAGACTGAATCACAGGAATCTATCCATAAGTAATTCACACCATTATTATTTAGGCTAATCAGTGGTACTTATAAGTGTGAAAATTCCTAAATTAAGCATCTGTAGTAACCAGCCAGCCCTAGAAAACTCCATGCCTCAAAGACGTTCTCCAGCTGCTCCCAGGAAACTATCACTCTCACCTTCTCTAGGTCTACTGATACTCCCATCTCTGTATGACATGACCCAAGAAATGAATCTGGTCCATCCAGAAGTTTCACTTTGATAGATTAGCATATAATTGATGTTCTCTCAGTGTACTCAATACAATCCCAAGATAGAAGGAATGGTCGTGTTGAGTGTGAGAATACACCAAGATATTGTCCATGAAGACTACCACAGAAGAATCCAAGTAAGGATAGAACACTCAGTTCATCAATGCCATGAAAATTCCCAGTGCGTTCGTGAGACTGAATTATATAACCAAATACTCATATAGACCATACCTGCTCCGAAAGTCTGTGAGAGGTATATTTGATGGTCTAATGAAAAACTGATGATAACTGGATCTCAAGTCAATCTTTGAGAACACTCGGGCTCCTTGAAGCTAATGAAAGAGATTATCAATCCATGTTAAGGGATATTAGTTCTTGACTATAAATTGGTTCATCTTATGATAATCCACAAAAAGTCCAAGGGTACCTTCCTCCTTCTTTGCAAAAAGGATAGGCAAACCCTAAGGAGAAGTACTAGGTTTGATGAAACCCTTTGCTTGCAACTCCTCTAACTGCTTCTTAAGCTTATATAACTCTCGTGTATCCATCCTATAAGGAGGAATGGACACCAATGCTGCTCCTTGAACAAGATCAATAGAGAAATCCACCTCTCACTTTGAAGGTAAACTTGAAAAGTCATCTGGAAAGACA